>CM063502.1:126578896-126611396 GCA_032207245.1 Pardosa pseudoannulata | reverse complement strand
TTTCAAACTTCTGTATAAAATACTTACAGCCTTCACAATAAGCATACAGTTTATAGCGTTCTTCTATATATCTTTGTCTTCATATTATTTAATTTTAAAGTAGGGGACACTTTTCTTTGACGCCCTGTACTTCTATAACAGTACATTGGATGCAAATATGTACGATACAGATAATATAGATCAGTTTAAACAAAATTCATTATGATTTAAAGACTTTTATGAGGTCACTCAAACAATTTACTTAAATAAATCTCGATAATTCTAACATCTTCAAAGTTATTCATTTGATAATTTTCTAATGTTTTTCCTTTATATTAGGCTATTAAGTTCTGTCTATAAAAAAATCTATAGCGCGTGTACAAATAAAAAGCATTAACAGTAAAAGATCAGATGCTATATTATATGAGTTATTTGTATATTCTGATTTCAGAATGTTTTATTTACTGTAGTTTGTAAAATTTCCTAAAAATGTCATTGTTTTGAGTTAAAAATCCTTTATTTTAGGTGCAAGAATCTTGTGGAAAATTTTGAATTTTTTTAAGAAACCTTTATATCTCCATGAATGTGCTTCAAATTCTAAAAGAAAATAATGTAGTCATTTAAAAGCAATTTAATAAGAACCTAATCAAACCACAACGTGTTTCAAGCTTTACTTTTTAGGGGGTGATATCAAACATTATTTTCATGTAAAATTATATCTATATGTCAGGCCTAGGACAACTCAAAGAGCAGATGATGTCTTCATAATGTCTTTATTCGTTACTATTGCACAGTTTCCCATCCAGATATAAAACATTGCATCGAATGGCTAGAGTTCACATTCTAACGAAGAATCTACATTTGGCCATGGTTCAAACAGCAACCCTTTCTGAAAACGCTCTTTCTTAATTCTTAGGAGGGTTCTTTTCTTATTCTTTACGCCTGAATTAAAGAGGGCGCTGCGTTTTATGTTTTCAAATCTGACATATATATAAATATATATATATATATATATATATATATATATATATATATATATATATATATATATATATATATATATATATATATATATATATATATATATATATGTGTGTGTGTGTGTGTGTGTGTGTGTGCGTATATAATATGCTGAAATATGCCGTTGCAATCCTGTGCAAAGGATAGAGGCCTTATTGGCAACAAGTCTGAAGCCGATGTGCTCAGAAACAACACAAGTTAACGAATGTGTTGAGATTATTAAAAACACGTAGTGACGCTAATGACGTCAGCCTACGTTTAGAGACAGTTACACTGACTCAACTAAAATGTTGTTAGGTGATGAAGTACTATCCAACAGATTTACTAGAATTTAGATGATAGAATAAGAATTTCGACTAATGAAAAAAGAGGTTTTTGTTTTGGTATAAAATCAAAAAAAAATTATTTCTAAATCTAATTAGAAGTTAAGATCAACTAATCAGCCTAAAATATCATTTCATATATATATATATATATATATATATATATATATATATATATACATATATATATATATATATATATATATATATATATATATATATATATATATATATATATACATATATGTGTGGGTGGGTGGGTGTGTACGTACTTTTTTGGGGGGGTTGTGTGGGCATACTGTGGGTAAAATATACAACTGATTCTCAACGTAATTTAGCATCAAATGAACAATAGCAATTGTCTCAGAATAATCTTGTATAAATCTTAAAATAAAACGGTAATATTCAATTCGAGAAGTTTTTAAATTATTTATTTTTAATGAGTTTAAATTCTCCTATTTGAAAAACTTTATTTTGTGCTGTTAAATACTTTCTTTTATTTAACTCCTTTTCTTCTGAAGTATATTTTAAAGAGTTAGAATTATTTCATAGTATATGATGACTATAAGAGCCAAAATTAAAAGCGGTTTTCAGTTTCACTGTTGTTAATCAAGATGATGAGATAAAGTGATATCACTGAAGCTGAAAACAAGACAATCACTTTCAAAGCCACGTAGGTTTTCTCATTTGTTTTATACTTTAGTCGTGCGGTCATGCAAATAACTAAATTTCACTGATATATTTTAATCAGTTAATATGTTCAGTGATGCAAATAAATTTTTAATAGAACTGCAAAATTGGAATTATCTCGAACTAAAAAAGGCTTGGCGTAAGGGAAAATTCATTAAAGGTCTTAAGAAACTTAATAAGATCTATAGTTGTTTTTTTTTAGAAACATTTAAAGAAGTTTAAAGAGCTCTTTTCGTAATCGCATGCTTTATTGGCACATTACTGAAGAAACATTATCTAAATGACGCAAAAAATGTTCATTAATGGATTTTAGATAAGTGTGTTACGATGACCTGAATAGTTCCGCTAAACAGCATATACTTAAGTTTTCAAGGGTTTTATCATTCACATCTAGAAAGATTTCGAAGCAAAAGGAATGTTAATTAACTCATAGTCTTTTCTTAGCCGTTATTAGAAAGTAAATGAATAATGAGAATGAGGGAGAAAGAATCCTTTCTTAATAAAAGGAGATATCAAGAATTAATATATGCGATTCGGAGAGAATGCTTGATATTAACTTTGAAGGCACTGACATGTTAATGGAAGGCAAAACTATAAGATTACTTTATCATTTATTTTACAAATAAGTTGTATCAGTAATTTGCTGTGAAAGCTTCCATTTCAGGAGGATTTTTTTTCTCACTTGTCATTTTAAATCTCTCCCATTAATTTATTTTGAACTTATTGCGTGTGAATCTCTTAAGATATTTGCATCAAAATATTTTATAGAAAATGAGATTTGTTTTTTACTCTAACTATAGAAAAACGTCTTTGAAGTAAGTACATGTTTATACTTATTAAATAAACTTTTTAGAAATAAAAATTTTACATTAAATGCAGACAACTTTCAGAAAAATAAGCATAAATTACTTCACCTACAACGTATTTAGATGCTGTATTTAGTTTCCACAAGTTTTTTGAGAAGTCCTGACTAAAGTGTCACAGATGATAATTCTAAGGCTATAAAATATATTTGCTTTTAAAAATACAAAAACATCGATCCTTAAAAATTACAAGTAAAAATTAAACGAAGCAACTTATAACTAATTACATGACTTGAAAAAAGTAACAAAAATTCTGTTAAGTACTGACGGGATAGTACTGTAAAAACTTGTCTCAAGAATCTCCAAATTTTCAAATTTTTTTTTGTGTTTATCGGTTTTTCCTATCTATGCTACAGTTTCTCTGTGGACGGAATAGTACTGTAAAAACTTGTCTCAAGAATCTCCAAATATTCAAAATTTATTTTGTCTTTATTGGTTTTTCCTATCTAGACTACAGTTTTTCTGTGGATGGGATAGTACTGTAAAAACTTGTCTCAAGAATCTCCAGATTTTCAAAATTTATTCTGTTTTTATTGATTTGTTCTATGTAGGCTACAGTTTCTCTGTGATTCATTGTTTCAATACCTTTCAATGTACCATTTTTATAAATTTTACTCATTGATTCCATAGCACAAATCATTATTATTCATTACATTTTTTTACTATGTAATAATATATTATTCACTTTAATATGTAAGAATGTATCTAAATTTTTCTATTAATATTAATTCCCTCAAAGCAATGCGTAGGTGAAGCAAAGGTGCAATATTCAAAAAATCAGCTTCAGATTCTTCATTAAATCACTAAAACAAGATCAACTTGGTTAAATATCAGCATATCCTGATCTTCTACTATTTCCCTTAACAACTAAAATAAAAATTTCCCACTAATATCCAATGGGGATATCGTACCTTACAAAACAGCTTCGAAAATCAAGATCTTTGTTTCAAAACAATAATATCTAACTTGAAAAAGTCTTCAAAAGTTCAAAATATTTTTAAAGTACTATATTCCTTATTAACGTTCTTAACATGAACAGTTACACTTAACTACAAAGTAAAATAGTTTTAAAACAGTTTGTACATCCCCTTCCTTTTTATAAAATATTTACTTCAAAGGAACACCAAACCTCTTCGTAAATTTGTCGTTACCTTATCCAGGGACCTAACATTTCACATTCTTTTTGTCATCCTGTAGAGGGTCATTTAGATTAGAGGACTCAGGAATAGAACAGCTATTTTCTGCATGTTTATCAGTCTCAACTTCTTTGAAAATGACTTTTTTTTAGATTTTAAGATAACTATTTTTCTTTTAATTTTTTTATTTCATTTTTGACCTAATAAAGTCAAGGACCTTGCCTTTTTACAATAGTTTACCTGTTTCGCCCATGTAACATTCACAAATAGTAACCTTTCAGAAGATAGACACAGATAGATCTTTAGATCAGATAGATGTTTTATAAATGTGTAATTTACTTAGTTTCTTCTTTTAAGAGTTGCGCTTTTAGCATTTGCTTGAAATTCAGTAAATAACATATTTCTAGTCCCTACAGTTCACTAAAGTAATATAAAATCTTAATTATTGGGTTTTTATAAATGCCAATTTTTACTGAACTATGGGATTGATAATTTTTCTTGAGATACCTTAAGCTCAAGTAATAATTTAACAATTCAAACAACAATTTAACAATTTCAAAATCTCATTCTTATACATATTTTTAAACTTAAAGGAAATAAAGGGCATATTAATAGACAAGTGTTCTAGGAATACGAATTTTAAATATTATTTTTAATACACTAATTCCTTTTCTTTTAACTAACAATAGGTAGGATTTCTATCCTTTAAAATTAAATAATTTTCTTTATTATCAAATTCATAAATAGCTTGCCTTACATTTTCATACATCTAAAATAAAATTTCATTTTAAACTAATGGCCCTTTAAACATATTTTTTTATCCGAAGCTTTTAAGAAACTAAACATTTAGGAATTAAATTATCAATATTTTACGAATACAACAAATTTCTGACTCTTAATATACATTTCTCCATTCCAAAATAACCTTATAAACTTTATTTAACATTTCTTTCCTAAGAACACTAGTCACAATAATTTTACCATTTAAGAAAATATTACATTAATGTTCAAATAAGACTTGATTTAAATAAAACTATTGATTCATGTATTTTTTATTATAAGGCAATCTATTTTTACATAAATCAACTATCTTATGGTATACAGGATATTTTAAAGAACAATCTTGTAATTTTCTATCAGTCAAGTGTATGTATATTTAGTTGTTTTGGATACAATGATTAGAGTTTTTAGAAAAGGATCATCTGCCTGCTAGTTCAAAAACATATCTGGACAACGAAAGAGAAACATACATATGTGTGTATGTCTGGTATATCCATTAAATAAATATCCTTCTTCAGTAAATCTAGTTCATACTTTGTAGTATATATAAGATATTAATGGCACTCTTATTAGAATTCATAAATAAAGGTTTACGATTGATATGGATAATCGCTTTTCTGCCATAAATAAAACTATAAAATATTGTATCTTGAAAAGCAAATTTTTTTTTTCAATTTTGGCATATTCGTTTTATTATTAGACTAACTATGCAAAACAGAAGCGATTGGTTAGTATGCAACAGCCTACTCGACTAGTTTGCAACAGCCAAGTTCGTTTGTTTTTTTTTAATTATCACATTGCAATATTGTTTGTTTATTTTAAATCATGTACTCCAAATACTGGGAATGGACAAATTTTAGTGTTATATTAAGAACTTTAATATATATTTATAGATAACCATTCCCAATGAATAGTAGGTTTAAGCAACTTTTTTATAAGAGGAAAGACATCTGAAGAATAAATTAGTTTTACCTAATATTCTTTAATGGCATTTTTATTCATTGAGATGTTCAAATTTATGCTCGTTTTTACTTGTATAGAATCTAGCTTAATCCCTTAGTTAAAAATTCTTGATCCAAATACTTAGCTTCACTTAAAAAATGTTGCAATACATTCATGTTAAATTTACTAGAAAATCTAAAAAAACTTATTAAATTTTCTATACCTTTTTATCACTTTATTCCAAACTCTCATCGTCTTTTTATGTATTTACAGCTTTAATAATTTAGGAAAATAAATGAAAATGTCAACTAGAGCACCAAAATTATTTCCATTAAATTTCTGTAGCAGTGCTTAATCCAGAAGGCAATCTATTAAGTTTAAAACACCTTAATGGAGAACTGAGTTGACACAATTCACTAGAAATATCAAGTAGTATTTGACAAAACCCATCAAAAGCAGATTAATGAGATTTATTGCTTAATTTAAGTAACATCTCATCAACAGTTGGATTTAAATGGACTTCCTTTTTATTTACTTTATTAAGATCTTGGGAATCTAAACATAACTTAATTGCACCATTAGGTTTTTCATCAATTACCGAACTGTTAATCCATCCAACAGGGCTTTCTACTTTACTAATTATACCATCTCTTTTAAGACTAAATAGTTTATTTTTTACTTTACTCTTTGAAGAGATTGGAATTCTTCTTAGAGTTTAGCAATAAGCTCGACACCCTCCATCAATTTAATTAAATACTTAAGGTTACATGCATCTATCTCTTCAAAAATATTTTTCTTTTTATCAATCAATTCATTCTTACTTATAATTTCTGTAGTCTTTATTTGTCTGTGAATAAAGCCAAGTTCAATACAACTAGACAAAGTAAGGAAAGTTTTAATATAGCATTCACAATTTTCATCTACTAGCTCAATATTTTTGGTATAACCACTATTAGTGTTATGATTAAAATCTACGATACCTAAGAGTTTGGTTTAATGACCACTAAATGCTTACTGTTTTAAAACAATATTGATTTTTATTGAACTTTCGGATTTTAAAGGCTTGAAACTTATATCAAAAGTTATATTAACATCATACCTATTACCTAACTTTACAAATAATTTGTCATTTCCGTTCTGGATATTCTGCACCCAACGGGATTTTTTGATTGAAAGTTTTAACAAGTCAAAAATCATACTTATCAGTAAAAGCAGGATTATGTTTAAAATTTTCGTATTGGCAACCAACGACAAAATTATTACTCCTGTTATACTTCTGGTACTTATTTCTGTATACAGTACATTCAACTTGTTTATGCTGCTGAATGAAATCTCAATAAAGGTAGATACAACTGTTATTGCAAACAGTATGCTCTTTTCATAATACAGATTTCTACTTTTATTTTTCTTGAGTCTCTACAGTTCGCCTCTATTTTATAGTTGTTTCACCCTACGTTTCAAACTCTTTCGTACTTAGTTCTGATACTTTACAGCTGTCAATAGTCTTTTCTATAGTTAAGTTTGTTGTTTTTAGAAATTTATCTTTCAATAGTTTATCATCAATACCAAGTACAATGTGGTATTTAATCGGTTTTCAGTTTGATTTCATTATTAGCAACAATTCACGAGCTTTTCATCTTCCATTACAATTTCTTCTGTACTTCCATTCTTCTGTACTGCCCTTGAATTCAAGAAGTAAACTTATATTTATCCATTACAATATTTTTCTGTGACTAGAATAATTTTCGAATGCTGCAAAAACTGATTCTAGTCTGCTCATTTATTCAACAGTTAGCTGGATCGTATTTAATAATTCTACGTCTTTTTACTAGCTCAATTCCGAGGAATTGTCCCTTTTCTATTATTTTTTAGCATGGCTTCTTTCTTTAAGAAATATCTCAAAGTTATAGTTGAACTTTCGCCAATCTTCTGCCACATTTCGAGTTCAATTTAAATATATAAGTGGATTTAAATACCTATTCACTAGGAACTTAAAATGAAATGTTCAATAACGAATACATGTTGTAGTTTTATTAGCGTTTTTTACTCTTATAGTTACAGTAAGCAACAAAAAAACCAAGCCCAACTCAAACTGATTTGTACAACAGGAATAATCATATCACTTAATACTAATTTTGTTTCATCATTTCCATTTTAAAGAATAACATTAGCACATTTTAAACCAACGTTGAATAAGAAAGGTAAAAGTCCCAATTTATTCAACATGGGTTTAAATGCCAGCTTTGTTAAAGACTGGTTATGTAATGAATCTGAAAAAAGCCTACACATGATAAACAGATTCTTTGCATAACTATGCAGATAAAACCACATCACGTAGTGGAAAATGCATAACAGGTTCATTAGTGAATGACGTAATATCACTTGAGTATTAAGCATTATGGAAAATAGTCTAGTAAATTATACTTCTAAAATTACCAATATTGGCGTATGAAGGACAAATAAAAACAAAATTAACAAGAGTTTGTTAAAAGGAATTATGATAAACTTCACAATTTGACATTTGCAAACCAGAACAGGGAAGAAATTTTTACTTATGTTTCATGCGTAACTACAGAAGTGGAAATTGTTGAAACAAATAGGTGTATAAGGAATGGAGTATCAATAATTAGATAATCATTTATGAATAGCTATTCATCCTAAGAGCATAACATATTTATCTTTATATTTAAAATTGAATTATTCTTGGTGTATGATCTAAATTAAAAGTATACAACGAGCAATAATACTATAATCTTTGTAGTATATGCATTATCTATTAATTACTCAATAAATTTTATCCATTTAAAATATGAGGCTCATAAATGCCTTTTGATATTTGAACTTTTTAAAACAAACTTTATCTATCAGAAAAACTTAATCTTATTCCCTTGGTATCAAATTAAGGTACAAAAAGTAAGAAAGTTACGAATATTAAAATTAATTACTATTACCAACTAAAATATAAGAAGAATTCTAAAAACATTTAATCCTATGATTTTTTAAAAAATAAAATGATAATGTGAGAACATGTTTTCTGGAGTAATGTCCAATTAATTCTTTTTAGAACAATAAAAACTAATTCTTAAGCTTCTTTTGAGAACAGAAAATGAAAGAAAGTTTGTTAAAAATGGATTAAAGATGAAGTTGTTAACTTTTTAGATATCCCGCTAGAAGTATTTATCTCATAATCAGCAGTACGGTTAAATAAATAGGGCTAAATATTTTTAAAAGTACTATTGTCTTTTGTTTTAGACAACGGCGCCTCTTGTTAGCTGACTTTGCCATTATTTAACCATTATATACAATTGATTTTGATTAATGTCTTTTATGTATACAAATATTCCGAACTTATTTTTTATGTCTGATTAGTGTTTTGTTCTGAAGAGTCTAACCATAAAAAATAATTAACTTGTTTTATTATCAAGCTATACACAATAAGTTTACTTTAAACTGTACATATCTAAAAGTTAAGTCTGAAATTTATTAGATTTTGAGTATATGTACAAATTTAATTACAATAAGTGTCAAATTAAAAAAGAAATTGATCATCCTTCTCAAAAGTTCTGTAATCTTTCTGTCAATTTTAATAACCCCTAAAACGAAATTTTAAATAAAAATACATCAATAAATATAATTATTAAATATCACTTTAAGATGTTATCCTTAAACTTTTTTAAACGTTTCAATAAATGAAATTACTATAAGCAATAATGATTTAAATCAACAGAAAAAAAAATACAGTGTCACACATGAAATCGTATTTTAACCGTGGGAATTCCCTCTTGAGCCATCATACAAATATTAGCAACTTAATGATTATCAGTAGGAACAAGGATATTATTTTAAATATCATCATTATTTTAAACCATTAAATAGTGAACTTAATAAAACTAAAAATCCTTTAAAGCTGATTGTAAAAAAGTCATTTGTGATTCACATGCCATTTTACCTAAAAATTTTAGACAAATGAGAAAAATCATTAAATTGTCTTAGCAAATATCCTTCGTTTTGATAAATATTTTTTTTTAATCAGAAAAGTTCATAATCACTAATGTTAATCAAAAAGCTTGCAATCTGAAATTGAAAAATATCGCATAATTAAGACAGGTAATTATTAAATTTAGCCACTCTGTTTCCATTATTCTAAATATCCTAATTTTACCTTAATGAAGCCAAATATCATTAATTTTTAATGATTTCTGAGTTTTCGAATTAGTTATTTAATTTATTACTAGAGTTAACTTATTCTCTCATTATTCTAGCCGTATGCTTTCAAACATTAAATTTTAAACCCTAGTTCAATAAATACACTTCAGTACCTTTCCTCTCTTCTTAGATTTCTCCTTTCAAGAATAATTTTCCCTTCTTTTTTTATTTTCAAACAACCAATGGCAAGAGAATTAAACTTAATATGTTGCATTAATCGAATGAAGGGAAAATCGAATCAATATCACGAAACAAAATTATGAGATTGGGAATATAAAAAAAATAATAATCTTCTCTGGTGAAAAGACGAACATGTAATTATAAAATTTGCAAAAGCGTCTTAACGTCTTACATTTTTTAGCGTAGTATTAAAATATTTTAACTATTTTCAGGGAATCATTTAAAATATCGACCAAACTTCTAAAGAAAATTAAAGATAGGATTAATGTCTATTCCTTTCAGATAGAACACAAGTGATTTAGTAACATCTTTATGTTTTCATTCAAACGGAAGTAACTGGAAACGAAAAAACAGTATGAATTTTTCATGTGAATAATTTCTTTGCCTCGGATCTCTTGTTTCTAGAAGATAAAGTGTGTACTGTAAAGTTACATTAAGAAGAATAAATTTCAAGTCTGCTGTCGAAAAGTTATTTATAATAGATACTAGTTTCCTAACTCTTTAAAATATTTAGTGAAAATACAAAGAAAATTTAAGTATTACTTTCTACTCTATTTACTCTATAAAATAATCAAATGTTATTACTTTTATTGTTATATATATAAAGTACCACATACGCATGGTAAAATAAAGTTTCCTCTAATCTTATGAATAGATAGTAATTGAATAAACATGTATACCATTATGAAAGTAAATCCTATTAATTAATATATTCTGTGTAACCTATATAAAGAATGAATAATTAATTGTAGATCTGTTAAGTAATTATTCGATTAACAAATTAAAATAATGGTTAAAATAATCAAATGTTACTATTTTTATTGTTATATATATAAAGTACCACATACGCATGGTAAAATAAAGTTTCCTCTAATCTTATGAATAGATAGTAATTGAATAAACATGTATACCATTATGAAAGTAAATCCTATGTGAATTATTCATTATATTTTTTTCTGTGTAACCTATATAAAGAATGAATAATTAATTGTAGATCTGTTAAGTAATTATTCGATTAACAAATTAAAATAATGGTTAAAATAATCAAATGTTACTATTTTTATTGTTATATACATAAAGTACCACATACGCATGGTAAAATAAAGTTACTTCTCATCTTCTGAATAGATAGTAATTGAATAAACATGTATACCATTATGAAAGTAAATCCTTTGTGAATTATTCATTCTATTTTCTTCTGTGTAACCTATATAAAGCATGAATAATTAATTGTAGACCTGTTAATAATTACTCGATTAACAAATTAAAATAATCGTTAAAATAATCAAATGTTACTATTTTTATTGTTATATACATAAAGTACCACATACGCATGGTAAAATAAAGTTACTTCTCATCTTCTGAATAGATAGTAATTGAATAAACATGTATACCATTATGAAAGTAAATCCTTTGTGAATTATTCCTTATAATTTCTTCTGTTAAAGCATGAATAATTAATTGTAGACTTGTTAAGTAATTACTCGATTAACAAATTAAAATAAAGGTTAAAATAATAATCAAATGTTACTATTTTTATTGTTATATACATAGAGTACCACATACGCATGGTAAAATAAAGTTTCCTCTAATCTTATGAATAGATAGTAATTGAATAAACATGTATACCATTATGAAAGTAAATCCTTTGTGAATTATTCCTTATAATTTCTTCTGTTAAAGCATGAATAATTAATTGTAGACTTGTTAAGTAATTACTCGATTAACAAATTAAATTAGTGGTTAAAATAATGAAATGTTACTATTTTTATTGTTATATACTTAAAGTACCACATAAGCATGGTAAAATAAAGTTTCCTCTAATCTTATGAATAGATAGTAATTGAATAAACATGTATACCATTATGAAAGTAAATCCTTTGTGAATTATTCATTCTATTTTCTTCTGTGTAACCTATATAAAGCATGAATAATTAATTATAGACCTGTTAATAATTATTCGATTAACAAATTAAAATAATCGTTAAAATAATCAAATGTTACTATTTTTATTGTTATGTACATAAAGTACCACATACGCATGGTAAAATAAAGTTTCCTCTCATCATCTTATGAATAGATAGTAATTGAAAAAACATGTATACCATTATGAAAGTAAATCCTATGTGAATTATTCATTATATTTTCTTCTGTGTAACCTATATAAAGAATGAATAATTAATTGTAGACCTGTTAAGTAATTATTCGATTAACAAATTAAAATAATCGTTAAAATAATAATTAAATGTTATTACTTTTATTGTTATATATATAAAGTACCACATACGCATGGTAAAATAAAGTTTCCTCTAATCTTATGAATAGATAGTAATTGAATAAACATGTATACCATTATGAAAGTAAATCCTATGTGAATTATTCATTATATTTTCTTCTGTGTAACCTATATAAAGAATGAATAATTAATTGTAGACCTGTTAAGTAATTATTCGATTAACAAATTAAGATAATGGTTAAAATAATCAAATGTTACTATTTTATTGTTATATATATAGAAAGTACCACATTCGCATGGTAAAATAAAGTTTCCTCTAATCTTATGAATAGATAGTAATTGAACAAACATGTATAGCATTATGAAAGTAAACCCTTTGTGAATTATTCATTCTATTTTCTTCTGTGTAACATATATAAAGCATGAATAATTAATTGTAGACCTGTTAAGTAATTACTCGATTAAGAAAATTAAAATAATCGTTAAAATAATCAAATGTTACTATTTTTATTGTTATATACATAAAGTACCACATACGCATGGTAAAATAAAGTTTCCTCTAATCTTATGAATAGATAGTAATTGAATAAACATGTATACCATTATGAAAGTAAATCCTTTGTGAATTATTCATTCTATTTTCTTCTGTGTAACCTATATAAAGAATGAATAATTAATTATAGAATAATTATAATTATAGACCTACATAAAGAATGAATATTAATTATAGTTAAGTAATTATTCGATTAACAAATTAAAATAATCGTTAAAATAATAATTAAATGTTACTATTTTTATTGTTATATACATAAAGTACCATATACGCATGGTAAAATAAAGTTTCCTCTAATCTTATGAATAGATAGTAATTGAATAAACATGTATACCATTATGAAAGTAAATCCTATGTGAATTATTCATTATATTTTCTTCTGTGTAACCTATATAAAGCATGAATAATTAATTGTAGTCCTGTTAAGTAATTACCCGATTTACTGGAAAAGATTTTCAATGCAGTTTTACTTTATTTAAAAAGAAAATATTCTTATTCGTGGTAATATATTAGCTTATATGTAGCGTAGTATTTATGGAGGCGATTACAGTTCATGGATATATTATTTCCCTTCCTTTTCATGGGTCTTCTATATTTTTCACCCCGTTGAATATGAAGAGACATTATTGCATATATGATAAAAAAGGGATATCATAAAACCCTTTAACTTATTCTTTTATTGCTAGTGTCATTTATTACTGCAAAATACAAGAATATTAATAATTTTTTAGTGCTTCATAAAATTTAAATAGAAATTTAATATTTTCCGTAAATGTCTAGAAGAAAATAAATGTTCCATGAAAAATGATAGTCTATTTCATTTATTATCGTATAAATCAGTTAAAATCCTCAGGTGGAACTTAAGTTGTGAGAAGGGCATGTATGTACATCCACACATTAAATCTAAGAAACAATGAAATGTCCACACACAGATAAATGGTTTTCAAAATCCATTCTCTTCATCAAAACAAAAACAAAAATTCCATTTAAGATTTCAACCAAAAGGGTAAAGCTACTCCTTTTGTACAAGAATTCAAAACTTATTCTTAGTGACAAAAATGACTTGTTTAAAAGGAAAATCATTTATCAGAAAAATTTTTATCTTAAGTGCATCGTTTATTATTGTTCTGTACGAAGCCAAGAGCTTATTGGTATCCTAAAACTCTGACATCATTAATTTAAAATTCAATTTTCTCAACCGATTTATTATGTGAAATGCCGTTTGAGCGAACCGATGCTTCAAACTAGGTCCCTTCTTTCTGTAGTGAAAACATTTGTTTACTGTCATCACTTACATTTTGTTGGTAGAGGGGAACTGTATAGGTGAAGTCTTACGTCTTCTATCTTATTAATCAATTCGCTCGTCTTTTTACCAGAGAAATGCCGTAAAATAGAAAATTTACGAGATACAAAAGGTATCGAATTTTATGGGTGGTATTTCAAGTATAAAACATAAAGCTCTATATAAATGAAACATAGTGAAAGTAATTAAAAAGGAAGCTGGAGTTTTTATCCTTAAAATTAATGGAATAAAATACATTTACAACAAACTTTAGTATGATTTTGCTAGTAAAAATGCATATTTGGGTGATTAAATAAGTAAATCAGTCAATTTCAAATTCTTTTAAAGCAGTTATTTAACATAATAATGTATTTCAATCATAAAAACGTAAGACTACATGTAAGATCAAACGGTATAATGTCAGCAAAATAAAATTTAGAAAAGAATAACAAAATAAATTGATTTCTCGCATCAATAAATTGTAATTTAAAGATGAATAGATTTGTGACGGCTTCAAAATAAATGGGCTGTTAAAACTGGTATTACGAAGCACTCAAATTGATTACCAGAATATGTAGAGTGCGAAGAAATATTGTGTATTTTCCTTTGATTCAAGTAGATGAGGATTTCAGTTTTTATTTTGATTATGATTCGTATAATCTAAGCAATATCCATAAGGATATCACAGAGATAAACAAAATAAAATTATATCTACCTTTAAAATATACCCTAAAATTTTTTGCTTTTGTTATTTTATTGAACGCCTTAAATAAAACTTTATTTTAAATCCAATGAAATGTATTTTACACTTTATAATGACTAAATAATATATTTGTAACTATTATTGCCTTGTGTCCATAGTTCTATGCAAGTGACATGTCTGTTTGACTGCATTAAAATCGTTGATACTTTGTTTTGAATTATAATTTTATTTTATATCCCCTATATAATAACAGCCTAAGTTATCTGTCCGTCTGTCTTCGAATTTATGAAGCGGTTGTACCTGGAATGGATAGAGGCATCTATACTGGATTTTTGATGAGTTAAGGTTAGCAAAGCTTGAAATCCATCCCTTTTCTAACTTTTAATGCCATTATTTCAAGACCTATTTACCCCTGTTAAGACCAAGTGATTAAATTTATCAATTTATCACATAATAAATAGGTAAAAATAACAGTTTTTTCTAGCCTTATGACGTCATTTCATTAACCATCTTATTTAATCATGTCTTATTTTAAATTATTTAAATATCGTCTGCATTATTTTCATACGTTTTATCACTGAAGTTAGATATTAAGTAAATAATTTTCTTTTATATTTGGCTTAAGTAATAGATTAGGTATAAATGGGATAATTTTAAATTTAATCAGTGATTTTTTTTGCAATGAAAATTTTATCACCGGTATTAATCACAAATTGTATCCACCTCCAGGGTGTAGTGGAAATGATAGTTTCATTCCTTTACTTCCATTAATTACTGTGGCAAAAAAATGGGAAGAACTTAACAATAATTTTGACTTAGCTAAAAAAAGCTTTAAATTACCTTTCTAACTGAATACAACGTGATTCTAAACTGCATTCACAGTATCGGGAGACTTTGTAGGAGTATGAGGATAAACAAATTATTGAGCGTGTACCAGATAATTCTCAGCCAAAAAGCAAGCGATTTTTTTATCTGACTTGTAGGGTACTTTACAATACTGGAAAATTAAAAATTTTACTGATCCCGTCATATGACGGGCAATTTTCTAGTTTATTAATAAGTTCTTTACTTCCACAACTTAGAATAGAGTGTGCAATTTAACTGTTCGGAAAGAAAGCAGCAAGTTATGATGCTTCCACACGCTCTCATCTAGAAAAAGGTTCTTATCACATCTTTTGTGAAGATCTCATATGACCATTTCTTCTGTATATAATTTAATTTAAACTAATGTTTACCTTATATACTAACATAATTCCTAAATATGTAGACAATCCTAAGGCACAGCATTACATAAACTTGCATCACCAAGAACATGAATGAGTTCGAAAATTCCTTAAAAAAATGCATACTGTTACTAAATTATCTTAAAAAGTTTGTTTTGGAATTTTCTCGAATCTACATTATGAAAAAAAATTGTTTAAAATAAATTTTATGATAAGTATTTTTTTATTCTTTATGATTCTAGAATATTCTGTATTATATATACTAAATTATTTTTAAAGGATATTTGTAACCTGTTATGTAAGATATAATTTACCAACGTTAAATAATTTTAATTTGAGAAAAGTTTTTGTCTTTTTAAGATTTTGTATCATATCGAATTTTTATTTATAATCTAAACTATGTATTTTCAACACATTTTTCTTTCAGTCATAATATCTATTTCAAATATATATATATATTTTGAATGCATTCATTTAAAAAATTACTAAACGACTTTCGAACTGAATAAATACTTCACAGAAATTTTGATTAGTCATGATTTTCAAATTATCTACTTTAGTACTGAAGCCCACCCTAATCAAGTAGTTAAAATCCCTGATTTTACAAGAGAAAATGTACTTTCCTGGTAGCAAACATTATCTGTGGCAAAACTACTCAAGGTATTTTTGTTAGTTTTTCTTGCTTTTCCATCACCAGCATGTAAGTGTAGAATTAGCTTACCTTAAAACTCTTTTTTCTAGTGTTTTTAGAGCTTATTTACGCGTAACTCATTACTGAAAGTCAATTGAATATCCTCAAGTAAGCATGTCAGCAGAGGGATTAGAATTGACTGATTCAGGTAACAGAAAGCAGCATTCTATATTTTCAACTCTTACTCTGCAACTTGTAGGTACAATGGAGATTTGCAGTTTAGGTAGACCTGGAAAAAATGTAGCAAACTTGTCTATAAAAAGTACTAAATTCAATCCTTCTATCCGTAGAAAACTATTAGTATTAATCAACAATTAACAATCATTAGTAATTAATTAACAATTCTGGTGAAGCATATTTCAAAATTAGAGCTATTCCTAAGCTTTTACAGAAATTAAAACTGGTTGCTAAATGAGTTCGAAAATTCCTTAAAAAATGCATACTGTTACTAAATCCCCTTAAATAGTTTGTTTTGGAATTTTCTCGAATCTACATTATGAAAAAAAATTGTTTAAAATAGATTTGATGATAAGTATTTTTTTTTATTCTTTATGACTCTAGAATATTCTGCATTATATATATTAAATTATTCTTAAAGGATATTTGTAACCTGTTATGTAAGATATAATTTACCAACGTTAAACAATTTTAATTGGAGAAAAGTTTTTGTCTTTTTAAGATTTTGTATCATATCGAATTTTTATTTATAATCTAAGCTATGTATTTTCAACACATTTTCCGTTCAATCATAATATCTATTTCAAATATATATTTTTTGAATGCATTCATTTAAAAAAATGCTAAACGAGTTTCGAACTGAATAAATACTTCTCAGAAATTTTGATTAATCATGATTTTCAAATTATCTACTTTAGTACTGAAGCCCACCCTAAACAAGTAGTTAAAATCCCTGATTTTACAACAGAAAATCTACTTTCCTGGTAGCAAATATTATCTGTGGCAGAACTACTCAAAGTATTTTTGTTAGTTTTTCTTGCTTTTCCATCACCAGCATGTAGGTTTAGAATTAGTTTAGCTTAGAGCGCTTTTTTCCAGTTTTTTTTTCTATATGAGAGCTTATTTACCCATAACTCATTACTGAAAGTTGATTGAATATCCTCAAGTAAGAATGCCAGCAGTGGGATTAGAGCTAATCAAGGTATTTTTCATATTTTCTCTTGCTTTTTTATCACTAGCATGTAGATGTAGAATAGGCTTAGATTAGAGCTCTTTTTTCTAGTTTTTTCTGTATGAGAGCTTATTTACCTGTAACTATTTACTGAAAGTCGATTGAATATCCTCAAGTAAGCATGCCAGCAGTGTGATTAGAGCTAATCAGGGTATTTTTCATAATTTTTCTGGCTTTTTCATAACTATCATGTAAATGTAGAATTAGCTTGGCTTAGAGCACTTTTTCTAGTTTTTTTAGAGCTTATTTACCCGTAACTCATTACTGACACTCGATTGAATATCCTCAAGTAAGCATGCCAGCAGTGGGATTAGAATTGACTGATTTAGGTAACATAAAGCAGCATCCTATATTTTCGACGCTTACTCTGCAACTTGCAGGTACAATGGATATTTGCAGTTTAGGTCGACCTGGAAAAAATGTAGCAAACTTGTCTATAAAAAATATTAAATTCAATCCTCCTACCCGCAGAAAAATATTAGTATTAATCAACAATTAACAATAATTAGTAATTGATTAACAATTCTGGTGAAGCGTATTTCAAAATTAGAGCTATTCCTAAGCTTTTATAGAAATTTATACTGGTTTGAATTTCTTATTGTTTTCTTTCAGGTCTTAAAAGCTTCAAAAATATATTCGAATCATTAAAATGTTGTTTATACAGTCAATGTTTCAAAGTTCATTGATGCAAAATTAATAATTCAAAAGGTGCTGAATATCTGAAAAAGGCTGAATCATAAGAAAACTCTTCCAGTTTTATTGAGAACCAATCTAAGATAGAACATAAATAAAACTCTCGAAATTTTTTTTAAAAAGAGTTTTTATTTAATTTTTATAAGTGATGTATAAAGTTTATTTTCTTTTTTGAGAGTAGCAAGAAGATTAATGTAAAATCGTACATCAAATTTCAATAGATATATATTACTCAAAGCTAGTTTCCATTTAACAGGAAATAAAGCTTATGCTTCAGTACATCTGATAATTTCTTTTCATGTGCTAATATTTTGTTCAGTTTGCAAAAGTGCATTTCATTAATATTTATTAATACTGCTGTATATTTCTGCTAAATTTATGCAAGGGATTGAAAAAGGATTTACATCATTTGAATGATATCTCATAGATTACTAGATTCAGTATTAACTGCACAAGTAAAATTTGCATTTTATTGAAAAGGTGTTTAATGAGATGTCGTATGATTCATTATTTATTTTGAATAGGCTCAAACATGATCTTTCATCTTCAACCTAACATTAATTTGGAGTATTCTATTGAGATTTTGATCGAACTGTATGTTGAAATTTCTGTGGACAAACCCTGATTACTGATGCCCTACGATGGCCGGATAGATTTCTACCTTTCTATGATCAATTCTGTGGTTCACGGTTCAAACATTGCTGATGGTATGGTATGTATCCAATCCAAATCATGATGGAGCATTAGGTATCGGTCTAATTTAGCACTCGCAGAGCTAAAACTTTAGAAATTTTTGCTCCTCAAGTGCTAAGAGTTGTATTAAAACATAAAAAAAGTTGCTGTAAAGTGTATAAGTAATAAATGAAACTTTTTTAGTGACTTAGTAATATTTATGTTTTCTGACAATTTAAAAAATTAATTCTTCACTTAATGTTCAGTAAACATAATGTCTCAAAAGAGAAGTGGTAAGAAGGGGGGTGATTTAAAAGTAGTAGTATTAAAACACATTTATTATGGCATAAAAATGTACAATATATTTTTTAGCTTTATGCAATTTTATTCACAGATATATTGTAGTAATTTTCATCATGTATAGTCAGTCAGTTGTACAAATGTACAATATTATTAATTGAATCGTAGCAAATAAAATAAGTTATAAAATGTTTCAATCCTATTGTATTAAGCTTCTTTACAATAGCATTAATGTAGTACTTTCTTTCATTGCAGTATCATTTTTACTTTTAATTATTTTAAAGGATAATTTAATAAGAAGTTCAAGGAATGGTGTAACTTTTGTCACCAGCATTTTGATATTAAATTATCCAACAAGAAAGACTTGGTGTTCAAAACGAAAAGGTTTCAGAAGAACTTGTGAACAAAGCCCATGTAATCTTGAAAACCTACTGTAGATAATGGCAATATAACAATTCTTGTAAACAACTTGATATCAAACATCATTGTATTTGGTAATTTTATTTCTCTAATATGGGGATACTTGGTCATAATTAGCCCACTCAACACCGCTGTTTTTGACCATTTTATTGTAAGAAGAATGTATAGGCAGCCGTTTGCAAGTACTTCCTAGGAGGGAACAACTTGAATACACCAATCTCCAGTATTATTCCTAGTGTCCTGTCAGAGAGATTAGTGTTGACTTTTATATAAAATGTGCTGCCTTCGGACATAAACTAGAATATTACTGTTGTAATGTACATACAACCTATACACCAGTGTTCGTTACAAGGGGGAAACACAGAATGAATATAATACTTTATATTGAGATTCAGACATTTATTCTATACATTTATTTACAAATACATTTATTTACAAATACATTTATTTACAAAATGGTTATCATAATCATCAATTATTTATATCTTCTATTTACACTATGATTATCACACATCTCTTTAAAAGGAATTATTATTATTAACAGAGGCCTTAGTTAAATGACTGTAAATATTATTTTATAAATTACCTCCCTTAAAGTCACAGGGAAGCAGGCAGGGGCTTTATCACGGGCGTACGGGACGAGTTGGTGGTGGTGAGCGGGGCGGTGTCGGTCCGGGCGTACGGGACGAGTTGGTGATGGTGAGCGGGGCGGTGTCGGTCCGGGCTCACGGGACGAGCTGGTGCTAGTGGATCCTTGTCCCACTTCTCTCGACTGCCCACTTCTTCTTCCCCTCCCCGCTCTCACTACGTTTCCAAACTCCTCACCTCGGTGCCAACGCCCCTTTTTTCTTCTTATCCAATCCCTTGTCTTCGGGAAATTTTTCCACATCAAATGCCCTTCGGGAGTGCAGGTGGGCTCATTAAAGTATCCCCTTTTTGTTCAAGCGGACATTGCTTTTTAGTCCCTGCTCCCATAACTCACGCTTACAGCTCTGTGCGAGCTTGACCGTTAAGCTGCCATTCCGTGATCTATCTTCTCTGCAGGGGTCCCTAAACTTGAAGTGAACAATTGGAGTCCTAAATTCCTCTAACGGCTATGCATGCACGTGCAGACCACCGTGGGAAAGTACCTTGGTAAAATTACACATACATATATTATATATATATATATATATATATATATATATATATATATATATATATATATTATATATATATATATATATATATATATAATTATACATAAACTAGAATTAAGATTCATTTTTCTCTATGCAAGAATTATATATTTGAAATAAACATTAAACAGCTCTTATAAAAAGTTTTGCATCGAACACTAAATTCTACGAATCAATTTAAGCTCTAGTAAGCAACCAAATTATGCTAACCAGGACTCGATTTCACAACATGAAATGTATGAAATTTTGATTTAAGTTATTCATAAATTTCATGTCTAGAACTTCAAAAGCTGGGAATGTTTTAAATTCATATCTAATATATTATTATAAAAATACTGTTGTCACAGAAAAGAAAATAAGGTTTCTTCATGGTTTCCACAATTTTAGTAACTTTACTGAGATTTTATACTGGAATACATAAGATATTCTTTTATCTGAAACCATCTTAGATTATCAGAATTTATTGCTTAAAGTCTGGTACGAGAGTATAAATCATTAAATAAAAACTTAAGAAAATTGGCAAAAATATTAAAATTCAGATCTATTATTGGCCAAGGTACTGTTTTCAACGTTTTCTTAAAATAGAAATATCATTATTCTAGCCGTATCATCTCCAGATGTTGAACTTCATCAATATAAGAATACAATTCATGTTTCAAAATCTACTGCTATTTTTAAAACATCAGTAAATCAGTAATGTGGCCAATTAAAATAATCTGTGTTTTTTAAAATACCTTCAGAGTCTATTGATGAAATACTAATAGAATTTTGGGATTTGCCATACGAAAGCCAAAAACGTGGAAAGGATTTTTGAAAGCCACAGGAGATGAGCGGAGTAAAGTTTTAGGAAAATCTTTCTTACATTGAAAATGCAGGTGATGAGTAACAGTCTGGGAGAAAATACTCCATAAAACTTAAAGGAAATTTTCTTTTATTTACAATATTACTTGGAAAGATTAAAATTGCTCTAAAAATGTGTAAAAAGCTTTTGAACATAAAGTAAATAAAGGAACCACTCTTAATCTTTTTATGTGTAATAGTAACAATATGCTTTCTGTTATTCTATCCGGAAATAATCCTATATAGATAATCTTGTAATTCAATGCATTATCCTAGCATCTGTATCTGAGAACCACTCTATGCTTATTCATTTATTTAAAATAAAATAAATAAATGAACCACTCATAATCTTTTTATGTGTAATAATAACAATATTCTTTCAGTTATTCTATCCGGAAATGATCTTTTATAGATAATCTTGTAATTCAATGCATTAGCCTAACATCTGTATATGATAACCACTCTATGCATATTAATTTATTTAAAATAAAAGAAAGAAAGGAACCACTCATAATCTTTTTATGTGTAATAGTAACAATATTATTTCTGTTATTCTATCCGGAAATGATCCTATATAGGTAATCCTATAATTCAATGTATTAGCCTAGAATTTGTATCTGAGAACCACTCTATGCTTATTCATTTATTAAAAATAATAGAAATAAAGGAACCACTCATAATCTTTTTGGTGTAATAGTAAAAATATTTTTTCTGTTATTCTATCCGGAAATGATCCTATATAGATAATCCTGTAATTCAATGCATTAGCCTAACTTCCATATCTGAGAAACACTCTATGCTTATACATTTATTTAAAATAAATACTATTGAAAGAACTAAATTCACCGGTACCACTAGCAACACTTGCATAGTTTCAATTCAGTTTATTTACCATTCAAGTTTCTAGCATTTTTAAAACCTATCTCAGAGAATCAATTTCTTAAAAAGGCGTCTGAAATGATAATGGAATTTCTTGAAAATGCTAACTGAATTTGCTAATTTACATCACCATGTTAATCTTTTCACTAATTTCAAAATTCATTAGAATCTCCCCGTCGAGGATTTTTCTCTTTTTGCCGTTGGAAAACAATTACCGATCATTATTAATGAATAACTTGTAATAAATTGAAAAGTTGGGTGCTCCAATAACTTAATTTAAACACGCCTGAAAGAATATGTAATGGAAAATATTTAAATATAAATTGCTATCCTTCATTTCCCTCCGATTGCTGATTTGTTAGTGAGCATGCATGACATCTTAATTAAAATTCTATCTAAGCTATTAAACTCTTTTCAAGAGAATTTTTATTCTCAAGCAATGGAATGAATGGTTAATCAAACAGGTAAATTGAACAGTCTGCACTCTGTTTCACAGAAGTTATATAAGAAGAAAGTTCTAGAGAATACATAATTTGCGTGGAAGAATTTTAATATTGATTTTCCGCTTACTGCATACACAAATAATTCAAACGTACTAATAAAGCGAACAAAATTTAGTTTCTCCCTCATTTTTCCATTAGGATTTAAATATTATGTAGAACGAGAGCAAATTTAATGAATAAAGGCTTTGAGTTCATCAGACTTTCATAAACATTTGTAATTCGAATTTTGTTCTTGGCATTTACCAGATATAAATTTGGAGATATTGAAAATAACTGTTTCAAAGAAGAAAAGATTTGATGCGTAAATATTAGGAAAGCATAACTAATACAAATTATTATATATTCCTAAAGCGAAGAAAATCTATTACTATGAATATGATAATCTACTGTGAATGTAAACAACTCCCAACAGGCCTGATGAATAAAGTTACAACACTTGAGATACATCAATTATACTTAATTTGCAGTATGGTACATTGTTTGTTTTATTTCACAATAATAAAGAAAATTCAGGTATAATTTATAGCGTCAATATTTTTATTGTTATTATTCTCTTAATTATCAATAACTTTGACAATACAGTTAGGAAATCTTAAAATTCATATTTGGGTTGCTCGGAAAGTAATTTCATTTTTTTTTGTGGAAATGAAAGACAGTTTTCGTATAATAAACAAATACTTTATTAAATTATATATTGGCCTTTCTGGTCCAACACCTTTTGCCATCTTTCTGGTAGTAGCGTAATTCCACGCTCGTAAAATATTTGGTCTTTGCTGGCAAAAAAAACATCTTTATCAGCTTGAACTGGTCTTCTCGAACAACTTCGGGAAGACCAGTTGAAGCTGGAAGTGGTGCATCTTCGACATCAAAATTGCCGGATCGAAATTTAGCGAACCAGTTCTGGTACTGGCGTACTGTCAACACACCTTCTCCATACACATCGGTCAATTTTTTTCTGGCTTGAACAGCATTTTTACCCTTTCTGTAGTAAAATAGTAAGATATGTCGAAAATGCTGCTTATCGCTCTCCATATTTAAAAGGGCACCAAACAAAAACTACTGCGTAGAATTAATTGAAAATTTTCACACACAAGCCTTGCTATATGAGCCCTCAAAGCGTATAAAAATTATACGGCTTAAATGTGAAGTTGGGTGCAAAACAAAATACAATTAAATCCTCTGTCGGGAAAAAACGAAATTACTTTCAGAACAACCCAATAATTTTATTTTACAAACGAATAATATTACCTAATTAAAATCTAAGTACCATATTATTTTTTAATTTTGAGAAATGCCTACGATACCAAAACCGTCGTACAAAATTTATACGATAGATATGATAAGGCAACATATATACCGAAGGACATTTGATTTAGTAAAATTTCTCATGCAAGCCAACCTACAATAAAATTATATTATAAACAAAGCATTCAGAATTTTTACTGAAACTCGATACCATACTAAGTGGGTTTTAGAAACTTTTACGGATATTTTTAATGATTTCGCTGACAGTTTATTAATTCAAATTCTAAGTACAGTATATTTGCATATTATAGCGGATAGATCTTGTAGAAATAGGTATGAATTTATAAACCACTATTTATGCAGTCAATTTTCTTTCCATTATTCAACACACATGTTGTTTTGCATGCAGCATAAATGCGTGGATTATTTTTCAATAAATGGACTCTACTTACAAAATAAGGAATAGTAAAAGGAGGATAATAATGATAAATTACGTTGCATATCTAAGAAATCAGAGACCTATGACAAGTTTAATACCGTAATTTTCATTTCCCAATCGAAGCGATGAATGTATAAATCGTACATATTCCCTCTGCTTTCTAAACAGAAATTAGAAAGTCATTCCTAAGGAAATCTAATAGTTTGAATATTTTCCGTTTCAAATGACCCAACAAGGGGGAATTTTTCATTTTCTTTTTCCAAGCCACTTAAGCGATTTCAAAACCTCCCTTCTAAAGTTAGATAAAAGAAAAACGGATACTTCTAGAAGGGTAATTACATCTGAAAAAGAAAGAAAATTTGAATTTTCCGTGAATAGTCTCATTATAGAATGGATATATAAATAAAATACGATGGAACGATAGATTAAAAAGCCATGAGAAGTCAACCAAATGTTCCTAATCACAGGTCATTAGAATAAAAAGAAATAAACAGGTAGACAGGTTTCTCGGATAAGTCGTGTCTTATGAAATTGCAAATTTCTCTGAGAAGAAACGGTTAGAAAATTATCATCTGGAAGTCATTTGTGAGGTATGCGACACATTTCATTTCGGAAATTCTACTTTACCAGACAAATGCGTGCTTTCAATGAGACAAATGATTCACCTTTCATCTTCTCACTAATTCAAACATTTAAAACTATTAAATAACAATTACATAAAATTAACTGACTTTGCTTCCTCCATTATTTTTAACGGTTTTCAACAGTTCGGCTTCGACACAGCTGTAAAATTAATCTATATGTTCCAGTATGAATATGCATAGAAATATACATTTGTAAAATATTAACTTTGATTTGGGTTAAAATGATAAATGTGCTGCCTACTAAACAAACAAATTGCTTTACTGCATTTGTAATTATTTAGACATACTATATTTAGATCCATGTAAATATAAAAATAAAACAACATAACTAAATGTATAACAGATAATTAAGAGACCCTTTCAACAGCAGTGGCAGAATACAATTTGAATTATCTTTTAAGAATCTTTATGTGTCCCTTAATAATTTAGCAGAATATTCTTGACTAATACGATAGCACTAATGCCATACTTTCGAGGCACGCTTGTGTACTCAACACCCTGTTGTAGAACTGGGCCATTAGATAACACCATATAATTCTTAAAGTTTACTTGTGTACAATTTTTAAATGGAAAATTGAATGAGCAAAGTCAACAATACCGCTTGAAGCATAATTTTCTTGACTAATACGGTAGCAATCCTGGTATACTTTCGCGGCATGCTTGTGTACGCAACACCCTGTTGTAGAACCATGCCATTAGATAATACCATATATATTGTAAAAAGTTTACTTGTGTACAATCTTTAAATGGAAAATTTAATGAGCAAAGTCAACAATACCGCTCGAAGCATAATCTTCTTTACTAATACCGTAGCACTCCTGGTATACTTTCGCGGCACGCTTATGTACGCAACACACTGTTGTAGAACCGTGCCATTAGATAGCACAATATAATCCTTAAAGTTTACTTGTGTACAATTTTTAAATGGAAAATTTAAGGAATCAAAGTCAATAATACCGCTTGAACCAAATGTTTTCCTTATTATAGCCTATTTTCTATTCATCAACATAAAATATTCTACCCGTTTGATATTAAAATGTTAACGATTATTTTAATAAAATTAACTTCAAAAAATTATTTAGTTTTACCTTTCCAAATAATAGTCTCAATCCATAATACTGCTCGAATGAGAATTTTCTTGACTAACACGGTAGCATTCCTGGCATACTTTAACGGCATGCTTGTGTATGCAACACCCTGTTTTAGAACCGTGCCATTAGGTAGTACCATATAATTCTTAAAGTTTACTTGTGTACAATTTTTAAATGGAAAATTTAATGAGCAAAGTCAACAATACCTCTTGAAGCCTAATTTTCTTGACTAATACGGTAGCTCTCCTGGTATACTTTGGTGGCAAGCTTGTGTACGCAACACCCTGTTGTAGAACCGTGTCATTAGATAGTACCATATAATTCTTAAAGCTTACTTGTGTACAATTTTTAAATGGAAATTTTAATGAGTCAAAGTCAATAATACCGTTCGAACTAAATGTCTTCCTTATTAGAGCCTATTTTCCATTCATCAACATAAAATATTCTACTCGTTTAAAATTAAAATGTTTGAGATTATTTTAATAAAATTAACTTCAAAAAATATTTCTTTTTATGTTTTCAAATATTATAGTTTAAAATATAGTAAAGTATGCGCACTAAAAGAAAAAAAGTGTTTTCAGAAGGAAGGAGCAGAATTATGTATATTAGAAACTTAATTTTTTGTACGAAATTGCACAGAAATATCGAATAAACATAAAACTTTTTCTAAGATTTCTAAGATTTTTAAATTGAAAATGGTTAAAGACTCTAAAGATATCGAATATTTTATAAATCTTATAATTTATCATTCTATAAAATAAAAATACTGCTCGCTTAATTATAAATGTGGTTCACAAAATAAGAGATATTTCCCATTAATTTTATATAACAATCTAATTTTTAATATATATTTATTTAATATATTTCATATGCTTCAGAATCATTTCCTGAATCAATAATTTTCACTTTTTTCCCTTGAAGCATTATAACTTTTATCTTTTTTTATTTCAAGTGTACTACTGGACAGCACAAAACTAAATAATTTAATAGGAAATGCTATAAAAGTACCTAAATACTAAAGCAATCAGATTTTTTTAATTTAGGAAAAATAGTACAACGTCTGAAACAATAAAGCTTTTTCAGACTAAAAGTACTATGTCCCATTAACATTTTTCAATATTAAGAATTTGTAGATTCATGACTAAATAAAATCGTAAAGTGCTTAAACTTTAACTAAAATTTGGATAAATTATATTTGCGCTGTTTATAAAGTACCCGAATATTGGTTCAATTTAAATTACGTAAGATCTAATCTTTTTTTTAATAATGTTTCTCTATCTTTTCCTTTTAAATGATACTTCATTTGAAGTTTAATTAGATTTTCCTTTTAATGAATAATTATTCCCTTTCAATCATCAAACTTAAATTTTTGATGATTTAATAAGTAGACCTTTCACTTAATTGACGATTTTGATGACTTTATAATGTATGCGGAATGCTATATAAGATAGGTTTTTAAAAAAAAGTAACTGATATGTATTTATAACTTAGATGGTATTTAAGAAAAATTCTTATATACTTTAAAATTAAGGAAATCGTCTCATATTTACCGCTTTAAAAAACTATAAGATTTAAATTTACTTTAAGTTATAATTAGTTATGTTAGTTTTAGGTTAAAATACCATTGCACACACACATTTATATATATATATATATATATATATATATATATATATATATATATATATATATATATATCAGTGCACACTGCTCTCTCTCTGCCCATATCACTTCGCGTGAGCCGTATTTATGTGACTAGTAACGCGAGGCGCGTTACTCCCATTAAAAGAATCCCTAATTAAATCTCTTAAATTACTCTATATTTTTATCCTGACATATATATATATATATATATATATATATATATATATATATATATATATACAGTAAAACCTCCAAAGTTGACCACCTCTGTACGTTGACCACCTCTCTATGTTGACCGAAATTTATTAGTTTGAATGGTCATAACGCATTTTCAATGGCAATTTACCTCTCTATGTTGACCACCTTCGTAAGTTGTATGTTGACCAATATTTAATAGGTTTTACTCTCTGTAACTTGACCATTGATGTTTTCTAGAATTAGATTTTTCCTCCCGCTGTTCTCCACCTGGTTTCCAGGAATTTCTTTATCAGTCAATCGGATTATCTGAGCAACACTCGCCACCGCCCCCCTCTTTGGTGCCCCATTCATTGTTCACTTCCAGTATGGTACTATGGGAGATTATACAGCCTTTTGTTAAGGAGAAATGATATTTTAGCCCTTTGCATGCTTTCATTTCTTGGATTGGCTGTAATTGCTGAAATCTGTCGAAAAAGGTCAGGAGAGTGGGATATGTGTGTAGCGGTGTAGCATTGAACGAACTACGCAGAATTGGAAAACAAAGTGTATCGCTCACATGTGAAACAAGTTCTGTTCTTTTTTTCTGGACATCGCGTCGTGGCAGTACCAGTCGCTTATTTGCGAATTTTTATTAAAAATGGAGCAAAGAAAAGCTCTAAAGAACTTACAGCAGAAAGTGGATCTTCTTAATTTTCTGGAAAGCAGCAGCCAAAGAAAGACAGCAGAAAAATTTGATGTAAGACAACTGTGAGCAACATTTTAAAACGCAAGGAAGAATATCTGGAAAGATATTCTTCCGAAAACGGGGAACTTCAAAGAAAAAGGAGAAAAACGTGTCTCGACGCTGTGAATGAAGCCACATTTCGTTGGTTTACAGAGATGAGATCAATTAATGCAAGAATATCGGGATCTATGCTTCAGGAAGTAGCAAAAAAATTTGCAAAAGAATTCGAAATTGAGGACTTCCAAGCATCAGCAGGTTGGCTTGAAAGATTCAAACGATACGAGATTTCTCAAAAAATTGTGTGGGGGAATCGAATGAGGTTTCAGATGAAATGAAAGAGAAGTTTATTGAAAAATTCCCAGAGTTTGCTAAAAATTTTAAAGTTCAGGACATTTTTAATGCTGATGAATGCGGTTTCTTTTTTAAAGCAATACCTGATAGAAGTCTAGTAATGAAAGGTGACTCTTGCAAAAGGGAAAAACTTTTAAAACATCGTTTTACTGTTCTTCTATATGCTAGTATGACTCCAGAAAATTTGAAGCCTATGGTGATCGGCAAAACCACGAAACCCCGTGCATTTAAAAATGTAAAACCTGATGACCTTCCTGTTTTTTTGGAGAGCGAATAATCCGCTTGGATGACCAGTGCTTTATTCGAAAAGTGGGTTAAGAGGAATTGACGCAGAAATGAGGAAAAAGAAGCGGTCTATTCTACTTACCGCGGATAACTGCCCCAGCCATCCAAAAGTGAATAATCTCACAAATGTGAAGCTAAAATTTTGCCTCCAAACACAACTTCGAAAACCCAACCTTTAGATCAATGCATTATTCAGTCCTTCAAAGTGCACTACAGAGCTCAACTTCAGGAATGGGTGATCATGAAAGCACAAACTTGTGGTCCTTCTGCGTTGGCATCATCCACAGCTGCGTTAGTAAATGCTTTGAATGCTGTTAATTGGATTAATTCTGCTTGAAATAAAGTTACGCAAGCCACGATTAAGAACTGCTACAAGAAAGCTGGATTTATTACAGCTACAACATCGGTGCAAGAGGATGAGCTTCCTCTATCTACCTTGCCAGTTTTTGATGGAGATAATTTTGAAGATTATGTTACCATGGACGATGAGTTAGTAACATGTGTTGAACCAGACCCAGAGGCAATCTTCAGTGAGATACTCTCTGGGACTAAGCACAGCGAGGACTCTAAGTACGAGAAACGGCTGACTCTGAAGGAAGACGATGTAAAGCGCATTGTAATGTAATATAATAAATATTTTTAAAAAAATTCCCTAAGTTGACCACTTCCGTATGTTGACCACTTAGTTACAGTCCCTTGGGTGGTCAACTTATGGAGGTTCTACTGTATATATGTATATATATATATATATATATATGAATATATATATATATATATGTATATATATATATATATATATATATATATATATATATGTATATATATATGTATATGTATATACATGTATATATATGTATATAAATGTATATGTGTATATATATATATATATATATATGTATATGTATATACATGTATATATATGTATATAAATGTATATGTATATATATATATATATATATATATATATATATATATATATATATGTATATATATATATATATATATATATATATATATATATATATATATATATATATATATATATGGGGGGGTTGGAACACACACAAGCCCCACTAATAGAAAATGGTACAATGCAGTAATGGGGCATCAATGGAGAGATCGAAATTTGAAAATAAGTATGTGGAGTTTATTCTCACATTTCTCTTATAGTTCTTCTCTCACCAAAACGTGTGCATGCAGTTTTATAGTGGTGTAGGGCGTTGGTGAGCCAGCCTGTCAGAGTGTTAATATTAATGAAAGGATGATTCTCAAAGAGTGAATCTAATTTACGTAAAACAGTTATGGAAGTAAAGTTGAGCTAAGCTGTATTAAATTTTGGCTAATTCGAAGTCGCAGATCAAAACAATAAGAAGAGAAACAAAATTGCCTTCGTCAAAGGTTACAATTTTAGGAATAGAATCACCAGAAAATTGTTTTAAAATATCGATATAATTAAGTTAGTAAATTTGGAGTAAAACTATCATTTCATATATAGATAATCTTATAGAAAGATAATTTCTGGATGAATTTATCGATTGTGTATGTTTAGAATTGTATGTTTACGATACGTATGTTTGTACGATTGTGTATGTTTAGTATTTTAATAAATATACTCCGTTTTTTATTGAAATTAATTCTTCTGTGAAACAAATTTATAGTTTAATTCCAGAACAAAAGTAATATTTTCCCTTGTTATTACAATTACTTTCTTATGTAATACTTACATTTATCCATAATAAAAGAAAACCTTTACTAGTCACTATTCTAAGTGCTTCCTAAATGAAACAATATTGTAAAGTTTTGTTATTTCCTTTTCTACTGTAGTTGTTTAAACTTATGGCAAGAATACTGATGTTTATCTCCAGAAAATGATACATAAGTTATCAAGCGAAAAAGAAACTGTTATTCGTGTTATTTTACAAAATAACATATCATCTCGTTTATACCTTTGTGTAATTTTCATAAAATAAGAGTAGCTTTTCTATTAATTACAACTTTTGCAATCTTCATTCTGAAAAGGAACTTAATTCTTTAAGCCCCGACAATGTACACATTTTTATGAATTGTATTTCTTGTACTTAAAAAAGCTTAAGAAAGAGTAATATGCTTAATTAAAGTTTCTCGTCCACGAAAAAATTGCACTATATTAGCTTCGTGGAGGATATAATCTTACTTTTTAAAAAAGTAATTTACGAGAAATAAAAGCATTGTGCTTACTTCCAAATGTGTAACCTAATTCCCAAATGTGTAACCTAATTCCCATTCTAGGAAGTAAAGTGGTTTGCTTACACACCATATGAAGAAAAAGCAATGAATACGAACAAAAAAATTATTTAAGAATTAATGCTGTTTTTAATTGAATTCCCAGAATACCGTGCTAAACTGTTAAATTAAAATT
>CM063502.1:126541396-126573896 GCA_032207245.1 Pardosa pseudoannulata | reverse complement strand
TATATCACTGCTTTTAAGGGATTTACTTTCTGTCAGTTGAACTTTTTTCTTATACTTTGGTATTTTTATCATCGTGATCTAAAACTATAAGAGTTGTGGAACGATTATTTTTTAATATTTAAATAAAATTTATTAGATAATATTATTTCGACTATTTTTACAGTTATTCACATAGCCCTTATTTAGTTTCTTTTTTCTTAATTGAATTACAAATAAGATTACAAAAATAGTTAAATAGGGAACTTCTAATAAATTACATCTTTCCTAGAATGCATAGTTGCCCACATATTATTATACATTTTTATTCAGTTTATTAATCTCAACTTTATCAACATTTATCAACTTTGACCTCTTACATTAAAATGTAAAATGCGGCAAAGGAGAAATATAAATAAAAGTGGGACATGACTATGGTATATTTATTTCCCGCTAAATACAATTAGAAGAAAGAAATTGCTCGTTGCACTTACAAGAATATATAATCTAACCTTTATTTAACCAAGTGTTAATAATCAAAAGTTTATAGACTGTTTGTTCACTGGGTTTACTGAAAAATATAGATATACAAGTCTTACAGGAATATTTTCTAATACTTTAAAAACTTGTTACAGGAAGAATATAAGCAGCATTGTTTAGAACGATTTTTAAAAACATTAATAGTGTCGGAAAAATATGCAACATAATTACCAATTAATTAGATATGCCTTCAAAATAAAGGGCTTTCTCCTCATTATATTACTGCTTTTAAGGGCTTTACTTTCTGTCAGTTGAACTTTTTTCTTATACTTTGGTATTTTTATCATCGTGATCTAAAACCATCATGGTTGTGGAATAATTATTCTTTTAATATTTAAATAAAATTTATTAGATAATAGTATTTCGACTATTTCTACAGTTATTCACATAGCCCTTCTTTAGTTTGTTTTTTCTTAATTGTATTATAATTAAGATTACAAAAATAGTCAAATAGCGAACTTCTAATAAATTACATCTTTCCTGGAAAGCATAGTTGCCCACATATTATTATACATTTTTATTCAGTTTATTAATCTCAACTTTATCAACTTTAATCAACTTTGACGTCTTACATTAAAATGTAAAATGTGGCAAAGGAGAAACATAAATAAAAGTGTGGCATAACTATGGTATTTGTATTTAATACTCGAATCAAATTAAAATGATCATATATCAGTTACAATTGAGAAAACATTATCATTTGTTCTTTGTGCTTGATATTAAAATTAATTAGCAAACTTTCACAAACAGAAAACAGAAATATCCCGTGATGTTTAAAAGTATGAATACCTGCTTGTAATGCCCTCAAATATATATATTTACAATTGACAGGATAACTTAAAATTCAGTTTTCAATTAAACTCAAGATATATTTTTGTGTAAAAAAGAATTGTATAAAAATCTATTTTAACTCTTACCCTAGAAATTTTGAACATGATTAGAAATTTAATGTCAATATTTTCTCCTCGTATATGAACTGCTTTAAAAAAAGAACCTAATTACGATCTTATTAAATTAAAGCTATAATAAACAGGATATTTTCTCTAACTGCATGTTATATAAGGATTTATATACTCAAGCAGCCTAGGGTTAAGAAAATTCTTAACCTAAATATCTAGAATGATTGCATCTTTTCCATCGTCAAACCTTTAGAAAATAAAGTATGCTGAAACATAAGCTGAAAACAGAACTTCTGTTCCTATAAAGCCATCTGCTACCTATAATAAAGCAATATTGAGCTTCAACGCTTGCTGCTATGAAAAAAAGTTTCTCCAATATCGATATATAGTCTATCAAATTAAGTAATTATTCGCACATCTTAATAAAGTATCTCAGGTTAATTAATCTTCAGGAAGAATATTCCCAATTAGTAAAGAATAATGAATATTGTGCGCAATTCACATTTCTAGTCGCATGAAGACAAGTCCAATTATTTTAGATCGACAGGTTTTAACACTTTTATTTATACTATGCACGTGACAGACTTTGAAATCACGTAACATTCGTTTCTAAATATTTAATCCAACAAGTTTTCTGCATTCTATTCAGAGACGGTGTGAAATATATATCATGGAACTGTCATTATGTCCATATCTATATTTGACGTGTAACAACTGTATTAGGCATTATTTCACAAGCTGAAAAATGCTTATAGATTAATAATAATGGAATAATTGAATATATTTCTTTTCACAAAAATCTTTTGAAGAAAGTTTAACAGCAAGACTATTTTCTACAAACAAAAATTGAAATCGGTGGAAATAAAGAGCAATATCTCAAAATATATTACAATCTGTGTCTCTATCTTTTCACAGTTGATGCACTAAAATATTCGGATATTTCTATTTCAGGTACCTTTAAATAAATTTATGTTGCGTTTGTTCTGCTGAATAAAAGAATTCCATGGTTATGGAAGTGTCCAGTAGAAGAACTGGTACATAATATAAGCTCGAATAGTTTAAACTAAATAAATGAGATGGCCTGATCTGCTTAATGAAGTACAGAAACATTTAAAAAAACGGATATCTGATATTTCCAATACTTGAAGAAAATACTCATATATTTTATTGTTAATAATTCTCATTTAAATGAACAGTTTTATAATATTTGTGTTTTTTTTTACTTATAGTTCTCATTTTTAACATATTATTAACCGTTGTAAAAATCAAATGGGTCTCATAAAATAATCACATGAGATAAATAAATGAGATGGCCAGATCTGCATAATGAAATGCACAAACATTTAAAAAAAAAAACGGATATCTGATATCTCCAATACATGAAGAAAATACTCATATATTTTATTGTTAATAATTATCATTTAAATGAACAGTTTTATAATTTTTGTATTTTTTAATTAATATATAGCTGTCATTTTTAACATATTAGTAACCGTTGTAAAAATCAAATGGGTTTCGCAAAGTAATCACATGAGATAAATTAATGAGATGGCCTGATCTGCAAAATGAAGTACACAAACATTTAAAAAAAAACGGATATCTGATATCTCCAATACATGAAGAAAATACTCCTATATTTTATTGTTAATAATTCCCATTTAAATGAACAATTTTACAATTTTTGCGGGGTTTTTTATTTAACATATAGCTGTCATTTTTCACATATTAGTAACCGCTGTAAAAATCAAATGGGTTTCGCAGAGTAATCACATGAGATTATTTCTGAAAACCAAACTCTTCCTCACATTCTAAAAATGTAAGCTTAATGCTCTTATCTGCGTTTCTTCCAATCGGTTAAAGCCACCTTCCTCCCCAAAATTTACATATTCACTTCAAACTAGATTTATATCTGAAGAGTACAAGCTAAATCTGCATATTTCAACGTCTGAACTTAAACTGCACTTCGTTTCGTAGGTAATTCGTTATCTAACACATACCTTAGTCTCGAATCTAGATGAAATGTTCAGAATATTGAAATTCTTTTGAAATTTTCCTCAATCAGTATGTCAAACCTATAATGTTGTGAGTAAAGTAGGATACGGTAGAGGGAGTCATTCATAACAATTTTTCAAATTCTCTAGCTATATCCTGTGCCCATTCCTCTGATTTGTTTATCTCGTAATTATTTAAAGTTAGTAGATATACAGATTTGTCGAAAATGATTACTGTGTTTTTTTGTGGGTGTATGCAGTATGAATTCCAAGGGACTATAAGTCCTTAATTTTTCTGAATAGAAAGTAGTTTACGCTGCCGGATTTATCATTCATCGCAGTGTTTCCAATTTTAGAACTATATCCTACGTCCAGTCCACATATTGCTTTTCTCGGCATTAATTTAAAGTTAGAAGATATATAAATGGTCATCGTGCTGTAAAAGTAATGTTACGTTGGCCTAGTGTTTGAGAAAAAAGAAATTTAAACTCATTAAAAACACATGGACAAATATGTCTTGATTAAATAATTTTATATAATAAATGCCTAAGGAATACAACTGAAATACAACTTATCATTTGTAGATATTGATGACACCTCTCGACTCGGCGTCGGCCCTAAAAAATGGCGTTGGATTTCTTTTTTCTCGTGTCGCTCCAAAAAATGTCTATCCCGCAAGCAGCGGATGCCAGCAGCGTTCACCCTCTTCTCTCCTCTGGTAACAACCTTGTCCTCTAAAAAAATCAGACTGCCCCGCAGAGAAAAAAACAGGGGTCCACTCAGAACCGAGGGGTCAGAATCATGCCAAACCAACAGGCCCTTCTATTGGTTGGGAGAAGTCCGAAGTTTCTTTCTAGTTCAAACCGGTCCTGTCCTGTATGTCTTTGACGAAGGCTTACGAGAAGGGGTAAAAAAAGCTGAACCGAATGTAACTTATTGTTACACGTGCTTTTCTTGTTGGTGCATATATATTAATTTAAAGGGGGTAGTAAGTCTTTATATTTTTGAAAGTATTGGTTAAAAAATTTGGCAACCTGTTTACTGGTCGTATGTAAACTATTTGAACTATTTTATACCTTCATTCTTATAAATATATGTCTTGAAGATCAAAGGAATAAAAAAATACATTAGAGTGAAACTATGTCTGTATCCAAGCAGTATTCATTTAATAATGTTAATACAACAGTTTTTATTTTGTACATACGCTCACAAATGTGAGCGTATGTGTTTAAGTATCTAACAACTAAATGCTAGATCTCATACTGCTCAAAACAAACACGGCGAAATGCAACCAAAAATTGTGTTCGATTTATTTCTTTTATCTAATGCTAAATCTGTATAAAATTAATAAATGATTTTGAAGTTTTAGAAGAAAACTTCGGGCACATAATTTATAAATTATAAATGAATAACGGGATTTTAATCTTTTGAATTAAATTTGTTTTCGCATTTCAAAGGAATAAGATTGAATGTAATAACTTAACTCTTATTCTCAATAGACTTGCCATAAATGCAATTTTTCACCGTAAGTCAGTTTTGAACGAATTTTCAGGTTATAAGATTGGAAATAAGGTTCCGGCTTCTTTTTCGTAAGTAAAATCTTCAATACTACTGTTTAATCTTCCTTTTCGCATTTCAAAGGTTATACATACGTAAAACTTTTATAAAAGACTTTATAATGTACACATTTAGTTCGTAAAGATAATTATGATAACTGCTTAATGAGAAAAAAATTGAAATTATGAATTGCTGCTTTGAACAATGACGAAAATTTAATGAATATTCGGTAGTAAAATTTTCAACGCCTTTCAAAACTATTACTTTCGTATTCAACGAAATAAATGTATCGTATTTAAATATTGTTGAAGTCTGTTTTATATTTTCTATCATTTTGATATACATTATTCTAATATAGCTCTCATATTGACGAAAATTTTAAAGCTTCACTTGCATATTTATTCAAATTTTTGAGTTTTGAGAAATATACGATACCAACGAAACAGGAGCCTGACTGAAGAAATGTTATTTCAAAGGGCGGAAATGCTGATTCGAGAAAATGATAAAACTCTTTCGAGCAATATTCAAATATATATTTTCAGAAAATGGTATAATACTTTGGCTGAATCCTTTATTTTGCAATCGTAATGAATAACATATGTTGTTACCACGATGACTTTGAAAGAAAAAATGCCTTTCGAGCACATGAACTGAACAGGTAACATAATATGCGGCAAAAAAAAACGGAAATTATTCCTGATGTTACATCTAAAGCGGGAAAATTGTAGTCTTCTTCGTCTGATTCTTTCAGTAAATAAGTTATTTATCATTTTTTATTTTTGCTTGCTATCATTTATCAGTGTCGAGTTCGCAGCGAAACCTTATTGGAATTCTTAGGGCGTTAATTTAAAATTCATTTTTTTTTCTTTTAATTTATCGGTTGAAACCTTTTTCCCGTGATGGTTGCATTTAATTGATTATCTTTTCTCCGAATAAAGTTGTATTATTTGTTTTCCTTTCTTATATTTGGTTCGAGCCCATTCGACATATATTGATGTGTATGTTTCTAATGGCGACGGCTTATTGCGGAAAAAATAAGATAAATGAATCAATCCATTTTAGCAATGTTTAACATTAGCATAGTAAGAAGTCTTGTCACCAAAGAAAATATCAAAAAGTAGATTTATCAATAATCATCCGCAGCGCATAATCTCCGATATAAGAATTTAAGTTTTAATATCACATGACCAGCAAGACAAAAATAATCCCTGAAAAGATCTTTAAATGCTTTTTACGGCTCTTAAAATTACAATTTATAGTTATTTTTGCTATTATCTGTATTTAAACGTAGATCTTGCAATCTCGGGATTGATTTTCTTTCCATTCAGCAAACCTCGTCATAGAAATTCTGTTTTTGTTCCCTTTTTTTTCCTTAAAAATAAGTAAAGCGCTTTTAATCAACGTTCTTTGTTCTTCATTTTTTAAGGAATAAAAAAAGTCTTTAATTATTTTCATTTCTAAAAGTGAAATTTTTATACTATTTTACTTCACATATTTTAATTGCAATTAAAAAATATATTAAAGTATCAGTTAATATCAAAACTAATGAATAAAAAATATTCCAGCCGTAATACATTATAGTCAGTCATATGATTTGAAACTTATCTTGATTTATTTGAAATAATTATAAACTTGTTTCCCATTTAGTGTTTTATTTTTTTTAGGTTATTGATTATGTGGTAAAATAACAAAATAGTTTTTTGCATAAAAACACTCCGTTGTCAGCCTTATTTTAAAGCTCTTGCAGTAAATAAGTAAACAAACAATGTAATATAAAGTTATCAATTATATTTAAAAAACAATAAACCTAAAAACACAGTAAGAAATATTATGCATTGTTTTTCAAAGTATTATTAAAGTTATTAAATTTCAATTCAATTACAAGGCAATAAGCAAAATGAGTTAAAAGAAAATAAAATATAAAGATATAATATAAATTTGATCAAATGACTAAATATTTGTAAATAATGAAATTCCACTGTATTGAATTGTACAAAGATAGTAATCAGCTTGGCATATCACCTGAGGTCTTAACTCTTCAGCAATAGTAGTTTGTCAAAATTTCATTCACATTGCATAAAGCATATGTCCATAAGACAGGCTATTAAGTGTTCCATAATTCCTAAAATTTCCCAGGGTGTATATATTGGACCTCCTATAAAGGTCTTTTTTGTTACATATGTGTTACATAGCAAAGAACCTTATTATTTTGATTCCATTAAAATATATGATTTTTGATCCTACAAAAATACGAAGGTGAAACATTTAATGTCAATTAAGATAGCACCGTCGAGTAATTGTTTTATTAACAAACAGACATTAAGGATTGTAAAATAAAATTCCATTGTATTGAATTGTACATAGATAGTAAATCAGCTTGGCATATCACCTGAGGTCGTAACTCTTCAGCAATAGTAGTTTGTCAAACTTGCATTCACATTGCATAAAACAGACGTCCATAAGACAGGCTATTAAGTGTTCCATTAAGTTTAATTCCTAAAATTTCACAGATATATATATTGAATCTCCTATAAAGGTCTTTTTTGTTGCATACGTGTTACATAGCAAATCTCCTTATTATTTTGATTCCATTAAGACAGATGATTTTTGATCATACAAAAATACGAAGGTGAAACATTTAATGTCAAATAAAATAACACCGTTGAGTGATTGTTTTATTAACAATCAGACATTAAGGACTGTAAAATAAAATTTAAAATCTGTAAGGAATTTGGACCCACGACCTATGTTTTACAGATGTACACCCTTCACGATATCTGTAAAATTGCCCCCACTTACCCCCTTCCACCCGGCGCTCCTTGAGGAAATAGGAACCAGCCGGCTTAGGGGGGCTGATAAAGTTTTTTCTCAAATGTGTCGCTTGTTTTTTGAGCAGGGCGGCAGGGCATCTTAAAGGAGGATTTCCCTTTTTGGAAGGGATGCAGTTTCCAGAAGCTGACCCCCTGAAGAGGGGAGAGAGGTTGTTTGGTTGGTTGGATGGAGTTTAATGGCACTGAGTCCTCCTGGGACATATTGTGCCAAGCAAGTAGTTAAAAATCATTCTACAGTGACCAAAACAAACAGCTATAAAAAGATGACTGAAGATAAAAGGAACAAGCTAAAAATGAAGAAACAGTATAGAGAAGAGACGTAAGACCAAAAGTAAAAAACACCGATGAGGTATAAAATTCAGATGTGAGGATAAAAACCAATGTCTTTTAAAAACAGAAATAGATTAGGATGAGGTGGATTATTTAAAATATCTTTAATATGAATAGGTGAAGAGTTAAAATAATGAATACAATGTTCTTTAAACCTGGGACAATCAATGAGGACATGCTTTACAGAGATTGCTGTATTGCAGTGATTGCAAAATGGAGCAGATTCTTCGAGTAACAAATGACGATGAGTAAAACGCGTATGACCAATCCGGAGGCGAGTAAGTATAACATCAGGTCTCCTACATGAAAGGGAGAGAGGATCTGCCAGCAGTTGAGTTCGATCAGTCGACATCGAGCCTGCGAGATATTGTCACGAAGATTCGAATAAACACACCGTTTAACTTAACAGAAGAATTTATTGAAGCTAAGTAGCAACTCGCAACTTTACAAGATCGAGAAGTTGCCTACAACTAGTGGGTATCAGCTTTTATACCCGAACAGAATATTCGAGAAATAACTAATTTACATATTAAAGAAAGATCTAGAATGTTCAAGAACATAAGGAAACAATAAATAACATTTTTAAATTAAAATTCCGTACTTTGGATAAACAGCCATGGCAAGCATCGGACCCACAATCTTCAGGTCTGGAAGGCGTGCTTTGACCATTCGGCCACTCAGCTCGTTGGCTAAACTTCTTTATGCGGCAATATCTCTGTTTTCACTGAGAGAATTTTAGTTTGGATATGGAACGCTCGGTCATCTGATCTGGTTAAGACAGGCACCGAGACTCAGAACTATGTTATTTTGTTTTACTTTAATTTCCGTCAATTTTGTACATAAATTTGTGTTGTCTCTCTAAGGTTTGGAGGAAGTATTTTGGTTATGCACCCCAGCGACGGTCTACGAACATACCTGCCCCAGTAAAGTAGGCAGACAGTTCACACGCTACCATAGCGCTCCAGAAAGTGGTGCGCTTTACAAAACCTTACAAAAATTAGTTCAAAGGCTAAGATAAAGCAATTAATATTGTTATATAAATCCTCTTATAAATGCATGCAATTAAACAGAATATTATTTTTAATTTTTATAATATAAATATTTTCTTATATAAAGAAAAATTATAATAATATGAAATAAATGAAAATATAAAGAAATAAACTTAAAGTCTCATTAAGTTGAAACCCTATAAAATAAGTGCGATAAATAATAAACATACATAATTTTAAAAAACAATCAAATTAATTTATAGTTATAGGAGGAATTTGGTGGTGTTATAAAACAGACGGATAGAAACTTTTTTTTTTTGTATTTCACATCTTAACTGAATTTAAGTTCATAAAAACAACCAAATATATATATATATAGAAATATATATGGGTGTATAAAGAAAATATGTATAGACAAGAGTTCCTCTGAATGACAAAAGTGCTTTGTACATAATAAATTTGAGTACTCAATTACTATGTTTTAACTCCACTATATTGTAGTTTTCAATTACTGTTTCCAGAACACACACTCAAAATGTCTACCTCTAGATGTTATAGGAAGAATGCAATTAAAGCCGCATCAGTTTTTTATTACTTTGTCTTGAAATAATCTAATTCTTCTGTGGTTACTGATGGAGCATTTTCATAAATATTTATAAGATGGGATTTTTAAAAAGAAATATAATTTAGAGGTAGAAAATAAAATCTCATTTTAAGAACAACTTAACTTATATGGTATTCCTCATGAGAAAGTGAATGGGAATCATAAAAGCAATGCTATAAGTTCCGGAATAGAAAATGAAACAAGAGATCAAGGATGAAATTATCGAAAGAATTCATGTGTTTTATTAAAGAGACAAGAAGAAACTAGTTTGTTTTTGTTTCACTGTGTAATGAAAGCTAAGTAATAAAGGTATGTAAACAACTAATAGTATTTAAAATTAAAACATGTTATTTCAGAGAATTCATTTAAATGTCAAGAGTGCCTTGTACATAATGAATTCTAATCCTCAGAATTTGATAATAATTCTTAGCATTTGAATACTTAATTCCATTCTATTGTATTTTAGAGCTAAAGTTTCAGAGCAAACACTTAAAACTTCAAACTCTAGACGTTTTAGGTAGAAAACATTGCGATCCCCATCATTTTTACGCTTCAAACTTTCTCTTGAAATGATCTTAATTCTTCTGCTGTCCCTGGTGGTGCATTTTCTCAAATATTTATAATATGAGATATTTAAAACAGGAATATAATTAGAGAGGCACGAAATAAAATTTCATTTTAAGAACAACTTAACTGTAATGATATCCCTTATGAGATAGTGGGAGAAAATTGCAAATTTATGCTGAAATTGCCTGAATAGAAAATGAAATACGAGATCAAGGATAGTCTCAGAGACCACTTACCAAGTTAAATATTTAGTTCACTAAATCAAATGTAATTATTGGAAGAATTCGTTTATATAATTAAACAGACAAATAGAAACAAGTTTGTTTTGATTCACTGCTTAATTAAACTAAGAAGTGAAGATATGAAAATATTTATAGGGTTTAGAAAGAAAAATTGGTTATGTATGAGTGAAACTTCATTTAAAAGTCAAGGCTATTTTGTACATAATGAATTCTTATGCTCGAAATAATTCTTAGCATTTCAATATTTAATTCCATTCTAATTCCATTCTATTGTATTTTACAGCTAAATTTTCAGAGCAAACACTTAAAACTTCAAACTCTAGACGTTTTAGGTAGAAAACATTGCGATCCCCATCATTTTTACGCTTCAAACTTTCTCTTGAAATGATCTTAATTCTTCTGATGTCCCTGGTGGTGCATTTTCTTAAATATTTATAATATGAGATATTTAAAACAGGAATATAATTAGAGAGGTACGAAATAAAATTTCATTTTAATAACAACTTAACTGGAATGATATCCCTTATGAGGTAGCGGGTGAAAATTGCAAATTTATGCTGAAATTGCCTGAATAGAAAATGAAATACGAGATCAAGGATAGTCTCAGAGACTACTTAACAAGTTAAATATTTAGTTCACTAAATCAAATGTAATTATTGGAAGAATTCGTTTATAAAATTAAACAGACAAATAGAAACAAGTTTGTTTTGATTCACTGCTTAATTAAACTAAGGAGTGAAGATATGAAAACAATTTATAGGGTTTAGAAAGAAAAATTTGTTATGTATGAATGAAAATTCATTTAAAAGTCAAGGCTATTTCGTACATAATGAATTATCATACTCGAAATAGCAACTCACAGTATTTGAACAGCCAATTCTACTGAATTGTATTTTACAAGTACAGTTTTACACAACAAACACTCAAAGTTTTAAGCTACAAAAGCTTTAGGGAGAAAATATTGAGAGCCCCTATCAGTTTTAAACGACCTTCTCTCGAAACAATCTAGTTGTTCTGTGGTTCCTGGTGAAACACGCTCATAAATATAAATAAGAAGAGATTTTCAAAATAGCAATGTAATTAAGAGATAGGAAATGAAATGCCATTTTAAAAACGACTTAACTTGTATGATATCCCTTAAGAGGCAGTAAACGAAAGTTATAAAAGCAACGCTAAATGGGTCTGAATAGAAAATCAAATACAAGATAAAGAATAGACTGAGAGAGCCCTTATCACGTTAAATTTTAGTTCAATGAATGAAACGTAATTGTTAAAAGAATCGGTTTATATTATTAAAGAGACAAATAGAAGCTTGTTTACTTTTGTTTCATTGTTTAATTAACGCTAAGTAGAGTAGATATATAAACAACTTATGGCAGTTAAAAAGAAAATATGTTATAAGAGAATTCAATTAAAAATCAAGAGGGTTTCATACATAATGCATTCCAATTCTCGGAATTAAATAATAATTTCTAGTATTTGAATAGTTAATTCCAATGTATTGTATTTTTGGACTAAAGTTTCCAGAACAAACACTCAATTTCAAACTCTAGAGGTTTTAGGAAGAAAACACTGAGGGCCTCACTAGTTTTCCGCAATTTTTCTCTTGAAATGATCTAATTCTTCTGTGGTTCCTGATGGAGCATTTTCATAAATATTTATTAGATGGTATATTTAAAATACCAATATAATTAAGAGGTACGAAATAAAGTCCTATTTTTAAGATTATCTTAAATGGTTTAATATCCCTTATGAGACTGTGATTTAAAATTTTAAAAGCATTGATGAAAGTGTCTTAATGGAAACTCAAATACGAGATCAAAGATAGATTGCAAAAGTGTTTATCGTATTAAATGGTTAGATCGCACGATCAAAACTGATTATTGGAAGAATTGTTTACATCATTAAAGAGACAAGTAAAAACAGATTTATATTTGTTCCCTTCTTAAAAGGCAACATCCCCTTTAACCCATTTGTAAACTAAACTCCTAGGCGCAACAGCCCCTGGGGGGCCAGGGACTACCTTACTAATCTCTGTTTACGAGACCAACGGCCCTGGGGTGCGGAACATATGTCCCGGCTAGTTGGTCAATCTTACGCGGATCCCCCAGTGTTTAGTTCCCAAACACTCTTGATCCTCAGTTCATCTACCCACTGAAGGGATGAAAGACTGAGTCAATCTTGCCCAGCCCGGGGATAATCCATTTGTATTATACTAAAAAAACGGAAAAAAATGTTCTTATAGGAAAAATCTTTTTATTACTTAAAAACAAATGTATTAAAATACTTATATCTAATATAATGATTGATCTTGTTAAAAATACAAAAAACTGCCTACAATTGATCGTCTATGCATTTTTGTGATAATGAGCAGGATAATTGTGTACGTATATGCATTTATGACACAAATGGGTTAAACCTTCAAAAATATATTTTTACTGATTTAAATTTTTTGGACATTTTTGAAACGTTTAAAACAAATCCCAGTGAACCTATTATTGAACCATTGAAATTAGAACCTGTAAAACTATACAATTCCATGTATTTTTTCATTTAGTATTTATAGTATTGGGATTAGAAGATTTTTAACGTTATTTTAGCTTCTTTGAAAGCTCAAAATCCTGGTGTAATATTTCTGATACTTTTAAAAAATTTAACCAGGTGGAGAATGACACTCAATAATTATTGTTTACAAAACATCAAAAATTATGTAATGAAACTCACTTTGAATTCTTGTAAGTCTGTACACAATGTGGCAGAATTTTTTTTTAAATTCTTGAAACAAGCTCTCTATTTTCCCTTCATATAAAAATTTCTTATTTTTTACAAAGTAAATTTAGCAAAACGAATTTTAAATAAAAATAGAGAACAAGTGCTAAAAATCCCATGTATTTTTTCATTTAGTATTTATAGTATTGGGATTAGAAGATTTTTAACGTTATTTTAGCTTCTTTGAAAGCTCAAAATCCTGGTGTAATATTTCTGATACTTTTAAAAAATTTAACCAGGTGGAGAATGACACTCAATAATTATTGTTTACAAAACATCAAAAATTATGTAATGAAACTCACTTTGAATTATTGTAAGTCTGCGCACAATGTGGCAAATTTTTTTTAATTCTTGAAACAAACTCTCTCTTTTCACTTCATGTAAAAATTTCTTATTTTTTGCAAACAAAGTAAATTTAGCAAAGTGAATTTTAAATAAAAATAGAGAACAAGTGCTAAAAATCCCATGTATTTTTTCATTTAGTATTTATAGTATTAGGAATAGAAGATTTTTAAAATTATTTTAGCTTTTTTGAAAGCTCAAAATCCTAGTGTAATACTTCTGATACTTTTTAAAGCTTTAAATAGGTGGAGAATGACACTTAATAATTATTGTTTACAAAACATCAAAAATTATTTAATGAAACTCACTTTGAATTGTTGTAAGTCTCCGCATAATATGGCAGAAATGTTTTTAAATTCTTGAAACAAACTCTCTCTTTACACTTCATATAAAAATTTCTCATTTTTTACAAACAAAGCAAATTTAGCAAAGAGAAATTTAAATAAAAATAGAGAACAAGTGCTAAAAATCCCATGTATTTTTTATAATATATTATGAGGTGAAAAATAAGAAAAAAAATCTTCCATTTAAAGTTTCTTAAAGGTAATGTGTATTCTTAATCAAAAGTAAGCAATGAAGACATGTAAACAATTTGAAAGATTTAGATAGAAACATATTATGCATGATAATTAATTTTAAAGTCAAAAACATTTTATACATAATAAATTCAAGTAACCTAAATCATGTAATAATTCCGAGTACTTGAATAGGGAATTCTCCTATATTATATTTTTCAACTATCGTTTCTAGTGCAAAAATTCAATCTTAAACTACAATAACTTTTGGAAAAATACATTAAAAGCCTCATCAATTTTACGATACTTCCTCTTAAGCCGATCTAATTCTATCTTGGTTACATGGCGTATTTCCATAAATATTTATAAAATTAGATTTTTATTAGAAGTATAATTAAGAGATAGGAAATAAAATCCCATTACTGGTTTTATACCCCTTTACTGGTTTTATACCCTTAAATAGAAAAGGAATGAAAACCATAAAAGCAATACTTAAAGCGTCTGAATAGAAAATCAAACGCGAGATCAAGGATAAATTCAGAAGGTACTTAGAGCTTTAAATGTTTAGTTCACTCAATCAAAGCCACAATTTATTTTGAGGTAAAACGAAGAAGGCGATAAGACGGATTTTTATAAGTCAGACAATGGAGCTTAAACTCTATCCGACTATCAACTAACTTAAATTTAAAACCGTGACAAATATCTTCGAGTAAATTCCTCTAATTTAAAATGAAATTAATTTGCTCTCAAACTACTTTACGACTGCATAATGTAATTCTAGTAAAAAAAAAGTAGAAACATGTTCAAATGTTTGAACAATAAATTACATTTTACTTTTACTGAAATCCATGCCACTGTGCTTTAAAATTACTCTTTCTCAAATTGTAAAGTTCATTCGCATTCCCTAACGTATTATCCAATCAGTTTCTTCTTTAGAGAATAAAGCAATCTTTCTTAGTCCTTCGAAAAGAAGCGAATTGAAAAGAGCTTAGTTAAAAACGGGGAAAAAAGAATCAAGTTTGGCGGAATTTGATTCCCAAAAGCCTCACCAAAAACTAAGAATCGAATAATCGGATTATATTTATTTTTGAGGGATCACTTTTCCTTATGAGAAAAGCAGCTCAATTTAAGATCTATTTCTCTAATCTATATCTTACACATCATTATAAATTAATCTGGGGGACTTGTGTACATTAAGCCCTATTCGCATATAGATATGTATGTACTATAACACTTTTATAATATTTTCAAACTATACCACACATGTTTTATATCAACAGAGAGAGAGAGAGAGAGCTGTTTCAAAATTGTCCTCCAGCATCAAAATGCATTTTACTCTACTCTGAAAGCATGAGTTAGATTTCCACTTATTGGCCCCATAGACAGAAGACAACAAAAACGGTTCCACATATTTAATTTTTAAAAGTAGACACGATTTCCCTCATGTTTAAAAATGATTTTTCCTATTTTAGCTACTACAGCTATTCGAGTTAACCCCTTAATGGAAAGTTTTTTTAAAGGCCGGCCAAAAAGAATCAATTTTTCAATGTCAAAAATACAATTTAAAACGTTGAATTTAGTAAAAATATATATATTTTATGCTTGAATAAGTAAGTGTTATAGTTTACAATCCCATGTAAAAGATAAATATCAATAAAACCATTGTCTTTTTTTGGCTTTCACATTGTTATTTTCAATTCTCGATTGCATTCGAGTGCAAAAAATTATATCAACGTAAAGTACAAAGCCTCTCGAATTATCTTGAGTGTGAACAGTTTGGCCAGTTTAGCGCGCTCGAGTTAACTCGAGCGTGGAGGCTAATCTGGGTGCTATTCAGTGTCATCCTAACAGCAGGATTAAATGAGGGGTTCTCTGGGTGCCACCTTTTTTTGCGTCAGTGTTGATTGCATTCCCAAATCAGTATGACGGAGGAAATAAAATAAATTATGAAAATAATTAGGAGTATTTTTTCAACGTATAATAACTAACTTCACATCCCATCCAATCATCTCAGTAAAAGAAGTGGCAGAAAATGTACTTTTTTAATTCTAAGCTGTCTCCCAGCAAGCATAAACAAAACCTAACGCTCTTTGACTGCTGAAAGACTATATACTACTAATAAATGACAAAATTTTTATTTGTTTAATTGTACTAAATGAATTTTGAAACTTTTGTAAAACTTCAATGGCTATTCCTTTCCCATGCATTTCTTAAGGAGACATCATTGTTAGCACCCCATGGGCAAAAGATATCTTACTATATATCCCCTTACTTCTGCTCGTACAATGACTCGGTAGGGCCCTACCGTTTAGTACAGAATTGTTTTGTTTAAATCTCTGACACTGTTGTTAATAGCTATTTAGAATAAGTATTTTAAGCCATAGGTACTGGTTTAGTTATCCCTTTTATTACTAAAAATTGACAATGGTGCTTTAGATAAAAAATATATATCATCTATTCTACAACTAAGATTACAGTGTCCGTTTATAAAGTTTGACCTTTTCCGTACCATCATCATAGTCTTTCCGTGTAAAGTATTGATACCTTTTAGTCCAATGGCGTTATATAAGGTAGTTATAATTATACTCTCTCTATTTAGTACACATTGGAACTGAATCTGGTTAGCGAACTGATAACAAAATTGGTATATTGACAATACAAGAAATGGGCTAAAAATTTCGAAGGAAAAAATAGTACAAAATACCTGCTAGAATGGGATTTGACACCCAATACATAAAATTCAATATAGTAAATCAACATAGAAAGAAAGTATCAATCTCAACATTTATTAGCTACTATTAGGCTACCATTTCATATGAAGTTTGGTCAGCGGTAGCAGTGAGTCTAATAAAATGAGATTTATCATGATGTTGTTGTTGTATTGGCAGAATGGAAAGAGTTCAATATGCTACAAGTAAGAAATATCAACACAACGATCTACTATTAAACACGCTGTTCTTCGATAAGAAAATTTGTTGGGGCACAATGGTAGCCATATTGAGCAATTTTCTTTATATTTTACTACACGCAGTTAACAACTGCTTTCCTTGTTACATTTTCTGATAACGTGTACTTCTTTTTGTAACCTCTGTTGATTTCATTTTTTATCATCACAAGCCTACTATTACTGCACTCCCTATCTTCATTTGAAATGATTGATAGCCAGTAAAAATTAAATTTAATAAACAAATGTAAAAATTGCCATTTTTACAGGGTTTTCATAATTTCCTATGACTAATATTTCGTATTGTTCTACACAATACCCTCTAGAAGTTATTTTGAAGCTTTTTTCTAGACACTTCTTAAGCGCATTTTATGTACAGCCAACTTACAAATTTTAGTTCCAATCGAATGACATGATTCAGCTGAAGAATAGTTAAATAAGGGAACAGTTGAAATCATTTTGTACTTTACAGGTATGGGAAAACATTCTTGGATTCTTTCTCACTTCAAGCCAGAACTATAGCCATTTTTTTTAACCGTTAACCGTATTAAAAAATAACACGCAAATACAGTTATTATATACAATTTTGTTTCAAACTTAAAATTATATTATTTAGAATATTATTTCTTGAATGCAATTCTGATCATAAATAAAAACAATAACTTTAGCATACAGTAAATTTTGTTTAGAAGTAACAGGGAAAATGATGTCAAAGAAAGAAGTTATTCATATTTAAAATTGCATTTTCTTTCAGTAAAATGTGGTCAATTTAATAAGAAAAAGAGATATTGATAAAACTCTAAACTTTATTTCCCTACTCTTTGAAACTAATTTACATTAGCCTCTAGGAAAATAATTTCCCTTTAATTACATCGCTCAATACAAAGGGAAACAATTGTTTTAATTTAATTATTTGTGTATTTAATTGAAAGGAATAATTAACTAAAATTATAAGGTTTTCTGAATGAGGACATCTTAAAAAGGATATTTAAATTTGTATCTCATTAGTTAATATTTTGAAAATAAAAATGATTCATTGTGAATAATCTTACCCTCTAGGAACAAATTATTTCCTAATTGGAAATTGCTTTTGCATAAAGAATTTTAGCCCTTATTAAAAAGTAGAAAACTATCTTAGAATCAACAAATTTAAATATTTTTTACTCACACAAGTTAAATTTTCCTCATATAAAAAATTTTAATGGAGTTAAAATTAATGTATCTAGACATTGCCTGATTTATTACAGTTTTGAAGCTAAGTGAGCAATTCCAAGATATTTCGTGCTATTATTGTTAAAAATGTATCTTAATTTCAAATTCCGAATCCATGTAGATAAAATGTGTGTAAATGTAAAACGTTGAAATCTCTTAGAGTGAAACATAAAGACAATTTAAGAGATTAATAGAACATGAAACAGTTAAATCTTCACCAAATAAATATTTTTTTCTTCATTGAAAAGGGGACAAGAGATCTTGCAGTCTCAAGTTCTAAACTAGTGAATTATATTCTAATTCAGACTACCAGTATTTTTTTTTTACTTTAAGCTAATAATATTTAAATTTAACAATAGAGAGATTTCATTCAACGTCATGAACGGCTTTAATGCCCTTCCCATTCATTTTCATATTTACGATAGCTAATAGGCTACCAATAAACTGTTCTTCCGTTTAAAATTAAAGCGAGAATTGTCATAAGTTGAGATGTGCACTGGTGCGGGAAATCGCCTTATAGATCAGTAATCAGAGTTTAGCATAATATAACAAACTGTCAATTGAACTCCATCTACTAGAATTTTATATTACCACTGACACTGTTTTTCCTTGAATTCCACAACATTCACATTAATTTTCCCTTAATACTTTTGTTACATGTTTTTCATACTGTTTATTACATATTTATTTTATTATTTCTTAGAATAAAGCAGTGATTCTCAACATGTGCGCCGCGGCACACTAGTGAGCCCGAGAGAGATTTTCAGGTGTGCCGTGAGTATTTTTGGTATACAGTAAAGTCACTCGTTAGTACAATTTTTTTATTTATCACGTGACCTTTTCACTTTTCACTATTTCCCTATATCAACATTTTAAGCGTATTACATTTTCTTTACCCTGCCAATAGAAGTTCTGCTTTCTTTTAAAATATGAGCTTTCAACATAACAAGCAGATGTTCGCCTTTAAAATTTTTAGTTGATATATTTTATTTGAGATCTTACCGTTCATTTTTTCTGCTCAGAGTTACAGTTCAAAGAGGGGCTGCATGTCGCTGTTATGAAGAGGTGTCTGAGGAACACACTTTATTTTTACTTTCCTAAATAGATAAAAATTCAGAAAATTTCAGTAAAAGAAAACAAAGTGTTATCTGCAATGAAAGTCGCAGAATTTTCAGTAAAATAAAAATACACCTTCCAATATTCCTGAATTAATTACATTATGATGTTCATCTCCCTCTCTCTTTTTCTTTTGCCAAGTGTATTTACTAATCAAAGCGATTTTATACATAAATATTATCAGTATAACACTACACGTTGGTTTTATTAAATGATATTTGTAATTACCTCAAGAGTTTCGTAAAATTATTTTATTAATTTATTTTTCCTGTGTTTTTATTTGGTACTAGCATATAGCCCTTCATATGACGGGATCACTAAAATTTTTAATTTCCCAGAATTGTAAACGTACCCTATGAGTCTGGTAAAAAAAATGGTTTATTTTTTGGCTTAGAATTATCTGGTACACGCTCAATTAATTATTTTTATCTTTATATTTGTCTAAAGTTTCCCGATACTGTGAATGCAGTTTAGAATCATCACGTTGAATTCATTTAGAAAGATAATTCAAAGCTATGTGAAAATTATCATTAAGTTCTTTCCCATTTTTGCCACAGTAGTTAATAGAAGTAAAGGAATGAAACTATCATTTCCACTACACCCTGGTGGTAGATAGAATTTGTTGTTAATACCGGTGATAAAATTTTCATTGCAACAAAAAATAATCGATGATTAAATTTAAAACTATCACATATGTATCTAATCTATTATTTAAGCCAAATATAAAAGAAGATTATTTACGTCATATCTAATTTCAGTGATAAAACGTATGAAAATAATGCAGACGATATTTAAATAATTTAAAATAAGACATGATTAAATGAGATGGTTAAAGAAATGAATGCTAGAAAAAAAATAATATTTTTACTTATTTATTACGTGACAAAGTGATAAATTTAATCACCTGCTATTAACACGAGAAAATAGGGCTTAAAATAATGGCATTAAATGCTAGAAAAGGGAGGAAGGTGTGGATTTCAAACATTCCTCATCAAGAATCCAATATGGATGCCTCTATCCATTCCAGGTACAACCGAGTCATAAATTCGAAGACAGATGGACAGATAACTTAGGCTTTTATTATATAGAGAATTATTTTTAGAAAACCGCAAATACATTCAAAAATTTAATGTATCGTCAACCAAAAAAGGTTGAGAAACTGTAGAGTAGAAGTTAAAAATTTCCTTGTGTAATTTTGCTATAATATTTTAGTTAACTATCCAACAAAATATCTGGAATATATAAATTTACTTCAAATATCCAATATCTTTTTAAAATATCACTTGGAAATATTTTAAGTCGACATTTTATACGGAATTGGAATCGTATTCGTTTAATTTTGACCAGGAATCAACCTTAATAAACCCCTGATTAACATGCTGATTGATGATCTTTAACAGTTCTAAGCTCGACAATCTTAGTGACCGACTGCGTCGATTATGTTTAACGATGAACCGATCTTCCCCTCTTGAAACAAATGGCAGTTCGATTTGTCTCTGAAGTGGGTCTGGAAACGAAGAGGCTGCCAGCGAATAATCGAGAATAAAATGCGGAGCTATCTTCTATAATATTCTGCTATTAAAGGATTGGATCAGTAAGGAATATTACAACTTATTTGCTAACTTACAAGATTATTTCTCACCAAAAGTTTTGCAATTATTATGTAAAGTTTTTTATTGTTTCTTTTTGCACATATTCAGTTGTCTAGGTAGCTAGGACTATTAGGTGTATAAAATGCGAAATAAAATATAAAGAAGATTGCTACAGCCAAAAAGTTTATTTCTCACCAAAAGTTTTGTAATTATTATGTAAAGTTGTTTATTGTTTCTTTTTGCACCTGTTTAGTTGTCTAGATAGTTAAGACTATTGATTTATAAAATGGTAAATAAAATATAAAGAAGATTGCTACAGCCAAAAAGTTTATTTCTCACCAAAGATTTTGCAATTATTATGTAAATTTGTTTATTGTTTCTCTTTGCACTTGTTCAGTTGTCTAAATAGTTAAGACTATTGATTGTATAAAATTTGAAATAAAATATAAAGATTGCTACAGCCAAAAAGTTTTGCAATTATTATGTAAAGTTTTTATTGTTTCTTTTTGCACCTGTTCAATTTTCGAGGTAATTAGGACTATTGAGTGTATAAAATAGGAAATAAAATATAAAGAAGATTGCTACAGCCAAAAAGTTTAAAATTAGAAAAAAAGGCATGTGACATTTTGATTTATTTGTCCCCAGGTTTCCATCTGCTGACAAATAAATCAAGATGTACTAATTTTCAAAACAACATCCTTTTAAGCAGATCCTAAAAATAGATTTACTAAAGAAATTTGCTATGACAAAAAAGTTTTATTTCCGGTATTTATTTCTATTCACTAAATTTGAAACAAATATTTTGTCTGGGAATTGCGTTTTAAATAACGTTAGCTATTACATTATCAAGAAATATAAATACAAATGTATCACCTTCATTGTGTACCTATTTCATAAGCCGTAAAAATTCTATTTTTATCGTCTGATAAATATCTTATATTAAATATAACGATGCTTAACTTAAAAGAATTGAAGGTTTAAATCCTTCTAAATAGTGCATGTAGCTATTTCTAAATCCCAGAGGCAACCGGAGATCATCAATGAAAACAAATATGATCAATAAAAGACTTCTAGCATTCAGTTTAATGCCCAAAAAGAAATCCTCTTTCTTTCTTACTGGCTATAAAAGACTTAAAAAGAGTATTTTAAAACTTTTTTTTTACTTTTAAGCACTTTTCAAACGAACTCAGGAAATAAGATATCCACCAACATCGCTTAAAGCATGTGTTACAAAACTCTCTTTATTCGAGATCAGAGAAATATACCAGATAAGTAGATAAAAGGGCACAGATTGCCAAATCTCATTTAGATCGAGCTCATCACTGATGTAGATGCAGTTTTACCGCCACCCCTCGTCTGCTCTTCCAATTCAGATATGTGTACTCAGTGAAAGATTCTAGTTTAAAACAGCTCAAAACTCAAATATATACCTTGTCTGTTATTCGAAGTTATTGAATTTTACTACCATAAGCAGCGGATTTGTTTACTGAATAGGCTTAGAGAATAAGTTTTTGGAACTATATATTCCATTACTAAAAATTTAGAATATTCACAAACTTAGGCAACATAGAAAATACACAAGGAACATTTTTATAATAGTACAAAGAAACTAAGGAATTGTTTTCGTTCTTATTTAATTTATATGTGCACCGAGATACTCAGTAGCATTTTAATCTTATACGTTTGCTGAATTCTAATACTAAAGCATTAGATTAAAAGACCAATGTTAAAGATTACATTCTGTAAGTAAAGAGCATTGTTTTAATTATATATACAATTCTGTAGAAATAAATTATATAAGCATTTATTTTTTTCTTATTTTGAACCAAAACCGTTATCTGCAACCTCGAGAAAGCTTTACTTTCATTTTAAAATGCAAATAATCCTTTAATGTTAAAAAACGAAATATCGTTTAATAATAAAATCTACATTAATTTTAACTACTTAAATAGTTATTTTGACAAACAATATTGCTATAATTGTACTTTGTATAAATATTGGCAGATATATTATAGTGGTGAAGGATTTAAAAGGGAAAAACACAAAATAGAATTTATCTAAATTAAATAGATATGAATATACAGTCCTTAATAAAATAGTTGGACCTAAATTTGCAATAGCAATCCCATAAATTAATTAAGTTATAATTTCATTGTCTATTTAACATGATTCTAATTTGTATGTCAGGAAAGTTAACTTATAAACTGTATTTTTGCTTTTAGAAAATTTTCTATTTGTGAAACAATTAAAAATCAAACAACATGCGAATTAAAATATTTCAAAATGTATGCATGTACGCATGGAAAGAGAAACAGCATTTTTGGACAAATAGATCAGGCGTTATCTTTCGGTAGAGTCTGCGGGTTCTAATCCAGCTAGTGGAAAAGATATTCGTAAATGTTTGGAATTAAACAGTAGGACTTTAAACAGTATATTGTGGTGTAATTGGTCCCATATTGCAAAAAAGGTAACCGTATTGCTCCAGATGAAATAAAACTAAATCCATTGGTATAAAATCTATAAAGTTTGTCAAGAAATTGGAGTACAAAAATTGGAGGTAAACATAGTGCATAGATAAAATGCAGATGACTGGAATATTATCAGTTTTCCAGCGATTGGAACAGGGTGTGGAAGGAATAATAAAATAGACCATTTCTTGTATTTGACAAGACCTCGAAAACACCTAAAGGTGCATTTCTACTGTGCACACACTAAGATGGTTCTTATGTCCTAAAGTTAATTTTTGCCACATGAAGGGTAATTTAACTATAACATTTACAATATGCAATGAGTCGAATGTTTTATGCCTGCAAGGCATTTACAATTCTGTGTTGGAGATTCCCCTCAATTTTCATCATGTTCTTCTGGTGTGCAGGGAGGTATTTCGTGCATCTGCCAGGCTAGACCTGCCATGGATTTTATACCACTATTCCAACCACTAAAGCATTTTAGACCCTTTTTGAAGGTTTTTGAGCTAAGTTACTGTTTTTACTGGTACCTTATGCTTAAATATCCGAAGTGGAAGCAAAACTCTGTCTAAATTCTGGAATGTGAGGCCATGCACTGGCTCCAAAAGGCAGTACCATATCTCTGAGGCCATCATTCAACATACGTTCTAGTGAAATAGTGAAATTATTGCTTTCCTGGAGGACTTCTGGCTGTATATGGTCCATATATAATTTATGAATAAAGAAAAACTTATTTTATATGTTATTTTAGCCCTGAAGAACTTTATAAAAAAGTGAAAAACATATTGAAAAGCAGAGATCATAACAAAATGTTTCCTGATTTAATAGATGATATATTCATTAAATTTCGAGATTATAATCAGAGTTTAATATAATAAACTCCAATACTAGTACAGATGGGATAGTCAAGTATTTTCATATAACTACACTTTTTCATAGGCGCAAGTAGTATAAAACTATAGCATCAAATAAGCTTAAACTTATTAACAATCCATTACCCTTAGGGACAGATTTAATTTCACTTCGTTAAACAGAAGACGCAAATAAGCCCAAGCACAAAATGACATGTTATATGCAAGCCCGAAAAATCTATTCCCTATATCTACAAATTGAAAACGTTTCAAAGAATTAAATGAAAATTAAGATTCACAATGGATTCAATTTCAATTTTCAATTACTCGGTTACTTATTAAAAAAAAATTACAGACAAAATTCACTTAACTTCTTGAGGCAGAAATTCAATTCGCAAATAAAATATCCGACAAATTGAAATGAACGTATCGAATTGTAAGTTACTGTTTTTACTGCTTTATAAAGGTGATATATTTATCTCCTATATGAAAGAGAGATCAGTCAGTATGTTTGGACCCTCGGGGAAAATAAAAGATCCGTTTGAAACGGAATTGATATCGATCACATCACAATAAAGGGTAGATACTTAAGTTTATTTCACGATCCATGAAGGTCGGGAAGCTATTTATAACGATAACATGAAATGAGTAGGAGAAAGACTCTAGAATCATTGTTAAATTGGTAGTAAAAAATTAATAAAGTTAGTAAAAATGATGCACTTTATTTGAGGGCGAATGTGTCAGAAAATTAGATTTTTTTTTTGTCGAGAATAGTATACACCGTCTGAAAGAAATATACTGTAGTTTTTGTAGTTTCTAACAGACATAGCATTCTTTAACCCTAAACAGCACAATTTTTTCTTTTAACATTATACTTTTTTACAGACATTTCAGCTCAGACAATAATTAAAAAACACATTGGAATTTTTTGCTGTTTTTCAAACCATTGTGTTTAATGTATATAAGTATTCGATATCAATTATACATTCCCTTGATAAATATATGAACAATATCGATATAAAATTATAAATAATTGTTATTTGTTTAACTAAAGAAAAAAATTCTTTGGCTCAAATGATAAGAAATACAAGCAGAATGTATAATGCAATGTAGCAAAAGTGTGAACATGTGAAATACCCAAATAATCTTTGTTCTCAAAAATATAATATTCAGCTTCTCCCATCTAGAGAAGAAAATCAAAATAAAAGGGATAAAAGGATTGATTGATATACAAAGCAATGTGAAATAAATGCAAATTCTTCTTTCGTAGATATAGTATAGGATAAAACTTTAATTGATTCATGCATAACTGTGCAGTGTAGGATTAACATATAAACAACAGAATATAATGTCTGTTTAAATTTAAAATATTTGGTTTAAACCAACCTTGAAAAAAGGATATCGTAAAAATTTATCATTTATGCTATTCATCCTTACGAAAGGTTTGGGGTAGATAAAAAAACGTAACAATATCTGATATCAGTATACAGAAAAGTATAAATATTGAATATTTAAAATTTCAACAGTTTTTTTAATACAATGTATGATAATTTCCAAGATACTTTAAGTTATTACATGTATAAAGATATGTCGATATCGTCATATAGCTCATATAACCGTTGGTACACTCATCTACCACACCACATGGACGTAAGTTCAAATCACATCATAATGCTCGAATAGTTTGGGGGGGGAGGATGTGAATTATTTCATATGAAATGGAATTCTATTTAGAAATTACAAAATCCCAATGTTCGTCACATGTTCTCATTAATGAAAATAAAAATTATATGTTTGCATATGTCGCGTTTCTGAAATTCTTGTGTATGCTTCTTCATAAGATTTTCCTTAATCTCGAAGAGAATTATCTGCACTGGTAACATTAGACACAACTTAACATGAAATAACACAAGGCAATGTGGAATACGTGAAAATTCTTCTTTTGTAGATATAGTATATGATAAAACTTTAATTTATTCATTTATGCATAACTGTGCAGTGTAGGGTTAACATATAAACCATAGAATATAACGTCTATTTAAATTAAAATATTCGGTTTAAACCAACCTTGAAAACGATAATGATTTTTAAGATATTGTTTATACTTATTAAAAAATATACTAAAATTAAAAGCTTTATTCTAATTTTTTTCCAACTATAATAGTAACCTTTTATACAATCGTGTAAAAAATGTATTTTTCTGAATAAACAGTAAGAAAATAGGGATCATTAAAATAGGAGAAAATGTAAATAAAAATTTGAGATTTACGTTATTTTGCATTTATCTATACCTTTAAAAGCTCAGATAGTCATACATTGTGTTTATATCTGAAATTGGGATTTTTCTTTAAATTCAAGTTTATATTCAATTCATTTGAATTATTTATTTGCAGATAACTGTCTAAACTCACTTGATACAAAGCGATTTACTTATTTACTAAGATTTAAATTCGCCATGAATATATTCGTGAAAAAATTCATCGTAAATTTCTCTTAACATTAGGATGAACTGAAGAATAAACATTAGAATGTTTATGAAACAACGGAATTAAATAAACATTTCAGTTCTGTAAATTAACTTTAAATATTAAAAGAAGATCATATTTGAAAAAGAAAAGGCATTAGGCAAACATATGGTGTCACATATGAGTTTCAACCCCTTAAGCACGTAAAAACATTTTTATTTGCTCTTAGTTTAAATTGTATTATCATTTACAGAATGTTATACTTGATTCAATCTTAAACTGTAGAAAATTGTCTTAAATTCTAGAATTCTGTGAATTTTAGGCAAAGAAATAATGAGTAAATATTATTACAGATGCCTTCTAAGCCCAAAGCATTTGGCAAACAAATACAGCTCAAATGCCTAACCCTTGTGTTTTACTGATTTTTTATTGTTTAGCATTTTAAAACTCTACATTTAAACTACAGATGATCATTAAACATATTGTTCAAGGAAAATTAGTTTATATTCTATTTTGTATGTTATTTTATTAACAGTACAAAGCAAACTAATGTTAAAATATTTTATTTACAAGTTATCATTAATAGATCTTCTACTTCATTTTTTTTCTTTTTCTCAGCTAATTTTAGTTGTTTTTTTAATTATATGATGTATTAATAAAGTATTTTCTAAACGTAATTAATTTTAATACTTTCATTCAATTTAAAACCAATAATAATTTATAACCTAATAATTTATGCTTTAAAATTTATGCTAATTACTTTAAGTATTAAATATCTTGTATGAGTATCAAACGTGAGAAAAAAAATTTTTTTTTTCATCCGATGTCTACATTTTTAAGACCAATTCACTCATATATAGCACAGAATTATAAGTTACTTATTCCTGTTACATTTAAATACTCACTTCTTTCAAAAATTATATTATAAACTGCATTCTACGTGTATCACCTGTGGAAATTTTTTCAAAAGTGTGTAAAAGATTATAGTTTATGTTATAAAGGAATTATTAAGCTTTCCCTTAATTTAAAGTAGTAAAATATACATTTATTACTTTGGAAAAGCCGATGAATTTTTCATGATTCCTTCAGGATAAATTAATTGTTCAAACATAAAATAGAAACATCGAGAAGGTCAAAAGAGAATTAACTTCTAATTTATTCATTTTATTAAACTAAAGCGAATTCTAATTTATTCATGCCAAAATGAAATCTAATTCTTTTGAGAATTTTTAACGTGCTTCTATTAAATAATTTTACGATGTGTGTGAAATCCAACGCTTCGTCAAATTCTTTTACTGCAATGTTTGTATTGTTTAATTTAAAATAATATCCACTAATTATAAATTTAGAGAAAAATTGTTTTCAGCTTGTTTCGAAGGGAAAGAATATTAATTTAGTTTTTCCAGGCTCACGTGAAATTTGATCTTTTAGAAAATAATAACCTGTTAAAATTACAAAACTAATTAGTGGGGCAATTTTAAAAGAACAAATGCTAATACTTCTAAATATACCATAAGTATTGTAATTACAGGCTATGTTCTTTGAAAAGAGGAGAAAATATTTCTAAGACAACATTAGCTCCTCTTTTAAACTTACAGAAAATCTAGGTCTATAAACTTTAATAACTTCGGTTTGATATTTGAGGGGGAAATGTTACAGAGATTGAGAGCAATAAATGGCCATAATCGTTGCGTTTATATTTTGTTTTGCAATATATAGAAGCACTTTATACCCAGACATTGACTCTCAAAGTTACTGTAATAATACTATAATTACAAATGTTAGATTCCTAGATTAAGTGTTGGGTATATAGTAACTTTACCTCTGTGTACAATGAAAGGTTTGTTTTAGATTCAACGGTATATTTTGACAACACAAGGGCTACTCAGGCTAACTTATCCAGTGGGCACCCCGCTTTACATGGCAATAGAAATTTCAAGTGTGCGAGAATTTTTGTTAAATAATTCGTTACTTGATATTGTATTGTTATATAACATCAGTGAATTATCCTCGTTACTGTTTCACTACCAACATAGAGGAAAAGAATTTCCAGAGTCCTATATTACTTAGATACAAGCTGGACAAATAGGGTTTACCATCTCCTTTCCGATGAAGGAGTGAGATCATCGAAGTATTTGTTTCCTCTACTTAATTAGGAGATCACATGAAATTAAGAAAATACAAAAGAATCAACTTTAGCTGAGACTAACTGCATCATTTTTAGAGGTCCCTGAACGTAATTTTCCATGACTTCATGACTGTAGCCTTGCAAGAAAAATCTAATCAAGAACTAACATTACGTTCACTTGGCCAAACTGACAAAATATGGTAAATAGATGTAGTGATGTTTAAATATTAAGTTGAAAAATAAACTTCCCCCAACAGTAAATCTTCTCTCATTATCTTAAGTTGATGTTTACTTGAGTATCAACATTTTCTCAATAGTCAACTAGTTCATTGCTTCTCTTGGGCTCCGATGTGTGATTGAGTTTATATCATTTTATTAAATAACATGTCATAATACGTTAGTGAGAAATTTTCTGTTTATCATGAGCCATCCTCCTAGTTTACTATTCCCTGTATCAGCGTGTCAATCGTGTTACTCTTTCTTTGTCCCTGCCAAGAGGACTCATCATTCCTTTTTACACTATGAATTTTAATCTAATTCGACAATAACATGTTCGCCATCAAAATCTTTGATTGGGTTTTTTATATGCAATCACCTTGTCTGAATGAATTATATTGAAGGAAAGAATAATCCTTTGCAATGAAGGTTTCAAAATTTTCAGGAAAAGAATATACCTTTGAACTTTCTTGGGTTAATTACATAATACTATTCAGCTTTCTTTTTGTACAGTGGATTACTAAACAAAGGCACGTTATACATAAATATTTTCAAGATTATAACTGCATGCACTTTTGTTACATTACTTTCAAATGGAATTTATAATTATCTCAAAGGTGTCTTGCAAAATGCAAAATATTTTCAAACTTACTTTTCCAGCGTTTTTATTTCATATTACTATTTGAGATGTGCCGCAAATACTTTCAAATATTTTTAGCATTATCTCAACCGAAAAATGGTGAAAAACGGTGAGACACCGAAAAAGGGTGAGTTAAGACTTGACCTACTACTTAAAGCCAATTCTGAAAAGCTATAAACATCCATGGTAGCAGTAGGATAAGAACCCTCTAACTCAAAGACAACAAAACGTACTGGCCAACCCGTTTGACCATCGACCAGCATACTACAAAAAAATGTGTATTAGAGATAATTACCCGTTGAATTTTAGGATCACCAGTTTTGACAAGTAATCAGTATATTCTGCTGATCTATAATAAGTTGTGTACCTCTTAATTTACGTTAGCAAAATTCTGAAAACTAAGAGCTTTTAAGAAAATAAAAACCCACAAACTCAAAGATAACGTAAGATAGTAGCCTACCTGTTTGACCATCAACCATCATACTACCAAAAAGTGTGGCATGGGATATAATTACCCGCAGAATTTTGGGTTCTCCAGTCCCGACAAGAGGTCGACATGAGTATTTTGCTTATCTTTAATACTCGTGTATCTCTTAATAAAGGGGGTCGACATTCTGCAAATTAAGAGCTTTTAAGACAAACTATCCATTTTCTAAACTCATTCTAAAATTTTCTAAAACTCACTCCTTTAGATATTTTTAAAGCCAAAACTTTTGTAAAATCTTTTAAGCCTCAGATTCTGAGACTCAAAATTATGTCACTAATATTAAAGATGAAACGATAAGAAAAATTTTTTAGACTCCTGTACCAGCAGGGTAAGAGAGATAGTTATCCACATTATAGGACTACATGTCTCGGGAGGACCGTGAGTATTCTAGCTCCTCTAATAATGCAACTACTTTTGCTCACCTTTAAGATGTATCTCATAATAAAGTAGACCCCAATTCCTTATATTAACAGCTATTAAGACAAAATATCTTCTTCCTTAGACTGATGCTGAAAATTCCCAAAAGTTCAGATGATTTTTACAGGCAAAACTTTTGCAAATGGTTTTGAACATGAAAGTCTGGAACTTTAAAACATGCCATTAATCTTAAGATTTTAATGAAAAGAAATTTTATTTTTGATACTCATGTATCAGCAGGCAGAAACATTGTATATCTCATTTCACATAAATCTAGTATATTACAGTGAAAATATCATCAAACATTTTATGAAAACAAACCCAGAAACTTGAAACAAAATATGAAAATAAGATATTTTGGCAATATGAGATGTTGGAACAATGTTATTAAGCTATTTAATACAAAGTATGATAACTTTTAAAGTAAAAGACGATATTACAAATAACTTTATACACTTTTAGAAGAAAAACAGTTTGTCTCTACTTAAACAAAATATTAAAATACGTATTCCAGGATATTTAAAACAATCAGTTATTTGATAAATTATTTCAAATTAGTTTTGTAACAGCTGGACTCAAAGATTTAATGTAGTGCAATGGCAGAAATAATTAAATTTCCAAATCAGATAATTTATTACTCATCTTAAAACGTATTTCCGGGCAGTTAATTATACTGTATAATTTCTTGTGGTGTAGTTTCTTTCCCAATTTTACAATTTATTGCTCTCCTCTAACTATTATTCTCTGTAATTACCTAAACTCCGAAAGAAACGCCGTTTAACAAAAATTATTAGAATTCGTGATGAAGATTTTACATTCTAGAACTTCCATCTCATACGCAAACAGAAATGTTTATTCATTAAAATATCAATTTTTTATCGTATTTTATACGCATGCTTCTTTTCTTAAAATAAAGCTACAATTTCTTAGAATAATTAATGGAAGCGTTATCCCCTCATGGAAAAAGAGACGATAAGAAAATTGAAAAGAAAAATTCTCTCTGAAAACTTTTCTAAAAAGTCCCCCAGTTATAAATAATTGAAAATAAACAATAGAAGAAAAAATGGTGGAAATAAAGCATATTCCAATGCACGCATTTTGCTTAACGTGCTCCAGCTTCGAATTCTTTATCGTAAAAAACTGTAGACTCCTAGATTTTTTATATTAAAGAATAAGAATATATTCAAATAAAAGGAGGGTGAATAAAAATATGAAAGAAAGAGAGCATAGTGCAACTGACTAGAAAGATGAATGATCCCGTTAGACCTTTACACTTGGAATGAAACGGATGCATTCTGAGATGAAGGAAAATGGCGAAATGTTTCAAGAAGGTATTTTGTTTGTTTTCCAACTTTTGTCTTCTTGAAATATTAGATGTAATCTGCAGAATAAAATTGAGATAAAATTTATTCGAACTGAAAGGGGGGAAAGTTTTAATAATCCTAATGATTTTTGAACTGTGCAAAGATTTGACTGATTTATCTTCAACTCCATGTATAATGATTAAAGAACTGTATAAAATACATTTATGGCTTATAAACCAGTTCATAAAATATAATTTTCACTCTATAGAATTTAAGTGAAAGTTCAGCATGATAATCCAATAGCGATAATTTTCGTGGACACTTATAATCCTAAGGAGAAAAGTTTTAAATTAATTTAACAACGAATATGATACTCCTAGAATTCTCTTAATTTCTATATAGAATATTAATTTGGAATGATTTATGTATATATATATATATATATATATATATATATATATATATATATATATATATATATATATATATATATATATATATATATATG
>CM063502.1:126531396-126538896 GCA_032207245.1 Pardosa pseudoannulata | reverse complement strand
AAATTTGCATCTATTGCAGAGAAAGCTTTGGGAAATGGGTTGGAAGAATTTTAAGTCGAGGACACTCCTTTAATTAAGACATTTTGGGGCTGGGAAAATAGATTTGATGGAATAATAATGGGAAAGAGGAGAAATTTTAAGAGATACAAAAATATAATATTTTTGATATATTACATATATATATTCTTTCTAAAAAGGTATTTCATTCTCTATTCATTATTAAGTTTAGCCATGAATATAGCAAAAGTATAATAATACGATGATAAAACATGCAATTTAAATAGGATTTTAATGTTAAATTCATTTATATTTCAGTACTTAACAAAAATAACCTATCTTTGATTTTTTAGTACTTTAAAGATTTCTCACACATTATAGAAACTATGAATGCTTATCAAAAACTTTAAACAATTTTGTAGTCTTAGTCATTAATTTTAAATATCTCTTATCTTAATATAAATATTCAACAAAAAGTAAATAATTAAGCATAAGTGCATATGAGTGGTAAAGCAGGCATTATAAAAGCACTAAACCTTTGCAAATAATCATACAATGAATCTTTCTTCCTAGACAAGAAGCTAAAACTCTTAAACTATCATATATGACCAAAACTTGAAGTTGTATTGCTGAAACCTGTATAGTTATCTTTAATTAATGGACGAATATTTAGCCACAAGGCAAAATGGAAGTTAAACAATGCGAAAGATTACTCGTTTAATCGAATATCCTTAAAAGGTTTTTCGCAAAATACATATAAATAATCTTAAATTAGCTGATACTGAAATTGGATGAAGTGTAACATAATGCTATTAATGCCCCCGGGAATAATTTGAAAGGAAAATAATGCCTCATTTATTACATCATCTTGACTGATAAAATGTCTTTATTTCCAAATAAATGCTCACATGTATTTGCGTGACATACACTCGATTCCACTCCTGCTCTCGTGATGAATTTATTGCTACTAACTCCAATTTAACTAATTTTCACAATTCAGTTCACGAAAAGAAAATACTTTTGCAGCATTTAAAGTTCAGTTAAACATAATACATAGAGATTAGTGCATGATTAACACGCAAGAATAAGAAAAATTTAAGTAGTGCTGGTACCAGTAAAATTCAAATTGCAATTGAACGTGTCTTGGAAGTAACATCACGTAATACCTAGAACACTAATCTCAATGTGTATCTATACATATATTTAAAGTAATTATTGATACAACATAAATAAATTATTGATAGATGATGCCAGGTGATTCAATCTTCAAAAGTATATTAATGCAACAATATCCAATAATAAATCCAATAATAAAAATTAATGTCATGCTTTCATTGATGTTGTTGATGAACTGCTTGATGAAAAATTCGACTTTTGTCAGTATTCGGGTTACGATAGGGCTTAACCTGGGGTTGGTAATGACACAGGAAACACAAAAAAATATTTAAAATTTCTTAATATGGTCCAATAATAGAAACTGATTTCATGTTTTCATCAATTGTATTGACTGTTTAGTGATTAATTTAGAGCTTGAAGATTTCAACTTTTGTTAATATTGTAGGTTAGACGGGATTTATTCTATGGTCAAAAATGAATCAATAAAAGCAAGAAATATTTAACTTTTTACAATTTGCCCAATAATCAAAAACTGATTGTATGGACTTAAATTTTTTAAGTTATATACTATAACACGAATCATAACAAGTACTAAGCATATTTTAATACCGATAAAGAATGCCTCGAATTAAATCATTTAAATTTCGGACAAATAATATAAATGATTCATTCCAAGGTTGTTAATTAAAAAATTATTCTTTCCTTGGATGGATATTATTGCAGCACTAACATATCAACGTACTATGGTAATTCATCTTCGATGGAATGGTGAAGTAGAATCAAAATTTGTTGCATTTCAGCGGCTTCCCATTCGACAGAACTATTTTAAAAAGCTGTAATCCTTTCTGATTCAACTTCCGCCGTCCAGGTTCTATCATCGGATCAAGATAAGAAAAGCCATCGCGTTCGGCGATGTAGATCCCTTCTAGAGGGACACAACATTGTCTTTCCAGTGGATTCCCTCCCACTGTTGTGTCGAGGGAAATGAGAAAGCAGACTTTTGGAAAAGAAAGGGTGAAACCATCAGAAACTTGACCTTCCATTCTTTAAAACTAGAAATAAATATTTTTATACATTCATTTCTTACAGCGCCTGGTCACTCTTCACGTGATAAGACCTTGAGTGTTCTCTGCACCAGTTTCAATTGTGTTCCTGGTGCTCCTCGTTCAGCTGCAACTGCCAATTTTAAGCTTTTGACTGAGCACGATTGCTTCCCTGTCTATCTTCATTGCTTTAATATTGCCACTTCCCTTGTGTGTGTGTTTCAATTCAACGGGACAAGATATGCCTTCTGTGTACATTGACGTATGCCCTGATTTAAGTTATTGTATTTGTATCATTGAAAAGTGCTAGAGAGGACTTAGTCTAATGACTTAATACTCTCAACATGATGGCATTTGACAAATAAATAAATCTTTGTATGTGTTACCACTAGTCTGGGTCGTACTTTTACCTTTGTTTTAAGAAAAGAATCATCAGAATTGAATGTGATTATAATTACATAAAACAGGTTCTTTGCCGTTAGATGTGTACAAGAATAAATCACTTAATATTGCCAAATATACCATTTTTATATCATATTTCATATACATTAAAAAAGATCAAAAAGGTTTTTTTTTAAACTGACGGGATAGATCATTTATATAACATTTATTATGTCGATACCCATATTGAAGATTGGGCACAGTGCGACTAGTCATTATACGTAAAAGATTCTAAATGCATATTACTTTACTAACATGTGATTCTTATTTAAATGATAAATTATTGGTGACTCAAAATTTATTCTTTTAACATCGAGAGATTTCGTACGCCTTCCTAGTGTTTTGTGCAATCCAGGATTCCTCACAAGGAACGATATCTATATTCACACCGTTAAAAGGGAAGGGTTACAACCCCAGTACTCTTATATGGATGACGAGTTCACATTTGTGCGACAACGGAATCAAAACAAACCTTCTACAGCACACCCAATAGCTTTGACAAGGAGTTGGTTTAGATTGGAGAGTTTCGGAGTTAGTTACGATCTTCTGTTTTGGTCACGAGTGCTAATGATACCGGGACCTACTGCTTAAAGCCAATTTCGAATGACTACGAACATCCATACCAGCAGAGGGATTCGAATCCGCGAACTGTGGTACCGAAGAGAAGCACTCTACCATCGGTCTGCTTGACAAGAAGTTGAATTGAGCAATATGATCTCCAAGAAGACATAATTCTCCATAACAGCATTTTAATTTCTATCGAACATAAAATAAATACTTCTGCTCCTTTTAGAATGAGTTTTTTACAAGTTTTTTAATAACGCTCTAACTTTAGAAAAAAAATCATTTACTTTTGTCATCTCAAATGTCATATTTTTAAATAACAAAATATATACTCCATATGAATAAAAAATTACTTCACTTACCCGCAAGATAACTTTTGAAATATGTATATTAGATACTAGATTTTGATTTCATATTAATGATAAATATCATTTTCTTTTTATAAACTTAAAATTGTAAAGCTACCTAAAAAATTTAATTTTAAAAAATAACGTATGCTATAAATTTAATTTTTAAAAAAATTAAATTTATAACATGTGTTACACGATTAAAAAATACATAAAAAGGAACTTTCATCTTGCTATAAAATAAAATATATCACTCGTATTAATATAACTAAAGTTAACGGATTTTATAAAGATACTTAGCTTCAATTTCTTATAAAAATCTTATTCATAATTTGCAAATTTAAAAAGTTATTTTGGATAAATGAATTTTAGTTTTTCCCTCCGAGCATATATATATATATATATATATATATATATATATATATATATATATATATATATATATATATATATATATATATATATATATATATATATATATATATATATATATATATATATATATATAAGTATTGCTCCATATAACAAAACAAAACAATTTTTAAAAATTTAACCCTTATTAATAATCAAGGAAAAACTTTTATCTAAACAGAGAAAAACTTTATATTTTATATTGAACAGAAAATAGGCTATTATAGTGAAGACTTTTCAGGTAGAAATGTGTCCCCTTATATAGCAGAATTTTCGCTGATCAACAATGTTCCACTCTCTTTAAACATTTTAGTTTAAAAACATTGCTTACTCCCTTAGCAGTAGTAAATGAGCTTCATTATTCTGGATACACACAGCGGAAAACTTTTTTAAAAAAACTACATTTTTCCACGGATAAACTTATAAATAAACTTCTAAATAAGATTCTTCTCCAAATTAACTTATAACATTTCTATGAGTTTTATGTGTAGAAAAATGAGGGATTTTATTCTTTATTCATTATTTACGAATTTTGTAAGAAAGACCCGATACTCTGGTCTGGTTTTTGTGTTACGCTTCCTACTAAGGCAGAATAATTTGTCCAAAAAAAATTTAGAAACTATCTTTTATCCTTCACAAGCAATGAATTTTTTTTCATTGTTTGGGAAAAGGCTCAAATAAATATATAGCTTGCTACATATTGAATATTTCATATTCTTCAATATATAATGGAAAGCAGGTACGAGTATATTGATCTAAGATATATTTGTAGTTTTTTCTAGTTTCTTCAGGATAAAAATTTAATGTTTGAATTTACTACTTAGCCACCATTCATATTTTGGTTTACATTTAAACTCTAAGGAATATTTTAGATTTAAAAAATTTTTAACATTAATTAAAACGATATTCATTGTATTCATCGATATTCATACGATATAAAAATGTTAACATTAATTAAAACGATAGTAATATAAATTTCAAGTGGGAATATCATATTAAGTTGAAATTTATTAGAGAAATATTCTTAAAAAAGAGACTAAATTTTAAAAATGATTTATTTTATTTATTATTTCTTTCATAGTACCTGAAAGAAATCATAATCTTCTTTTTAAAAGATTTGATATCCTTCTCAAACATTTCTAAATTACATTAATGCCTAATACTTAAGATAAATATAGAAAATGGACAGTTTGACATTAAACTCAATGCTACGATCAATGTGTCTTTTTGACATATTATGCCTTTAAGTATATTTACTCCTTTGATATTTTTTTCAGAGCCATAATACAAACGCTTTGTATTTTCTTTTCGTAATACAATATAACTTTTCCAAAATATATTTTGCGAAATATTTGTGTCAAATATATTTATGCTGAAACTTATATCACTATAGCTTTGAGCTGACATACGCTGTTCGCAAATTCATCTAAATATTATAATGCCGAAAGTGTACAAAATTGGTTTTTAGTTTTAGAATTCATCCCGTTTAAAGACAGAGAAAGTATTTTTTCCAATATACTGCTGATTTAAAATCTTGTAAATATTAGCTATACAATGCATCACGTAATTATGAATATCACGTGTTTAAAAGTTAAAAATTTGCATTAAGAATATTTGCATAGAGAAAATTCTATCAAGCCTGAAACCTAATACCTTTGAGATACTTTATCGTGACTATACATTTTCTTGCAGACAGTTGTTATAAAATTTATTCCTGGCATAAGAAAATTCTGGTATGGTGTCTAGTACGAAATCTTAAATTTCTGCTATGATTCGTTGACCTCTTATCAAAAGTACGTTGCGAGCTCCATAAAATTTTGTTCAAAAATCAAAAAAATGGCTTGCTATATTTATTATATATGTTCTGTTCACTTCTATGCTTCTATCTAAAATTTTCGCATTAAATGAGGTGTACAATTTTTGTATGGTCCATAAATTACAAATTTCGTCTTTTAACTCCAACATATGTGAATATTGTGCATAATCGGCTTAAAGTTTGCATGTTTGGAGCCACAGAAAATAAATTTATTAGAAGAAACAGTATGAAATCTGAAAGCATTGAAAAAATTTAAATTTGAAAGAATTAAGTCTGTGTATAGCAGAATTGAACTAAGTGGAATGTGAAATTAATATTATCGAACTAATAAATTATGTTATTTTATTAAAAACTTTTAAGATTAATATATGATCTAGAAAACAAAATATACCCGAAAGGAAAAAAAACTCTATCCAATACATTTCAGGAATATTTATGGATAGAAAATTTTGATGATTCATCTGCTGTATTGATATAATCATTCAATATAAAACCATAGTACAAGCGATTTAAATTTTCTTCCCGTAATGCAGTATAACTTTTACAAAATATATTTCGCCAAATATTTATGTCAAATATATATTTATTGAGACTTAAATCATAATAGTTTTGAGTTAGCTCACCCTATTTTCAAATTCTACTAAATATTATGACCAGAAAAGGTGGAAAATATTGGTTTCAAAAGGCATTGCGTTTAAAAGCATCGGAAGTATTTTTACAATATACTATTGGCTGAACTCCTGTGAGTATTAGCTATAAAAAGCATCACGAAACTACGAACAGCACCCGTTTAAAATGGAAAAATGGGCATTAAAACGGAGAAAATCCTATCAAGCCTGAAATCACATACTTTTTAGATACTTTACCGTGAATTTACATTTTTTGGCAGAAATCTGCTATAAACTTTATTTCTAGCATAAGAAAATTCTGGTGTACTGTATAGAACCAAATCTTACATCTCTGCTATGATTCGTTGACCTCTTATCAAAAAGCATGTTGCGAGCTCCATAAAATTTCGTTCAAAAATCAAAGAAGTGGCTTGGTATATTTATTAGATATGTTCTATTCACCCATCGATTCCTTCTATGCTGAAAAACTTCGCATTAAATGAGGTGTAAAGTTTTTTTCATGGTCCATAAATTACAAATTCCGTCTTTTAACTCCGTCATATGTTTTTATTGCTCATAATCTGCTTAACGTTTGCATGTTTGGGTCCGCAGAAAATGCATTTATTAGAAAAAAAGTGCATAACATTTGAAAGAATTATAGTCTGTGGATAGCAAAAGTGAACTAAGTGGCGTGTGAAATGAATATTATCGAACTCATAAATTATAATATTTTAATGACAGCCTTGTACATTAATATATAATTTAGGGAACAAAAATACAGAGTTACAGTAGAACCTCGATTATCCGAGCTAATTGGGACCACTAGTACCTCGGATATCGGAAATCTCGGTTAATAGAAACCATGTATAAAAACCTTCCGTGCTTGCGAATTTAACTAACTTTTAAAGTAAAAAACAATAGAACGTTCTTTAAATGATAAAAATAAACATATATGAACTTATGTTTCACAGCTAAAAAGATTTAATAAAGTTGTAATATTTCTTGGAAGTTGAGTGCTTTTGTATGCAGTGCCTGTAACAGGGACAATGAACTAAAATGTGTATAATTTTTTCCAAGCTCATTTTGGAAAGGAGAAAAATAATTAGACTTCCTTATTGACTCGGTTAACAGAAACCTCGGTTAATCGAAGCTCGGTT
>CM063502.1:126511396-126526396 GCA_032207245.1 Pardosa pseudoannulata | reverse complement strand
AGTTTGGTCATTTCTAACTATCGATTTATATTAAATATTAAATTACAACTTACAAAAGCTTACAAGTAAACTCATGCATATTGCGTTTATGAATTGGAAAATGTTTTAATGGAAAGAAATATTGAAAATATTTAGTTACACCTTGTTTCTGTTCTTATATTCCAATATTTTTTAAATTTAGAAAGATATGGCATAAAAATAGATGGTTAAATATTCTCTGTATTTTCAAGTGCATATCGTAAATACTCGAACAATATTAAGATACCTTAAAATAATCGATATTGGATAAATGTCACTTACTACAGCTGTATAAAATCATTTATTTTAATTTGTGCACCAGTATAAAAAATTAGATTCATACTAGTGTAAGCAAGAAATAAAAGCAATATATTTTAATCCATACAGGTTATTTCAGTGTTCTTTAACGCTTTTTAATCAACTCTTTTGAAAGTATGAAATAATTATAACATACAATCCAAAAAAAAAAATTCAGTAATTTATTTTCGTCAATTTTTAATTGCTTTCTCTCAAATTCTTTTCCTGTATAGTACATAGTTTGGTCATTTCTAACTATCAATTTATATTAAATATTAAATTACAACTTACAAGAACTTACAACAACTATACTTTAAAAAAAATTGTTTCGAGAAAATTAATAATATATCAGCTTAGGAAGAAAATAGAAGATCCGAAATGATTATCTTCAAAATGTTCTTATAAAGGTCGGATAATAGTGAAACCCTTAATCACAATTTATAGATATTGTATTTCTCTCTTGTTTTCATAAATTTCTGTTTGTAATCCCCGGCTTAGTAATGTTTTTCAACTGAAGAAAGTGCTTTTCGATTTATTGTGCTTACTGCATTTAATGATTAATGATACCTTACAGCGATTAATTTTTAAAAGATCAAAAATTCTCTTTCTTTGTACATCCTTCTGAAAATCTTTCTTCTTAATCCTTAAGACTTTTTGACGTAAAGTCATACTTTTTTTATTTTTGTATTATTAAATAGAGAAGATTATTTTAGCTGTAATTCGAGAAATTTTAAGCTCCACTGATGAATCCTTGGATATAAAACATTTATCAGAATTTAAACAGTATCTTTGAATTAAAGTTTTGGCAACACCCGACATAGAAAGGTAAAATGTGTTAAGACCCAATTGGGTATTTTAGGGACAAATTTTGTGTTTATTTAAAGGTTTATATACGAAAAATTAAGCTGCCGTGGTCCCCTTCCCTTTACCTCCTGGGTTATGCACGTTTGTTACCTTCAGTCCTAAGAACCCTGGAGTTTTTGTTCGCTTCTGTTATCAGAATTCGGAGCTAGTTTATGAACAGAGACAACGAAGATTATTTATGATAATAAAATTAAAGGTACATATACGACACTTCGAGTTTTTATTATCTCTTTACTATCCTACTTTAATGGCAAGCTGCCAGTACTTCGTACTTATCTGTCACAAATGTAAACAATCCTACCGGAAACACCTATTCGGTTGCAGTCACTTCTTCCCTCAATCCCCCTCTTTTTATATATGTTATATATGTGAGCTATAAATATATCTTCTGTGCTTCTACTAAGCTGTACCAAAATTTTCTTATTATTTTTATTCACACACAGCCCACTGCTTCAACCCGTTATACAAAATGTAAAATAGTTAAGGAGAATTTCCTGTAATGTCATAACTCGATTACACTTCATTTTGGGTTCTTCCGTTCACAGTCACATTTTCCTTACAAAATAAAGTCCCCATCTTTTTTTGCAACACATAGTTTTAAACAATTCAGGAGTTTATGAAAAAAAGATTTAGTAACTCCAGGAAAAGAGATTTCCATTACCAAACAATATTAATCTTAAGTATAACTTTTTTGTTTTATCTTTCACACATAAATCATGATGCATTTATACATAACACTGAAACATACGTCAACAATTTTGGTGAATTATTTTATTGAAAATTCAATTTAGGCAAATTAAATTTTCTAAAGTGTTTTCTCGTTCTTCTTAAGAATGTTAATGTAAGTTCTCTTGATTAAACGATTTAATCACTTTTAGAGGTGGTTTCTTATGTTTGATACCTTATTGGGCAGAGACATTGCATCGACAGAGTACACCTCATGTTGCGCGCTCGATTCAACAGCTGTGAATGGCAGGCGTTTAATAGGTTTTCCGTGTTTTTAATTATCACTTCAAGGATGTACGATCCACTTTTCTGAAACCCCTTGCTAGTAAGTAATGTCATGCACTCGTTAGATTGTGTTCATTTATGCCATTTTTTCATAATCAAAATTATTTGATTATCCTTCTTTTTTCTTTATTTTATCTATTAATTATTAAAATAATGTTACTTAATGAAAATGGTTAAATTTACGTCCTTACAAACATATTTCTTAACCATTTTAAGATGATTTAAATTTATAGTAATTAAAATTAAATTCTTTAAAAGAAATTGCCATATAATGGTAAAGTATTAAAATTTAACCATTTATTTAACCACAATGTAGGAAATAGAACCAAAATTTCTAAACTCTTTAAAATCTAGCAAAGCAAAAAATAATTTTTGCATTTATAAAGTGAAATCCACACCTAATGACAACTCACGTAATTATCATGTTCTAACTTTTCTCTGAAACTTAAATTATTCCTACCAAGTAATTATATCTACATGAGCTTAGGGCCGTTATCAATCGAACGCAGTTTAAATTATCACATCAAGGATGTACGATCCACTTTTCTGAAACCCGTTACTAGTAAGTAATGTCATGCACTCGTTAGATTGTGTTCATTTATGCCACTTTTTTCATAATCAAAATTATTAGATTATCCTTCTTTTTTCTTTATTTTATCTATTATTTATTAAAATACTATTACTTAATGAAAATTACTAAATTTACGTCCTTACAAACAGATTTCTTAACTATTTTAAGACGATTTAAAATTTATAGTAATTAAAATTAAATTCTTTAAAAGAAATTGCCATATATTGGTAAAGGATTAAAATTTAACCATTTATTTAACCACATTGTAAAAAATAGAACCAAAATTCCTAAACTCTTTAAAATCTAGCAACGCAAAGAAAAATTTTCGCATTTATAAAGTGAAATCCACACCTAATGACAACTCACGTAATTATCATGTTCTAACATTTCTCTGAAATTTAAATTATTCCTACCAAGTAATTATATCTACATGAGCTTAGGGCTGTTATCAGTCGAACGCAGTTTAAATTATCACATCAAGGATGTACGATCCACTTTTCTGAAACCCGTTACTAGTAAGTAATGTCATGCACTCGTTAGATTGTGTTCATTTATGCCACTTTTTTCATAATCAAAATTATTAGATTATCCTTCTTTTTTCTTTATTTTATCTATTAATTATTAAAATAATGTTATTTAATGAAAATGACTAAATTTACAAACAGATTTTTTAATTATTTTAAGACGATTTAAATTTATAATAATTAAAATTAAATTATTTAAAAGAAATTGCCATATAGTGCTAAAGGATAAAACTTTAACCATTTATTTAACCACATTGTAAGGAAATAGAGCCAAAATTCCTAAACTCTTTAAAATCTAGCAACGCAAAGAAAAATTTTTCGCATTTATAAAGTGAAATCCACACCTAATGACAACTCACGTAATTATCATGTTCTAACATTTCTCTGAAACTTAAATTATTCCTACCAAGTAATTATATCTACATGAGCTTAGGGCCGTTATCAATCGAACGCAGTTTAAATTATCACATCAAGGATGTACGATCCACTTTTCTGAAACCCGTTACTAGTAAGTAATGTCATGCACTCGTTAGATTGTGTTCATTTATGCCACTTTTTTCATAATCAAAATTATTAGATTATCCTTCTTTTTTTCTTTATTTTATCTATTATTTATTAAAATACTATTACTTAATGAAAATTACTAAATTTACGTCCTTACAAACAGATTTCTTAACTATTTTAAGACGATTTAAAATTTATAGTAATTAAAATTAAATTCTTTAAAAGAAATTGCCATATATTGGTAAAGGATTAAAATTTAACCATTTATTTAACCACATTGTAAAAAATAGAACCAAAATTCCTAAACTCTTTAAAATCTAGCAACGCAAAGAAAAATTTTCGCATTTATAAAGTGAAATCCACACCTAATGACAACTCACGTAATTATCATGTTCTAACATTTCTCTGAAATTTAAATTATTCCTACCAAGTAATTATATCTACATGAGCTTAGGGCTGTTATCAGTCGAACGCTATTTTAATAAGTATACAGTATAATTGTTCTTGGATAGAATAAGATAATTATTGCACAATCATATCTTAATGCACAGTGGTATTTGTTTAATGAGATAGGAGGTTATTTTACAAATTTTCAGATTTAAGATACATGCAGCGGAAATGTTTGCAATTTCAGTTCAGTAATATTCAGAAATAATTGTATAAATGACTGTTATAAACATCTAATTTCCCAGCTAAATATTGTTGAATTCCCCCAGTAATTGAAAATATATGGAAATTTGTTTCGGGGAAAATTGTTTTCACCTTCTGATATTCGTAAAATGACTAATATTGCAGGCTCTCTTGCAGAATGTCAGCTTGTGCTATAACACCTTCAATTTGCATTTACTAGAGATTAAGGGCTTCATAAGTTTGCCTGTTCGTGAGAGATCATAATGTGGGAAGAGTATAACTTAGATGCAATGAATTGTCAGTTAGTGAAAATACACGTTCTTAACGTTAGTAACTTCTTTTCTAGATAATGATTCGGCTCCTGAAATATGTTTACATTTTTCCTAATCTAGGCAATTAGATTAAATGTGTACTTAAAAGTCGCTTGCAAATGCTTATTACGGAGACTGAATTAAGGATTTATAAATATTTCAAAGCAATCTAAATGCTCAAGTTTTACCGTGCCGTTTCAGAGAACGAAATTTAAATAGTTCTGAGATAAAAATGTTCTAATTTATTTCCAATTATAAGCCACATATTGCATTTTAATAATATGCTAAATAATAACTGCCTTATGTAATATAAATGCATGCATATAGGTGATGCGCCATTTTATCTAATAAAGTCTATTCGGAGTTTAGAACTTATTTCAAAGGGAAATATTCTCCAAGGTGATGACTAAATTTATTCAGTTTATTAACAGAATGAACGTTCTCTTATAAATATTTTTTATAATTGCCTAAAAAAGAAATTGAATCTTTATTAGATTAATGTTGCGTATTGAAACAGAAACATTGTGAACAACAGCTTAAATCTTTTATCCTCTCGGGAACTCATAAATCGTACCAGTTCAAAATAATAAATCCCCATTTATAAGATATAAAATCTAAAATTGCTTCAGGTGAATAAGACTGGATAAAGCATTTGAAACTTATAAAAATACAAAATTTATAGTAGTTCACAAATTAAATTTACAAAGGGAGATATTTTTTTCAAACAGAAGCTTTTACCTTCCTTACATCGCATGCTGACTAAACTTCTAGCAGATCAGTATCTTAATATATTGTTAGATTTGGTATCATGATAATCTTAATAATCAAGAGTATGAAAGGTCTTTTGGGAATAAATATATATATTCCTGTTTATAAAAATCCTTTATTAAATTTAGAATGATTTAAAGTTATATCATCCTTAAGTTCACTAAAGAAAGTATTTGCGAACAGTAAATTCAAAAGAAATGTATTTTCATTTGCGTTTATTAAATATAAAAGTATATAAAACCGTATAAAATAGTCTCTAAAATGTTTATATATTTCCTTAAGAGGAAGAAATAAATTATATATTTTAAAAATGGTCAAAAAATAAATTTAATAAATCCCCAAAGAAAGTAAGTATAATATATTACTGATTTATTTGACAAAAGCTCTGGATATTGTCAGTTGACACATTTTGACTTCAGTTTATAATAGCTGTGGGATTTAACTAAATGAAATGCGTCTATTTTAGAGCTATATATTAGAAATATCTCGTAATGTTTGGATCCGAAATTATCAAAATGGCTAAGGGCGGAAGATTAACGGTTGTCATTGACCCGCGTCATATTTTAAATATGAATGAAAACTGTAATAAAGTCTAAAATGAACCTGGAAAGTCTTCCTAACCATTTTCCATTGGGGGATTTTAGTGTGGAAATTATCACTATTTCGGAATTGAACCAAATGTTAGGATTTTATTATTCACTGCAGTCAGTTCTTAGCTAGTAATTTTATCATTACTGAAATATAATAATCTTGTTCATTGCCGTTTTCAGTGTTGATAAAGATTTCGTAAGTTTTGAGAATCATAAAAGTGCATAATACAGATTAAAAATACAGAGTAAGAAACTTATATTTAAAGAATTTATGTCGGTACAGACAACGTTTGAATTCGAAGCAAGTTTCTTAAAATGTTTTAACACATTGTATGCGGGACACGTAATAGTACGTTTAATAACGATTGATATTTGAGCGCGGGTCATGCACTAGTTCGGGTTAGAGTAACAACATGGTTTGTTTCGAGGTACAAAAACAACGGAGTATACAGGAAAACGAAAACGATTGTTCTTGTCTACTACATAGATTCTGGAAAAATTTAGACAAATAAAAACTAGTTTTTATATCAGTTGATGTGGAAACACAGAAGGGAAAGTTTGATTAAAAAACTAATTTAGATTTAAAATTAACTTTTTATTTATTCTTGCGAAAATGATATTATATATATGTATATTTATATATTATATATATATATATATATATATATATATATATATATATATATTCGTTTATTTGTCTATTTATATATTTGTTTATATATTTCAATATAAAATACGAAAAGTTGGTTAAAAAATTAAATAATTTTCGATCTATTGAGATTTAACTGAATAATTAAATTTGACTGAATAATTAAAACGCCAGCTCCCGGTACAATTCCTCTGCAAAATGTACCCTCACACAATGTTTTAAATATCATTTTGTATGGTCTGTAACTGTCATTAAAGGTCAAGTTAAATGCTGATACTAAATTATTTTAAAATATTATTGTGAAATATTAGTTATTTTATGAATAAGTTTTATGAGGAATATTTGGGAATGAGGCAATTTTATATCCCACCACTATAGAAATGCTTCATCTTGGTTGCAGAAAGATTACGTATCAAGGAATGAAATAAAAACATTCTTTAAAACTAATAACTTTAATTAGCAAATTAGTAAATCAACAAATTATTCCATGCTATCACATGCACATGGATGGGAAATATACATCGAAACTGAAGTTTTACAGCCCCAGTATAATAAAATTCCACTCGTGGTGGTATGGGTGTTCTTAGCATTCAGAATCTGCAGTTCGGTGCAGACGGAGCTCAAGCAATAAAATTTGCATAAATATAATCTGAAAAGCAAGTTTGATCATTGTGATCTCCGATTGCGAATTGACACAATTCAGACCGCATGAATATTTTGTTAATCGTCTTATTGCCTTGCTTTTTCTTGGGGGTATTTCTCATGTATGAAGATATTTTTACTGAAAACATGCATGAACAAATCGTTAGATAGCAAATGATTTTATCCTATATGCAAGGATAGTATTAAAAATAATGTAACAAGTCCTCTTAGAAAAAACGTTGATTCATAAATACAAAGAGATACAAAGCGATAGTAAGGCAATGGCACATTTGACATCTCTAGATAATTACCATGTTATTAAAGAATTTGTTCTATCGGTAAACCAATCTGTTGACATCTGCATAGAAGAAAACAGTGACCACATTGAGGAGTCATATTTAGCCGACTTCTTAAGTGGTTCTGAAAGTAACCTTCCAAGAGCTTCTTCAACTCTTGAAGAGATAAAAATACCTTTGCTCAACATCCAGGTTGTAATATCAGTGCTCCAGTAGCTCTTATCGGAGATGCATCCAACTTTAAATGAGCTGAGGCCTTTCACCTTTTGAGAGCTGCACAACCTTATAGTTCCAAAATATTTATTGAAATAATAGTTGAAGTATGCAGTGGAATAGGAACTTTATACGAAGATGTAGTTTCTGTACAAAATACGATCATTTTTATTTTTACTAGCATAATGAATATTTACAGATGGTGGAAAACAATAACCTTAAATTAAACCTATGACAAAAATAATATGCTTCACAAAAGGTTATCTTCCCATACCTTAAAGCGTGAAAGAAAAGTTGATAGAAATAATTGAACCCCGGTATGAACAAACCTGTACCTCTTATAGTATTGGTCTAAATTTTCATAAGACGTGGTCTTTATTTATAAAAATGGACACAGTGCGTCAAAATAAAGGTAATTTCATATAATAAATAAGACAAGGTGAAAAACATGACAGCCTTCATTTGACGAATTCCATGAAAGGAAGTCACAAGACAAAAGTAAGAGTGTAAACATTACCACTTTAAATAGCCAGTTCGTAATTTCTTTGCACTTCAGTCACTAATCATTCTTTAGTCAATGCCTCCAATGAAAAGTTGGAGCTCTACTACATACTTAGCTCCATTTACTATTGTTTTATTATTACTGTGATCATCTCATTTGTCTGCACATAAAATTTAATTCATACTTTGAATTTGTTCATAGTCTGTACTTTTGTTACCTTACCTTTTGATTGGTTTGTTGAAAAAGCTACTTTTACCGTTTAACTTCACAAAGGCTAATGAGACCAAGACATACTGATTAAATCTGATTCTGAAAGGATACAAACATCTATGCCGCTAGTGAGATTCAAACCCACAAACTCCGGCGCCGAAAATCAGCATTCTACCCATTTGATCATCGTTCTTTTTAACATCTGCTTAGTATGTTTTCATCAAATTCATATAAAATAGTTAAATAAGTATTTATTAATATTAATGTATATATATATATATATATATATATATATATATATATATATATATATAGCCCATAATGACAATACTTTTCTGCTTCTTTGAAAATGTTGTAATAAAACTATTTTGTTTAATGAGAGTAGCGCATTTGTTTTCATTATCATTTAAATTATGCAAAGTTCAGACGCGTTAGTTAATATTAGCATACTTCTCGTCGATAAAGCTTTTAGGCTATCATTGTGTTTGTCAGACACCAGTTAAGATATTCATTTATCTAAAAATATTCTATTGAGGAATGAATCAAATATGTGACTCTTAATCCACAGTTAAATCTCAGGAATCCTAAAGATTACTATAAGGAGTATAAGTAAAATTTCGATTAAACCATATTTCAGAATAAAACATTCAGCTATTTTGGATTAACAAAATCTGAGAATATTAATGAAGGTACTGTATGTAGCATTACCAAAATTCAAAAGCGGAAGCATAAAATCTGAATTTGGTGAGAGATACCTTAGATTTAAAGATTTAACAGTGGTGCTCATTTTTTAACTTTTACTATCTCATTCTTTATCATTTTTCAAATTTTTAGTTAGTAAATTGTGAATTTTAATAAGCTATTGATTATTTTACATGCCTTGTTTTATTTCAAAATGTGTAAAAATGCAGCAAAATAACTAAATATTAATATAGCATGTTATATGTGTCGGAAAATGAATGATAAAAGGTGATTACTAGCTAAGATTACTAATACCCATGAAGTGTGTCCATCTGATTAGCGCCAGGAGTTGCGGCTCCAGTTGTACCACAAAGTGGGTATTTCGATGCATTTACTAGATGTGCCAGTTTAATTGGAACGTTTCGATATGCAACTAAACTGGCGTCACTAATCATTCTACGAGGAAATCTGAACTAATGCAATTTGGGGCCATATGCTTTAGTAACGCCAGTTCAATTGGCATGTTTCCTAGTGCAACAAAACTAACTCTGACCAAATTGCTTTGGTTAAGAGTAAATGTGAAAACCCATATCCAGTTATATGAAACAAGGAAAAATAAAGAAAAACTCCAAATTAATCAAAATTCTTTCATTGTTGGCCTAATAATATTGATGATCATGCACATGGTTTACTGAAAATTCTTAAGTCATTTCACTCGAAAATTTTATACAAGAAATTGAAACGTTTTTTAAAACTTCTCAAATATGAATATAATTTAATAATTTGCTTGCCAAAGCTTAAGTTTCAACATGCAATCTATTTCAAAATATCCTGAAAAGTTGCAGGGCTGAATCTTAAACTAAGATGATAAAAAATGAAGAAAATACAAGTATTTCTTAAAGCTTGCATTTCATTTGACTCAATTTTGTAACAATGTGAAAATGAGATACTTTACGGAGATTGTCATTGTAAGGCAACAATCTCCATAAATAAACAATAATGTCCAAATTTTAGGACACTTATTAATTTTATATTTCTTCCAAAGGAAATGCTAATATTGAGTGGACAAAATTTTGGAGATTATAACAGTTATATTTTAGTCATATAACATATATAGTCGAATTTCATAATTACTCAATTGCTGAATTACACTCAATTTTTGCATACAGTTAATTCCTAGTTTTGTATTTATGACAAGTATTAAGTGTTCTAATTCCTACCACAGGTGAAAAAGTTAATAGTATGATTCTGGGATAAACCAATTCTTCAACAGCCATGACAGAAAACGAGGAGTTTATAGAAAGTAATCCAGTGTAGGAAAAAAATAGTTCTCCATAATCTTTTACTAAACTGTGGGCAAAACATAACCCGTGTAAATATCGAGATACATTTAACTGTTCATATCACATAATAGTAAACGGTGAATCCCTACAAAAAAACAGCTTCTAACCATTGTGTTGTGAGTTTCAACTGTTTTTAAGACACTTTAAGTTAAGTAAATGTTCACGTAGTGTAGTGATTTAATACATTAAAACAAGTTATCATTTTCCCAGTATACATTCTTGTAGGGTTAATAATATTGTAAGTACACGTTAGAATTGTTTGTAAATCTCAATTTCTATAAGGATCCTTTGTAATGGAATCTTAAATTTTTTTCATCGTAGACGAAATGTAACTTTCCAGGTATTACGGAGACTATTTACAGATATTTTTTCACAACTCTCAAAATTTCTTGTGGCGTCTAACTTCTAGAAGAAGTAGGCAAACAGATTGAGATTGAGAAACTTTTTACACTTCGCTGTTTAATAAAATGACATACAGAATAATGGAGCAAGTGTAATATAAGAGAAATTTCATAGCCAGCTCATTCTGGTTAAACTTCTACTATTTTCCCTCTTCCAACAACTAAAAAAGGCATTGCTTTTAGATAATGAAACTCATGAATTCGATACTTTCTTTTGGCATTAATGTGCTTAGTTACTTGTAATCAACTTTCATCAGTATTTCATCGCATAACTAGGCCTATATTTGCAAAATATTTACAGTGACACTCCAATAGTTCTCCATAATTTTTTACTAGACTGTGGGCAAAACATAATCCGCGGAAATATCGAGATATAAGCTAAAATGCTTTTTTAACGATAATTGGGATAATTTTCCATAAACGGTTAGATTACTTGCCTATGAATCAGAGTTGACACGGTTGTTGTAGCGATTTAGAAATGGTTTTTAAACACTAAGTCGGGAATAATTAGAATAGTAGTAAAAGGTTAACGGTAGCTCTCGTCATCAACAAAGATTTCAATTTGTCTGTATCTTACAGATGAAAAGTGTCGCTTGAATTTTCAACTCTTATGAAATGAATTTTTAGAATACATAATATTGTGCATGCAAAAGAGATGAATGTTTATATATTATTAATTTCAAAACTAGTGTAATGAATAGTGTGGAGCTTCAATATTACCGGTTGAATTTTATGTAAAAAAACTACATAAAAATTAACGATTATATAAAAAATATTTTTAATGATAAAAATCTAAATTTCAATAATCCATAAAACAGTATTCAAGAACATTTTTATCACTTTTAAAACTACCATTTAAAATTGTAAGGTTTTTTTCTATATCAGATAGGTGCAGAAAATTTTGGCTCTATTTCAATTTCTTGACACAGTCAATGAGTCTACTCTAAAAGTTTTCAGGCTTCTTTGAACATTAAAATAATATTTTTTAATACTCATAAGGAATGCATATGACTTCCCAAGCGTATCCCCTTGTCTTTATACTAAAATTCTCTGTTAAATGATATGTGAAATATCGTTCTTCGCTTATCCTATATTCTCCTTTAATGATATTTTCCAAATAGCTTACAACTTTCCGCTGAATAAAAAAAATAATACCTGATATTGAATCTTATGCGTCAAATATATTCTAAAACGCAGACTCCAATATTTGAGAAATATTTAATAAATTACAATTATTCCAGTGAAAGAAGCAGTAATTTTTTAATGTAAATCTTAATAAGGTGCTAGTCTTTATGAATTATTGATGAGCAAATATTTCTTATTCTAATTATAGATACATAAATTCTTGTACATAATACTAACGTATTATAAACGTTTCTCACAGCTATAAATTGTCTTTCGTGCAAATGCAATTGCTGTAACTATCTCTGCCATTTTATAGCACATTAGTATTTTTACTTTCTTCTTTCATTAAATTCTCTTTTTACGTTGAATTTTTCATCATCATTCTTCTATGATATCTTCTCTAATAACTTCTTTATCTATAACTATTTTTGTGTTAATAATTCACTAAGAAAATTTATAAAATGTACAAAAAATCATAAAAAATTAATTTAAAACTCAATTAAAGTTTTCTAGCCTATTTTGATTCTCAAACTTTACATTATGTAAAAGATTTGGCAAAACGGAGTCTTTATCTGAATTATAATATTGTTATTGTCTGAAATATCTTTTAAAATTGCTACCCGACTTATCATGGTCCTTAGAAAAAATAATTTCAGTAACATAAATTGATGAAACATCTTGTAAGGGTGATAGGTATAAGACATCATTTGAATTTCATTTATGTTTAAAAACTCACTATAATAACTTTTCAATTTAATTTACTCTGAATAAACAAAATTTATAACTTATTTTAATTGTTTCGATGCTCCAATTTCACCCAAAGTTTAAATGAAAAGGAAAACCTAAAATACATCACAATGTTCGCAATTTTTCGTATATATTTATCTAAATTTTAATTACTTCCTCATTTTGTTATACGAAGGATTTAGTTCTATCCCAGACATTATAATATTAAAATTTTTTTGTTTATATTTTAAGGGGACATTGATTCTTCCAAGACTTCAATTCTTCATCATATCAGCATTTGTTTTAAAATTCATCTTAAAATAAAACATTCTAGTCCTCTTATAATGGATTTTTGACAAGTTCTTTAGTAATGCTCTAATTTTAAAAAACTGTTTAGTTTTGTCATTTTAAGTAGTGTATTTTTTAATAACGTATAAATGTATACACTAAATAAAAAAAATTAAATCTACTTACCTGCGAGATAACTTTTGTAAAGTAAATTTTCACATCACATTAACGATAAAGGTATCATTGTGTTTACTCTGTAAAATTATAATAGAATTTGATATTGTAGTATTTTTAAATATTAAAAACTGTTAAGAAATTGAAAACTTAATTCCTTTACCATGCTATAGAATAAACTATATCATTAATATAATAAATAAACATTAATATAATTGATGTTTACAGAATCAAATAACATCAAATTGAAGATAAATATATCACTGTTTTTATTCTGTAAAATTATAATAGAATTTGATATTTTAGTATTTGTCAATATTAAAAAATGTTAAGAAATTGAAAATTTAAAAAATGACTTTACCATTATATAAAATAAACTATATCACTCACATTAATATAATTGATGTTTACAGAATCAAATAACATCAAATTGAAGATAAATATATCACTGTTTTTATTCTGTAAAATTATAATAGAATTTGATATTTTAGTATTTGTCAATATTAAAAAATGTTAAGAAATTGAAAATTTAAAAAATGACTTTACCATTATATAAAATAAACTATATCACTCACATTAATATAATTGATGTTTACAGAATCAAATAACATGAAATTAACGATATCATTGTGTTTACTCAGTAACATTATAATAGAATTTGACATTTTAGTATTTATAAATATTAAAAACTGTTAAGAAATTAAAAATTTAAAAATTGCCTTTACCATGCTTTAAAATACACTATATCACTCGTATTAATATAATTGGTGTTTACAAAAAAAAAACAGATAAGTACTTTCTATTTAATATAAAAACTTAATTAGCTTCTATTTGATATAAAGATTTAGTTTTTAACTTACATATTTCAAAAAATTATTTTGCGGGTAAGCAGAACTGTTTTTCACTCGGTGTATATATTTCATGTTTTTAAAAAATGTATTTTCTTCGTGTAACAAAAATTTAGATTTTTATAAACTTAGACTAAAAGGAAGAAATAGGAAAAAATTGAGGGAAAAAATAGGAAAAAATTGACTTTAAACAAAGTATAATTTTCAAATTAATAGGGAATCAAAAATTAGTTATTACTATGAAAACTTTTCAGCTTAAATGGTACTATGTCTTCTTAAATATACTATTTAGTAATAAAATAAAATTGAAAATCCGCGTTTTTATCAAGCGTTATCCCGTTGTTATCCCACGTTTATATCAAGTATTTAGTATGGGCTATTTTCATACCTTCTCTGATATTGAATCGGTAATTCTGTGTATCTATTATAATATATTCTAATACACCAACAGATTCCATCATACCAGACATGATAAACAGAGTATGGTTAGACTTGAACAATAACGACCGAATTTCTGCTGATTCACAATAAGCTACTATGTGATATTAGTATCACTGTTTGTTTCTCGATATGCTATCAATGGGCGGTTATTAAAAACATACGATACAAATTTAATTACAATAATTATTAAAGATTCTAATTTCCTAATTCATGAAAAGAAAAACAATTTGATTTATTCTTTTCGCGTAAGCTTTGTTTCTTATGAACTTTATGGTCAATATTTTAGTACTTGAGAACTAATTGAGTAACGAATCTACTGCTAAATGAATGGTCTTAAGACCAATGCCAATTTCAGGTTTTAAACAGAGCCTGT
>CM063502.1:126446396-126506396 GCA_032207245.1 Pardosa pseudoannulata | reverse complement strand
AGTAAACAACGCGTTGTCTAATTAGGGGATAATTAGACTGGAACCTTGACAATGACCATTCGGTATGGTTAACAGCAATACATAGATTCAACAACATGAAGCTCAGAAATTATATATAATAGGTAATACAATAATAAAGAATAGGGACATTAAAAAGTTGCAACTTGGCAAAGCAAAAATAAACAAAAAGTGACAGCACTAACAAAAAGATATATTTTTAGTTTTTATAAAATTTTAAAATTTTTATTGAGCATTTTTTTCAGTTTTTTTAATTTTTAAAAACATAAAACAAGACAAAACATTACGTAAAACAAAAAATATACGAGAGCAATGTTCTCACACTTAAAGTCGATGGAATTTAGTTTTTACTTACACTTATAAAATACATTTATAACTATGACTTCAAAAACCACTCAGCAATCTGTATTTATATTCAGCTTGCTTTTAATCAATCATCACAATTAATTTGGTTAAAATGTTAAGGTGATACTGATAAGTTGTCTCTTAGTGTCTCACAATTTACCACGTAAAACCTTTTAAGTGGAAATTTTGAAAGTTCAAGATTTTTAATAAAGTTGTCAGAGAAACTCAACTGAAAGGACAGTGGCTGAATCAGTGCTGACTTTTGGTGCGGTAGTCCATATGATCTAATGCGTTATTTGCAGAGATGTTATGAATCGATTTTATGCAGTAGGTCCCTGTCTCATTAGCCTTTGAGTGGCTAAATCTTAAACGTAGAGCTCCAAACTAAATAAACCTCTATATATTTATTTACAAATAACAAAGAGAAAATAATTTATCCCAAATAAAAGAATAGCCAACAACATTTTAATCATTAAAAAACTGAATTTTTCGACAACAATTTTTGTGGAAAGAAAACAATTTATTAACTGAAATTAGGACTGCTCCGATATTCATATAAAAAAATCATTATCTCAGACATTAAAGAAATCATGGTGATTACACTAATATTGCATGAGATAAAATTAAACCCCGAGGAAAACGCACAAATGGAATTTCAAATTTCGAAAACAAGACTACTTCAAATGCATCCATAATTGATACTTATATTCTAGATATTAAACCTTCGATTGCAATTTAATAGACGTTTCTTGTTATTTCCAGAAATTCGCTGTTATTATGCATCTGAATGGTTAAGAAATTTAAAAACATCTACTATAGCAGGACGCATAATAATAGTGGTTAAATAAAAATTACCAGTGGAATTTCTAGAAAAGATATGCAAATAAAATTATGAAAAACATCATTTCCGAATAACCAGTTTTACAAATATTCTTCGATGTTAATTTCCTTTTTAATGTCATTAATAAACATCAAAACCTACAAATATTCTTTAAAGATTTTGATATATTATGTGAATTGCTTAAACTGCTTTTTTAGACATCTATGAATTATAAAGTAATAAGCAAAAATTAAATGTCATAAAATAAGTTTATATTTACCTTTCTGTTTATTTACGCATTTTTTATTAATCAGAGGATATGTAACTGCCATTTTTAGTAATGTTAACACTTTTAGTAAACATTAGATTCCCTTTACTCCCTTTTTAAAATTTTATAGGCTGAACAAATGGATTCAAGACAAATCCCGGTTATTTACGAGAAGCCCAGATTCTAGTTTCGTAAAATGTAGAATTAAGAAGGTAGATCCCTGTAGCATTATATATTTCAAATGTTATTAAAAAAACATTAAAACTTATAAATGCCTTTTAATGCTTTTGAAGATCTTAAATAAATTGCTTTAATCGACATGTAAATAATTATGAATTATTTTGTTTAAATAAGTGTAACCTATACCTTACATTTTATTCCTTCATGTATTATTCAAGAACCAGAGACCTTCATTATGAAGATATATTAATGAATTTAATAATAATTAGATTTCCTTTACACCTATTTTAAAATGTTCTAGTCTGAATAAATGGATTCTCGGTGGATCAGACTTCAGGATTCCGTTTATTTCTCAGAAACCCTAACTTTTATCTCCACTAAATTGCATTCGGAACTGAAGAGGTGGTTTCATGTATCATTTGATGTTTTTTAATACCATTAAAAATTATTAAATCCCTGCAAATATCCTTTAATGTTTTTCAAAGTATAAAAAAAATCTTTATTTCATCAACAATAAGAAAATGGCCCTTACAAATAGGTCTGTTATTGACATCTATGAAAGTTGTTAAATCTTAATACCAGACTTTAGAATAAGTTTAAACTATATAAGTCTTATAAAACTTACATAACATTTTAGAAAATTTATATAACACAACATTTAGGTGTTATAAAAAATATAAAACTGACCTATCTAAAACGCTATATAATCTTAACATATACCTAACTCATAGCATAAGTTTAAAATAAATCTGAATATTTATTCCTATCCGTATTAATCAGTAATCAGAGGTTACGTAACTTTCATTATTAAGGGATATCAATGCTTTTAACTTGCAATATATTCTCTTTACTCCCTTTTAAACTTTTCCAGGCTGAATAAAACTGTTCTCGGGGGATCCGATACCAGGACTGTCTTTATTTCTGTGAATACATGTATTCTATATTCAAAATTTTTGCAACGATGTTATGTACATGCTTTTCATTTAAAAACAGTAAAAAACCTGTCCTAGAGATCAAAACTGTGAGAGTGCAGCTATGTTTGACATAAGGTTTGTGAAACTTATTTGGTCACCGCACTCACACGTTGTGAGCTGAATGCCCAAGTTTTTTTCGCGACTCCAGGAAGCGTGTGGTGTGGCCAGTGAAAATGATTGCACTTAAACTTCACTAAGTTTTGGAGAGTTGTGATTAGTCTCCAGGAGGCGATTCAGGACCACACTTGGAGTCCCGGTCCTTCTGGGCAGAGCCGGGAAAGGACGTAGTATGCAAAGGACAATGGAACAACGAACGCATCAGCACAGGATAATGGAAAAAGTATAGGGTTGCCTGAGTAGAAAGAAGGAAGAAAAATAATGCAAAGTTCTCTTGGACATTGACAACTTTTCTTTCAGGCATTGCACGTGGAGTGCTTCTTTTAATTTTTAAATTTTTAATATTTTTTTAGCATATTTCCTTGTCTTTTGTTCTATATTTGAATGTTGTAATATAGATCAGTGGCATTTTACTATAATTAAAAAAGATATAAAATAAATTTGGGTTATTAATGGCTTTGAAATAACAACAGCAATGTACTACAACACAGAAAAAACCATATACCTCTTTTTTATTCTGTTGATGATCCTAGTTCCAGAAAACTACAATCAGTATTGAAAAGATAGTTTTGTGTATTATTTCCTTTTTAAATTACATTAAAAAACATAAAAAGTCATAAAGGTTCTTTAATATTATTAAAATATCATATAAATAGCTTAGATTTTTATCTACATATAAAGAATAATAAAGCATTATGCAAACCTTATAGCTCATAAAATAAGTTTAAATTATACCTAACTCTCTATTCCATTCCGCATTATTCAATAACCAAAAGTTATGTAACTTTAATTATTAAAGATTGCTAATACCTTTTAATAAGTCTTACATTCTCTTTACTCCCATTTTAAAGTTTTCCAGAAGGAATAAAAGGTTTTCTCGGGGGATCCGATACCAGGACTGCCTTTATTTCTGTGAATCCATGTATTCCATATTCAAAGCCTTTTAGCAACAATGCTATGCACATGCTTTTCATTTAAAAATAGAAAAACTTGTCCTGGAGATCAAGACCAAATATTTCTTTTTTAATCTGTTGATTATCCTAGTTTCCCAAAACTACTATCAGTATTAAAAATGTAATTTTTTTGTATTATTTACTTTTTAAGTGACATTAAAAACATCAAAAGTCATAAATGTATTAAAATATCACATAAATTGCTTAGATTTTTATCTACATATAAAGAATAATAAAGCATTGTGCAAACCTTATAGCTCATAAAATAAGTTTAAACTGTACCTAGCTCTCTATTCCATTCCGCATTATTCAATAACCAAAAGTTATGTAACATTAATTATTAAAGAATGCTAATACTTTTTTTAAGCCTTACATTCTCTTTACTCCCATTTTAATGTTTTCCAGACTGAATAAATGGGTTCTTTTGGGATCCGATACCAGGACTCTATTTATTTCTGTGAATCCATGTATTCTATAATTAAGACCTTTTTGCATCGATGTTATGCACATGCTTTTCATTTCAAAACAGAAAAAACCTGTCCTAAAGATCAAGACTAAATATCTCCTTTTTATTCTATTGATGATCCTAGTTCCACAAAACTACTATCAGTATTGAAAAGATAATTTTGTGTATTATTTTCTTTTTGAATGACATTAAACTACATGAAAAGTCATAAATGCATTAAAATATCATATAAATTGTTTAGATTTTTATCTACATATAAAGAATAATAAAGCATTGTGAAAACCTTACAGCTCATAGTAAGTTTAATATATACCTAACTCTTTATTCCATTCCGTATTATTCAATAACCAAAAATTATGTAACTTTAATTTTTAAAGAATGCTAATACTTTTTATTCTGTTGATGATCCTATTTCCACAAAACTACTATCAGTATTGAAAAGATAGTTTTGTGCATTATTCCTTTTTTAAATGACATTAAAAAACATCAAAAGTCATAAATGTTTTTTAATATTATTAAAATATCATATAACTTGCTTAGAGTTTTATCTACAAATAAAGAATAATAAAGCATTGTACAAACCTTATATCTCATAAAATAAGTTAAAACTATACCTAACTCTTTATTCCATTCCGCAATTTCCAGTAACCAAAAGTTATGTAACTTTAATTATTAAAGAATACTAATACTTTTAATAAACCTTACATTCTCTTTACTCCCCTTTTAAAGTTTTCCAGACTGAATAAATGAGTTTTTGGGGTATCCGATACCAGGACTCTCTTTATTCCTGTGAATCTATGTATTCTATTATGAATACCTTTTTGCAACGATGTTATGCACTTGCTTTTCATTTAAAAACAGAAAAAACCTGTCCTTGAAATCAAGACCAAATATCTTTTTTTATTCTGTTGATCCTAGTTCCACAATCTACTGTCAGTATTGAAAAGATAGTTTTGTGTATTATTTCCTTTTTAAATGACATTATAAAAGAAAAAAAGTCATAAATGTATTAAAATATCATATAAATTGCTTAAATTTTTATCTACATATAAAGAATAATAAAGCATTGTACAAATCTTATATCTCATAATATAAGTTAAAATTATACCTAACTCTTTATTTCATTCCGCATTATTCAATAACCAAAAGATATGTAATTTTAATTATTAAAGAATGTCAATACCTTTTAATAAGCCTTACATTCTCTTTACACCCATTTTAATGTTTTTCAAACTGAATAAGTGGGTTCTTGGGAGATCCAATACCAGGACTCTCTTTATTTCTGGGAATCTACGTATTCTATAATTAAGACCTTTTTGTAACGATATTATGCACGTGTTTTTCATTTAAAAACAGAAAAAACCTGTCCTTGAAATCAAGACCAAATATCTCTTTTTTATTCTGTTGATCCTAGTTCCACAAAACTACTGTCAGTATTGAAAAGATAGTTTTGTTTATTATTTCCTTTTTAAATGACATTAAAAAACATCAAAAGTCATAAGTTTATTAAAATATTATATAAATTGCTTAGGTTTTTATCTACATATAAGGAATAATAAAGCATTGTGCAAACATTATATTTCATAAAATAAGTTTAAACTATACCTCTTTATTCCATTCCGCATTATTCAATAACCAAAAGTTATGTAACTTTAATTATTAAAGAATGCTAATACTTTTAATAAGCCTTATATTCTCTTTACTCCCATTTTAAAGTTTTCCAGACTGAATAAATGGGTTCTCGGCGGATCAGACGCCAGCACCCCGTTTATTTCTGAGAAGCCCTGATTTTTAGCTCCATAAAATTGCATTCAGAATTGAAGAGATAGTTTCGTGTATATGTTAGCTACGTAGATTACATTTCCGATCTTTCATTCCCTCGATTTAAGAAAATCCTCAGGGAAATGATGAGTGAAAAGTTTCGTTACGAGGGCTAAGATAACTCTCAGTTCAAGACTAGAAACATTTTATTCCGGAACTCGTAAAATATCTTCAGATTTCAATTTATCGAAATCGTATAGAACTCGTAAACGGTAAGTCTGTAATTTTACGGGAATAAATCTGGTTTTACAAATGGACTGGCAAAAGAGGATTTTTAAATTAATAATTAATACTTTTCCTCAACCATATATTTGCCAGAAGAATCCCTTTAAATAAAAAAAATCTTTCATCATTGTTTTATTTTAAGGTAATATTTAAAGGGAATCTGACTAATTTTCTTCTTTAACATAAGCATAAATAGACTTTTTTTTAAAATATGCCATCTAGAGAATAAATTTATAACTAATTCTCTTTTCAACTATATTTTTATAATTTATAACCTTTATCAAATCAAAATTAATTCTGTATGTTTGTTTTAATAACATTGAAAGTGAATCACAGTAATTATCTTCTTTTCTACGGACCTACGGACCTGATTTTATTATATACTATATAACAAGCAAATTAACAATTAATTTTCTCCGCTAGTATTTTTTTCAATTGGTATCCTTTTTAAAAAGAAGCTGAATAATAATCTTTTTTTTTTAAAATAATCCTCTATATAATAATAACCTAAGTTATCTGTCCGTCTGTCCTCGTATTCATGAAGCGGTTGGACCTGGAATAGATAGAGGTATCCATATTGGATTCTTGATGAGTTAGAGTTAGCAAAATTCAAAGCGAGTAAAGTTTATCTTCTCCTAAACTATATATCCGATTCTAAAATAAATTGGTATAAATATGCTTCATATCACAGCAAAAAATACTGTCGTTTTTAAAACGTTCGAAATTCACCCCTTCCCCCTTTTGCGAGCGTTTAATGCCATTATTTCAAGCCCTATTTTCCCCGATTAAGAGAAGGCGATTAAATTTAACAGTTTATCACATAATAAATAGGAAAAAATATTTTTCTAGCAATATTTTTTTCTAGCAATATGACGTCATTCCTTTAACCATCTAATTTAATCATTTTTTATTTTAAATTATTTAAATATTTTCTGCATTATTTTCATACGTTTTATCGCTACACTTTGATATTAAGTAAATAATTTTTTTTTATATTTGGCTTAAATAGTAGATTAGATACATATCTGATAATTTTAAATTTAATCATCGATTATTTTTTGTTACAATGAAAATTTTATCGCCGGTATTAAAAGCAAATTCTTTTCTTAAAAGTCTAGGAATCTATTTCCCGGACTAATAAATATCTAGCGTTTAAGTTATGTACCTTTGAAAATTAGGAAGTTTGTTCGTTTGTGTGTTTGTTTTTCATACATAACTACACAGTTTGCAATCGATTCGCTAAATTTTGCACATCATTCATATATACCGCAAAATAATCACTGTCAATATTAAAACCCCTCCTGTCCATCCTATCATGTAATATGACAAGATAAATTAAAGTTGGCAACTAACATACGGTCAATAAAGTTTTTACTGATCTTATCACATGACGGGCTATATGCTAGTACTTAAGAAGAGTCACAATAAGTACTTCAATTCACATATTATTAATACTTTTCTCAATACGTACCTTAAATTAAACTGTTTAATCGTTAAAACTTTTTCATTCTCAACTGGTATCTAGCTTCACGATGGCCTAACTGTTAAAGACTCTGCCTTTTAAACTGGGGGTTCAATGGGTTAAAAAATTATTGTTATCAGTGATGTTGTTAGCAGTTCAAAATCGGTTTTAACAAGTAAATTAGGATCTAGTTAGCCCTCGTATAACAATATAATATAGTCTAGAGCTCTAACCAAGTATACTGATATCTCAGTACAAATAAGTAGAATCTTAGTTCTGTCTTGCATTAACATTTAAAGTAAATCAGAAAAACATTCTTTTTCGACTGTATTCGCTATAAGATTTCGTTTCAGCTTGTACATTTTAAGGTGTAGATTAAAATTAATATTTTCTAAACCTTATCGTTTTCATTTGGTATCCTTTACATGAATAAATTGAATACAAATTCTATGTTTTGGTAATATGTAAAACGATACACTCAAGTTTTGCATTATATCTGAGTATGTATCGGTCATTTCCTCAACAACCTCATAACTCATAAAACCTTTTTTTATCGAGTAATGGAAAGTATGTAGCATACATTTAAACCCTTAATTCATGCTGACATCATACCCCGACGTTACTTGAGAAAGTTGTGTTGCAAAAAATTGAACATATTTCTCTAAACCAAACTAAACCTGAGTAAGTTTGGATTTATTTCTAGTATATACTATAGGACACGATTGTAATTGTATTACATATCTTTAATTTTATTTAATTCTTTAAAAGGTCATTTTAGGTACTGCCTTTCATTTCATGCTTATCTTACCAAAAAAAAATATCATATACAAATTAATTGAAATCTATGCCAGAGACATTATTTATATATTAAAGAATGTATATAGCAGGGATTTAGGGTTGGATTCAAAGAAGCTAAACAGTTTAGTTTTATTAAAGTTTTAGATACTGTATCGTTTAGATTACTTTAAAATATAACAATTAATTATTAAAACGTGTCATAGAGAATTTTAATTGTTTCAAACTCGTCATTTTACTGGGAATTTATCAACTAACATTTATTTCACAAGTCGTGCAAACAATGCCTAAGAACTGAACTTAAATAATGGTTGTTATCGGTTTGTTATTTAATTTTTAAATACTTCTAAAGCGAGTACTTTAAACATTATGAAGTCAATGCTATTTTGCATATTACTGAAGGGCGAATGGGGGCCAACAAAAGTCCTGATTTTCAAAATGGAAGATAAGTTCTTTTCCTAGTAAGTTCTGTTCTCAATCATACCTCAAGAGAAAATTGTTTTTTCGTGTAAGTGGTAATATCTCTTTACTCCTGCAAGTCCTTCAGGAACCCAACTTTACCTACTATCTATGCAATGAGGATCTATTACCAAAGTACTTCCATGGCGACATTCAGCCCAGTAAAGCAATTCCAATTCTGTCCAGGGAACTACAGATGTCTTGGCTTGAATTTTTATCATTTATTCATGTCCCCAGATTTTATGTGTGAAGAAGATACCGTATATTTCCACCTATAAGGCGACCTTCAGATAAGACGAGGTATAAATTTTCAGCCAATTTTTACAATTTTAACATATATCCGCCATATAAGTCAACTCCAAAATTCTCAATAATATTGTAATGCGTAGATGTATGGAACTAACAAATTTTATTTTTTAGTACCTTGCAACACCAAAAATCGCTTAGGATGGAATAATACCAGCATTGCTCTCATACCTGGTGGTTTAACTTCACTACAACCTTGCTACAACCTTTAGATGTCTCAATTAATAAACCATTCAAAGACAACATACGTGAACAATGGAATGAATGGATGAGTAGTGGCGAAAAGTCGTATACAAAAGGTGGAGCTATGCGGGCCGCGTCACTTGATATGATGTGTACTTTTGTGATCAAATCATGGGAAAAGTGAAAGTAGAAACTGTGATAAAATCGTTTTAAAGGTGTGGGATTTCTAATGTTATGGATGGCACTGAGGCGATATGTTATAGGATTCTGATGACGACGCAGAATTCGACTCATTAGATACAGAATAACACCCATATGACGAACGCAACAATGAAAGTGAGAATGTACTTGAGCCCTCAGATGATGAATATGAGGATTTTGCAGGATTTTGGAAAAACATTGGTGAGTGACTTGATTCATTTTATAATGGTGTTTTGCAATCAACATTTTTTTTGTACCTGTGATATAAGACGACCTCTGATTTTGGGGGTTCATATCTAGGTTTTAAGTATTGTCTTATACAGTAATATACGGTACTCCATTTTTTTTACATTTTCGTAACCCTACTGTGATTTTCATAAACAGAGTATAGCTTGTACAAAACATTTCGATTGTTAACTAAAATAAAATAAAAATAGCCAGCAATATTTTTCAGAGAGTTTAACGTTTTCATTCTCTAATTCAAATTCAGTTAAATAACTTCTTTTTATCGAAAGCTACTAGTATTACATATTTTAATGAGAAATAAATTTGAAATTTTTTTATGAAAATAGTTTTTGTTAATCTAAAATTTTTAATTATAAAACTAAAAAGATATACGGGAACAACTATAATTACATTACACTATATTAAAAATTTTACAGTAAATGTTGGTACCAGTTTTATTCTCCGAAAGTTTACTTTCTTGTTTGAATTATAGGTCTAAGCTTCTCATATAAAAAATACTAATTACTCCGCTTATGCATTAAAGTTCAGAAAATCTTTAATTGGTTGTACAAAAAAAACTTAGTTCATTTTTTGAGAGGTGGGGAAAATATAAGATAATTCTCAAAATTATTGAGACAAGCTAAATTATGCAAAACCTGGTTTAAAAAAAAAGTTATCTTAATAGTATAATTAACGTATAGTTTTGTTATTCCCTTATAGTTAATCATACTTTTTCTTTATAAAAATTTTAAACCGAGAGTGTTTTTTTTAATTTATGTGTAAGAAAGCGTAAAGTTTATTAAAGTTTTCATTTATTATTTTTTGCATTTTCAATATAACTTTAAATATCAATATCTAGTCATATAGAAGTCATTTAAACAGTTTACAGAAAGCCTGATCATCTAGTTTCCAAAGGTTAGATTCAAAACATATAAGAAATAATTATTCTAGTTGAAAGGTACAAATTTTAATATTTTTAAATGAATTCAATTTTTGTTTATGGAAATAGAGTATATATGAGGTTTAATCAAATAGATCTATAATGCGTAATGGGTAAAAGTTAATTGTTATAAATTATTAAATTACAGCTCATATGGTATAGATTAAACTAATATTTTCAAGAAAAACAAAATATGAATTAACTTTTCCTAATTAGCTTCTATGACAATTCTTTATTTATATCACAATAGAAAAAATATAAAATATTGAAGTGTTAGAAACATATATGTAAAATATAGAAATAATTATTCTGTAACTTCAGTTTACGAATAATTTCCATGCAAAATTAATGAACCTCAGATGCCAAAAGATAACGTTGTAACATTATTTGTTATATATTTTATTACTTTTGTTAGATTTAAGCTAATAATTAAAAGTTATATCATTACCTATTTTATTTGACTACATTTGTTTGATTTAAACAAAAGATGAAAAGTTGATTATCTAAGGTCCGGCCTCACCAAAGTCGTTTAACGGCTAACAGCTATTAATCTCTATTTAAACGGAGAATTGTGTCCCACCATTGGCTGGCTCCATGGGTTAATCAGGCTTAACCGTTAAACTACTTTGGTGAGAACGGCCTTAAGTCTATTATACTTATTTATTTACTTTCAAATTACGTTTACTTAATTTAAGTAATTTTTTTTCAGGAAAACATGAAAACATTTATAAATAAAATATATTCGTGCATTTTTAGTAACTTAAGCAGACTCTTCTTCCTTCCTTCCTCAATAGTTTAAAGTCCTGTGTGGACTTTGATTTTCTCAAAAAGTCTTCTTCAGACCAATCTTCATTTTGCCTGGGTCTACCGGTTCTTTGCTTTCAAAGATAAAATGTCTTTCGATAGGCCATCTACCCAACGTAAATTTGGTCAATCTCTTCTCCATGTAACATTAGGTCTGGCGTTAAAGTTTTTTGGGATGGTGCGATCTTCATCCATCGTTATTGAGTAGTCTGCCAATTTCATTCTTTGCATCTTGATGTAACTAATTACATCTCGTTTCTTTAATAAACGATAGTTCCATCTTTATTCTTCTTGGTCACACACCATCCTTTTATTTAACTCCAAAGATATTTTTCAAGTCTCTTCTTTCAAAAGGGCTTATCATTTCCTCAGCATTGTTCAAGTCTCACATTAAGTCAAAAATGATCTTATTAAAAGTTTAATATACGAGAACTTTTTTATTACATTGGAAATCATATACTTTTGTATTCCACTAAAGCATCTACCTACTCTTCTACTCTCCAAAGCCGAACGATGGCCGATTGGTTTGGGTGCTAGCCTTCGGTGCCGGAGTTCGTGGGTTCGAATCCCACAGTGGCATGGATGTTCGTAGCTGTTCGGAATCGGCTTTAAGCTGTAGGTCCCGGTGTCATTAGCCCTCGTGTTGCAGAAAGTAGACCGTAGTACTCCAAACCAAACTACTCTCCAAAAATTAAGCGGAATTATTGTACCTGAGTACTTTACAGAAGTACATCAGGAACTTTAGTCAAAATTTAGAATAAGTCAATTTAAATGATTATGTATTGATATATTTTCTTTCTACTAGTTATATTAAAATAAAAGACGATAGTTTCCTTAATTAAGATATTTTTTTCTAAATTAATCACTGGTTTTCATTACAAGTAGATTATCCACTTAAAAAGAGATGATTGACAAAAGCAAAGTCGTTGACGAAAATAAAACTTGCTTTTAAATCATACTAACAAAAAAGTGGTACTAAATACCAGTTAGCATTTTCAACCCTAATTAATTTAATTTTCCTTCTAATCTTATTTTCCTCTTTTGTTACAGAGTAAAACCCAGAAATTCACTTTGACCTGATAAAGTTGAAAAAGTTACTAATTTTTATATAGGAATCATATAAAAATGATAAGAAATGGTAAGAAAAAGTGACAATTTTCTTGAAGGTAAACCTGACATTCATGTTAACTTATAGTTGACTTCTATTATGCAAAAATTTATTCAAAATTAACTAATCTGTTATATAAATTAGCCTTAATCATGCCGTTGACTCTTACTACTCTATTGAATTCATAACAGCAAGCTCTACTAATCATATTTTGTTCAATGGAGGCTGCGGGTAGATCAGGTAAAACTTGGCAATTTGATCCCAGGACCTGTGAATGCGCATCCCACCAGTAGCATGAGTGTTTGTACCCGTCATTAGCTTTTATTAGTAAGTCTGTACCTAGTTATAACTCACAAAATAGTTGACCACAACGGTCCAAACATTTTTTTCCAGGTCTCTAAGACTTATTAATCAATTAAGAAAAATCCACATTGCAAGGAGGAAACTTCTTTTACTATTTTTCGGTAAATTGAATCAAAATTCCTAAAAATATTGTATTTTTATTAATTATGACTCTAAACATTAAGTTTAAAAATATTTGGAGGTATATGACTCCAGTTAACAAAATCCTTTCTCCACATTAAGAAAATTATTCTTCCAGTCATGATTAAGTGTTAAATAGTTTTTTGGTTGGAAATGCTTAAAGTTTTACTACTATAAAACTTTTTAGACTTTTGTTCAGCTAGGCGGCGAAGCTTCAAGTTTCTCTTGTATATGGATAATTTCGAAAAGGATTTCAATCTTTGAGCAAACACATATGTTTATTCAGCAATGTCATAACGTTCCATTTAGTTAATTTTAATTACTTCCCATTTAATTCTATAAGCTTCACTTAAAAATTCCTTATGTGTAACTTTCCTGCCGTGCTCCCAATTATAACGTTGGTGAGGCGAAAAACCTTTTTTTAACGCATAAGACGCCCTGGATTTTCAATCAAGTGACGTCACGCAGACCAGGCGCGCCACGTGGTGTTCCCCTTGGCGAGCACTGCGCTGCAATAGCTTTATAATTTTCGCCCTTTCTGATGATATGACATACCCCCGCTCCACACATTGGCATGTTTTAGTCCTGTGCTTGGCGGTATTCCCCCGTGCCACCAGGCCATTGGAATCTTAATGACAATCCCAGCCATCAGTGGTTGCCAGCCGTTGCAGTCCTGCAGACTCAAGATAGTTAGTTAGAGAGATTTTTTTTTCACTTGCACTTGAGCTTCCCAGACTGCCGGTCCTGATCCAAAGGCTTGATCTTGCACTTAGACTCGCTGCAGAGAAATGGAACAGAGGAAGAAACCTGGTATCCAGTATCCTGAGCAGGAATTCTGAATTCGATCCACCATAATCAGTTTTTTTTTTTTTTTTTTTTTTTTTTTTTTTTTTTTTTGTCCATTTTTATTTTCTCCCTTTTTATATTAATTTTTATTAATAAAACAAAAGTTCAATCGTCTTATGTTAATTTTATCTAAATTTCATATCAATATCAATAAAATGTATTCATTCAATAACTTCTCTCTTTTAATTTAATGCCTATTGTGTTCCTTTTTTTTAATTTAAAATTTAAACTTAAGTTGGCGAAAAGCCAAATTCAATTTATATTAAGTTAAGGGTTAAGGCCATAACGTGTATTGCCACTATGCGTCACCCACTTAATTATTATATTTTTATTGTCTTTTCTATGGGTTTCTCTTTCAGGTACAAACAATCCTAGTTCCCCATAGAAAACCACTTAATTCCACAGTCAACAACATTACCAGTAAAAGTTAACCTCACAAGCAACTTACACAAGTAAAGTAGTTCGTAAAACAAACTAAAGGAAAACAAGGTTTGGATAGAAATGCCAGTGACACTCGCACTGCCAGTTATCGAATCAAGTCCGTATTTTCTTCAGTTTTTGTTAGGTTCTTTAATATATATTATAAAACCAAAACAGGAGAGAGACAGTTTGTGGGAGTTCTTTCTGGGAGAAATTATTCTTCGCACCTTCAGAAGCAGATCTCGAATCGTTACAAGAATCAATGGTAAGATAAGAATTGAATCCAGGGACTCAGAGAGCCAGTCAGGTTATCCTCCACCTTGGAGGAGAACTTATAATGAGCTCTACACTCTTATCGTTATTAAACATGGAGAGAGACAGTTTGTGAGAATTTCTCTGGAAAAAGTCATTCTTAACACCTTTAGGAGGCGATTCCGAATAATTACAAGCATCAATAAGATAAGAATTGAACTCAATGAGTCATAGGGCCAAACATGTTATCATCCACCAAAGAGGAGGACTTGTAATAGACTCTACAGTCTCATCATAAAATAATTCAATGATATTAACCAAGGAGGGAAACAGTGTCTGAGAATTTTGCAGGCAATAATCATTTTTGAGACTTTTAAAAGCCTATTCCGAACATTACAGGTATCAATGGTAAAATAGGGTTTGAACCCAGGGACAATTAAGTTATCCATCGTAAAGGAGGACTTGTAATGGGCTTTACACTAGCATCATAAAATAATCCAATGTCATTTCTTCGTAAATACAATTACAAAAATTCAGAAATTGAAATGAAATTATTAGAATAATTCATAATCGACTTTTATTTATTTTTAAGTTTATGAATAAAAATTTTGATTTTTTTCACAAAAATTAACATGACAAAACACTACAGATTTGGACTAAGACTAAATTTTATTTAGCTGCCAACACATTATTTTTTAATTCTACTTCAAATACGCCTCCAAAAATATCAGGCATTTTATGCAACATAGATCTCGCCGAATTGAATTTATTTTTTCGCTTTTTCAGAGACTTTATCTTGATTGACATAGAACCCTCCTGTGTTTTGTAACTATCTGCAAAACCTAGAGAAGCCGGTCTGAGCCACCTACGGTGTCATTCTAAGGAATGTATTCGAGAGTACTCTAGAGGCATCAGTAGGAAACTTTTTCTTTCAAAGTGTTAAACTAATTTAATTTGAGTAGATAGCGGTCATCTTAAGGTCCTTTTTTTCCACCGCATTCTTCCTAAAAAGCAACAAACGTATTCTTAATATTAGTTCATGGAAAGAAAATATTTTAAAGCTATAAGACAAACAATTGTTATGCATTAGTTGCTTAATGTCAGATCTTATAAGTAATTTAAAAGTTCAACCGAAAAATTAAATTTAGCAATTAATTTTTAGCTACTATTAAATTTCATTTCAGACATTCGTTAGTAGGGAACTTTTTTCCTTCAAAGTGTTAAACTAATTTAATTAGAGAAGATAGCAATCATCTTCAGGTCCTTGTTTAACACCGAATTCTTCATAAAAAACAACAAAATTATTCTTAATATTAGTTCATGAGAAGAAAATATTTTAAAGCTATAAGACAAACAATTGTTATGCATTAGTTGCTTAATGTCAGATTTTATAAGTAATTTAAAAGTTCAACCGAAAAATTAAATTTAGCAATTAATTTTCAGCTACGATTAAATTTCATTTCAAACATTCGTTAGTAGGAAACTGTTTTCCTTCAAAGTGTTAAACTAATTTAATTAGTGAAGATAGCAATCCTCTTCAGGTCCTTGTTTAACACCGAATTCTTCATAAAAAATAACAAAATTATTCTTAATATTAGTTCATGGGAAGAAAATATTTTAAAACTAGGGGAGACAAACTATAGTTAAGAATTAGTTGTTTAATATCGAATCTCATAAATAATTTTAAAGTTCAATACAAAATTTTAATTTAACAATTAATTTTCAGCAACAATTAAATTTTAGTTCATCATTGAGGCATCTCTAAATATGTTTCTTTTAAATGCTTATTTAGCTATCGTTTTCATTTTTACTTAAGACAAACTGCATTTAACTAAACAGAATTACTCAGCCAATTCTCACTTAATTATTCTATCCTAATGTATATATGCTATACTATTTAACTACTTTGTCCTACTCAAAATTTCTTCTTTCATTTATATACTTTCGAAATTTAAGGCTATGTAGTACTTCTACATTTATCGCTATATACTATTTCATTGATTTAATGACATGAAAATAAAAAGTTATTTTAATATTAAACATTCAAATCAACTTCTATAATCCTCTCTGAAGTCTTTAAAGTTTTGGTTTTGCACTTATTAGAACTCCTCAAACATAACTAATTAAATCTCTGCAAGAAAGAAATCCTACTATGAATAATCCAATTTTAATTTAGTGTGTACTAATTATAATTAGTACGCTGTCATTTACTGGATTATTGTTTGCAATATCTTTTCAGAAGCATTGTTATTGCTGAATTTATTAATAATGAGACTACAAAAGACGTTATGGGTCCTTTGAAACTTTTTATGATTGCTAATTTTCTTCCGATGCTAACTGTATAGGCTAGTAATTTAATTACGTAAACTTGATTTTTCCATTGATGTTTGCAATGCAATTGCTTTCATTTAGTTTATGTATATATTTCCTCGTATAAATTTACTGAGAAATAGATAATTCATATGTGTGCTTTTGTAAAAGAAAATATGAACATATATATTTTCTTTTATAAAATGAAATTCTTTACCTCAGTTAATAACTTGATGTTACATATATGTAGATGTGGAAGGAAATACTCTAATTATTAAGCATTTTCTAAAATTAAATTTCTAGGATTTAATTGTGAAATAGAACATTTAAGACTCAACTTTGTACATTATTCTATATAGACTTGGTTCACTTTGGTTGTAAACTCCTCCCATTTATATATGCAAAAATAACACAATTATGTATATATTAATAAATAGATAATATGTGCATATTCTGAACATATATGGAATTATTAGGTATATTGTAGAATAGCGAGCTTCGAAAACTTTGTAAATTTTAAATGAAGCCAACTGATGTTCTAACTGAACGTAAATCACATCGTGCATATGTAGACCAGGACATTCCACTTACACAGGACAAATTTTCGTAATACCTTCGAAGCCGTTGAAATAGTTGGTTTAGTCTAATTTCTACGCAATATTTAGCATAATAGTTATATGGTAGGAAAAGGGAATATTGATTCGACTGCCCCAAACATTAACGCATCATGTAAAGAGCCTGTCACTATTAATTTGCTCCCAATAGTTTAATTACGAGATTGATTTCAGAACTGTCATTGTGCTAAAACAGTATTTGTAATACGAAATACTGCAAATACATTGAAAGATCTATTTACTACAGTCTAAATAGATATGGTGTGGGATGCATCAGTAAGATAATATGAATTTCTAGAAAAAAAAATATGATAATATTTATATTGGGGTTGGAAAGTAGAAATTTCTAACATATTTTATGTAAATAAATTTGAGGCAAATATAATTTATTATTTATTTTTAAAAATTGATCCGGTTTCTTACAAGTTTCCTGGTGAGTTTTCTTGCAAGAGAAGAGTTAATTAGATTAAAATCTACTGTTTTTAGATGATTCCAAATAGTTGCAAAAGTTCATGCTATTAGTGTTATTCAAACCCATGAACTCTAATATCTATAAGTAGACCCCCTTCGTGTTTAGATACAATCCATCCAATATGATAATATTTATCGAGATATTGGGATTGTAAAGTAGAAATTTTTAATATATTCTCTGTAAATAAATTTGAGGAAAATATAATTTATTATTTATTCTTAAAAAATGATCCGGTTTTTAAAAGCTTCCCAATGAGTTTTCTTGCAAGAGAAGAGTTAATTAGATTAAAATCTACTGTTAGTAGATGATTCCAAATGGTTGCAAAATTTCATGCTATTAGTATGATTCAAACCTATGATATCCATAAGTAGACCCCCTTCGTGTTTAGTTACCATCCATCCAATATGATATTTATCGAGATATTGGGATTGGAAAGTAGAAATTTTTAATATATTTCCTGCAAATAAATTTGAGGCAAATATAATTTATTATTTATTCTTAAAAAAGGATTCGGTTTCTTAAAAGCTTCCAGATGAGTTTTCTTCCAAGAGAAGAGTTAATTAGATTAAAATCTACTGTTTATAGATGATTCCAAGTGGTTTCAAAAGTTTATGCTATTAGTGTAATTCAAACCCATGAACTCTGATATCCATAAGTAGATCCTCTTCGTGTTTAGTTACTATCCATCCAATATGATAATATTTATCAAGATATTGGGATTGGAAAGTAGTAGTTTTTAATATATTTTCTGCAAATACATTTGAGGCAAATATAATTTATTATTTATTCTTAAAAAATGATTTGGTTTCTTAAAACCTTCCCGATGAATTTTCTTGTAAGAGAAAAGTTAATTAGGTTAAAATCTACTGTTTGTAGAGGATTCCAAACGGTTGCAAAAATTCATGCTATTAGTGTGACTCAAACCAAAGAACTCTGATATCCATAAGTATACCCCCTTCGTGTTTATTTACCATCTATCTTTTTCGGGATATAAACTACTTTTACTTAAACCAAGCCTCTATTAGAAATAAACCTTCCAAGTAATATCCAAATCCTAATTTTGAGGGATAAATATTGCCTGTTATTTCAGACAGTCATTATTTGATTCATTCACAGCAAGATTTTTCAGATATAAGCAAAAAACCCTGTGTGAAATATTAAATTTTAGATTATTCGCCTATTAACTTAGCACTTATTCTACATTCTTTACAAAGATCGCTAATAGACTCGAATCACGTAATGGCTATCTGCATAACCAAGGACAATACCCGGATCTTAATTTTATAAATGTATTAACCCTGTATTCAATCAACTGAACTATCCGATAATTAAGGACTTATATAATGACTTCTTCCAAATAATTTAGCTTTTTAAAAACTTTCAGTTTATTATAGGTTAAGTCAACATAAACAGAAAATCATTATTTTTTAAATAGACGATTCTTATCTAGATGACGTAATTCACATTTTAGAGCATGGTCTCTTTTTTGTTATTTGGATACTATGCTTTAACGAACTGTTAAATTACAGAGAACTTTCAAACTGTACAACTGATAATTATTCGATTTTTACTTTAGTTGGCCCATTTAACGTCAATTAAGCACTGATTAAAATCACATTACACGATTTTTTAATGAGATGCTACCCTTTCTAACAAATAGCTTGAAACAACCTTTAAAAGCAAGTGTTTTTCTTTAAAAATCCACTTTAAAAAGTTAGTCAATTCTCACAAAGTTGTTTTTCAGTTTCAATGCTAGACAGAAATTAATAGACTCAGGAGTAGTATTAAATTTATTCAAAAAATTTCCATTATTACATTACTCCCTAGTTTAAATAACCTACCATAGTTCATAATCTACAGTTTGAAAAAATCTAATATATTGTTTTGTTACAAAAGAAGCAACTTAAACTGTTCTTTCAGAAGACATTGTGTTCTTTCTATGTGTTTTACTCACTAATAATCTAAAATTTGGAGACATGTTTTATAAATTCATAACCTGAAAAAAATTATTTTTATTTATATCTTCCTCGTATTTTTTTTAACATTGAGACCAAAAATATAGTACAATTATGAATCCTTATTTCTTTTTCGGAATGTTGTAAATTGACAAATGCATGGGTAAACACAAGAGTGAGTAAATGGCAGCCAGTCAGTAAATTTTTTAGGCCCATGAGGGTATTTAAGAAATTTATAACTGAAATTAATATCATTTTTATTACTATAAATGTAATATTATTCGATTGATTCACTGAAGCAACTTAAACAGTTCTTTTAGAAAACATTGTGTTCTTTCCATATGTTTTTCTCACTATTAATCTAAAATTTGAAGACATGTTTTATAAATTCATTACCTGCAAAAATTATTTTTAATTATATCTTCCTCGTATTTTTTTTTTAAACTTTGAGACCAAAAATATAGTACAATTATGAATCCTTTTTTCTTTTTCGGAATGTTGTAAATTGACAAATGCATGGGTAAACACAAGAGTGAGTAAATGGCAGCCAGTCAGTAAATTTTTTAGGCCCATGAGGGTATTTAAGAAATTTATAACTGAAATTAATATCACTTTTATTACTATAAATGTAATATTATTCGATTGATTCACTGAAGCAACTTAAACAGTTCTTTCAGAATACATTGTGTTGTTTCTATGCGTTTTCCTCGTTAATAGGCTAAAATTTGAAAACATGCTTTATACATTCATTACCTGAAAAAAGTATTTTTAATTATATCTTCCTCTTATTATTTTTAAACTTTGAGACAAACAATATAGCGCAATTATGAATCCTTATTTCTTTTTCGGAAATGTGAATTGACAAATGCATGGGTAAACACAAGAGTGGGTAAATGGCAGCCAGTCAGTAAATTTTTTCGGCCCATGAGGGTATTTAAGAAATTTATAACTGAAATTAATATCATTTTTATTACTATAAATGTAATATTATTCGATTGATTCACTGAAGCAACTTAAACAGTTCTTTCAGAATACATTGTGTTGTTTCTATGCGTTTTCCTCGTTAATAGGCTAAAATTTGAAAACATGCTTTATACATTCATTACCTGAAAAAAATATTTTTAATTATATCTTCCTCTTATTATTTTTAAACTTTGAGACAAACAATATAGCGCAATTATGAATCCTTATTTCTTTTTCGGAAATGTGAATTGACAAATGCATGGGTAAACACAAGAGTGGGTAAATGGCAGCCAGTCAGTAAATTTTTTCGGCCCATGAGGGAATTCACGAAATTTATCACTGAAATTAATATAACTTTTATTACTATAAATGTAATATTATTCGATTGAATCATTGATTTTTATCCCCTATATAATAATAACCTAAGTTATCTGTCCTCGAATTTATGAAGCAGTTGTACCTGGAATGGATAGAGGCATCCATTTTGGATTCTTGGGGATTCAGGGTTAGCAGTATTCAAACTCCACCCCTTCCCCCTTTTCGAGCGTTAAATGCCATTATTTTCAGCCCTATTTTCCCTTGTTAAGAGCAGGTGATTCAATTTATCAATTTGTCACATAATAAATAGGTAAAAATGACTTTTTTTTTCTAGCATTATGACGGCATTCCTTTAACCACCTCATTTAATCATTTCTTATTTAAAATTATTTAAATATCGTCTGAATTATTTTCATACATTTTATGACTGAACTTAGATATTACGTAAATAATTTTCTTTCATATTTGGCTTAAATAACAGATTAGGTACATATGTGATAATTTTAAATTTAATCATCGATTATTTTTTGTTACAATGAAAATTTTATCACCGGTATTAACAACAAATTCTATCTACCTCCAGGGTGTAGTAGAAATGATAGTTTCATTCCTTTACTTCTATTAATTACTGTGGAAAAAAAACTAGGAAGAACTTGACGATAATTGCGACGTACCTAAGAAAATTTTGAATTAGCATTCTAAATGAATTCGCCGAACGATGGCCGAATGGTAGAGCGTTGCTCTTCGGAACCGGAGCCCGCTGCTGGCATGGATGTTTGTATATGTTCGGAATCGGCTTTAAACTGTAGGTCCCGGTCTCATTAACCCTCGTGTGCAAAACAGTAGACCGTAGCGCTCCCAACCAAACCAAACCAAACCAAATCTAAATGAATTCAACGTGATTCTAAACTTAACTGTATCGGGAGACTTTATAGGAGTATGAAGATAAAGAAATTATTGAGCGTGTACCAGATTTTTTAGCCAAAAAACAAACCATATTTTTACCTGCCTCATAGGGTACTTTACAATTCTGGAAAATAAAATTTTTTTACTGATCTCGTCATATGAAGGGCTATATGCTAGTTATAAATATTTGTGTATAAATTTTCTACTGCTATATCATCTTATGAATAATAATAACAAAACTTTCAGTAATATATTGTTTTTAATTTCATCTCATGTATGTATGTCTGTAACCGTTAAAAGTATTTCTCTCCTGTCAAACATTTGAAATATCCCATATTTTTAATTGTCAGGACTTTTTCCGCAATGTAACTCAGATGCAATTATTGTGGCGAAAACGGCTCTCACTCAGAACTGAAGACAGGGCGAAATTATTATAAAAACACCTTTATTATCATCTTAATGACGGAAAACTGACGACCTCGTATTGCACAGACAAGAGACAAATCTGTTAAGTCTGTGAAAATGCCGTCTTCAAGAGCGAAAATCATGTGGATGACTTCTCATGAGAAAGAGTTTTAAAGCAAAGTTTCTTTCGTGGCTTGTTAATACATTAGAGGGAATAAAATTGTAAATATCTTCAATTTTTTCCGGGTAGAACTATCAGCTGGGTTAGAGAAGTAAAAGAAAGTAACACATGTAACAATTTTTAATTCAGTCTTAAATTGTGGAAGTGTGGAAGGAATGCTGACCTTAATGACTCATATTCTTGACTAATTTTGGGTAACTGGGAAAGTTAAGGTTAAAAAGAGTAGACCATGAATTGAGAGAATTTTGAAGAACTTTAAGGGCAATTTTTTCATGTATTACACACACACACACATCCTTAACTTATTTTGGGTAACTGGGAAAGTTAAGGTTAAGAAAAGTAGAACATGAATTGAGAGAATTTTGAAGAACTCTAAGGGCAATTATTTTCATGTATTACACACACACACACACATCCTTAACTTATTTTGGGTAACTGGGAAAGTTAAGGTTAAGAAAAGTAGAACATGAATTGAGAGAATTTTGAAGAACTTTAAGGGCAATTGTTTTCATGTATTACACACACACACACATATCCTTAACTTATATTGGGTAACTGGGAAAGCTAAGGTTAAGAAAATTAGAACATGAATTGAGAGAATTTTGAAGAACTTTAAGGGCAATTATTTTCATGTATTACACACACACACACACACACACACACATCCTTAACTTATTTTGGGTAACTGGGAAAGTTAAGGTTAAGAAAAGTAGAACATGAATTGAGAGAATTTTGATGAATTTTAAGGGCAATTATTTTCATATATTACACACACACATATGTATATATATATATATATATATATATATATATATATATATATATACATATATATATATATATATATATATATATATATATATATATATATATATATATACATACGCACACATGCTCGCAGACACACGCGCACACACACGCACATGCATACACACACATATATGTGTGTGTAATATATCAAAATTATGACACCTGAAATCTCTGTCTAAAATTCTCTTTATTCCCCTTCTTATTCTTTCATACCTAATTTCCCAGCTTCAAAATCTTACATTTTAAAATGACGCAGACTTAAATTCTTTTTACCAGCTTCCCAAAACTAAAGATAGAATAAATGCTTATTTTCTGTCCACTGGCCACCTTTTTCAGCTGTTTCAAGAAAATAATTTCACTCATCCAATGTCTGAATCACTGCATAACGCTGACTAAACTGTTGGTCTCATAGTAAAAAATCCGCGTGATCCCTCGCTATTGGGAAACTTATGTAATATAAGTGTGTCTTCGTGATCATTCGAGGCTTTGCTCAAGTCGTATCAAGACGTTCATTTTTAGTCTCAATAAACTTCAAAGTTCTGAGTTAGACTTCGCTTCCTTTTAATGAAGCCGTGATTGAAATTTACTTAGGTATCCTCATTGCCCAATAAACCTGGGGAATTCAAAATAATAGCGGCTTAATTCTTTTGTTACGGCGAGACTAATTTCACCCACGTTACACACATATATATATATTTGAGATGAATATATACAGATATATGAATACAGTTCAGGATTCTAGCATAATATGTACTTCCAATACTTTTCTCGCCGGATGGATAGGGAACTGCTTTTCGGTACTAGAGATCATGGATTCCAATCTCTCAATGGCATCGATGTTCGTAGACGTTTAAAAACGGGTTTAAGCAGTATCACTCGTTTCATTAGTCCTCGAGTAGCAAAGCAGTACACCGTAGCGATACAAACCAACTAACCAATACGGCCCTCAGAGACCTGGCCAGAACTGGATTAACAAACAGATGAAGAATGAACCCGTATCTACCTTTCCCAACGAAATCTGAATCCATTTAACCTACTTAATTCAAGATGTTCTATTATTCAAAACCTTTAAAATATGGAACAAGATTTAACAGTTAATAAAAATATTTCGCTTAAGTTAATGAAGAATATAAATATAATTCACATTGTCAATTGTACTTACATTTAAAAAGTTCAGGCAGCTGTATATCAGAAAGCTTGTGGCTAAGGCTGTAATTCTTTATAGGAACCATATTGTTACAGAAATAAAGGTTTCATCCCAATTCTAGTACAAAATAATTTCCTATAATGAAAGTTTACATTACTCTTATCTGTGAAACCATTAAAATTGGTATTTTAATAATACCAAGCTATTAAGAGATTACAAGTACTTTTTTATTAAATTAGTGGTGCATTAATTTATAAAATGGGGAAGAGAAATTAGTTTATGTAATATTCTCAATGCTTTCTCTACACAAAAGAGCCCCGGAATAGAAAGCCTTAGCTTACTTAACGGTTAATAGCATATAAAAAAAGTAGCCGTTTGCGTTTTATTTTATCAAGCTCGTTTTATGTCATTAATACCTATAATAGCTATAATAAATGCGGGGATGCTGTTAGGAGCTTTAAAAGGCTACAAAAGTATCTTTCTTTCTATCTCCATATGCACATATACATAATTTTGAATAGGTGCAGACGGGGAAGAGTAATTCTGTACATTTCATTGTATATTTTTATATTTATGATTCCATTTTCATTATGCTTATTCAACTGCACCGACGGTATTGCTGATTTTGTGTTGTAGGTTTTATCTAGTTCAGAAAATGTTTATCTAATTTTAGAAACCTTTGACAATTATTTTCTAAAACATTCCAACCTTTTAAATTAAAGGGTTCTTCAACAAGTATTAGCTTTGAATGTATGTAAATTTCTGTCAGTTTACAAAGTTAATATTTACCGTATCTATAAAACTAAAATGTTGAAGTGAATGCAAATTGTTTAATTACTAATATATGATGCATACTGATAATTAAGCATTTTACATTATAGTAATAAGAGAAATACAGTAATATAAATTGCAGTAAATATTCAAAATATTTGTGTTCAAAATTTTCTTTGAATCTTTGTTAATCTAAATATCTGCTTCGGAGTAACACAATCCACTAGATTTTATTCTAGACTAATAGTTTTCATTCATTGCTCTTGGTTAATATTTAAACACATTCTCATAAATATCAAATTTTTGAAACCTTTAAGGATTATTTTCTAAGTTTCATAAAATCCTTCGCCTTTTTGCAATAAATGGAGTTCTCTTCTACATGTATTAACTTCATATGTATGTAATATGGGCGAGACTCATTCGAAATCACAACAGTGTATTTCTGGTAAAAAACATGAAATCCGTACAACAGGCAAACACCTTGACAACTTCGTGCACACAAACAATGTGATCCCGCACATACACTTTTCAAGTAAGGATTCCTAAGGTAAAAAGACTACGAATAATCCCTAAGCACAATTGATCACGTGATACAAAATACCCATGTTTAAAGAAAACGTGCTAACTATTGGCTAAAGTAGTGCAGACAGAGGCTGAATTAAGTCTATAGCGTGTCTGGAGGGAAAAATCAGAATTACCGCGCAAACCCCGAACTCACTTTATGAACAAAAGTTATTAAATTAATATTAAAATACGTAAATAAGGGATTTTAATATTACATATATGCAAATGTTTTTCAGTTTTCAAAGTTAATATTTACTGTATTTGGGGCACTAAAATCCTGAAATGAATGAATATTCTTTAATTAAAAATATTTACAGCAAATATACAAAGTATTTGTGTACAGAATTTTCTTTGAATCTTCGTTAATCTTAATATTCTCTGGATTCGACCACTGCCATTAACATAATTAACTCGTTTTTATTCTACTCTCACAGTTTTTTCTTAATTAATACTCAACTAATTCTCATATTTAATGAGATTACAGAGAAATAAGGAAAAGTCTGTATGTTTGTTATAGAACAATGTTTATATATGTGTCACACATTGCAACCTTTTCTCGATTATGAAAATCACAATTCCCGGTTTACAGAAACATTTATTATAAGTTTACAGAACATACATTTTCAAACGTCAATTCCCTGCTGCACGTTTTATAGGCAGAATATTGTATCGAAAGTGGGAAAAGCAGTTCCTTATTTGTTGCCACTATGTGATAATAAATGCAGTTTATTTCTTAATCTAATAAAAAATTAAAAGTTCCTAACTAGTCAGGGATCAAAAGAGAAATGGATGGAAGAGATTTTTCCTTAAAAAACATACTCATTAAAATCACTTTCAATTGAATTATCACTGCACCAGTAACAGAGTTGTTGGATTTTTAACATGTGACGGTGTTATAGAATTTTAATCGTGGTTTTATCCCTCATGTCAGAATTCTGTTATACAAAAAATTAAAAAAATATCAAAAACTAATATAATTAGTGTCATCTGCCATTACAATAAAGTTAGATTACCACAAGCCAGTTACTGTTGTATATTAGTGTTAATTACTTAATTATTCAAAAATTTCCCTAAAGAACTATTTTACTATGCACAATATACTACTTAATTATTGAATTATTTTATTCTTTATTAACTGCAATTTATGAACTGTTTACTATAAACAAACCAGAATGTTAGAATAAGTTTTTTAATCAGTATATAATCTAGAAACATGCTTGATTTTAAATTTTTTTAAATTTTCATTTTCATGTATAATTTTATTAATTGGTTTTTTTGTAATTAAAAAACACATAAAAAGGCCATATTTATAGAAAAATATTTGATATTCATTTCATCGTCCTATTTTAGTGATTTTGCAATTTTAAGTTATTCTGTAACATAATGCAACTTCTAATTGTAAAGGATTGAAAAATATCATCCATGCTTCTGAATTTGTTAATATGACTAATCTTCTAAGCTCAGATTCTATCGAATAAACTTTGAACTATACATTCAAAATCTTCTCTAATTTTTTACGTATTGATAAATGTTCGAAATTTTTAATATGTTACCGAATGTTACGGGATAATTTTGATCCTGAATACTAAAAGATTATATATTTAACAACTGTTTATCATTATCATGCGGGATAATCATGTATTTTTAATAAATAATTTCTCTTAAAAATATTATCAGCGTATATCTGGGTTTTAAACCCTAATCAAAACATTAAATATGGTACTAAAAAGTTTTTTCTTCACCCTGATTATGGCATTACACACAAACACAATTGTTTGACTAATCTTGTTATAAGCAGAAAATCCTACCAATAAATCTGAAACAATTTTAATTACCTTTAATTGTACTCTGGAATGTTCTGTTAATTTTATTCTACGTTAAAAATCCAATGAATATTCACTTATTACTCTGAAAACAATTAAAAGTAATTGATGATTACTTTTAGTTACATAGAGTGTAATTCAAAGGAATCAATTATTTTTCATTGCTTGTATATTTAAAATAATATACCTAAGATTTTGGATCGGAGTTGCGGTTGCTCTGTCGGCAAAGGCAGTAATCTCGTAACTCTAGAGTTGCAGATTCGGGGCTTGAGTCAGTTAAATATCCACGTTGTTCATTAATGGCGGCTTGGGCACGTAAAATAGATTGGTAGTCGAATGTCTTTCAACTTCCCAAAACATACCTCTGGCGTTGACAGACCAATATTGGGGGTCTTCATCTTGATACCTGCTTCTGAATTACAAGGATTCACTTTGTTTGTTGGTGTTGTCCTACGTAGTAGAGTTTTCCTTCTATATGGAGCTTCTATTATAAAAAGATCAACAAAATCTGCGGTGTTGTATGGGTGAATATTTAACAGCCAAGTGTCCTCTCGTTATTGAAAAAAAATTAGACGGTTTAATCTGGTTAAAGTACGATTTAAACAAGTTGTGTCAAAAATACAACCTGACCATGAATGAACTAAAATATCCTAAAATCAGTTAAACCATGTACTAAGGATATTTGAATTATACCAAAAAATATCTCTTCTGAAGTATGTGCGTTCAAAACCCACTGATGGCAGGGATACTTATAGCCATTCGAAATGGGCTTTAAGAAGCATGTTCCAACCTTATTAGCATTTATGTAGCAAAACACAGACAATAATTTTCTTAACCAACCATTTGAATGAGACATCGGTTACTGCATACCATCTTCCTCAAGGAATATTTTATTCTTCGTTTATGAAACATTACTCAAAACAAGTAAGCGTAATGCAGTGGCTATTTCAGACATCATAACCAAACATTTTGCTTGCTTTATTAAAACGGCCATTCCATAGAAACGAATGTGAACATTGGTCTACTTTTTATCACTTTTCCTATAAAGAACATAATATTTCAAATATATATTTTTTGGGAAGCAATTATAACAACCAAGGAAGGATTTTTGCAAAAAATAAAGAATTTCCGTTTTTTACATGTTTAAAAAAATATTAATATGCTGTTACGGGTGTGACAGTTATAACTGTCACAGCAACTGTAACAGCATATTTATAATTTTTTAAACACGTACAGAAGAAATGGACATTCTTTATTTTTTGCAAAAACCATTCCTTAGGTGTTATAATTGCTTCACAAAAAATATATATTTGAAATATTACATTCTTTATAGTAAAAGTGATAAAAAGTAGTTCAATGTGTCACACCCATTCCTAAGAAATGGTCAAAAACCATATTTTGACTATTTCTATCATCGACGATAGAATTAATTCCCGAAAGAATGATATAGAGTATATGGTTGACGTTCTATATACGGAAACACGTGTTTGGTTTTTTTCACTTAAATATAAAGCAGAAAGATTCAGCAGTGTAAATGTATAGAGGAATTTCTACTAATGAAATAGCACTTATTATGGATTTAAATTTATTGAAATAATTGTTATCAAGTAAATACTATGACTAAACACAGAGTAGCTGGATTTTATATGATCATTTATCTGATTTATCCCATGTGAGTTATTAAACATAGAATAATAAAATATATATAGGGATTGTTAAAGATGTGCCTTTCTATGTATGAAATACTCTAGATATAGATTTATATTGAAAAACATTCGACAGTAGGTAAGCTTTCCATTGAAACTCAATGATGCTAATAAATTAGAATTATCTTTCAATTGTCATAGCTGGTGATTTTCCTCGCATTAAAAACAAATATCATTACTGAATTAAAAGTCCCCAAACACGCTTTGTTTCACAAACAAAAGATATTATGTGAACTCGTTTTATTTAATAGCATATGTATTTCTGCGAGTCATTATTTTAATCATAATACAGTAAAAGGAGAATCAGATACTAAGCAGTACAACAGCGAAATAAGTCGTTTTAACAATTGCGTTATATAAATCAGCACAAATGGACTACAATAACGTTGAAAACTCTGATTTTAAATGAAATGCATATTTTCATATTTGCATATAAACTGTGTGGATACAGCAATTTATCATGAAATTTTGAATAACGCGTTCTCTAATTAAATGCGGTATCCATTTACCATATACTCAGTTAATGACTCTCAGTGAAGTAATCTCTCTCTCTCAATCGGCTTGATTTGACTGCTACAGAATAGTAACTATCGTTAAGAGTGTTTGTCACAATTAAGTTGTCCTCCACGAGTTAATAACTGAATTGATGAAGCAATTAACACTTTATTTCAGCTAATGAGAGTCGGTTTGAAACTGTTAAAAATTTTGAAACATAGATTCATCATGTTTGAAATGCACGATTACTGTTAAGACTTTGGGAATCTCTTTTAAAATTTAAATTAGGATTCGAGCTAAGACAACACGAATCAGAACATTGACTTATATTGCATGTAATTTTTCTTTCATTATGTGAAACTGTAATGATGGCAGATCTGTGAGAAAGTATTATGTGCACATATATTTGATGTTTAATATAATACTGTTACACAATAAAGCAAATATATTGCTTAGATCATCAGTCACTACATTTAGTTGATGGGCCGTACCCAGGAAATAGTTTCGAGGTGGGTCCAACTCATTCAGGATGAAAATTTAAAATTTTTGTTACAATGTAACTGTTGAATTTGAATACAAAAGTTTTCATACGCTGAAGAATAACATTAAGTATAATAAGTGTTCATATACCATAACAATTTATACAAATATATCTAATTAGCGGATGAAAATTTCTGTTTTAATAATAAAATCTCAGAGAGGAAATCAATACTCATGCGACCCAACCTGGGTATTGAAAACATATTGAGTATCTTGAATGGCTCAGTTTCTGCATAAATTATTCTTTTGAGATAGAAGACTTTAAATTAAGAGTTTTGCAGACTCGTTGTATATTAACTACAACCATAAAATTTATTTGGTAAGTTTCCTGGTGAAAATAAATACCATTTCAACTATTGTATAAATGTATATATATAGTTAAGTAATATTTAAACATATTTAACTGAAAAAATAAATTGCTAATCAGCGCTTATGGTTTGGATGGATATAGTAATAGTGTACAGCAAGATCCACAATATTGGTGTTTAATATGTTGCTGATGCATAGTTAAACGCACGGATTGTATGATACGTCTGTAAATTTTAGATAATTTGTTTTCTATATAACTTTTCATGAGATAGCTGATACTACCGTATTAGTTTTGTAGATCCGTTATGTGTTAATTGCATCCAGAAAATTGATTTGGTAATCTCTTGGAGAAAATAATAACCACTATTTTAGTTATTATATAAATTTCATTATATATATATATATATATATATCATTGTATAACATTTAGTTGTCTTTCTAAATAAAAAATAATTTGATACACAGTGTTGGAAGGATATAGTAGTAGTGTACATCAATATCCACAGTGGGTGTATACTGCTTGGTACGAATAAGATACTTTATTGATTACACTTCACTATGTCACTATATTTGGGATACTCACTTTATTAGGGATAACTTGGTTTCTGTAAAAATTATTATATAGATGACACAATATTAACAGGTTTGGGACGCCATTGTGTAATGTATTAACTACAAAAAGAAAATATATTTTGGCATGTCTCTTGGAGAACAAAATAACTACGATTTCAGCTATTATATAATTTTTTATTATAAATATCATTGTGTAAAATTTGATTTAGTGAATTTAAATAAAAAAATGAGTTGTTACTCAATACCTAATGGCTTGGAAGACTATAGTTGCAGAGTGCAGCTAAACGGACTGCTGGAGTAGCCTAAGACACTTCCACTATTAAAATCATGGAAGAAAAAGAAAAACGAAAACAAAGTTATGGAACCTAAAAATATGAAATAATATAATTTTGAAACTATCTAAAACAAGTTCTTCTCTCGAGTTGCTATCTAAGTATCTTATAGTTAGCACCACAAATTTTAATTTTTTAACGAGCTTCTAGTAATAAACGGTGGAGTTAATATTATTTGAATATACAAATTGATGTAATTAATCAGATGTTGAAATTTTAAGACACTTTTCTAACAGGTAGTATGTTTTTTTTCTGAAGTCGATAGGACATTGTCGGCTGATATTTCCTTCTTAGTACATCACAGAAATTTTAGCCTTCTTAGCCGAGAAGGCATCCTATGAGGGTTTTGGCAATTGTAAATTTGTCAGAGCAATAATTCAATAAAGCATCCTTGTGTCCTGCCACCAATCACATCAGAGAACCCTAAATCATTCAATGTAAGTTTTGCAAAATTTAGTGAATTTATTAGTAAATACTAATTACGAACCATGAACTGCCTAATTACATAACAGTTTTCCATACACACTGTACATGTATTAAAAGACATTAATCCATTGGTCAGAAGCTTGATACGTTAACACATTGTGTGCGGGTATATTTCGTAGCGGAATTGTACCAGGAGTGGGCTTTTTGCGCGTAAATTTAGTTATTCAGTTAAATCTCAATAGATCGAAAATTATTTAATTTTTTAACCAACTTTTCGTATTTTATATTGAAATATATAAACAAATATATAAATAGACAAATAAACAAATATATAATATATAAATATACATATATATATAATATTATTTTCGCAAGGATAAATAAAAAGTTAATTTTAAATCTAAATTGATTTTTTAATCAACCATCCCGTTCTGTGGTTCCACATCGACTGATTTAAAAACTAGTTTTTATTTTTCTAAATTTTTCCAGAATCTATGTAGTAGACAAGAACATTCGGCTTCGTTTTCCTGTATATACCGTTATTTTTGTACCCACAAACAAACCATGTTGTTACACTAACCCGTACTAGTACGTGACCCGCACTCAAGTATCAATCGTCAGAAAACGTACTAGTATGTGTCCCGCATACAATGTGTTAAGTAAATGAGCAGCCCACTACCCAAAAGACAAAATATGTAGCAATCAAAAATTTACTTGCTTCTTGAACGCCTACCTCTTTAACCGATTTCAGATGGCTATATTAAACAACAATGCAAGGATTTTGTTTCGGTACCGAAAGACAACCCTTACAAGTTTAACCTTACCGATAGTCATTCAGATAATCGTCGACACCATGTCATTCGAATTCGAGAAACAGAAAGTTTCCGCTACATATTCTGAAAGATAGGAAGGATTCATGAAAGATTGGAAGTTCTACCATCAACTGCCGAAAGATGATGGTAGAGCAGAGCACTACCTTTCATTACCGTAATCAGTGCGTTCATTGGTTGGTTTGTTTGGAGCTTTATAGTCAGTTTCTTTGCAATTTGAGGACTAATTAGACCAGGACCTACTGCTTGAAGTCAATTACAAACGACTATAAACAAGCATATCAACATCGTAACCTCATAATTTGGTACAAAAAGTAGGGCTCTATCAATTCTCTGGGTCCCTTTCAGGCAATGTTTGTTAGTAACCATTTTTAATTAGGTTTAAGGAATAGATCATGATCTCATTAACCCCGTAGTACAAAATTTGACCGTATAGTCCCATACCAAATTTAACATCTAAGCTGTACTAATTATATAAAAAATCTTTTAATGTTTTAAATATCATTCAGGTCATAAATCATTTGCATTTGACACAAGCAATTACGATGCACACTTGTAAATATATTTTAATAATTTTTCTTATTCCCATTTTCGGAAACGAAATGCTGAATTTTTAAAAGCGTAATCATTAGGTAGATGTCAACTTAAAATAAATTATTTTTTTAAATATGCGTAAATTGAAAATTTACCAGCAACCAATAATTAAAAATGCATGCTTTAAGGTGCAATAAAGTCAGATGAATTAACTCTGTTAGAAATATATTTTTCATGGAGACATTTAGGAAGAAGAAAAAATATTTAATATCTTAAACGAATAATTAAATAAACGGAATTATGAGTAAACAAATACGATGGCAGTAAAATATCACCTTGTTTTGAATATCAGTATAAATTAGATTCTTAATCCAACGTCACAAAAGAGAATAATACGGTCTTTTACTGGGAGAATTTCAAAACTGAATGACATAAAGTAATATTATGCAAATTATAAAGCATTTCTTTGGGTCTTTCTAGGCAAAATAAAAAGAACTCATTCCTTTTAAGTAATTGCTCTTCACTTATTTTGCCTAAAGTCACTTTAGAAATCATATTTCTGAAAGTTTGTTCTTGACAAGTAAATATGTCTGTGTGTACGTGTGAATCTTTTCCTTTCATTAACCATTAGTATTTTAATTTCTAAACACCTGGAAATAGCAGAAATAAATGATTATGAGTATTATTCTAAGTTTTCTGCATTTATTTTTAAGTATTTATGATAAGAAAAATTTTCTTTCCTTTCTTGACAAGCAAATTTGAAGTAATTAAATATCACTGTAAAAGATTAAATAAAAAATAGGCACAGTAAAGTGCTAATGACAGAGAATTTTCATTTTTCCCTTATTTCACTTCAAGCTGTAGAGATCAAGTAGATATGATCAAGAATTTACTCATTGACTTATAATTGATTTAATATTGTATCAAGTGGATTCAAAATATATGGTCTCTCAAAAAACACAAACATATATAAAGTAAATAGATATTAGAATATTTAATACTACCTGCTAAAAATTAGTCCTATAATGTAAAATATTTCGGTACACATCTTGGTTTAGTATGAAATTTAAGATCAATTTCTTTACAATTGGAGGACTAAATAGATGATACTCTTAAAAGTTGATTGAGAATGACTAAGAATACCTATGTTAGCTTTGGGATTTGAATCTACGGTCTACTACAAATCTACGAAACGCAGTGTCTTAACCGTTAAACCATCGTCCAGAAGTACACTTTTAGATCATCTATTTGTGGTAAAAGATCTAAATGGAACATAATTGAGGTAAAAGTTGTTTTTATAGTGATACAATGCATTTTATGCAACGTCTCTAACTGTGTTAATGCATTTCTCGCTCATTTTTCTGTTTACGATATCCAATAGGCCACTAATATTCTAATATGTAGTATAAACCGAAAGCTAAATTCTTTCTATATTAATAAATGTTATGCTGTAGAAAATTTACCTATAGTCAAGTTTTTTAAAGCTTTATTTGATGCCCTCCTAGTGAAACAGTAATTTTCTAACAGTATTACTTTCGCTAATGCAATATTTTAACTTTGCAACGGTTAATAAATTTTACTAAATTAACTTTTGATGCGTTAGGAGATATGTTGTAAGAAATAGAAAGAAGATTTTAAAATTAGTACAGTAAAAGAAACCACAATAAAAATGAAAGTTAACAAGAATATATTGTCAGACGAGAGTAAGAGTAAAAGAATGGGGCACACAGTCAATGCTGAACATAAAACGAAGTATGTTTCTAAAATCAAAAAGATTGTTGGGAAGTACTCCTAAATAAATCTGTCTGCTGATGGTATGAAAATAAAATGGAGAATCCCAGTGATTGTTAACATTTGGACACTCTAAGGGAATGTTCTCTACAAACTTTACAAGGCTGGCCTCTTGCCAGCCATGTTAAGTCTCTCCGACAATAAAAGGGGCACTTCAAGAAGCAGGTGATGATGGGTGAAGCGAGTGTGACCACTGTTAAAGGAAAGTGAAGATAACATCTTTTTCTCCGACAGAAGTGTTTTATTTTGGGAAGAATCAGTTTTGATTTTGCTTAAACTTTGCCATTAGAAAGAATTTCGAGATATTTTGCTTTGTGAATTTTAACCTGTCTTTATTTCTTTCTCAAAAGACGTCACAAGTATGCCAGTGGCAACTTACTTTTCTAATAGCTGTATTTCAGTTAAAAATAAAAATATATTTATGAAAGCAAAGAAAGGATAAAAAAAACTTCTGCGGAGACGATGTCTTAAATTTAATACTTTGAAACTAATTATAAAAGTACATTAGACATACAATTATAGAATGATAAAGTACAAAAATCATTAAGTAACATTTTCTTTGTGTAATATAATCCAGTCCTATATTAGTTAAAGTACTAGAAATTTCTAGCTTGTATGATTTGTTTCATAGTAGTAAAGAATAAAGTAAGTTTATATTTAAAAGTGTAAAAAAAATTCTTGAAAATTTGTGGAATGATTTGTCAAGTTTTCTCTACTTTACTTTTATGTGTAATGTGTACATATAACACATGCATATCAATATAGGATAAACTAGAGTGTTATATCTAGAAATCCTTTTATCAGAATAAGAGAGAAAACATTCTTAGAATCCAAACAGTTGACAAATGGCTTTAAAGATATGAAAAAACTATTGCGGAAATCTTCAATGTTTCAAAAATGTAAAGAGCAATAGCATTTTTTATATTCTCAGGCACACAAGTTCTACTTAAAATATAACTTATTATTTTTAGAACATTAAAAAGTTATTGATGAACAGTAAAGAATATTAATTTAACTTTTGTTTAAACTATTCCTTAAACATATTTAATTTATCTTGAATTTTCATTTTTCTGAAACATAATCCATAAACTACCACACAGAACGTAAACATGACACTTACATCTCAAAAATATGATCTGATAATGTATTTTCATTGATAAAATTTGATATAAGTGAAGAGATTTTATAAAATGTAAAATATAAAAGACATTGCTACCATAACAATATAAAGATGTTGCTGTTACCATAACAACATGAAGATGTTGCTAATACCATAAAACGAATAATATTGACATAATCAAAAATACTAGAAATCCGAATCAATGGTGTTGTACCTAACACACATAAAAAGGATACCAGACTACTTTTCTTTAGTGATAGATGGTGGAAGAAATTGCATTTCATGCATTCTAAGAACAGTAATAAATTTGGACAAGGAAGAAGAAAGATTTCACCAGGCTCAGTTCTAATTCGACCCATAGATACTCAACAGGATTTAAATCCTTGCTTTATAAAAACGAATTAAACATTTGAACATTCTCATCTTCAAACCACTACTGTACAAGTTTCGATGCATTGGAAGAACAGTTGTCTTATTAAAACAAAAATAGACCTTCTCCTCACTGCAAGATAATTGGTAATGTTGCGTTGTACAAAATATTAAAATAATTTTTCAGCCATGGGAACAAAGATATTCAAGCCGAATACCAAAAAACCAGCTCTGCATCATTCTACCACTGCCATCGGTCTTAACGATGGTAAAATGGTAAAATAGAGCTGTAATAAATTTGGACAAGGAAAAAGAAAGATTTCACCAGGCTCAGTTCTAATTCGACCCATAGATACTCAACAGGATTTAAATAATTGCTTTATAAAAACCAATTAAACTTTTGAGTATTGTCATCATCAAACTATGGCTGCACAAGTTTCGATACATGGGAAGAACGGTTGTCTTATTAAAACAGAAATGGGCCTTCTCCTCACTGCAAGATAATTGGTAATGTTGAGTTGTACAAAATATTAAAATAATTTTTGAGCCATGAGAACAAAGATATTCAAGTTAAATCCCCAAAAACCAGCTCTGCATCATTCTACCACAGTCATCGGTCTTAACAGTGGTAAAATACAGTGGTTAACCAAGCATTGGCAATACAAAAAGCAATCAGTAAGCGAAGAGTACCAATATTTATGATAACAACTGAATTCGAACCGGCGGACAACGGTAACGAAAGGCATTCTACCTATGTAGTCATTGAACACTTCATCAGATTGGTAGCTAGAATTTTTTGGCCTTGTAGTGTAATTAAAACGGGAAAATTAACCTTTGATTTAATGCTGATAATATTCAGAAATGAAAAGTTTTTTTTTAACAGATTGAATTTATTATATAACGATCACAAATTATATAATAATCTGAATCATTTCTATTTTTAAACTCTGCTTCTTAATATCATATAAGATATATTAGCTTTGAAAAATCAAGATTTGAAATTAATGTATACGAGTCTATTTCACATGCATATACACTCCCAAGCTATATATTCATCTTTTTGTGGCAAAATAGTTTTTCTTTTTGCATTTGGAGATTGGGAAAATGGCTTTTTTAAATCGAAAAATAAGTATTTTGAAACTGGCAATATACAAAATATTTTCCGAAGAAAACAGCTTATATTCTGTGACTAAATCTAGCTGGAATAAAACTTTCTATTCAGCTTGGGTGCATGGATTCTTAATAAATCTCCATATTTCCAGAGTATGTTATAAATTCCATTCTTCACCAACGGTCTCTGAATGGATAAAAGAAAATCCGAGCCGTCACAAAACGTATTCTCCACCTGAATACGGTCTTCCATCTCAGTTGTAGTTTCACTTTCGTGCAAAAACAATTTTTTATCACTATAACTTAAAGGTCTGTTAGAAAAATTTTCTTTTCCGTTTGTTTGTTTTTTTCTTCCAGTGATCTCAGACATTATACACGTTAATTGAACATTTAGATATTTCTCTTGTCTTCAAAGGTAAGTGACTTATTGTTTTGACTTATAATTGTATCTATTTATCGAATCTACGGATATACGGATTCGACTACGCTTCGAATATATGTATTTAAATACAAAACCTACTCACTGATGCAGATAGTTATGGATATCAATGACCTATTTTAAAGTAAACATATAACAAACTTTTTAAAAAGAAAAACAATTGAGTGGATAAATAGAATAGATATATTGAATAACTATTATATTTATTTTAAAGTACAGTGAGAAATAATATTCTAAGTAAGATAAAACAGGAAATAAGATACATGAATTTATAAAAGGCCCAGATAAAATCTAAAAAAGCAAAGTAAACAACTCTTGTAATACTTGAAAACAGTTCAAGAAAGCAAGGCATTCACGAGCAGACACAAAAATATTAAAAAACAACTGTCTCCTTTGCTTTCTTTATTCTATTTGTGCAACTTCTAAGTTGACCTCTCTTATTATTTCTACACAAAGCTTTCTGATTTAGGATAAAATACAGAATAACCAACTTAGTCTCTTTTTCTCCGTATCTGTCAAAATGTTCAGTGACACCAGGTTACCTACAGGTGAGAGTACCAAATTCAAATTAGGAGAGTAAATGAAACATCTCCCTGTTTACACAAAGACCACGCAGGATAAATTTCTGTGTCTGGATGCCGTCCCCTGAGAAGACGGCATTTAGAAGACAGGTGCGGAATCAAACAAAAAAACATCTCATTGATCGGTTAGATACTTACATCCAGAGTCAGGGCTAGTAGATATGAAGAGCGTAATGCACGCAGGTGGTCAAAATGCTTGGGCCGATAGAATAAATCACATCAAAATACGAAAATGATGCTGTTTTAATTAAAGAGGAATTTACTGAAAATATTTAGTGAAAAAAATCTACTTTTACTCTCTGCCTTTTCACTTCTGAAAATGATTGCTGTCATACACCTGGGTCAGTTTTTAGTGGATACTTTTTCACAATCACTGTTCTTTAAAAAGTGATTGATTTCTATATACTAAAAAAATTTTAATTGGGACACTTTTACAGGAACTTTTATTGTCTACAGGAACTTTTATTGTCCCCGTGACCCCGCTTCCCTACATACACTTCCGTCTGAAGCATATCCTAGTATGCTCTGAGAACAGGCAGGATAAACTTGAAGGTTTCAATGGCTTCTCGTTCGGAAGTCGGTAAGCGAGAGAGAGGTACGGAACTGGTAACATCAATACCACACAGTGGAGGAATTGATTAAACTAAAGCCACAACTGATGAAGAGGAAAGATAAAATGAGCATTTTAATCCAAATTTTAAATATCTATTTTGATAAAAATTTTATCTAAAAAACAAAAAAGAAAATCCTCTTAACTGCGTTTTTATGCAATGGCTGGAATGTTAGGATCTCACTCCTTTAAGAAAGCACAGGTTTGGTTTGTAATTATACAGTCTACTGTTTTGCACTCGAGGGCTAATAAGACCGAGACCTACTGCTTAAAGCCGATTCTGAACGACTACGAACATCCATGCCTGCAGTGGGATAAGAAAGTACTGTAAAGAACTACAAATTTTTCGTCTAGCGTAGGATGTCGAAATAACTACAACTTCTGCTTCTAGCGGGGAATGTTTCCCGGATTTGATTGGTATTATGTAAAAAGTCGTTGCTCCGCTGTATGATGAGCCAGTGTGAAGTTATAAATTTATGGTTAACTAAAGTGTTTTAAAATTGAATGGCGGAGTGATATGTTCAAGTTAAGTGTATTTTGCTCGTCAACAAATAAAATAAGAATTATCAATTCATGTCAGTACAGAAACTTTGATTTCAGGAAAACTATCATTAAATGCCATCAGACTCTAATTATTATAACTCAAATAATAGGAAATTAAGATATACTTATACTATATACCTGAATTAAATACCTATGTATAATATTTGCAAAAATAATTTTTAATATAAGAAAATTATATTCAAATTAAAGGTTTTATATATGAAACAGTAGATTTTTAAAAAAATTCAGTACTGCGAGCAGAATAAAATTAAAGCACATGCTTATGTTGTATGAAAAAACATCAGACAAAATGAATTAAAAAAATCCTTATCTTTAATTTAAAACCAAAATTATTAGTAATATTAAAGAAAGTTATATATAAATTTAAGAAATGAGGATAAACCTTGAAAAATACTTAAATTGCTTTAACATTTTTCAACTGTAGAAAACAAATTATCCATGAAAAGAGTATGCTTTTAGATTTTAGCATGTAAAATACAAAAAAAGTGAATATATGAGCCGTTTTCTTTGAAAATGGTGTAAGTGTATTTTATTTTATAAGGATATATTTAAGTAGCTAGGGGGGCAGCATTAAGTTTTGCACTTTAAATTGAAAAATATGGATATATGTTGTTACACTAGTTTTATATAAAACTAGTAATTTAATATAAAACTTATTTTTATATAAATTTCATAGTAAATTGTATTAATTTTTATCATTAACTGATTTTTTGTCAAAATGGACTTACACCAGTTTTAAAGAAAACGGCTCGTATGGTAAAAAGTTTAGAAAAGTATCATATTTAGTTTATAAGAAGCCATGTGCACAAACATACAAACTGTCATATGAAAAATATAGCTCAGTAACTAGTCAATTTTTCATTCAGTTTCTTGATAAATGTTCCGAAATATTTAAAATAGTATCATATTTAGTTCATAAGAACCTATGAGCACAAACATACAAACTGTCATATGAATAGTATTATAGTTCAGCAACTAGTCAATTTTTTTATTTAGTTTCTTGATAAATGTTCCAAAATATTTAAAGAACTAGTATCATATTTAGTTTATAAGAACCCATGACCACAAACATACAAACTGTCAAAAAATATTACAGCTCAGCAACTAGTCAACTTTTTTTCATTCAGTTTCTTGATAAATGCTCTGAAATATTTAAATATTTAGAATATGTTAATAACAGAAATTGAACTTTTCTGGAAGTTAATGATCCCGTGCTTACTAAACACTCAGAAGAGCCACCATTAGAGTTTGGTTGGATTTGGAGCTTTCCGATCTACAGTTTTGCTACATCAGGGTTCACATGACAGGGACCTACTGCTTAAAGTCGATTCCAAATGGCTACGAATATCGATGCCAATAGCGCGATTCGAACGCACAAACTCCGGTACCGAAGAGCAGCATTCTACCATTCAGCCATCGTTCGGCCCACTCTTATGGAGAATACATAGATATACTGCTTGCCAAGAGCAGACAAACTTATGTTACTCATCAAAAGGGGGAAAATCTATAAACTGCAATAAACTACTGTTGCCCCTCATCAGCATAAGAAATAGTTCCACATCATTATTTATCTATTTATTTCTTTTTCCGACCAGCTTGCTCTTGTCAAATCAATTTGAAAGCATATTGCCGACAAAATATCCCCCACATAAAGTTTTCAGACTACCTACGGCACAGAGAAAAAAGATTTCATTATGAAGACAAATTTGAACAAGTAATGAAAAAAATAAAAAACGAAAATATACCCCTAGCACTTTGGAAATAGAAAATAAAACACTGTACTACAGATAGAACAAAGATAAATGACGTCACAAAATGATACGATTTCATCAGAAAAGAACCGGAGAAAATAGAAAAAATTGGGAATATCTTAATTAAATTCTCCCCAGGAAAATTTCAACGGTTTGATGTTAATTTAAGAATGTATTCTTAATTCAGCAACAGGATATTTTTTATAAACTCTTGAAAAAAATTTATAATTTTCATTCTACCTTTTTTTTTGTTAATTTTGTATGTAGTGCTGATTTGTATTAACAATGCGATCCGTAATTTTTAAAACTTAAGAAAGTACATTAATTTTTTACATTAACATAAATTAAAATAAACTGATTGTTAATTAAGGAAAGATTCAATTTTTAAGACATTGATCTTCGCTTCACAAATTATTTGTAACATGGATTATTAAACACAGGTATATAGCCTAATAATACGGTAATATAAGGTGTTAGTTAGAATATGGTATATTGCTGGAAAAGGGTAGAGATTAACTGATAAATACTTAATATAATAAGAGGGCAAATATGTTTTTAATACTAAAATTACTGCGAGTTTCACACATAAATAATAAAACGGCTTAAGTATTTTTATAGCAAGTGCTTAGGGCAATACAATCTACAGTAGGAGATGGTCAACTGCAGCACACCATGTAGAAGCATATAGCCTATGGCGGAATTCACGAAATTGGACCGAATATAATTAAATTGAATATCGTATTAATTGTACCAAATATAAGCTGATTGTTTTTAATTGAATTTTACTGTTAAAAATTTTATGCATAGTAGGGTCTTTATTTTTTAATGCTTTAATATCATTTACCACCACATCCATTTCTTTTATTCTAAGAAACAATTAGAGACCTCTTTTGCCTAAATCAGAGAAAATATCAGATAAACTAGAAAAGAAAATAATCAGAAATATCAGATTATTTTGTCTATATCAGAATAAATGTCATAAATAAATCAGAATAAAAAGTAATTTTGGCTAATGACTAGTGAGTGATTGCTACCACGCACATACTTGGACAAAACCTCAGAGTACATTTAAGTAAGGATAGTTTCCCGTGATTGTTTTCCTTTGTATACTAAACTCAACTGAGTCAAACGTCTCCAAGCGGCCCTCTCCGGTTGCTTGAGACTCGTCACTGCTAAGTTCTGACTCTACCGTTGCGAACGTTGCGAAAGCCGACTGAACCGAGGCTAACCGTACGCATGCCTTTATCAGATGCTATGTCTTCCGTTGGGAGCTTAAACAGTCCTTAAGGGGCTAATTCTGAGTTTACCACGTATGAGACAATCAGGAATATATGCACCCAGGCATTGGCAAGTTATGAAAGCGTTATTGAGGTGATCGCCTTCAGAATCGTGCACCTAAGTTCAATTGGTGCTTCAATTGGGTACGCGATTCTCACTCTTGGTCATATCTGTCTATCTGCCTACCGAGCCTGTCGACCGGGTACTGAACGTACTGTTCTGGCTCCTGGAGAGAAGAGGTGTGAAGGAGGTCGAAATTATGGGTAACTTCAGACACACGAGTAAGTCCCCCCCCCCTCTGGGGAGGTAACTTGTTAGATACTCGTGGTCGGGCAATTCAGGACTGAATCGTCATTCACGAACTCCTCTTGGCTAATGACCTTAGCTGTCTACCTATTGTTGACTGCATCATGGGGTACAGTTGAATCGACCTAAGTCTCCTCAGGGCTTCTTGTCCTGATTGTTTCCACGAGTGGTGAGTCTGGGTTGGCAAGAATCTCTCGGATTATAGTTTCCTCACGTTAAACCTCCGTTTGTCTGTGAATAGGGCAACCAAAAAGCACCTAAGAGGATTAGCTGGAAACATGTCGACAAGTTCAAACTGGCTAAACTCATGGAGTACACTATCAAGGAGTGTCCTCAACCCATAGACTCCATTTATCTACCGTCCTTCTTGGATGGATTGAACACAACCCTAATGTGTGCCATATATCTGGTTACACCCTTGATACACCCTGGAAGTCCTGAAGTTCGCTCACTTCATCAATCCGGAGCTCCTGATGGAGATGAGGAATGTCTGTTGAAAAATTCGGTCGTTCCCGAGGGACTAGAAAAACGCACTGGTAGCTCTAATTTCAAAGCATGGGAGGAATTTATCGTCCTGTGACTCGTACCGACCGATAAGTCTGGTTATCTCTTAAGGAAAACTCTTGGAAAAACTGATGTACAATAGGCTTAGACATTTCCATGAAAGCAGAGGGCTTCTTAGTGAATTCCATTTCGGGTTCTGGAAGCACTGGAGTGCAACTGATGCTCGTTCTCCAGTTCATGGTCTCATCCGCACCAATCGTACTGATGGTCTCCACACCGTACTTCTATTATTCGACATCAAGGGTGCCTTCGACACTGTCAGGTGGATAGATGTGATCCAAGAGCTTTTAATTCTCGGAATTCCCCTTGAGCTCTTCCACCTGTACGCAAACATCTTGGATGACCGTTTTGTGTCCAATCGTAAGTATACCTATCGTGTCCAATCGTTCAGTCACACCGCCGAATACAACTGTGGAGTCCCACAGGTCCTGATCGGATTCACTAGTCTGGATCATAAGGACAAATTCCTTGTTGAACTCCTTTGAATGGCCCGACCACTTTGCCAACGTCAAGCTCGTGGCCTTTGCGTTTCTTCTCTCTCTCTCTTCATTTTCAGAACCATTGAATAGGTAAGAAGTCATTGCTAAGACGAAACAAGCATCACAGCTCATGTTAGACTGGTTTCTGATCAAACCATTTGACCTTTCGCATAAGTAAAACCGAATTTTTTATTATCTTTCCAGGGATGGAAGGGATTTACAGACTGAAGTTCGACCTGGACGGCGGTTCATTCAGGAACAATTCACAAATAAGGTATCTCGGTGACATTTTCGATTCAAGGCTTATGTTCGCTACTCATCTCAACCTTGTTTTATACAAAGTTCACTCGTTGATACATAAGCTGACCCGGGTCTCTTGATCCACTTGGATACTTGGTGGAAAGACCGTGAAGGTACTTACAGTATCGTGATTGAGAAGATAATCCTCTATAAGTGCGAAGTCTGATACATGAACACTGTGTGGCAGGATTTGAAGCTCACTCTGATGCAGCGGTCCTGCCTTCTGTTGGTTACGAAAGATTACAGGACCGTCTCCTCGAAAACCCTGCTAGTACTAGCATGTGTTAAGCCGCTCGATTCTTCTGCTTGAATTATACAAGCGTTCTATCTTTGCAAACGAGATGTGTCCGACATTGATATGTTTGGACTTTCTTTCTCCCGCGGCAGCATGTACGGGGCAAGTGACCATAAGATGAACCCGCATGACCTTGTCTCTCGACTTTGATAATGTTCCGTCAATAGGCAGTAGTTGGGAGATTTTCACTGATGATTCGAAGATAGATACCCCTAGTCGAATTCCTTTGTTGGCCCGGCCGAAGCCATATAACATTGGATGACCGTCAGCTCTCTTGCTGTCATACTTAAGGTCGCAGTTCGGGTTTGATGTTCAATCCATCCCAATCTTAGTATCTTCTCTGTCCCCGCTCCGACATCAACGAGATCTTCACTAACCGGGACCGCCAGGATGCGAAAACGTTAGCATCTCCTAATTGCTAAGAGAGGCCTTGGTGTGCTGAATACTTTTCCTGTGTCCTTTGTCTTCACCTTTATTTAATAAGAAATATTACATAATAAGTGATACATAAATTCAATACAAAAAATAAGAATTACAAATTACAATACAATAGCAAGATACATTAATACAGGAATTATATACTGTATTACAAGAAAGTGTAGTATAGAAAACTTAGGCAACTAATTCTTCATTACAGACACAAACATTTTGAGCTAAAAATTTTATTCATATAGAGAAATAAACGATGATGAGTACATACAATGAAATTGGGAAAATATTTCAAGATGGTAATACCATTGCATAAACAAGCATTGGATCGAGATACATAATACAGGTATGCAGACATCTTCCAAGTAACAATCTCTTATTTCGATAGAAGGAACTGTTATTCTAATCTTAATCCCCAAATCATTAGATATATAACAATGTTATTTTCGATTTTCCAAAATAATTCATAAAAATTGCTAATAGTTCATAAATAAATAATATGCCATCGATTGGTATCACAAAGGAACTCAATCTGAAAAATGACACGGGTTCGAGTACCGCAATCTTACATGCAATTTCTTCTGGAAGGTTCGGAAAGCCGAGTGATGATATACCAAGTTTGAGGATTTCGATGTGTATACAGAAGAACGAACGCATCACGGCTGCAATAATCCGCACCCGTTCTACCTTAGATATAGGGTGAACTCCGACAATGTTGCGATTTGATCATTTATTAAAGGATTTTAATTACATTTCCGTTCATACTCGAACAGGCAAAATAAGACCGCGGCTAAAATAGTCGAGCGGAAATCTATCGACTGCCCGAAGAATCAGACGTTTTGTCGACAGATAGGGCATCTCCTATCCTGAGGGCACGGGGGTACTCTATTTTATCCACGGGAAGGTCTTCTGCAGCTAACAGACTGGTCCCTCCTGTTGAACCTTATTCTTAAGTTTTGAGGAACATCTAGTCGCAATAGGTGTATACAAGGCATTCATGAAAGTTCTCATTAAATGACAGCAGTCACGACGTATTTATAGAACAAGAAATATTCGTGTTAATAAAGGTTCCCAATTTTTTTTCGTACACGGTTAAATTTTAGCAATTATTTATAAAAATAGAAGGTTTATGGGATACAAATTATTGACAAATAAAAAACCATATCTAATTGTATTCATTTGTTTGAATTAGGTCTAATCTAATATATATATAATTATACATTTTTATTTTGTCCATATTGTGCATATCAACGGGTAAGTGTATTCCTTTCCTTTTCATAATGCTTTTTATTAAGTAATTTTTGAAAAAGTAGAAATATGGCAAGTATCCCTTGGTATTAGCAACTTAATTTTCCCAAAACACACTTTTTAATGGAAAGCAAAAATAACTATATTTAATACAATACAAAAATATCTTACTCTGGGTTTTAAGCATTATGGAATGAATATTTTTGCAAATTACTGCATACTGGAGTTAGATGCATGAGATGTTGGGTGAGTTTTATGTACCGAAAATAAATGACTATCATTTTTTATTGGTCATAATTTTTGTACAATAATTATATTTTTTCATTATATGTATTATATGATTTATATTTTTCGTTAATGTGCAAAACTAATTTTTTTTTTTTTTTTTTTTTTTTTTTTTTTTTTTTTTTTTTACAAATACAAATACATTTGAATTACGTTGTCAACTGATATGAGTGTTTCGATGATTCGTAATATTTATCGCTATACTTATTCCATTTAGTAGTAATATTACATGCGATAAAGAAATTGTATACTACTAATTATTATTAATTTGACAAAGATTTTTCCAAATTGGGGTGATGAGCTATACGGGCTCAAACCTCCACCTCGGAATTTCTGACTTAGTGTACTGCATTTTAACATTAAAATAAAAGTATATTTTAAAATTTAAAAACAATTATAACTGCATACTTAATCAAAACTTTTAATAAAAATTTAAATTTTTTTGTATTTCTACCAAGTTTTTTTTAGAATTTCAATATTTTTTTAAATTGCCAAATTGCCGTACAAGATATTCCAATATATTGCATGGAGATTCAAATATATAGAAGAATAAAGTTTATGTCCTTTTAATGCAGTTATTAACATAAAGTTTCAATAGTGAATTTTATATATTTTTTATTAAATTTAAAAAATATATAAAATTCTATATGTATAAGAATCAACAATCGATAGTAAGAACACGTCTCACATCGTTCCATGCAAAAAATTCCATGCAACTTGTCCCCATTTCTAGGAATACCAAGCGGATGTTTTGCGGAATCACATCATAACCTTGTAGAATCGGTCAAAAGGTGAGCAAAGGGTATGTACGTGTTCACTTTTCCACCAATCACTAGCGACGTAAGAGAGTGACGTATCTACGAAAAACCATGTAGTTTCGAGATCCAGACAGTATAAATACGACTGAAGGCTGCTTACCTTACATTCTTGATTTCTGTTTACAAGATGGTTTGATGTGCAAGTTATCAAAGCACTTTTCAATGCATTCTGCTTATTTACCGTATCATGCTCTCAAAGAGGTAAGTACATTTTCCATAACAATTTAGTTCTTGTGTAGATGGCTTACTGTTTTTAAAACTGTCAGATTTTTTTTTTATTTTTAGTAATTTTAAAGTTCATATATATATATATATATATATATATATATATATATATATATATATATATATATATATATATGTGTGTGTGTGTGTGTGTGTGTGTGTGTGTGTGTGTGTGTGTGCGCGCGCGCTTGTGTATGAGAATGTGTTAGAAAATGGCTAAATCCTAGTTAGTACTAACTTAGTAATAGTGAACACACCAATAAACAAAGCAACACAATTATATTTTAATATATAATACTGTTAGAAATGAAAAAAATGTATTCAAAAATTTCATTTCACTTTCTAAACAAAAATACTAATTTAAAAAGAAATAAAATATCGTAAGTTAGCACAATTGCGATGGTTAGCAGAAACGTGGTGTTTAGAATTTGACAAGACTTCTAAAATACACTTCGGTGTTTTTATGTTTACAATTTTAGTAGTTATTTATATAAACCGTGACTCCCTAAATTATAATTTAGTCAAGTTTAAGCTTTTAGTACTTAGAAATAACAAAGAACTTTTGAATATTACTAATTTAGTATTACACTTCGCCTTGACTGAACTTGTGGGTGCCTCCTGCCAAATGGCCGATAAAGCGCCAAGTATGACAACCCGTACTATTTACTCCTGATTTCACCGAAAATTCAAACCGGTAAAACTTGTATTCTGTCATTTCCGTTAGGATATTGTTTCTTGCTGGTTTACGGTACCATTCTCCAGTAGCTCATTATGTCTAAATATTTTTATGATTTGGATAGATTAATTTTATATACACTCATGTCCATAAATTAAGGATAATTCAGAATCACACAGAAGCTTTTATATTAGAGCTTCACAGAGCTCTAAAATAAAAATTTCACCTGTAGAATTATCACACACATCTTGAAGAAGAATATGCAAATTGCAGGAAACCACCAGATGGCGCGGATAGTACGTCACAATGACGAGTGTGTATGAAAGGGGTATATAAGGAATGGTAGCAAAGAAGTAAAATTGTTCACAAGCGCTTTAAAAGCCTTTCAGTCCAATAACCACATAGTTATGGCACAAAGGAAGCATTTGGATGATTTTTTACGTGGTAGAATTATCGGATGACTGGAATGTGGACGTACCCAGCTGGAAGTATCCGAGGAACTTGGAATCGCCCAGAGTGTCATCTCCAGGCTTTGGCAACGATTCAAACATGATGGTAATGTGAGTAGATGTTACAGCACAGGTCGCCCCCGAGTTACTACGCCGAATGATGATCGGTATTTGGCAGTTACTGCCAAAAGAAACAGACGGAGCACAGCATCAGACCTGTCTCGTCAGCTCGCTTCAGCTACCGGTACGACAGTTTCAAGGCAGACCGTATACAGACGCTTAGGGAACATTGGTCTATATGCTCATAGGCCTGTCAGATGTGTTCCCCTTACCGCAACTCACTGCCGCCTGCGATTATGCTGGGCTAGAGAGCATGCATTGTGGACATCGCAACAGTGGTCTTGTATGATGTTTTCCGACGAGTCCAGGTTCAGTTTACATTCTGATTCTCACCGGACTTTCATATGGAGAGAGCCAGGTACCCGTTACCACCAAGAGAACACCATTGAACGACACCGTTACGGTAGTACAGGATGGCTCGTTTGGGGAGGAATTATTCTTGGTTCCTGAACTGACCTGCATGTTCAGAGTGTAACGATGACAGGCCACATCTATAGGGATGTCATTCTGGAACAACATGTACGTTTATTTCGGGGCGCCATGGGTCCTGAATTTCTGTATATGGATGACAACGCCCGACCTCACCGTGCAAACATTGTAGACGAATGCCTTCAATCGGAGGCTATCAGCCGTATGGATTTGCCAGCATATTCACCGGACTTGAATCCAATAGAGCATGTGTGGGACATGCTTGGCCGACAAATTGCAGACCGTCAACCCCCTCCCAACTGTCTATCGGAACTTCGGAGGGCATTGCTTGATGAGTGGTGTCATTTTCCCCAAGATCAGATTGATAATCTGATACTCAGCATGCGTAGGCGTTGTAACGCTTGTATTGCATCGTCCGGGAGACATACTCCGTATTAACCATCATACTAACCATATTATACTGTTTTCTGTAAATAGGTTCTTTTTTTAAAATTGCTCCAGGGAGTACAAATCGCAATTTTTATTAATTATGTCAAACATATAGCATCTTTTTTGCTCTTTACTTTTTGTTTAATAAATAGACTTTTCAAATAAGTCAAATTTGTTTTGCTTTTGTCTCTTTCATTGCCTGAACTTCATTATCCTTAATTTATGGACATGAGTGTAAAATGGAATTACTATTTTGTAATGGGTTTCCGGTTATTTAAGTACGTATTTATTTATAATTTTTTAAAGTGCCTTTTCATATTTCATAAATTGAAAATGTTCTTTCTACAACTCCCCGGGAGGTTAAGGGGGCACCACCACCCTTGGTTAAAAAAATGTTCATTAATATAAATTCCAAATGAATCTTTAAAGTTAAAAAGTAGCAATCTTTTAATGTTATTTGAAAATTTGAGCTATATTTGAGAGATAGTTTTTTTTAATACTATTTATTTATTATTGGTTTTATACCATATAAAATGAAATTTTTAATTGTTTAGTTTCTAAAAATCAAGAACTTTTTACGAATCTAAAAAAAAAAAATAAAAAAAAAAATAAAAAAAAAAAATAAAAATTAATGTTTCAAAATTAACTTCCCTTAATGACATTAAATATTCACAAACAATATATGAATAAACAATGTTTATAAGAATTCAAGCATAACTTAACTCTTAATTTCTTACTTTTGTTGGCATTAGTTGCACTATTATTATATTTTTGATTTTCCATAGCTTACTATAAGTATAGCTACGTTATATCCGTCGAAAATCTGCTCCCGCTCCTTCAGGTTACTCCAAGCGAAAAGGTTGGCGCAATTTAAAAATCGCCAAAAATAGGAGGGGACACCAGGTTCTTCAGTAGTACCAAAAAATAATTTGTTAATATTTTATGCATACAATTTGATAGATCTGTCTACTCAGTAATAGTTTAAAAATTTCGTGAAAGTTCACAGCACTTCTGTTGAAATTTTAATATGAAGAATTTTAAAAATTTTAACCTTTAACTTTGAAAATTATTTGTATCGAAGCTAATGTTATAATTTCATATTATTTACATCACTTTTTTATAATAATTTTTATTGTTTTTTATGTTCATCCCTTAAAAATGTTTACTTAATTGATATATTTTATTTTTCTGATAGCTTTATACTTGTGTTCTCCGGAAGGTAGATTCTATATGGATCATTTTGTTTAAAAAGTGGAGCAAGATTGGCTGTAATTGGTATGTTTAAAATTTATAACTGAATGTACTATTTGTAAAAAGTGATATTATGCAACAAACCTGAATATGGTATTTTATTAGAAAGTCTTTGTAGTAGATTGAGGAGGATTTCAAATGTTCAAATGGTCGGCTACTGCTATCAAATTTTTGTCACACGTGCTTTAACAAATGTTGCAGCTTTTCTTGCTGTTGGTTATATTCAGTGGATGAGAGAATTGTACTGAATCTTCATTGATTTTTTTTACCCTCTTGGCTATACATCAATGCCCTCCATGTCATGGAGTAAAGTGTTTTATTTTAAATAGCTGATGTCTGGTAGATTGCAATTCGGCTCAATTGTGTAGCAATTGGTTCATGTCGTGCTAATCTTTTTGTATGTTACCACAACATTTTGTCATTTTTTGAATAAATATTTGTTTCATATACAACACAATATAGAACACAAAATCAAGTGCCCCAAATTAATTATTTTAGTGCCAATAAAATCAGGTATGAAGATGAACATTATCCTCTCACTTGCTACGCCTATAGAACTTTCGGTTCATACCAACACATGCTTAAACACAAGGCCTCGGCTCAAAGGTATGACTTCACAAATCCACGGCATACGTAGCGGAGAGTCGTGAGTTTTGTAGTAGCTATGAACTTAGCCTCATATTAAAATTTTTCATTTAATATATTTGAATTTTAAAATTTCCTTATTATTTTTTTTCCTTTTGTAATAGCTCTGTTCAACTGAAACATTCCGTTTTATTTGAAAATACGTAAAAAATCATTTTAAAAATAAGTAGTTAACACAAAAGCTATTGCTTCGAACTACATAATATGCAGGTTGTTAAAACGTATAACTAATATGGATACCCAAAATTTCAATAAATTCATTTGCAGTTAGATTTAATACTTTTAACAAAGGACTGTAATTATAAAATTATATGCTATTTTCAAGGTTTTATGTGAAAGTGTATTATTTTATATCAGTAGTATAAAATCAAAATATGTTTATATGCATAACTCGTTTTAATACCTTTAACTAATTAAAGTATTTTTTAATGATCTCCTTTTTTTAAAAAAAAATGTAAGTTAAAGAAGAACAACACAACTTTTATTATATAAGGCACATTATTATTTCAAACATCACTAAAAAAACAATGTAAAATATTGAAATTTGAGCTCAGTTCTAACACACTTTAAAAGGTTTAACAATTTTAAGGTACAAATTTTTATTAAAATTACTTAAAGTGGATTAAAATTTTCTCTGAACAATATAAGTAATAGATATTTATCATTGATATTTGAGGACTAAAAAACAGATAGAGAATATAAGGTATACTGAATATAAAGCTTCATTTTTATAATGTCTCAAGTTTCGATTTCTACAATTATTTTTCCTAATTATACATTCAATTCCAATTAAATATCAATTTATTTAAGGGGACCTATTTCCCGTAAATTATTTTTCATATTAATCATTATAATAAGAATTGAAAATAATGTATTTCAAATTCAGCTAAATGTATATTTAAAAATATTCTTTTAAACTGCACAGTCAGTTCAAACTTTTAAATATTTACATTTTTGCTCAATGTTTTTCTCTGAAAGTATATAACACATGACTACCTATGGATTTTTATGATTTTACATCATTTAGATACTTTAAAAAATTTAAGCCAAAAAAAAGCAAAGAATATGCAACACACTTTTATTATATGTGGCACTTTATTATTACAAACATCACTAAATAACAGAATGTAAAATATCGAAAATTGAATACAGTATACATACACTTAAAAAGATTTATTAATTTTAAGGCACCAATTTTTATTAAAATTACTTAAAGTGTATTTAAAAACACATCATAAATCTTCTCTTTAACAATAAAAATAATAGATATTCATCATTGACATTTAAGGACTAACATAAAAGATTCAGGATATAATATATGCACACTTTAAAGCTTCATTTTTATGTCTCAAGCTTCGCTTTCTACATTCTTTTCCTCCTTATTATTCAGTTCTAATTAAATATCATATTACTTAAGGGGACTGATTTTCTTTTGACCTTTTATACATATTAAAAATTTTAATAAAAATTGAAAATAATGTATTTCAATTTTAACTAAATGTACATTTAAAAATAGTCTTTTAAACTGCACGGTTAATTAAAACTTAAATATTTACATGTTTGCTCATTCAATTTTTTTTCCGAAAGTATATTACAAATGACTACCTATGGATCTTTTTTTTTATTTTACATCATGTAGATGCTTTGAAGAGAGTATGCCATAATATACAAGTTTCTGCAGTTAGAACTACATGATGAAAAATTTTTATGTATATTTCCAGACTGGTTAATTTTTTTAGTCATCATGAAAAAATGATAATTCATTGGTAGATAGAATACACATAAAGCTTCTTTTGTGTTATATATGGAACAATTCCTAGTACTTCTTTAAAACAAGAAAAAGGCTGCCACTAATGGATATGTTTTTATGATGTTCAGCATTCTATCACTTTTTATAGAACTTGTATATATATTGCCAGTCAATTCAATAAATTTTCAAATGTTATATCATATGACCAAAATAAATAGCAGTTATTTTTAAAAATGTTGGTCTCAAGGACAATTGTGTTGTAATAGATAATAATTCAATAAATACACTGAAGAGCCAAAATATTATGACCATCCCTACATTTCGCAATGAACTCGCCTGGATGACGTGAAAAGCACGTGCTCAGGTGGAAGTGGTATTTAACTGCTGCTAGAGAGTCTGAAGAATCATTCTTTCACTTCTGCGTGTCTTCTGCGGATCTAAGCGATTTTGATAGATGGCAGATTGTAATGGCTCGAAGGCTCGGAACAAGTATTTCCGAAACTGCACGGTCCAACAGGACCACGCCCCGTGTCACAAGGCTAAAATTCTGTTGGAGTGGTTCCAGGAACATGAGGCTGAATCCCAGTTAATGTCCTGGCTGCTTAACTCACCATATCTCAATCCAATAGAACACATTTGGGATGTCATGGGACGGTACCTCAGAGTTCAAAGACCACCAATTCGCAAAATCTCGGATTTGCGTAACATCTCGTACAATCTGTCTCCGGCCATCTACCAAGGACTTGTGGCATCCATGCCAAGGAGGGTTGAAGCTGTGTTGTGCGCCAAAGGTGGGCCAGCTTGTTATTGACAGGTGGTCATTTTTTTTTATCTCTTGAGTGTAGTAGAGCTATGAGTTTATTTCTAGACCCTCTTCAAAAGTCCTTTGTTTGTCCTCACCCACTTTGTAAATCTAGGCCTTTGTTTCTCTTAATAGATTCTGTAAATGTATTTAAAAATTTTAGAAATAATTGATTAAACCAAAAGAATAGAGTACTAGTTTGTCTTTTTTAAAAAATCCCTTAAATTCACCTTTTAAAGCTGCATGTTTTATGGGCCTGAGAAAGTATATGAAATTGTTAGTTATTCTAAATTTATCCCTTTAAAAAGCATTGGTCCATCAACTTAGAAAGGTAAAACTGTTAAATTGGTTTTAAAAAGTTTAAATAAATTTGTAGTTGAGGCTTAACTCTTGGTCCTTAACACAATAGGCCCCACCTTGGAGGTACAGCAGCTTTTATAAATATAATTTGTAAATGGTGGGATATTTTTAATGTAAAAACAATTAATAAATGAATTCACTAGATAAATGTTTTAACCAGAATATTAAATGTAGATGACTTAGATGAAAAGTAATCTTTTAAAATAAATTCCGCACATTGCTTAATGCTTGGGAAAGTATGAGTTTTAATACAGGTTATTTGTTTAAAGAGACATATAAAACTTTTACTTAGACTTTCCATGGCATACTAGAACTAACTCATTACTGTGTTTATGAGCTTGTGTTCATAAACAATTGTATTGCAGTTATATTCGTAAAATACAGACAACTAGCTGGCTTTCAGTATCATATTTCAATTAAACAGAAGTTAGAGTGGAAAAAATGAAGATTACAGTAGTGTGTCTAATTAGAACTACTATTAACTTCTAGTGTTGTTCCACTTAATCATTTTGATGCTGAAATCCGTGGTTACATTTCTTATATAATAAATAGATGAAGGTAAAAGTTTTCATGACTTGCCTCATATGTTCATGAAAGTAAAATTAAATGTCTAAAATCCTATTTACCAGTCTTAACATTTTCAAGGGGATATTGTAGGTTATTCGTGCTTATAAGGGTATAATGCATTTTTTACTAAGAAATCCTAGTTCTAGATAAAGATACAAACTTAGGTGAGAATTATGTAGAAAATTTTATTCAAAATTCAGTAATCTCTCTCTATTTCTCTACACACACACACACACACACACACACATATATATATATATATATATATATATATATATATATATATATATATATATACACATATATATATATATATATATATATATATATACATACACATGTATATATATATATATACACAGTTATATACATGCATATATATATATGTGTGTGTGTGTGTGTGTGTAAGGAAAAGTAAACTGGATCTGGAAACTAGTGTAGGCATTTTGAATAAAACCTCTAAGACACCCCAAGAAAAATCTCAGGAGTTTTCAAACCTTCCTTCCTCCAACCAACAGTCCTCGGAGGAGGGGTCTAACCAATTATAACTCTACATTGCCCTAGCGGACAATTTAGGAAATTTCCAAACAAAAAGGAGATGCATGCCATCGGAGGCAGATTTTCCAACAGAGTTTGACTGAGATGTTGACCCATGTGTTAAGGGTCTTTTGCTAACATACTAGCTGACCCCTCAGTTTGTCCTGTACCTATGATGTAGTGGGAACCCGTCCTCCAACGTTATCTTAATAAAGGTCTTTAGCTAAAGCGGTGTCATTTTTATGGGCCACGACTGCAACCACCCCCATCGTGAAGTCCGTCTTATTACATATATGTGTGTATATATATGTATATATATATGTATATATATATATATATATATATGTATATATATGTGTGTATATATATATATGTATATATATATATATATATATATATATATATATATATATATATATATATTATATATATATATATATATATATGTGTGTGTGTATATATATATATATATATATATATATGTATATATATATATATGTATATATATATATATATGTATATATATATATATATATATATATATATATATATATATATATATATATATATATATATATATATATATATATATATATATATATATATATATATTATCAGAATTAATAGCTCAGAGTCTCAGAAAAATTAAAAGAAAAATAATAAAGAGAGTGATATGACCTTTGATAAAAATTAAACTTTTCATTTTTGATTAAAAAAAATAACCCTTTTAAATGTATTATACTTATTCCATTCAGATTTTAACTAAGTAGTTTTAAATTGATCATTTTTCTCGTTTTATTGGAGGATAATGAATAGTTTTTGTAGTACAATTTTACTAATTGATTTAAACACTTCACAGCCTATCTTTTTGAAAGTTTTTACTTAATTTTAATAATACTGTGCTATATTTTAAATATCTAATAATTGATTTATTATAATCTGAAAGAATTACGGATTAAAATTGATTATAAAATTTGAGACTAAAAAGTCGAAAATAAATAAAATATAATTATTTTAAATTGCTTTTATTTAACAATATAAAAGGATAAAAATTGTTCTATAAAGTAAAAAATAATTTAAAAATAGCACATGAAAGAGATATTGAATAAAAAGCTCCTATTTGAAAATTGTAATGGGAAAATATAATATTGTAATATATTGTAATATAGAGAAATTGCTTAAGGTGTTTTTGTATGAAAATTGCAATGCTGTGATATAGAGAAATTGAGTGAGCAGTTTGTATCGGATAAAGGTCTTTTGCTATGATAGGTTATGCGACTAAGAATAAAAATCAAAGTTGCAAATGAAATTAGTGTTAAAGGAACATACTTTCAATTCAGATATAATTATATAAAATACTTTCAATTCAAATATAATTTTATAAAATTTCAGTCTAAAAAGTCGAAATAAATAAAATATAATTATTTTAAATTGTTTTTATTTAACAATAAAAAAAATATAAAAATTGTTCTATAAAGTAAAAAATAATTTGAAAACAGCACATGAAAGAGATATTGAATAAAAAGCTCCTATTTGAAAATTGTAATGGGAAAACATAATATTGTAATATAGAGAAATCGCTTAAGGAGCTTTTGTATGAAAATTGCAATGCTGTAATATAGAGAAATTGAGTGAGTAGTTTGTATCGGATAAAGGTCTTTTGCTATGATAGGTTATGCGACTAATAATAAAAATCAGGGTTGGAAATGAAATTAGTGTCTAAAGAACCTACTTTCAATTCAGATATATTTATATAAAATACTTTCAATTCAGATATATTTATATAAAATACTTTCAATTCAGATATATTTATATAAAATTTCAGAGTAAAAAGTCGAAATAAATAAAATATAATTCTTTTAAATTGCTTTTATTTAACAATAAAAAGGGATAAAAATTGTACTAAAAAGTAAAAAATAATTTGAAAAGAGAACATGAAAGTGATATTGAGTAAAAAGCTCTTATTTGAAAATTGTAATGTGCTAATATAATAATGTAATAAAATTGTAATTTAGAGAAATCGCTTAAGGAGTTTCTGTATGAAAATTACAATGCTCTGATATAGATAAATTGAGTGAACAGTTTGTATCGGATAAAGGTCTTTTGCTATGATAGGTTATGCGACTAAGAATAAAAATCAGGGTTGCAAATGAAATTAGTGTCAAAGGAACATACTTTCAATTCAGATATAATTATATAAAATGCTTTCAATTCAGATATAATTTTATAAAATTTCAGAGTAAAAAGTCGAAATAAATAAAATATAATTATTTTAAATTGCTTTTACTTAACAATAAAAACGGATAAAAATTATACTAAAAAGTAAAAAATAATTTGAAAAGAGCACATGAAAGAGATATTGAGTAAAATGCTCCTATTTGAAAATTGCAATGTGCTAATATAATAATGTAATAAAATTGTAATTTAGAGAAATCGCTTATGGAGTTTCTGTATGAAAATTACAATGCTCTGATATAGATAAATTGAGTGAGCAGTTTGTATCGGATAAAGGTCTTTTGCTATGATGGGTTATGCGACTAAGAATAAATATCAGGGACGCAAATGAAATTAGTGTCAAAGTAACATACTTTCAATTCAAATATATTTATAAGGGAATATTTATGTTAAAATCCTAATGTGGTATTTGGGTGTTGTTATTTGAGCACCCCACGCTTTTATATTTAGTCGCATAACCCCTCATAACAACTAAACCTTATCCTGTAGAAACTCCTCATGTAATTTCTCTGCATAAGTACATTACAATCTTCATATAGAAGCTCTTTACGCAATGTCTCTATATCATAACATTACAATTTCGTATAGGAGATCTTTACTCGTTTTGTCTTTCATGCGCTGTCTCAATTATTTTCTTTTTAGTACATTTTTATCGCTTTCTTTGTTAAATAAATGAGATTTAAAAAAATTTATATTTATTATATTTCAAGATATAATTTGGACAAAAAGTAGACCAAAGCTAAAGTGTAATATTTTTACAGATAGCAAATTAGTTGTCATGAGTATGCTAAATATGTATAATATTTAAGTCAAAATTAATTTCTAACATACACAAAGACAAGAATTGTTAAAATGAATTATATAATATGAGTTGGATTAAAGGACACATGGATAATATTGGATATAAGCGTACAGAATGTTTAGCCTTTAATAAATTCATAGATCGAAAATTAAAATAAACTTTAATTTACATTTTAAAAACAAGGTATTAATTTTCAAAAGCCGGCCCGATGGCCGGATTCCTTTTGCTTACTTTACCCATTCCGTTGAAAAATCCTGCATGCAATTTTTTTACTCTCTTATATCCAATTTTGTTGAAATCAACAGTATTTGTATGCGTAGTGTACAACATATATTTGTGAAAGAACTTTTTCGTTAATGATTTACAAGAAAAATAAATATCGATCACAAATTACTGACGAAAATCTACACTCGGTATTAAGGATTGCTACAAGTGATTTGGATCCAAATTTTGAAGAAATAATATCAAATGAACACTCCGAATTTCACTTTTCGCATTAACTAAAACTATTCTATTTTAACGTTTGATGTTTGGCTTTTATTTTTATAATTCTATTTACTATTATATTTACAAAATGTAATATAAATATAAAATTGTAATAACTATGATCAAAATAAAATAATTTGTATCGTTAAGATATAAATAAATATCAAAATAAAACCTTTCATTAACTGATTTATTTTATGCCCATTAGTTTAATATAATGGATCATAATTCTTTAAAAATTACGT
>CM063502.1:126266396-126443896 GCA_032207245.1 Pardosa pseudoannulata | reverse complement strand
GTTAAGATATTATATATTTCTTTTAATTCTTTAGTATGGTTGAGATTTTTATCTATTGTTTTAAAATATTTGATTAATGAATACTTGATTTTCGTATTATTTAATAAATATAAATTTAAATTTTACTTGCATGTAATGTTGTGGGTTACTATCGTTCCGCATTTACAATTTGGTAAATCTAGTTCTTTTTTTGTATACAAATACTTTGAAAAACCCTCAATGCTAATTTTAATTCTATGTTAATTCCTCGTAATGAAATAGTTTATAATATTATTTTAGCATTATACTTAAAGTTCAACATAGATTTGTACTTAAAGGACTTATAATATAGTCCTGACATTATAATATGTAGCTCTTTTTAATATTATTCCAATACAGTTGTCAATCTCTGACTTTCGTTCATATGTTTTTTTAATAATGATCCCGGGAGCATAACATATTGTGTGCAGGTACATTTCGCAGCGGAATTGTACCGAGAGCGGGCGTTTTACACGTAAATTTAGTTATTCATTTAACCCTTAATTTGGCTGTCTGGCAGCTACACCGGACATGTATATTTATAACTACTATATAACATAATTGTCAGTGTTTGCCACAGCAAGCATTAATTATCTCAAAAATGAAAATTTTTTTTTGTTTATTTTACAGAGATCCTAATGTCTATACAGACATGGGAAATTCTGTTATTAACAGAAATTAAAAAATATTTGAAAAAGCATCTTGTCCAAATTAACGGTTAAATCTCAAGTGATCGAAAATTATTTAATTTTTTAACCAACTTTTCGTATTTTATATTGAAATACATAAACAAATATATAAATAGACAAATATAAATACAAATTATATATATATATATATATATATATATATATATATATATATACATATACATATATATAATATCATTTTTGCAAGGATAAATAAAAAGTTAATTTTAAATCTAAATTGATTTTTTTAATCAACCTTCCTGTTCTGTGGTTCCGCATCGACTGATGTAAAAACTAGTTTTTATTTGTCTAAATTTTTCCAAAATCTATGTAGTAGACAAGAACATTCGGCTTCGTTTTCCTGTATATACCGTTATTTTTGTACCCGCAAACAAACCATGTTTTACACTAACCTGTACCTACCAGTACGTGTCCCACGCTGAAGTATCAATCGTCAGAAAACGTTTTGTTACGTGTCCCGCATAGAATGTGTTAATAAGTGTAGAGTTTAGTGATTTTGTGTGTTATAACTAATAGTTGTGTTCTTCTGCTTTCAAATGCAATTTTTTATAACGGATTTCATTTTATATTCATTTTTTATAACGAAAGATGTAAATATAACGTACATTTACGCTGTGGGGCATAACACAGAAACGATTAGCCTAAAATATTGATAATTTATGTTTACAACTATTATGAAAACTAGCTACAATCAGCATTTTATATAGCTACTATTATTTGTACAAATCTGGAGCAATGCAACTAACTGGCATTCATATGCATTTGTAATAGTGCTTTTTAAACAGTTAAAACAATAATTTAAAGACCATATTTGAAAACAAAATATATATATATATATATATATATATATATATATTCTAACTATGGAGAAACCTTTTGAATTATTATTTCATTTTCAAAATAGTACGGAGTAAAAGATGTATTGTAATCACATAATTATGTCGGTGTAGAACGAAATATCTACATAAGGAAATGTCTCAATATATCAATTATTAATGTGTCGGTTCTGAACCAGAAAGCAGTTCTTCAGCTCTAATCATAACATAGCTGAGCTCTATGTGCACATATTTTTCCAAAACTATTGACATTACTTTTTTTTTCACTAATTTAGTTTGACTTTGCCACAATGGGGAAAGCACCAGGCTAATGCTTTCAAGCATCCCACAATGAAGAGGTAAGTGTCAGATTTCTATGATACCCTATACTATTAAAAATACATATGTTTTTCCAATTTAGATTATTAATATTAGGATTCTAATAGATGGCGATAGCAGGACTACGTGCGTGTATTTTAACATGATATCTTGTCTATATAAAAGTACTATAATCAATTTTGCAGAGATTTATATATACAGTAGAACCTCGGTATAACGACCCCCTGTGGGACCAGTATCATATGGTCTTTGTAACGAATTGAAAAAATAATAAAAAAAAATTGAGCAAAGAAATGATGCATACATAGAGAGCACTTCTATTTATTTGTATTTTCATAACTGAATCTTTGAAAAAAAAGTCTTTTGATGCCTGTTTCAAGTTCATTTGGGAATTTTTCATTACCACTGATTCCATATCCGTTAGATTTTGAAAGAAATCTTGTGAATTAAATTGTCCTTCAAAATATTGATGCATTGATTGCGTTGAAGGCTTCTTTTTCATTCCCGTTTTCAAAAGTTTGGACGCTTTCTTCTCTGTCGTCGGAATTGCAGATTTCTTCATTTCCGGTTGGATGGGATCTTTCACTAGATCCTGTTGTTGTTCATTGAAATAAAACATTGTCTTGTACCTTTTCTTACTTTAATTTAACCAAAACAAAATATGTACAACTATTTACATAATTGTTACTTCTGCCACATGGCAGTTTAATGTTATCATATCCGCTCGGGTCTCATACGACCATACCTCACAGAGGCAACTAGCTGTGCCTCACATGCAGTGCCCCCTGGCGGCAACACGCCGCGGGCGGAGAGGATCAACCACCGGTAATACGGGCAATAAAATCGTCCTCATTCAAATTTTCTCAGCAGCACTGTAAAGTTTCGTCTACCGCAACAAACTCATCAAAAGATAATTGAAGATTTAGTTTTCTTTTCGTTACGCCCCTTCCGCTCCTTTAAGCAAACACTAAGAGATAAGTACAGATTTCTTGAAGTTGCACGACAGTACAATAATTTTGAAATAGCCCACTTGCTCATGAGTTCTGCGGACTAAAATTGGCGGTCGTTCTAACGAAAAATAATACGCTTGGGGTTGTTGTAATGATTCAAAATTAAAATTATTCCTATGGTAAAATAATTGGGACTTTTTAAGATGATTATTCTAACGAAGGAGTCGTTGTATCGTGGGGTCGTTAAAAAGAGGTTCCACTGTGTGTGCGTGTGTATATATATATATATATATATAGATAGATAGATAGATAGATAGATAGATAGATAGATAGATAGATATTGTTTTAAAGTTAGTATTATCACTATAGTAAAATTTTTGTTCTTTTTTTTAGTTCATTTTCTGGGATTTTCAGCAAAGCTCCAGGCCACTGTTTTCCATTTCGTTTTGCATTTGAACCTAAATGGGTAGGTATCCGGTCTCCTCAAGAATCTATAATAGTAATAATATTTATGTTATTTTGATTTAATCTATATATATAAAAATGAATTTGTGTCTGTCTGTCTGTATGTATGTACTCGATAGACTCAAACACTATGCATCCAATCGCCGTGAAAATTTGGGAAATGTTTAGGTATATCCCTGGGAAGGTTTTTGTAAATTTTCAACGTTCGAAATTCATTCCTTCCCCCTTTTTCGAGCATTTCATGTCATTATTCCAAGCATTATTTTCCCCGGTTAAACGCAAACGATTACGTTTTTAATTTATCGCATCATAACTAAGTGAAAGAAGCAATATTTCTAGCAATGTGACGTCATCTCAAGTAATTGTTTTAAACGCAGTTTTCCACGGTTAAAAGCAGGAGATTAAAATGTTCAATTCATCACATAATAAATAGGCGAAAATGATATTTTTCTATCATTATGACGTCCTTCTTTTAAATATTTCATTTATTCATTTCTTATTTTATATTATTTAAAATCGTCTGCTTAGTATCTATTCGATTTGACCCGGAAATTTAGATATAAAGTGATTAACTTTCATTTCTATGTGACGCTAATTTTAACTTTAATTCTTGGTTCATTTTTAGGTTACAATGAAATGCATATCAACAATATTCTATGTACAAAAAGTACAAATTTCAGTGACTCTCATGGCCAAATAAAACCTATCATTTTATATAGTTATCTTCATATTCATATGGTTGTCGATATGAATGTGTGTTTCTGTTTCGTACAAAACTATGTTGTTTGTCATAAATTTCCTTAATTTTGGAAAACATTTATTACTACCAACAAAAGTAGCACTGTTGCTGTCAAAACCTCTGCTTCCTATTCTACCACGTATTATGGCAAGATCTATTAACGTTGCTAATTAACGTACAGGAGTAATACAGTAATGTAATTTAGGTTAAACTTATATTTTACCATAAAAAAAGTTTGATTTAATACAAGACGCAAATTCGATTATAAAAACTGAATAATGTTATAATACGCTTATGATAGAAATATATAAATATGCCAATGCCTCGAACTGAACTGTGGCAAATTTAGAGAGTTATCCACGAAAAATAAATCTTTGTTTAATAGTAATACATTAAGTTCACCGTAGAGAAGCACGGGCAAACTTGCTAGTCCCCTATATAATAATAGCCTAAGTTATCTGTCTGTCTGTCCTCGAATTTATGAAGAGGTTGGACCAGGAATGGAAAGAGACATCCATATTGGATTCTTGATGAGTTAGGGTTAGCAAAATTCAAAGCGATTAAAGTTCATCTTCTCCTAAACTATCGATCCGATACTAAAATAAATTGGTATAAATATTCTTCACATCACAGCGAAAAATACTGTGGTCTTTAAAACGTTTGAAATCCACCCTTTCCTCACTTTTCGAGCATTTAATGCCACTATTTCCCTGTTTAAGAGCAGGTGATTAAATTTATTAATTTATCACATAATAAATAGGTAAAAATAACATATTTTTTCTAGCATTATGACGTCATTCCATTAACCATCTCATTTAATCATTTCTTATTTTAAATTATTTAAATATCGTCTGCATTATTTCCATACGTTTTATGACTGAACTTAGATATTACGTAAATAATTTTCTTTTATATTTGGCTTAAATAATAGATTAGGGGCATATGTGATAATTTTAAATTTAATCATCGATGATTTTTTTGTTGCCAGATAATTCTCAGCCCAAAAAACAAAACCATTGCATGCCTTAGGGTACTTCACAATTAATGGGAAATTAAAAATTTTACTAATCCCGTCATATGACGGGCTATATGGTAGTTTATATATTAGGATTCCAACTGATAACACTAAAAGCATTATATACGTTTATATTATAATGCGAACGTATATATACAGAAGTGTTATAAGTAATCTTGTACAGCTTTATTTACATATAGAAATTATTTTCAAACTAGTGACACTAGTGTTATATTTTTTGTTCTAATTTTTAGTTTGACTTTATGATAACGTGGAAAATTGCAGGCCAGTGCCTTCTACTATGCGAAGTTTCCCCGAACAAATTGGTAAGTATCCTATTTCTGCAAATGCCTATACTAGTAAAAATATATATGATCCTCCAATTTAGATTATTAATATTAGGATGCGTACTGATAGCGCTAAGACAGCTGTTTGAATACTAATTAACAAGCTGGTATTTCTCTATAGAAGTATTACAATCAATCTTTTTAAGCTTTATGTATTTAGTATAGATATTATTTTAAAGCTAATGGCATCATTTTGATAAAATAGTTGCTCTTTTTTTAAGTTCGTTTCTTCAGGTACTGCAGAAACTCCTGGTTTGTGCTTTCTGTTCCGCTATGTCTACAGGCATAAATGAACCCTAAATAGCATGCATACTTGCAACAAGTTTTATTTTTTCTGGATAATATCTTGTCATGACAAATTTGACGCGACAAACTTGCAGCAAAACTCCTGCAAGTTAGACGGAGCATAAAGCAACCACTCTTTTGCAACGCAATTTTGTTGCAAAATTGTGGCAATCTTATCATGACAAACTTGGAGCAAGCGAAAATTCGCATCATCGCATGAGAGTTAAGATATCGAGAGCATGCGCAAACGTTTCCCGGCAAGTCTGCAAGTTTGAAACAAGACGGCAGCAAGTCTAAGCAAACTTCGAAGTCACCATACCTCCAACTTGCAGCAAACTTGTCATGCAAGTTACAGTACACTTGTCGTGCAAGTCGCCGCAAGTTCATTGCAAACCAGGGTTGAAAAAAACCCCAGCCGTTTGAAAAAAAAAATTTTATTTGGTTTATTTTTTTTATTTATTTATTTTTTTTTTTTTACTTTTGGAAAAACTAAGATTTTAGATAATTTTGAATATTGAAAATCATTTGCATTGTCTCCGTAGCGGAGCCCTCGAGTTTGAAGACAAATTTTAACAAATTTTATGACTCGAGTTCAAATTGTTAATTAGCAAGAAATTAATTACTAATGAATTTTTAATATTTATTCAAAATTATCTAAAATCTTAGTCTGTCCAAAAGTAAAAAAAATTCCCTTTACAAAACCTTTTTTTTTGGGGGGGGTTTAAATAACCAAAAAAAAAGCTTTTCTTTTTCAAATGGCGGAGCTTTTTTCAACCCTGGTTTGCAGTGAACTTGCGGCGACTTGCACGACAAGTGTACTGTAACTTGTATGACAAGTTTGCTGCAAGTTGGAGGTATGGTGATTTCGAAATTTGCGTAGACTTGCTGTAGTCTTGTTTCAAACTTGCAGACTTGTCATGTTGAACTGGAAAGTTTGCTGCAAATTAAATTTGCTATCTGAAACTCTGCAAGAATTTATAATAGTATAAATATGTATCTTCTTCCAATTTATAAATATTACAATTCCAAAAGATGGCGTTAATAGAACTGCGTTCGTATATTTTAAGTTGCTGACATAAAGATGAATTATAATCAAGCTTTCAGAGAATTATATAAATAGATATTCTTCCAAAAATTAGTGACATTAATATGATAAAATTTCGCTTGTTTTTTAATCTGACTGAAACAATCTGGAAACGTCCAGGCCAGTGCTTTCATTTCCATTAAGTCTGCCTGCCTAACAAGTAGTTATCCCGTCTTTGCAAGAAACTATAGTAGGGTAATTACATATGTTACCTTTTGTATAACTTAGTATTCAAAATTAATTTTCAAAATACAAATTGTCTTAATCAGTTAATGGTAGTAAAATGCACTTAAAATCATTAAATGGGAATACTACAAAAAAAAACTTTCTAAAGGTTATTTTTGAAGAAACTCTAAACTGTCTCCTGTTTGTTTGTTTTTAAATCTGACATTCCTTTTAAAAAATAATGCCTATATAAGATTATCCTGTGTTCTGTAATAAAAGCTTTGCAAATTTTGGAAGACTGTGCAATAGGGTAAAATTCACATGCGTATACACCACGTACACTGCAAAAAATAGAAATGAACTGAAAATAATAAAGTAAGATGAATGATATTCCTCTTATACCCTGTTTATTCTCAACAGGCTCTGAATGTCTCTCGCTTTCCTTTTGATGCAGTTAGTTGGTGGTCCAATGTGTGGAATGAAGCTCATCGATATCAGAGTACAAATATCTCAAACCCACTCTTGGAATAAATATTCGCATCTGTTTGAAATAGGTTTTAAGGGATGCAAGGTTACATCCCGACCCTATTATTTCTCTTGTATAAAAATACCTTAGTCTTAGAGTCACCTCAGTAAATGTCGCCTCAACAAACGACGCCAAACCAAACCTCAACAAATGACGCCAACATAATTTTTTTTTCAGTTTCATAGCAGTAGCTACAACTCCTTTAACTTATTTTTTTTTCAACCACATAAAGAAAACGACTTGAAAACCGGAAATTTATATTTATGAGCAATTAATCCCTTAACAGTTTACAAAGGCAACAGCTCCAAATTATTAAAAATCAGCCATAGTGAATCATTAATGGTTTGTTATATCTAATTTTTTTAAGCATTGCGCACTTTTAATATATAATAAAAGAGTTACACAAGGAGAGTTGGATGAAAATATCATATAAATTATAATATAGATACTGATTGTTTGGATACGGTGAGATCAGGAGAAAATGTTTGCGACCATACTTAAACCATTATCGATAAGTTGGCGGGGGAGCCCAGTTCTTTAGTCAAGCCCGAGGTAATACAATAGGGATGGACTTCTATGCTACATTTCCTACATCGTGTACAGTTGGAACCCTAATTTGGCGGCAATGCCCACATACTGTTTGAGCGTACATTATCCGGAAATGAGCACTTCCGAAAACAGGACGGTCTTTCGTTTTTCCTAAGGAATATCGGTCTATTACCTAACGAGCTAATGGGATTACATTAAGAATTGGGTTGCCCTTGGTGAATTTGGCGAAAATATTGGCAATATTTACTAAAACACAAAGGTAAGTCATCCAAACATTGTATTTCTTGTTTTTTCTAGAAACTTTAATTAATGCACAGTGCGTCATCGTAATAGAATTATATACTCTTACTTAAAGAAAATGACATGAAAACCGGAAATGTATATTTCTGAACAATTAATCCCTTAACAGTTTACAAAGGCAACAGCTCCAAATTATTAAAAATCAGCCATAGTGAACCATTAATGGTTTGTTATATCTAATTTTTTTAAGCATTGCGCACTTTTAATATATAAGAAAAGAGTTACACAAGGAGAGTTGGATGAAAATATCATATAAATTATAATATAGATACTGATTGTTTGGATACGGTGAGATCAATTGAAAATGTTTGCGACCATACTTAAACCATTATCGCCAAGTTGGCGGGGGAACCCAGTTCTTTAGTAAAGCCCGAGCAATACTCTGTGTAAACTCTATAGGCACTTCAAGGTCACTGATTTTTCCCCGAAGACCAACTGTAACTATGGTAACGACAGTTGGGGAAAGACTTTACTCTTTTTTCCCACTGTGTTAAGGGGTGTCATGCATCGTGTGGGGAGGTAAACTTTCTATTCCAAAATTGCACTGTATTAATTATTTTATGATTTTACAAGAATTGAAAGAGGTCTTAATGCAATAACAATATTTTGTATAATTTTATTATGTATTTAAAGATTTATGGTCTGTTGACACATTTTTAGAAAGTGAAAATTTCTTTATAACCTACAGATTCCTAATGTTTTAGTAAGAATTCTAAATTAAAATAAATTTTTGTGTTTTTACAAGAACATCTATGATTCATTATAAACTTTTTATACATATTGTTAAACTTTTCTTTAAAAACTAAATAAAAAATATTTCCTGTTTTTTAGTTAAACGGCATTTTAAAGACAGAAAAGGTGACACTTTTGTCGAAATCATCTAATTTTGTTACGCGCCTTTTATGTGAAATTTTTTTTTTAATATTGTCGCAGTTCTGGATCGGCACAAATTATTTTAGAAATACCACGGGCATCAGCAGTTGCTTGTTGAGTTTGCGAAAACAATTCCAAAACTGTAGCAACTGGATTGGATTCAACAAGACCTTTCAAGTATCTGTATACGTTAGATATCAGTATTTTGGACTGTTTTCTAACATCAAAACTAGCCATTACAGGAAATATTTTATAAAGTGAAAAATTAATAATAAAAATTTAAAATAAATATGAAGCAAAATTTAAATAAAACAATGAATTAAAAGATAAAAAATGAGAGTAATATCAGATAAGTGCAAAATAAATATCTAAGAGAAGAAAGAAAAGCAAGAACGTATTGGAATCAAATCCTCAACTGAAGTGCTGAAAATAAGTGTAAATGCACATGCTTCTTGGTCGCTACCATAGTAACCGATGACTGGGGAAACGAGAAAGTGTGACCTTGAAGCGCCAATAGATTTTACATGGACTATAATACAATAGGGATGGACTTCAGTGCTACATTTCCTACATCGTGTACAGTTGGAACGCTAATTTGGCGGTAATGTCCACATACTATTTGAGCGTACATTATCCGGAAATGAGCCCTTCCGAAAACAGGACGGTCTTTCGTTTTTCCTAAGGAATATCGGTCTATTACCTAACGAGCTAATGGGATTACATTAAGAATTGGGTTGCCCTTGGCGAATTTGGCGAAAATATTGGAGATATTTACTAAAACACAAAGGTAAGTCATCCAAACATTGTATTTCTTGTTTTTTTGTTCTGGAACCTTTAATTAATGCACAGTGCGCCATCGTAATAGAACTATATGCTCTTACTTAAAGAAAACGACTTGAAAACCGGAAATTTATATTTATGAGCAATTAATCACTTAACAGTTTATAAAGGCAACAGCTCCAAATTATTAAAAATCAGCCATAGTGAACATAAATGGTTTGTTTTATCTAATTTTTTTAAGCATTTCGCATTTTTAATATATAAGAAAAGAGTTACACAAGAAGAATTCGATGCAAATATCATATAAATTATAATATAGATACTGATTGTTTGGATACGGTGAGATCAGGAGAAAATGTTTGCGACCATACTTAAACCATTATCGCCAAGGTGGCGGGGAACCCAGTTCTTTAGTCAAGCCCGAGCTAATACAATAGGGATGGACTTCAATGCTACATTTCCTACATCGTATACAGTTGAAACCCTAATTTGGCGATAATGTCCACATACTGTTTGAGTGTACATTATCCAAAAATGAGCACTTCCGAAAACAGGACGGTATTTCGTTTTTCCTAAGGAATATCGGTCTATTACCTAACGAGCTAATACAATAAGGATGTTAGCTGGTTTTTAGTGGGTTTTGAGCTTCCCGCAGGTGTATTTCGCAAAATCATATAGGTTGGAAGTAATCTTTCTAAGGTCCACGAAACGGTTAAAGTGCTTACCTCGTTAAACTTTTGTGCAGGGTGTTTCATATTGAATGGGACAAAAGGAATAGCGCAGTGTGACTGCCATAATGGATTTATTCAGCCGAAACAAATTTATTCTGCAACTATAATTTTACAAGTTTTATTTGGCAACAGGGAAAAATTATCGAATGACGGACTCGCCGCTAGAGGCTCTGTTAAACAAAATGTTGTCCATGCAGGAGAAAGCGTACTGCGTTTTCGAATATACCAAAACCTCCTCGGTAACTGTTGTGCAAAGACATTTGCGCGCGAAATTTCGCAAAGAACCACCGCATCGGCATAACATAAGCAAGTGGGTGAAGCTCCAGGATACAGGCTGCTTATGCAAGAACTCCATCACAGGTGATATGCTATCACGAGTGTGGCAGGAGCTTGATTACCTTATAGACATTTGTCGTGTCACCGGAGGGGCACATATTGAACACCTGTAGAAACTTGAATAAATGTAGTTTTGAGTTAAATTTGAATTTTCTAAATATATTAATTACAACGTTCACAATCATGTTTTATTTTTGTCCCATTCAATATGAAACACCCTGTATTATACTGCAACCATTGTTTAATATCTTCCGACTCCAAGGAGTGTTGCACACAATCATTCGTGTGTATTATAAATGTTGGATGGTTATTTGTTTTGTATTGTATCAAGGTATGTACACATCAAATTTCATTAAAATCGGCAAAATGGAGATAATTCACTAAAATCTGAAATTTTCCTTAATTTTTAAAATGAGTGCATTAAATCTTGATGACTCAAAATCTTTCTCACATGTATATATGCATTAAGAAAATAGTTTTAAAATTGTGCTACCATTTTCACTACCATGGTTTTCATCACTTTCTCAAACATGTTGCATCCTCTATTGCCATTATGGTAGCTTTAGATTATTGCAGATCTGCTTGGTAAACCATTGTATAATTTAGATCTCTCCCTTTTTTCATATTTTGACATGTAACATTGCCAAAAATTATATTAAATCTTGATGGCTCAAAATCTTTGTCACTTGCATATGTGAATTAAGAAAACAGTTTTAAAATTGTGCTACCATTTTCACTACCATGGTTTTCATCACTTTCTCAAGAATGTTGCATCCTCTATTGCCTTTATGGTAGCTTTGGATTATTGAGGATCCACTTGGTAAACCATTGTATAATTCAGATCTCTCCCTTTTTTCATATTTTGACATGTAACATTGCCAAAAAAGTATATTAAATCTTGATGACTCAAAATCTTTGTCACCTGCATATATGAATTAAGAAAATAGTTTTAAAATTGTGCTACCATTTTCACTACCATAGTTTTCATCACTTTCTTAAGAATGTTACATCCTCTATTGCCATTATGGTAGCTTTAGATTATTGCATATCCACTTGGTAAACCATTGTATAATTCAGATCTCTCCCTTTTTTCATATTTTGACATGTAACATTGCGAAAAAAGTATATTAAATCTTGATGACTCAAAATCTTTGTCACCTGTATATATGAATTAAGAAAATAGTTTTAAAATTGTGCTACCATTTTCACTACCATAGTTTTCATCACTTTCTTAAGAATGTTACATCCTCTATTGCCATTATGGTAGCTTTGGATTATTGCGGAACCACTTAATAAACCATTGTATAATTCAGATCTCTCCCTTTTTTCATATTTTGACATGTAACATTGCTAGAAAAAGCGTTGTAACTGCATTTTAAAACAATATTTTTTAATTTATGCGTATGTAAATCCCTAATTTCTAATATGAAGCTAAATGAAATAAAAAGCATGCAATTTTTAATTGAAATTGAATCTAAAGCTATGCATAATCAGTTGTAGAGAATTGTAAATAATTATATATTTGTATTAATTTAAAATAAATAATTTCAATATTATATTATAATTAATGTGAATAATGATGCTTTAAATTTTTTTATATGTGATTAAGTAAAAATATGAAAAAATAAATAAATCTATTAAGCATTTGCTTTCGAATTTTCAATGCTATTTATATATTCTATAAGAAAAGAATTATTATTTTCTAACCTCATAATGACTCTAAATGCCTATATTTTAACCAGTGTAACAAACTGTTAAAGTTAGATTTGATATTTAATAAATTTAAATATTATGATTTATATTTAAGCTTTAACTGCAATAGCTGGCAATAAACATCAGATTAGCAAATTCCATTACATTTGATAGTGCAAATCATAGAAATTTGTAATGCTATTTATGTATTCTATAAGAAAACAATTATTTATTTTCTAACTTCTTAATGACTCTAAATGCCTATACTTGAACCAGTGTAACAAACTGTTAAAGTTAGATTTGATATTTAATAAACTTAAATATTATGATTTATATTTAAGCTTTAACTGCAATAACTGGCAATAAACATCAGATTAGCAAATTCCGTTACATTTGATAGTAGAAATCAAGAAAACATAGAAATTTTTCTGTAACAGATTCTAGATTTAGAAACATAGAAGGGTGATTATAGGACAAAAAACAAACATATTGAAAATAAACTTTAAAAACATTGCATAGGATTGCATAGCTTACAATGGTAGTTTAGCACATTCAAATGATTTTCAAAAACTCGTTACAGAAATCAAAATAAAATTTGGATTAAACAAAGTCGTAGATGCACAAAATAATTATACACAGAATACAGACTCACGGGTTCACAAACTTTTAACGATTTACCATATCATATAGCACAAATAGCAAGCTGTTCTGTAATCCTTATTTATGCGGCATTATGTTTAAGATTTAGGAGAAAAAACGAAGCCAACAAAGTTTATCTAGGCATTAAAATTATTAATAAGATTTTAGAAGCAGGCGATTAAATTTATCAATTTATCACATAATAAATAGGTAAAAATAACAATTTTTCTAGCATTATGACATCATTCCTTTAACTATCTCATTGAATCATTTCTTATTTTAAATTATTTAAATATCGTCTGAATTATTTTCATACGTTTTATCCTTGAACTTAGATATTACATAAATAATTTTCTTTTATATTTGGCTTACATAATAGATTAGGTACATATGTGATAATTTTAATGGATTATTTTTGTAGAAAGATAATTCTCAGCCAAAAAACAAGCCATTTTTTTACCTGCTTGATAGGGTACCTTTACAATTCTGGAAAATTAAAAATTTTACTGATCTCGTCATATGACGGGCTATATGCTAGTTAATCTTATAATGAATCAAATCTGAGTCTGGTCCTAAAATTTAAACTGCTTAATAATGTTACAGAAGTATTTTAGATGTGTCTATCTAGGATTTCTGAAATAACTTTTAGCCTTGAAAGTAGAAAATATTATTGTGTGTTTGGCATTAAACCAACATTTTTCCGAATTAAATATAAAAAGTAAGTTAAATAATTATTAGAGATGCATGTATTTTTTGCTAACTATTCTCCAAAGAATTATTAAGAAGCTGGTAATTGATTAGTACACTCCTCTTACACGCCCTTTTTTCTCTAATATTGTCTCATCGTCGATTTAATGATTTGCAACGGTACTTAAATTTTTCAGATAAATCATCATTTGATGCACAAAATCATAACTGCCCAAAATTAGTGAAATTATGGTCAGTTTTGAAAGATCTGAATAAGAAGTTTTGTTCGATGACATTAGAGGTAGTGTTAACATTAGATAACTTAATCATATTAATCCTTTTACTAAAAAATATGATGTTCCTTTTAAAATCATATTCAGACCTAGAAACCACAATTATTTAATAAGAAATTAGGAAAGGGATACTCGAATCAAGGTATACATCAACGAGATTTTTGTGCATGGGAGTCACCGATGACCGGCACTCGACCTGGCTACAGTACCGGGGGGGGCACCAGTGACCGACGATGCAGCAAATAATAAAAGTACATAATTATAGTAAATATGGATACTGGTAAATTTTTCAATAATACTATTGTTATTATAATGGTTTAAAGAATTTAATGCAATATAGAACATACAAAAATAATTTTATTAGTACATGAAAAATATACATTTTATCAGTGCATATTGCGATGAATCAGATTGAAACATTCAAGGCAAATAAAAGGTGAATCAACACAATCCGAACAATATGTCACTACTTTTTTAGTCAAATTCTTTGTTCTAGTTCCTTCTAATTGCTTTGATTGCTAAAGAATGAGAGTAATCACTTAGCAATCGAAGCACGATCGTTTGAAAAAAAAGGACAATCGCAACAATTGCCTACCGCGCCGTGGGAGTCACCTGTGATCCTCACCACGAAAACTGCTTTACGCATGATTTTTTAACTCATTTTATCTGCTGCAAGTAATATTTCAGCATTTGCATCTCATAATGAAAAGTTCACGTCCGCGCCTTGGGCAAACCATCGAAAATGCGTCTGGCAGTCAACTTGTTAAACAAGATAAATCTGGAAGTTTACTGCAAGAAGTACATTAAAAGATACTTATGGATAAATAAATTAGAAAAATGTGCAATGATTAGATATTAAAATAAAAATTAGAAGAAAATAATTCTTTTTTAAAACATACATAGGTTACTGATAATCAACTTAGTTTTTTTACTTCTAATAATTATGTGTAAAAATGTTGTTTAGAAGTAAAATAATCAAGTTGTCTAATTTGTATATCAAATAAAACCATGTTACTCTGATAATTTTACCTAAGTATCATTATATTTGTGCTTAAACCGTTTTTTAATCAATTGTATTTGTATGTATGTAGTTTGAAGAGAGATATTCAGGTGTTTGTCTTTCCATATGAATGTTTGGCTGGTTCAAGACTTTATGGTATTACATATATATATACAGTAGAACCTCTTTTTAACGACCCCGTGATACAACGACCCCTTCGTTAGAACGACCATCTTAAAAGGTCCCAATTATTTTACCATAGGAATAATGTTAATTTTGAATCATTACAACGACCCCAAGCGTATTATTTTTAGTTAGAGCTACCACTAATTTTAGTCCTCAGAACTCATAAGCAAGTGGGCTATTTCAAAATTATTGTATGGTGGTGCAACTTCAATTCAATCCCGACGACGGAGAAGAAATCGTCCAAGCTTTTGAAAAAGTGAATGAAATAGAAGCCTTCAATGCAATCAATGTCTTGCGTCAATATTTTGAAGAACAATTTAATTCTGAAGATTTCCTTCAAAATCTAACGGATATGGAATCAGTGATAATGAAAAATTCCCAAATGAACTTGAAACAGGCGTCAATCAAAGACTTTTTTTCAAAAATTCAGTAATGGAAATAAAAATAAATAGAAGTGTTCTCTAGGTATGTACTGTTGCATTATTTTTTTGCTCAATTTTCTTATTATTTTTTCAATTCGTTACAACAACCATATGATGTTGGTCCCTCATGGGGACGTTATATCGAGGTTCTACTGTATATTTGACATTTGTAAATTTAATATTGCTGCTTTCCTATCTTAAACATTTATCATTCTTATTTGTGCTTATGTCTTAATAGAAATGTAAAAATTCAATATGCATCTCTGTTAGAATAAATTACTATACCTTGTACAAAAGGGAGATTTCAATTTTAGAGCTTATTTAACACAATCTTTAAAAAAGTAGAAAAGAAATTTTTAAAGTTGCAACAGTAAAGCATTATCTAAAAACTAGATACAGTTGTAAATAAAAATTATTTGAATCCTGGACTAGTGAATATCAAATAGTTTAAAAATTTTTAAACACGCATTTTATCTCCATTTTGTATGCATTTTCATTTGAAAGTAATTTCTTAAAATAGAAATAGATCTGCGTGTTATATAACTACACTATACACTACTACTATATAATAACAATTGAAATTATTATTTTTAGATGCTGTAATTCATTCTGACTATATATATTTATAGCTCTCATCACATTTATATACAATTCTCATCCTTTTTTGTAAATAAATTTAACTTAAGTGTACTTGTATGTACTAAAATAAATTAGTTTTATATTGTTTTTTGTATGTTTGCTTATTGATAACACCACTATATGTTTTATATTTTATCTTAACTGTATATATTAATTGTATAAAATTGCATAAGAGTTCCAAATATATGTGATTTTTCCTGGGAAAAGAGGCTTGCTTGGGAAAGCGAAAGAAAGAGCTTCAGGTAGTACTTAATTCAGCATTTAGTATTTAGAAGTGTGGAAGGAATAAAGTCTCAATGAATCACTTCTTGATTTCATTTTGACGCCTAGGAAAGTTAAGATTAAAAAATAGAACGTGACTCAAAATGCATTTTGAAAAATTAAATATTCTTAAAAATTCTCCTAAGTCACGTTCTGTTTTAAGCAATAATTTTTGATATATTACACATACCTATCACACCTGGTAGCTTATGCTATAAAATTTTGTTAGGTATAATTAATACTTTTCATTCACATATTCTATGCACTCAACAACTTTTATAAACAATTTATACTTGAAAAGTGATGCTTTCAACACTGCTTGCTTTTTTCCCGCTACGGTTCCTTGTAATGCTTATAATTAGAATTAAGTTATATTCTAAGGTCTAAAATTTATGTAATAATTAATAGGATCATGATAAACAAATATCTTTTATTTTTCTACATAATTTTGAATACCATTTTAAGCATACGAATTCACATAATTATTTGTTTCTTTGATTTTCATATAAATGAGCGACAGAGTTATTAAGAATTGAATGTGTTGTTAAGGTATCCGTCTACGTTAAAAACGTCATTTTTTGCCAAAAACTATATTTTTTTATTTCTTTTTTTTATTTAAACTTTTAGGCTTCTAAATCTGTTTTTGTTTTGTCGTTACGGCATTTTAAAAAAAAGTTACAGCTTTTTAATCATCAGTAACAGCTGTCAAAATAAAACGGAAGTAGTGACTTCGGAACCGGAAGTTGTGAATTTAAAACCTTTTATAGAGCATTTTTTGGACAACATGTTAAATTTTCATGAAGATTAGTTTTAAACATTTTTCTAGTAAGGTGAATCAATGCAATCGGAACAGTATGCCACCACTTTTTTAGTCAAATTCTTAGCTCTAGTTCTTCCTAGCTGCTTTGAAGGTTAAAGAAGAGTAATTACTTAGCAATCGAAGCATGATTGTTTGAAAAAAGGAAAATCTTAGCAATTGCCTGCCGTGCCGTGGGAGTCACCGGTGACCCCCACCACGATAACTGCTTTCAGCATGATTTTATAACTCATTTTATCTGTTGCAAATATTTCAGCATATGCATCGCATAATGAAAAATGCACGTCGGCGCCTTGGGCAAACCATCGAAAATGCGTCTGGCAGTCAACGTGTTAAACAAGATAATTCCAGAAGTTTTCTGCAAGAAGTACATTGAAAGATACTTATGAATAAATAAATTAGAAAAATGTACAATGATTAGATATTAGAAGAAAAAATTAGAAGAAAATAATTCTTTTTTAAAACATACATAGGTTACTGATAATCAACTTAGTTTTTTTACTTCTAATAATTATGTGTAAAAATGTTGTTTAGAAGTAAAATAATCAAGTTGTCTAATTTGTATATCAAATAAAACCATGTTACTCTGATAATTTTACCTAAGTATCATTATATTTGTGCTTAAACCGTTTTTTAATCAATTGTATTTGTATGTATGTAGTTTGAAGAGAGATATTCAGGTGTTTGTCTTTCCATATGAATGTTTGGCTGGTTCAAGACTTTATGGTATTACATATATATATATATATATATACAGTAGAACCTCTTTTTAACGACCCCGTGATACAACGACCCCTTCGTTAGAACGACCATCTTAAAAGGTCCCAATTATTTTACCATAGGAATAATGTTAATTTTGAATCATTACAACGACCCCAAGCGTATTATTTTTAGTTAGAGCTACCACTAATTTTAGTCCTCAGAACTCATAAGCAAGTGGGCTATTTCAAAATTATTGTATGGTGGTGCAACTTCAATTCAATCCCGACGACGGAGAAGAAATCGTCCAAGCTTTTGAAAAAGTGAATGAAATAGAAGCCTTCAATGCAATCAATGTCTTGCGTCAATATTTTGAAGGACAATTTAATTCTGAAGATTTCCTTCAAAATCTAACGGATATGGAATCAGTGATAATGAAAAATTCCCAAATGAACTTGAAACAGGCGTCAATCAAAGACTTTTTTTCAAAAATTCAGTAATGGAAATAAAAATAAATAGAAGTGTTCTCTAGGTATGTACTGTTGCATCATTTCTTTGCTCATTTTTTATTATTTTTTCAATTCGTTACAACGACCATATGATGTTGGTCCCACAGGGGTCGTTATACCGAGGTTCTACTGTATAATTGACATTTGTAAATTTAATATTGCTTCTTTCCTATCTTAAATATTTATCATTCTTATTTGTGCTTATGTCTTAATAGAAATGTAAAAATTCAATATGCATCTCTGTTAGAATAAATTACTATACCTTGTACAAAAGGGAGATTTCAATTTTAGAGCTTATTTAACACAATCTTTAAAAAAGTAGAAAAGAAATTTTTAAAGTTGCAACAGTAAAGCATTATCTAAAAACTAGATACAGTTGTAAATAAAAATTATTTGAATCCTGGACTAGTGAATATCAAATAGTTTAAAAATTTTTAAACACGCATTTTATCTCCATTTTGTATGCATTTTCATTTGAAAGTAATTTCTTAAAATAGAAATAGATCTGCGTGTTATATAACTACACTATACACTACTACTATATAATAACAATTGAAATTATTATTTTTAGATGCTGTAATTCATTTCTGACTATATATATTTATAGCTCTCATCACATTTATATACAATTCTCATCCTTTTTTGTAAATAAATTTAACTTAAGTGTACTTGTATGTACTAAAATAAATTAGTTTTATATTGTTTTTTGTATGTTTGCTTATTGATAACACCACTATATGTTTTATATTTTATCTTAACTGTATATATTAATTGTATAAAATTGCATAAGAGTTCCAAATATATGTGATTTTTCCTGGGAAAAGAGGCTTGCTTGGGAAAGCGAAAGAAAGAGCTTCAGGTAGTACTTAATTCAGCATTTAGTATTTAGAAGTGTGGAAGGAATAAAGTCTCAATGAATCACTTCTTGATTTCATTTTGACGCCTAGGAAAGTTAAGATTAAAAAATAGAACGTGACTCAAAATGCATTTTGAAAAATTAAATATTCTTAAAAATTCTCCTAAGTCACGTTCTGTTTTAAGCAATAATTTTTGATATATTACACATACCTATCACACCTGGTAGCTTATGCTATAAAATTTTGTTAGGTATAATTAATACTTTTCATTCACATATTCTATGCACTCAACAACTTTTATAAACAATTTATACTTGAAAAGTGATGCTTTCAACACTGCTTGCTTTTTTCCCGCTACGGTTCCTTGTAATGCTTATAATTAGAATTAAGTTATATTCTAAGGTCTAAAATTTATGTAATAATTAATAGGATCATGATAAACAAATATCTTTTATTTTTCTACATAATTTTGAATACCATTTTAAGCATACGAATTCACATAATTATTTGTTTCTTTGATTTTCATATAAATGAGCGACAGAGTTATTAAGAATTGAATGTGTTGTTAAGGTATCCGTCTACGTTAAAAACGTCATTTTTTGCCAAAAACTATATTTTTTTATTTAAACTTTTAGGCTTCTAAATCTGTTTTTGTTTTGTCGTTACGGCATTTTAAAAAAAAGTTACAGCTTTTTAATCATCAGTAACAGCTGTCAAAATAAAACGGAAGTAGTGACTTCGGAACCGGAAGTTGTGAATTTAAAGTTTTTTAAAAAGCATTTTTTTGGAAAAAACTTTTTAAATTTTCATGAAGATTAGTTTAAACATTTTTCTAGTATTTTTAATAATTACAACTTGGCAATTAGAAAGTTTTGAAGCAAGAAAGTGTGGGAAATTTTAAACATGTATTTTAACTTTTTAATAGTTAAAGTTACTTTCATAAACTTCGAATTCGTTTTTCTCAGAACGGTATTTTTAATAAAATGTTGAAACTTGAAATGTGATTTCTCAAAAAGTTCTTAAAATATTTTGTTGAAATTTATTATGAATGTTTTTGATAGTATTTACTAGTGAATGACCTAAAAGCTTTAAATTTGGGTAACTTTTAATGATGTTACACTCGTAGTTAGATATAAAGGTAATGAAAATTCGTTAAAAATTCCATGTGTATGATTTTGAAAGACCAAAATTTTTTACCATATGTAAATTAAGCAAAGATTTTAGGTGATTCACTAGTCCGGTGTATAAGAAACGTGTTGCATAAAAAATATTGAAATAATTTAATTTATTAAAAAAGTTAGACCTTTTGAAAAAACACGACTTTTTCCTAAATTTTCTTCATTTATTAGAAATTTTATAAAAACTTCTCCAGGAATAAATTTTTGAAGTGCAATTCTCTGTGATAATATAAAAAATAAATCTAAAAATGTAAAAACATAAACTAGTTTCTACGTTTAAAGAAAAATGTTTCCCGAACATAGACGGATACCTTAAAGTACAGATTCAAGAAAGGAAAAATATGAATAATATTTGAAAACACAAGAGTTATTTAACAGAAATATAAATTTGTATGGGTTTAAAATGCAACTGTAGTAATGAATTTTCATTAAAAAAAATGGTTAGTATTTACTGATTTTGAAAAATCTTTGTTTCCGCTCATTGTAGTTGAACATAGTTAAACACGTGTTTAACGTTATTTTTAAAGCATTCCACCGTTAATAATCAAGATATAATTCCATAGATATAATGCTGTTATTTATTATAACCCCGATTCATTTCTTCTTCACAATAAAAAAAAAAATACGTCAGTGACTGCGAGAAAAAACTAGTTATTACCATATAGTGCAATAAGTGGTTTCAGTATTCTGGCGTAGCCAAATGTATAACATAAAGTTTAAGAAAAGATTGTCACTGATCATTTTTCTCAATGTATTTTTATACATAAATTTCCTCTTCAAGAAATACAAAATATTTCTGGAGTGACTCTGTCTAAGTAAAAGAAAAGAAAAAAAGCCTCGATGTCTAGACAGTGTTACTAAGATTTTTTGAAAAAGAAATTTTATGTTTTTAAAATTTTTGAAACTGGGTCGTTTTTATTATTACCAAACTATTTTTTTAATCTTACGATTTAAATGTATAAAATAACATGTACTACGTAAGTTAAAAATGGATAAAATTTGAGTAGAGAAGAGAGAAAAATTGAGATCAAATTAACATAATATACTAGTATAAATACATTATTTATTTATGTTTACAACTCCTTACAACTCCAGATGAAAACCTCAATGTTTTATTTATTTTTGTTATCATGCAAGAATCTGGTCATGTTCTAAAAACCTAACATATTCCTATATAAGAAGATATAATACAGAAATCGGATGATTTTCTTTTACACAAAAGAAGCTAAAGAATATATATATATATATATATATATATATATATATATATATATATATATATATATATATATATATATATTATATATATATACATATATATGTATATATATATGTGTGTGTGTGTGTGTCTCTGTGTCAGTTTGAAAAATGGGGGTTAAAAATTTAACGAGTTATAATTAAAAATAGTTAGAACTCATTAACAATAACTTAATAGGAGAGACACACCCTCGAGCGGAACTATACAGAGTAAAGAAGTCAACGCGAAAGTAGACATATGAATTTTCCTTAGGTAGCAAAGCCAAAAAAGACAGTTCTGAGCGGGAACTAGGGCTGATAACATCCTCCACGCTTGTCGTCGCAAATTATGAGAACAAAGGAAATCTTAATGGCATAGCCATGGACAGAAGGATTACAATAAAGAAGTTTTTATATATGAAATCAAATGTGTCTTCCATCCTTAATCATATATATACATATACATATATATACATATATACACACACACATATATATATGTATATATATATATATATATATATGTATATATGTATGTATATATGTATATGTATATATATATATATATGTATATATATGTATATATATGTATGTACATATATATATATATATATATATGTATATATATATATATATTTATATATATATATATATATATATATATATATATATATATATATATATATATATACATACACACATATTGTATACATAAATATGATTTAGGTATTTGGAATGTACTATTTTGTTTCTAAGAAACATTTATTAACTGACCACTGGCACATTTATGAAAAGGCATCATTTAGTACTAATTTAGTAGCACTACTGCTGATTGGTTGCTACTGGTAGAAAAAAATAAAACTTTTTAATGCAATAATAATAGTGTAAAAACAAAGTAAAATTTGAATTGAAAATTTAAGTTAAAGAAATATTAATCTTTCACTAAAATTAATTTACAAAAATAATATAGCAAGAAATGAAAGTAACAGTAAATCATACAATGAATTATAAAATATTAAGTTTAATGCCACATTTGATTCATTATAGCTAATATTGATTAGAATAAACTACAATCCCTTTAGATAGCTTGGAAATTATTTCACATATAAAACTAATTGTATGTAGTTTGCAGAAAATTAAAATATATTAGCTATTTAAAAGGGAATGTTTAAACTTATAAGCAAAATTTTGTTTGACCTGATATGAGCTTGAGAAAAAAAAATTTCCACATAAATTCAATAACAAGCATTCTCCCACAAATTCTATTAAAAAAAATTATTTAAAACTGGTGATTTATTCAAATGTCTGATAAACAATATAACACCGTACAGATTTTTATTTTTCATAACAAAATCAATGTTTTAGTCACTACTGGTTTGTATATATCTGATATCTTGTTTCTCAATAGTTAAATAAATAATGCCTTTTGCATCTTTTTAGTTTTTTAACTGAAAGGTTTTTTTAAGCAAAATCAAACAATTCAATCTACAAACACATACACAGACTCTTGTGTATATATGCAGGGCCCGACTTACAAAAATGGGGGCCCAGGGCAAACCCATTCATCCCCCCCCTCACTCAGCTGTACACAAGTGGTGGCTACAGGGTTATTGTTATATGCAGTGATGCTTAAACTATAGCCCCCAAAGCCTTTATAGTTGACTCACCAATGTAATTAGAAAAATTAGATGAGTTTAAAATGAGATAAAAAATTATGAAATAAGTAAAATTATAAAAAAAAGTTACAAAAAAAATCCTGGATGGTAAAGCGTGTATTAGAATTTTGTAAGTCCTTACCCGAGGAATTTTCCTGCCTAAAACAGAATGTAGCTGCGTGTTCTACATTTTTTGCCAGCACTTACATTTGTGAACAAGCTTTCTAATGATAATGAATAAGTCAAAAATTAAAAGAAGAATTGTCGATAAGTTAAAGTGGATTTTAGACATACGCATCCTATTTTTAACTTGAAATAGGATGCGTATATAGGATGGTCTAACAGAAACTTCCCCTATATATGAGTCCCTAGTGGCAGAACCATTCGACCAATCGAAATGAAAGTTTGGATATAGTTATTTAATTGTATGGGGTCTAGATTGTGATGATAAACAATAAACTTCTCACAGTTAGGGTTACAGTGAAAAATTTAGAAATCTTTGAAGGACAACACCCACTTTTTTCGTGTGAAAATTGATCAGAGAATGGAAAAACTTTAGAACGAGACATGCATGACGTAAATTGATTCAGTAAAACATTTGCAAAGAAGAGCATTGTAAAGAAACAATCACAACAAAAGGGAAGGTGCAGTTTGCATAATTCGCTGGGATAGGCAACATAAGCACCTATCACAGAACACTGTTGCAAAGCACTGCTTGTGATATAAGCAGTGTGAAGATTGTTTCTTCGTGTTCACAGGTGATGGTTACGGAGTGATTGTTATATGTTGTGATGCTTAAACTATGGCCCACAGAGTCTTTAAAGCTGAATCACCAATATAGTTAGTAAAATAATATAAATTTAAAATAAAATGAAAAATTATTAAATAAGTAAAATTATAAAAAAGTTACAAAAAAGAATCCTGGAGGGTAAAGCGTATATTAGAATTTTGTAAGCCCTTACCCGATGAATTTTCCTGCCTAAAACAGAAGGTAGCTGTGTGTTCTACATATTTTGCTAGCACTTACATCTGTGAACAAGCTCTCTAATGATACTGAATAAATCAAAAACTAAAAGAAGAAATTGTCGATAATTTAAAGTGAATTTTAGACATACGTATCATATTTTTAACTTGAAATGGCAGTTAATTTGGGAGCCCCCTTTTGACTGGGGCTCCTTGCGCTTGCCCTGTCGGAAATCAGGCCCTGTATATATGTGTGTGTACAAAAAAAGATATATGTATAGGAAGAAGTGTGTATATGTAATAGTTAAATTTTATTTAATTAATTAAACTAAATAAAATAGTACTAGAGAAATGTATTTGTATGCCTTTAAACTTGCATCTTCAATGTTAAGCTCTTTATTTTATCAAAATGGATGATTTTTTAACCACTATAAACATTAGTTGAAATGTGTAATTTCGACTAAATGCGAATCCTTTTATTTTGATTATGAAACCTCAATAGCAACAATTTTAATTTTAATTTTCACTGCCGAAGTTTATCAACTCGGTCGCAGTGATTTTAGTCAACCTAAATCGTCAGATAAATTCCATTTCAGGAAACTCAAATAGATTTTGAGGGTTTCTCAATCGCCAATTAATTTTTTCAAGATACCTTCTACGAATTCTACGCTCTACAGGAAGCTCCGCAATCTTTATTTTGATTTGTGGAAGATTGTAAGAGCTCCCCGAAGTCTCACAATACTTTAAAATAACTTCCACAATTTTCTGAAGCAGACTGCCTGAAATGTTCCAGCCTGCATCCAAATAGTTTACTTTGAGAGGGAAGTTAAATACTTTGGCGTTTATCTTAACAGTCGGCTAACTTGGAGTAAAAATATTAGCTTCAACAACGACAAATTTTTCAAATCAAAAAGGTCTATCGCTCATCTCCTGTATCATGAACAAATGGGAATGGATAATAAACTTCTCTTATATAAGACGGTTTTAAGGCCCATTCTTTTCTACGCAGTCTCGGTCTGGGGATCTGCATCCAGCACACAGATCCAGAGGATATAAACTGTTCAAAACAAAACTCTTAGTTCAATAGTTCGTGTCAATTATAAATAATAAAAAAATCTTGTAAAAAAATTAGAACTTATGCATCAACAATATATGTTTGGCATTCTAACATTTATTGGCTTCTATAAAAACTAGTATTCGTATTATAAAAATTCGTAAATTTATCTCTATGTTTCATAATTTTTAAAATAAACTAGTCTCTCATACTCTTAAAAAATAAAGCATGGTTCTCAGAGTTAAATGACCTCAAATAGAAACATTTAATTAAAAATTTAAAAGAAATTGTTTGGTCAAAAACTTTTTTATAAGTAAAGTTCATCAGCAACAAGGAAAAATATTCTTTTAAATTAAAATATAAACAATAGATGGCGCCAAAAGTTTATTTTGCTTTGTGTATTATGAAGAAGCTTGCTGCAAAATAACAAAAACAAAATTTCTGATACTTTTCATCTTCCTGTAAAAAAATTTAAAGAGCATGACGTTTTTCATCTTTCTACCGTCTAAAGAGATAAATTATGAACTACTTTAATTTATTCATAATCTAAAAGAAGTGTTTTTTTTTTATTTAATTTTCATTCGAATATGAATAAAAATCATAAATATTCAAAATCATAATTTTCCGTTTTTAACCTACGTACATTTAAACGAAGAAATTATCAGATAACTTATTCAAAAATTAAAAACCGAGTAAACGAGACAAAGATACCCAAAAAGCCGAGACAGTTTCAAAAGATCTCATGATTTAAATATTATTTTGAAGGGAAGGAGGGCAAATTAAAGTTTCTCACGAAGATTTCCTACTTTAAAACTTATGTCACTATTAATATTTATTTAAACACGTTATTGGATTTACGATAAAAAATATTTTTCAAAGTAAAATCTTTCAAAACCAGATTTATTCAAATTTTGATTGGCATTGCATTTTTCAGATTTGGAAGTTTTGTTATTAATATTAAATATTTTTATTTTTTCAAAAAAAAAATATGCTAGATGTCTTTCAGAAAATGTGTTTCAAATAGTTTGATTTAAAGCGTGGTAGCTTTTATTTTTTTTAAAAATTGTGTTTTATTTGATAGTTATTTAATATTGTTTTTTCACTGATCATATGTGTTTTTTCACGTGTGGAACCATGCAATGGATGTGGCAGTTATTTCTAATAAATCTAATGAAATGTGAAAGGAAGGAAATCCTCAAATTGAAAGAAGCAGTTATGGAATGATAGATCTATCATTCTGCTTTAATAAATAATTTTTATAATTTGCACAAATTAGTTTTTCATAAGATTTGGTTTATCCATTTTTGTTTGACATTTCTCTTATTTCTTTTGGATCTCAATTGTATTAGTTTGCATTTACAACTTTTTCATCTTCAGTTTTTCTTTTCCAGCTCAGACGTTTTAAAACTGAATTAGACATCATCAAAAGCCAATTATATAGTTCCAACATTTTTTATTTACCGTAGCTCTTAAAGTGTAAAAAATTGAAAAAGTATAGATAGGTGAGAAAAGTTAACAGTGATAATTCCTGAATGGAAAAAAGTAAATAAGAGATTGATAGAGTCGTTTCCAAATTCGATATCCTTTTAAGTATTTTGCAGAGAGGACTTACAGGAATTGGAGAATGCAAAGAAAGTGTACACATATGCAACATTGAATCTGATCAGTAAATAATTTATATATGTATACCAAGAAAAAGCTCCACTTTCTTTGGACATGTGTATACTTGAAGAACTTTTAGAAATAAAAAGATTAGATTCTTACATCAGTCCAGAAGAACCAGAAAAATGCCATTGGATTGCCTATCTCAGGATCAACACCAGCAAAGAATGGATTTTTTGCCAACTGAACAAATCTGTTGGTTAACCCTGTCAAAGAATGTAGTAAATATTACTTATCACCAAAGACTCAATTTATAAATTTCTGTGGTAAGCCATTTTACCAAGCATTTGTAAAATATGCTTATATAGCATGCTTATATGCCTAAATATTATATAGTATAGTTTCATTATTATTTTTTATAAATGTATTAATATATTTTGCAGTAAAAAGAGATAATAAGCATAAAATCTACCTTTTAATAGCACCTATTGAGCGGTTGAAAGGTACTTTCCACCAAAAAAGAAGTTAACATCAAGTTAACTTAATCTGAAAATTTAAATTAATTTATTTCTTTAAATAAATCTCAATTCAAAAAGTATTTTAATGTATCATTTATAGGAAAAACATTGCCTCATAAAAAGTTAGTTAAAAATTCTTTTCTTGTAGACTTAGTATCATATGTTCTGTGCAAGTATTACTTATACTCAGAATCTGCTGGATTATTTATGCTCATTATAAGAACGCTGTTAAAAAGTGTATATTTTAAACACTGAAACTCGGGATCCCTGGTCCCAAAAGTAATACAGTACCTATAATCGCTGCTTCCACAAATCCCATAATTCTATAAAGAAAAGTACTATACATCCTGGCCTCATAACAGGGTTTTAACAATAAAGGATTAGCTTTGAATGAAGAAGAGAAGACATACATCAAGAAGTCAATTTTTCATGCACACAACCCTTCGTTTACTTGATTCATTTTTGTTCATTCAAAAGACATTCTTTTTTGTAAAACTGTACACTGAAGAGCAAAAAAAAAATGGTATACGTATGCGTATGCAAATAAAGAGATAAGGAACCAATCAGAATATGGCGCTGCGGTCTGCAACGCCTATATAAGACAACAAGTGTCTGGCACAGTTGTTAGATCGGTTACTGCTGCTAAAATCGAAGGTTATCAAGATTTAAGTAAGTTTAAGCGTGGTATTATAGTCGGCACACGAGAGATGGGACACAACATCTCCGAGGTAGAGATGAAATTTGGCTTTTCCCGTACGACTATTTCACGAGTGTACCGTGAATATGTGAAGGGCGACCCTTCAGCAAATTGCTGTAGATTTCAATGCTGGGCCATCAACAAATGTCAAAGTATGAACCATTCAACGAAACATCATCGATATGGGGTTTTGGAGCTGAAATCCCACTTGTGTACCCTTGAGGACTGCCTGACAGAAAGCTTTGAGCCTCGCCTGGACCCATCAACATCGACATTGGACTGTTGATGACTGGAAACACGATGACCTGGTCTGACGAACCTAGTTTCAAATTGTATAGAGCGGATGAACCTGTACGGGTATGGAGAAAACCTCATGAATCCATGGACTATGCATGTCAACAAGGGACTGCTGGAGCTGGTGGGGGTTCTGTGATGGTATGGGGTGCTTGAAGTTGTAGTGATATGGGACCCTTGATACGTCTAGATATAACTCTGACAAGTGACACGTACGTAAACGCCTTGTCTGATCACCTGCAACCATTCATATTCAATGTGCATTCTGATGGACTTGGGGAATTCCAGCAGGTCAATGCGACACCCCCAACAAGTTCAAATTGCTACAGAATAGTTCCAGGAACACTCTTCTGACTTTAAACACTTCTGCTGGCGACTCAAATACCCAGACATGAACATTATTCAGCATATCTGGAATGCCTTGCAACGTTCTGGTCAGAAGCGATCTTCCCCACCTCGTACTGCTAGGGATTTATGAACAGCCCTACAAGATTCATGGTGTCAGTTACCTACAGCATTACTTCAGACATTAGTCGAGTCCCAGCCGTGTCGTTTTGCGGTACTTCTGCGTGCTTGCAAGAAACCTACACGATATTAGGCAGGTGTATCTTTCTTTTAGTGTATTTGCAAAATATGCTTCATAAATATTATGTAGTACAACATAAAAAGAAATAAGAAGCATGAAATGTCCCACATTTCAATAGCACCCAGTGGGCTGTAGTAAGCATATCTCCCAATAAAAAAGAAATATATATCAAATTTTCACTCTTAATTGCGTTACTCCTGTGTGGGTTCAATTTCTTTGTATTCATTTGCTTTGGCACAGATGAACTTTAAGTATAAACATCTTTTTAATTTCAAATCTTTATGAATTATTTTACTTACAGTACCAGAAGGCATTCCTATAGTTTCGACGCAATGCATCTTTGAGTCAGCAGATTTTCTTTCACGATCAGAGACTCTTGATATTTACCAGCGTTCGAACACCTTTAGGATGATGTTTTGAATTCATGTTTTCATTTTTACCTCCATATAGACCTTTTTTCCTTTCAAATGTAATATATTATAAACACCCATTTTTGTTTTTCCTTTGAAAGGAAATAACTGCGATATTAATACCGCTTTATACGTTGATACGAATATTTCTCTTCGGAAAGTAACCTTAGAGCCATTCTTAAATTAAATCTTTTATTTTAGATTCCAATCAAAAGATAACAGTACCAGGCAATTATTCTGAATTATCAAATTTTTATGTGGCACCCAGTAGGCAAACTGCCTAATAAAAAAGAAATAGAAATTAAATTCATACTCATAACTGCGAAACAGATGTCTGCGTTCAATTTATTTGTTTTCGGGTCTTACGTTGGTTTTGCATTTATTGTTAAATTCAAAGCTCTCTTACAGTTGCCCACTAAATAAAGTAATTATTCTTTGCATTAATGATTTGCTACAAGTTTCATGTAAGTTATTATATTATAAATTTTTGTCATATGGGTAAAAAGCAAATTTCTGACTTCAATCATACATTCCTGGATGATGGATGAACAGGAAGAGGGCTGATTTTGGTACCGGAGTCCGTGGTAAAGCCGTTCTTAGCGGGGTTGCAGTTCATAAGAGTACACGAGTGTCGAAAATCAGAGGCGGCAGGATTCAAGCGATACCATGCCTATATACTGTAATTTCATTAAAGCTATCATTTATATTTTTGTGTAAACTGGAGGAAAGATTAACAAATTCCATAATTATCTTACTATAAATTATTCAACTACCTTAAAATAACTGTATAAATTTGATAAGCTTGCTTTAAAATCAAATTTAATGTAGTTAGTTTGTAGTTTTTGACTTGTTAATTTTAAGCTTGAAAAAAAAATACAAATTTTGAAAAATAAATTTAAATTATTCATAATTTCTGAATAAACCCCAGACAAATTTTTATCCTTTCCTTCAGCTTAGAGAGCTAAATTTAAAGTTTTATTTATATCATTAAATCATTAATTTTTTTCAAATCAAAATTTACTATTTTATTAGTTTCGAAATTACCAATGTGAGTATTTAGTATATATGAAATAAAACTGTTATTAATCAAGGAGTATTTTTTTTAATTTAGAGGAAGTTAATTTTAGTAATGTACATGGTCAGCCAATGGCCTAGGAATAACCCTGATCCGTGGGTTTGAATCTCGCTGCTAGCATGGATATCTGTAGCTGTTCAGAATAAGCTTTAACCCTCTGAGTGGAACACATGGAGGAAAAAAAGTCTCGAAAATATACGCTAAAGGTTAACTGTGTCAGTGGCTAAAACGTTCTATGATTTTTCCTTCGCCCTTTGTAGACTAGAATGGAATACGGGAAACCCACTCTCGTTATTGTCCCTTTAGTTCCGATTATAAATAGATATATAAATAGATATTGTAGATTGCTAATTTTTAACGCATAAAGATCGTCGGGTCTCGAAGATCATCAAATAAGAAGTAATGGATTCTAAATTTACAAATAAAAATATTCTTTGAGAGACTTATTTATATTTTTTACGAAAGTCATCCAAGAGATTTAAGTGGTGCAATTAGAGATACATCTGTTACCGCGAAAGAAATACTTCGAAATTGAGATTTACAGAGCCATGAAAAGCTATCAGCGTCTTTATGCCTCATGGGGTACGTGTGCATCCCTCAATAAATGTCAAAGAGGGGTGCAGTTCCTAAACAATCGACCTGACTCTCCTACCGTAAAACTCCATGGGGGAAAGCACTAAAGCAAAAATATACATTACATCCATTTTTGGATCGTTTTTGGAGGTCGAAAATTGTACGTTTTTAAGACTTCATCGGTTTGGCGGAATTATACGTGTGAACCGCTTAGAGGGTTAACACATTATATGCAGGACACGTACTAGTACGATTTCTGACGATTGATACTTGAGAGCGTTTTACGTACTAGTACGGGTTAGTGTAACAACATGGTTTGTTTGTGGGTACAAAAATAACGGTATATTCAGAAAAACGAAGCCGAATGTTTTTATCTACTACTTTCGGCTTCGTTTTTATCCACTACATAGATTCTGGAAAAATTTAGACAAATAAAAAATAGTTTTTACATCAGCCGATGCAGAACCACAGAACGGGAAAAAATTAAAACTATATACTACTATTTAAGATACTATTATAAATTTATCCACTAAAAAATATATTTTTTGTTTACAAAAATCATATGGTTGTTATTTATATATTTCTATTTATATGTTTGTTTATATATTTCAATATAAAATACGTGTACCGAGGTACTTTCTCACGGTGAGTTGCACGTGCATGCATAGCCGTGGGAGGATTTTCCTTGACGAATTTAAGACCCCAATTATTTACGTCAAGTTTACGGACCCCTGCAGAGAGGATACTTCACGGAATGGCAGCAAAACGGTCAAGCTCGCACAGAACTGTAAGCGTGAATTATGGGAGCAGGGGCTAAAAAGGGGGGCTACTTTAATGAGCCCACCTGCACTCCCGAAGGGCATTTGATGTGGGAAAATATCCCAAAGAGAAGGGATTAGATGACAAGAAAAGGAGGCGCGTTGGGACCTAGGTGAAGTTTTTGGAAACGGAGTGAGAGCTAGAGGCTGAGAGCTGAGAGTTAGAAGTGGGCAGTCGAGAGAAGTGGAACAAGGATCCACTAGCACCAGCTCGTCCTGTGCGCCCGGACCGAGACCACCCCGCTCAGCATCACCAACTCGTCCCTTGAGGAAAGCCCCTGACTGCTCCCCTGTGACTTTAATGGAGGTAATTTATAAATAATATTTACAGTCCTTTGACTTAGGCCTCTGTTAATAATAATAATTCCTTATAAAGTGATGTGGGATAATTAGTCTGTAAATAGAAAATATAAATAATTGATTATGTTAACCAAGTATTTTTGTAAATAAATGTATAGAATAAATGTCTGAATCTACATAAGGTATTATATTCATTCTGTGTTTCCCCCTTGTAACGAACACTGGTGTATAGGTTGTATGTACATTACAACAATAAGAAAAGTTGGTTAAAAAGTTAAATAATTTTCGGTCTATTGAGACTTAACTGAATAACTAAATTTACGCTCAAAACGCCCGCTCCCGGTACAATTCTGCTGCGAAATGTACCTGCGCACAATGTGTTAAGAAGTCTCAACCCGTTTGTCCCCGAGTAGAAAAAATAAACCTTCCAATCAATCATTCATGTGTGGGTTTCTTCCTCGATAATGTATGTCGATTGTAGATGAATTGTTTTTAAAGCTTTCCTTTCTCTTAGTTTCCCCAACCCGCAAATTAAAATACATAGTGTTTCATATTGAATGGGACAAAAAGAAAACATGATTGTGAACGTTGTAATTAATATGTTTATAAAATTCAAATTGACCTCAAAGCTACATTTATTCAAGTTTCTATAGGTGTTCAATGTGTGCTCCTCCGGTGACACGACAAATGTCTACAAGGTAATCAAGCTCCTGCTGCACTCGTGATAGCATATCCCCTGTGGCCGAACGATGGCCGATTGGTTAGGGTGCTGGCCTTCGGATCCGGAGTTCGTGGGTTCGAATCCCACTGTGGCATGGATGTTCGTAGCCGTTCGGAATCTGCTTTAAGCAGTAGGTCCCGGTCTCATTAGCCCTCGTGTTGCAAAAAGTAGACCGTAGCGCTCCAAACCAAACCAATCCCCTGTGAAGGAGTTCACCACTGTAGTTATCCGGTGCTTCAGTTCCTCAAGTCCTGAGGAAGTGGACGCACAAACACCTTGCCTTTAACGAAACCCCAGAGAAACAAAATCAAGGAAATTTCTTTTCGTCCTGGGCTTTTGTTCTTGCATAAGTAGCCGGTACTCTGGAACTGCTTCACCCACCTGGTTATGTTATCCCGATGCGGTGGTTCTTTACGAAATTTCGTGCGAAAATGTCTTTGCACAACAGTTACCGAGGAGGTTTTGGCATATTCGAAAACGCAGTACGCTTTCTCCTGCATGGACGACATTTTGTTTAACAGCGCCTCTAGCGGCGAGTTCGTCATTCGATAATTTTTCTCTGTTGCCAAATAAAACTTGTATAATTGTAGTTGCAGAATAAATTTGTTTCGGCTGAATAAATCCATTACGGCAGTCCCACTGAGCTATTCTTTTTGTCCCATTCAATATGAAACACCCTGTATTATGTATTTGAACAACTACCCAACCATTATTCATAACTATAGGGTATGTTACTTACAGTAATAAACGAATGCAAAACATATTTTACTTTTGAAAAATTTGTTATAATCGTTTGTAAATAGACCCTTTTATTAAATAAATAGAAATTTCCGTATTCGACATAAGTATCTTTAAATTTTCTCTTTCAAAGTTACTGAATTCAGCATCGAGACATATCAAAAAGTTTAAACATCTAGCAAGCGAAATTGAGCTAATTTCCTGTCAGCTCAGTTGTTCGCAAAACCGTCGCGCAAGATAGTTAAAACGGAATTCCATTGTAGAGGGGAAGTTCTTAAGCAATCTCTAAAATAAAATAGAATTCACGTTAAGTGGTTCAGACAGAAAAATATTAAATGAACCCCAGACAGATTTATGTCCTTTCCTTCAGCTTAGCGAGCTAAATTTAAAATTTTATTTATATCATTAAATCGTTATTTCTTATCCACTTGAAACATCTGAGAATTTAATGGTCATTAATATTTTTTTTTCTTCAAAACAATTTTCTTTTTGAGAACGACGAATTTGTAATGCACTGTTCCTACAAGCTGGACTTAATTTAAAAGAAATTTTCTTTCCAAATAAATGACTTTGTAAATATACTTATACTTTCCAGAAAGAAAAATCCAAAGTTTCATAAAATAAAAAGGTTATTTGTATAAGTTGTAGAGATTGATTGGATTGGACTAGAACGATATAAACAATTTCTTTGCTACACAAGAGATAATTAGGACAGGACCTTTTATTTGAATACGCTTCTGAAAGGATAAGTATCATCATTGCTGGTAGCGAGGTTCATACCCACGGAGTGCGGTACCTATGGGCAGCACTATATTACCTTGTAGGCTTCAAGAAAGAACATTTCATTTCTGATGAATAATACTAAATATATACTGAAGTGATGGTTTTAAAATTATTTTTCCAATGCAGCTGGTAATACACATACATATACCTTTATGCCAAAACAAGGCTGCTAAGCTGTAACCCATTTAGCACCAAGCGGAAAGTACGTGTACTTTAAGGAATGCTACGGACGCTAGTAACATTACCCCCGATGGGTTCTCGCAATTTAGAAGCAAAGACAGCAGAAAATCCCCCCAGGCTTGCCCTGCCACCCTAGAGGTATCGTTTGAGAACTTGGAGGGCATTCGACCTTTAAAGAACACTGTAGATCTAAGGCCGACTCGGTTTTAAAATTGTAAAATCAAATAAACAAGTTAATATCTCTTAGTCGCCTTCGTCTTTAATTATAAGCGAAGAAATGTGATTTAATTTATGTTCACAACCATTCCCCGTATTAGATATTACTAAAAACTAACATTTATTAACAAGCGTTAGAAATGGAACGTCATCAAACGAACATAACTGTTACATTACTTTAATTAATATTTCATATGTGTTAGACAAAACTCGAAGCATAACATTTGTATATTTGCCGCCCATATTAGCTAATGGTTAACGTCACGAACTGCTTCAACGCTCTGTCTTTGTGGTACATTTGGGATATATGTGGGTCCGATTTTTCAGCATTTGTATCGTCCCACAATCTGCAATTTGTATGGATCCTCATTTTAAGTTATTTGGACCACCTGTATGGTGTTATTATCCAATGGCTAATGCCATAAACTGCTGCAATGCCATATCCTTGTGTCTGATTTTTCAACAGTTGTACTGTACCCTCTTAAAAAGCAGTTTGGACCATCTATATGGCATTCCCATCATAAAATGGCCTACACACCTGCAGAGGAAAGTAAGTGAAAGGAAGGTTCTTGCCTATCAGAAAAGATAAAAGAACTATATAAATCTGGGTTAAAATTTCTTCCTACATTAATTATTCATTTGAAATAGCTTAATATGAAGATAGAGACAAAGGTATGCGTAGTAAAATTCGCCCAACTTCTCCTTTGAAATCCTCTTCTATTTTATCTCAAAACCTTTTTATCAGCTCTTAGATAATTTAATCTTTCAGTGGCCAAAAGATCTAATTCCACAGTAACCATGAATGATCATAGCTTTAAGAAGTTGGTGTCTATCTAATTTGTCCTCCTATAGCCCAACAAAATGCTAATAAAAATGAAAAATACGTTATTGTTATAGCTCAAAAAATGTTAAATGTTAACATAACACTCAAAACTAATTAACCTTTTACTTATACGTGTATTCACTAAACATTTCTGAATGCTGATGAATATTTTTTTACTAACAAAAACAAAAACTAACAGATAAATCACGAGCAAGGAAATGCGTACTGTAAGATGTAAGATCATTAAAGGATTTCCTGACTCCCCTGACTTACAGGTAGACAGAATCGAATACAAATGTACAAATGAAATAGAATCAAATACAAATGTAAAATCAATGTACTCGATTTCTAACCCAAATCAATGTTCTCAAATGCCAATACTTTCTGATATGATTAGTTTCGATTTGAGTACTGCAATGGGAGCACAACCTAGCATCAATTGTTCTTATTCAGTCCAATTTTTTCCGGTTTGGGGCCAGCTGTGATTCGAACTGATTCTGCGATACGGCACTTATGTGCACAAAACACTTGTTACACGCCAAGCGCCGCCTTTTTATATACACATATATATATGCTCTGAGACGTGTTCTTACCATTTAGGACCACTGGTAACATTGATAGTATGAAAGCAAAAAGTTTAACAATGAATCTTTTGTTAAGAAGAATAGAAATCTGTGAGCCATTTAGACAGTTTAATTATCACTGAGACACTGCATTTCAATAATGAAATGGTCAACAAACCAAACGCAATTGTATTCCTGCACACACATATAATCTCGATTAATTTTAAAAAAATATTATCTAAGAAATTTATATAAAAGGATTTATATAAAGGATTGTTCAATCTTCTTGGAATTATTATTATTTACATAAGTAGCCAGATTTCTTATTTAGTAGTCAACTTTATAGTTCACCTTAAATTTTTACGTTAGTTTGTTGCTTCTAAACTACTATAAAAGTAGAGCAAGAGCAGTGTCAATCATAAAAGTTGTGAAAGCTGTGAAAAAGCGTTGAAAAAAGTCAACTGGATGTGAAAGTAAGGAAGACAGAGTAGTTTCTAGATAAAATGCAAATAAGAAAGAGGGAAACCTGTTGGAATGTTACAATCCCTTCTTTGCGGGGCTAAAGTTATGTTATTATTATCCTCTATCCAAGTTAATAAATTCATTATAATACAAATCCTTTTTTTCAACAGGTATCTTTTCCTGAGGCATTTTGACTTAAACAGGAAAAACATTTCGAGTCTGTTTTGTTTTTGGATTTTGGAACCAGAAGTACACTCATGTCCAAAACCTTTACTTGGATAAATTCCTGGATTTCTCAAAAACTATGAACTATAATTTTATGATTTTTTTCTGGTATGATACTCAACGTTATGACACATAAATACAAAACTTAGGGTCTGGTAGGGTAAAATGGGTAGAAAAAGCAAAATTTCTCATTCGGCACTCTTTTCCACTAAAAAAAACTATAAACAAGCAATTTTTGTCCCTGTATTCATGCAATGAGTTCATTAGAATTATTGTTAAAATAGTTTTATATATTTTCTTAAACTGCAAATTTATAATTTTTTACTTCTTTTTTTTATACCCATTTTACCCCAGAGGTGGGGTAAAATGGATATTGATTAAAAAATGCTATTAATTATGCAAAATTTAATTAAAACTTTATTTTTTAGCTACAAACACAAGTTGAGCAACGTTCTGCTGCATCAGAAACAGTCATCACTTCACCGGCCGTAGTTTGTATCCGATTTCTTTTTCGTCTGTCATTTTCTAAGGCATTTTTTTTCTTTACAACAGCAGGGGTGAAATTGTTGGAAGGATAGCATTTTTTAAATCCTTATAATGAGAAGAAATGGCAAAATTCTAAGTGGCTGAACTAGAAGTTTGAGTAGACAGAGCTTCCATAGTAGCTGTTTAAGTCTGTGCAACACTATTTACAGTTATTTCCCCATCTTTATCAATTAACACTATTTTGTGTTTAACAGCCTTTTTCCTACATAGTGTCAAATAGCTCTTTCAGCAGTTTAGGGAATGTTGCTTTGGACACTTTTTAAAGACAGCTCTCCGTGTACCACATCTTCAGGATTTTTCTCCATGCACACTTCATAGGGGCAAATACTTCGACATCCAAAGGTTGCAGGGCATGGCTTGAGTTTGATGGGAGGCAGTGAATGGTGATTCTATTGTCCATTGCTTGTTTTACTGTCTTATATGTCAAGTGACCATCGAATATCAAAAGAATGGGCTTTTCCTGGTGTTCCACTTGTTTAAGAAAATGCCCCATCCAAGACCTTAGTAAAGAAGAATTTATTCCTGACTTGCAAACAAGACAACCTATGTTGAGAGATGCAAAATATAAAACTTCTTAAGGGAAAGAAATATTGCTCACAAATGTCTAAAAATATATTACAAAGCAAAAATATAATTGTTAAAAGTTAGGATATGTCTCTTAAGTAAATTATAAAAAAATACCCGTTTTACCCCACAAGACCCTAAAATTTAACAGCACTGAATATGAAATATTATTGCAACAGAAAACAATAAAAACGGTAAAAAAAGGTGACAAAGAGAGTTCAGAAAAAAAGGAATAACTCAGACAGTAAAAGAAGTCATTGCGTTACATTGATATTCGATATTGCGACTACGAAACTACTTTACGTGCCCCAGTCGCTATTAATAAACATGGCAGATCTCTGGCCAACTCGAGCTTCGAACTCTTCGAACCCTCTGAGTAGGAGATCAATAACATTGCTGAACGAATTATCGAGGCTATATACTATTACAGGTTATAGACTTCATGATTACTCAAATTAATAATAGATTCGTAGATCTAAATTTAGTTGCTGATAATTTTTCAAGTAACCACAGACTTCTTAATACGTAAAGGTGCCTGAGTTGATCTAAAGGGCTGCATTTGTAAAAAATTTTGTTGGTTAATAATCAAAAGAATTAGTATCAAAAGTTGAAAGTTTCAAATTTCAACGGATTGAGATAGTGAAAGACTTCAAGGAAATAAGTTCCTTCGAAATTTTAGAAAGAATTAATCATCTTAAACTAGGAAACACCGGGTGATTATAATTAAATTTCTCCTATAAAGGGCAAGTTTTGAATATAGGCTATACACGAGATGCGCTCAGGAAATTTCGAAAAAAAATTTAGTTCCACAATGCCCACCAGAGGGCATCTTTTAGTGAAAAACATGAAATTTAATACAACAAACGACCAAAACGGAATACAAAAACAATATTAACATTTATTGACTAGTGTCTGATCACCTTGTCATCGAACCACATTAAGTAAAGGTCAGGGAGAAACAAAAACAGTTCAGTTTGCAGAAACAAGAACAGATTACGAGGAAATTCCACAAAAGCAGCAGTTGTTAATTGCGTCCAGGACGAAGTAGGGAAATGTGCTCCAAGAGACCGACCTCCTTCACATGCAAAATTTCAAGTCAATGGGCAGTGGGTTCAACAGCAGATCGTAAATGATCAGTTGTGAAGCTCTGCACATGAAACGTTATGGAGCTCATTAAGTCATTCAACGTCGTAACACCTCCACAATACACCAGCCTTTTTAAATAAATAGCCCCATAACCAGAAATCACATGGAGTTAGATCCGGCAAACGAGGTAGCCATGGATTGGGAAAGGAACGACTAATACATTACTCTGGGAAGTGTTGAAGCACAAGCGCCTTCACGAACCCATGGATATGGGAGGGCGCACCATCCTGCATGAAAATGGTCGATGTTAGGATCCCCTTTGCTGTAGTTACGGCACAACAAACGTCTGCTGCATGTCATAGTTCCCACAGCCCGTAACGGAGCATGTAACAGGCCCATGTTCACCGATTTCCTCAAAGAATAGCCCAAGGATGAATGTCGCCAGGAATCCACACCAGACAGAGACCTTTGAAGACTATAGGGGAATTTCAGTGTGGATCCGTGGATTTTCTTTTGACCAAATGCGGCAATTTTGTGTGTTGACTGTCCCAATGAGATAGAAATGAGCCTCTTCGCTGCACAGAATATTCCAAGTCCATGACAGATCAACATTAACTGAGTTGTTGAGAAAACTGTCTGTGGATGACAGACGTTGTGACTTTTCCGTATCAAGCAGCTCCTGGGTATGGCGGATCTTGTATCGGAAATTTCTGAGTACTTTTCGGACGGTGCTGTAAGATTGGTCTGTCTGACGAGAAACTTCACGCGCGCTACTGTCCCCAAACTCGGATGTCTTGGACTGTGCGTCAACAGGTAACGGCGTTAACAAGTAACGGTGTGACAGGTTCATCGTCTCTTCCAGGTTGAAATCCTACTTTCCCCGTCTCTTCAAATCTCTTAATCATAGCCCGGATACCCTTAGTAGACATTGGTCCAAGCCGTAGGTTCTTTCTACGACGAAATTCATGAACTGCAGCAGAAGTTTCCGTAACCTAGCTTTCCTAATAACGGAACTAAAGAGACCGTCATTAATACAGCCTGAAGCATCGATTTAATCATAACAACGTCAGCAACGTTTTATACCCTAGCCTGTTTTGCATAAAGCTTCCTCTTCTTCCCAAGTGTGCAAATCTCGACATTTTTCTCCTACAACTGACAGCTTTTCCCGGTTTTTCATTATATTACCCATAATTCTTGTTCTGGATTGTTAATATTGTTTCTGTATTCCGTTTTGGTCCTTTATTGCGTTAAATTTTATGTTTTTCCCAAAACGGCGTTCTCTGGTGGACATTTAACTTTTTTCCCACCGCAGAAACTCCGTGGGCGCATCTCGGGTATAGCCGATATATAAAATTTCGTTGCATTCCGTTTACCAATTCGTGCTGTAGGATACCGTTAATAGGGGAAGTTTAGTTATAACCACCCGGTATATATCCAGATTTAGTAACTGCAATGAGAGTGCTTCTATGTCTGTCTGCAAAGACAGCTTAATGGAAACATACTTTTGGTAACCTGAAACTGATAAAATCATATTTACGATCCTCGTTGGGGCAGGAAGGGCTAAGGAATATTTCTATACTGAGCACTGGAAAAGAAACCTAAACACCTTAAACTAATATTGACTAAAAACAAATATTTATTCGTGGCCTCTAAAACATGGAAAGTAATGTGATTCCTTTCCTTTTTCTTATAATACAATATAAAAAATAGACAGTTTTTTTTATTTTATAAGTAAGTTCACTCTGAATATATAGTATATAAAGAAAACTTATTTACATATTTTTCACATATAGGTTCTACAATATAGCAGTCAGGATGTGTCAGAAGTGGCATCGCGTCATAATGACTTAAGAAGTCGTCATTATGACCTGGCAAAGAGAGAAATTTGAGGAGCCAAATTCCCATTTCTGGCGACTTCTGACATCATTATGGGGCGAAAATCGCCTGTGATATATTTCGACCACAGTATGATACCACCCATATTTAGTGGTAGGGGTGAAAAAATTTTTACCACGACGCATCAAAGAACCTATTTCCATCCGTATGAACATAAATCCAACAGAGTAACAATGCAAGAATCTAGTAAAATTTGAAAAGCAAAGCCAACGTGGTTAAAAATAAATTGTAAAATCTATTTTGTAGATGCAATTTATTACATCGTCAGTATGGAAACTTGTCTTCGCACTAAATAAATGTTTACTTATTTTTGTGTCTTAATCACATTGGCTTTGTTGTTATATATTTACTATATTCTGTTCTCATGGGTGCACAAAAACTATAAAATGTATCCACCAAAACTATATTTTATGGAGATACCTAATAACTGATGAGAGTATTATATCATGCATAAACTTTTAAATATGACAAACGAACTTTCTTGACAGAGTGTGTTAGCAAAATATGTCATGACTCTGTATTCTAAGGTTTAGAATTTCACACTGTTTTAATTATACCAGTTATAAATAATACTTAATGACATAAATTAAACTCTATAGATGTAAAATATTTTTTTGGATAAAATAAAGAAATTAATAGACTAGAACTGCTTCAGTTCTATTATTACTAAGCTGAGAATATAATTTGCATAATGAAAGGCCGACTCAATATGTGCTGCCATCTTGTGTCATAAAGTTCAGCTACAGTATATTTCATAAATAGATTAAAGTAGTTTCATTTAAAACCAACAGATGACACCACTTTAGAATTTATAAAATAAAATATTCATTACATAACTAATCGCACTATGTTCAAGAATAAAATATACAAAAGACAAATGTAAAATGGATTTAAGAGTAAATAAAACTAAAAAACTTATCATAAACTCCCCATTCATCTATTAGCAAAACAAAATTAAATGAGAACAAACGTTCTTTAAAATGTGTTAGTTTTTTAATTTAGTTTATCAAAAACTTTTCAAAAAATTTCCTACTTTCAGAATTTTTATAATGATATCAATCTTATGTTTCCCCTTCATTTAATCTTCGAAAGCTATTTTCTTTTTTCATCTATTAATAACACTAGTCGGACAGACTTTGATAATGAATATTTCTCTAACCAAGATTGAGTAATATCATCTGGACATTGGATATTGTCATACATACACAAGCTTATAACCGTATTTGACTGTGCGAAAGACAGGCAAAAAGGTAAGAAACCTTACACTTTTAATCCCCATAGCAAGATTTATTATACCTTTTCTGGATCCTTGCCAAGGATTAACCAAAAGCTCCCAAAAGGGAAGTGCATTAAGAGCTCTTAATTGAAGTTGCGTTAACTCAAAGATTGGGATAAATAAATCACTAAAATAGTCTTCCTACGTCTGGAAGAAAATAGTAAAAAAGATGGACAAATTGTTTTTTTCACTTCTTGTAACTTTGAAAATATAGAGGTGAAAGGTAAATATATACTAAAACTATAGATATTTAAAGTATCTCCATGTACAATGGTAGCTCCTTTATACGAAATTTTTAGCTAAACGAAAAACTTCTTGTTCCCTGCCGAAAATCCCATAGGGCCCGTGTAATAAATTATTCCCTTGTACGAATATTTAGTTACACGAAACATTCACTTATACTAAATAACGTTTGAACATAAATTTTATTCAGCAAAAAAATTCAACAAATTTCTGCTTCCAAAAATATTTCGCGAATAAATTTATACTGTGTTAATTAGCATCTCCTAAGGTTATCTTTCTTAAAAATACTTTATTTGTATTATTCATCAAAAAGTGGAGTTGTTTATTCCTGTTTTCTATTTCTCTTGATATTATTTTAGTTTAACGGTGTTTTATAAAAACTGTTTGTTTTATGTGTTTATGTGTTCAATAAATAATCTATGCTATATTTAATGTAGGTGATAAAAAATAATTTTATTATTATATTTAACAGATATTAATATAAAAGCCATTTTTACTCTAAACTACGTTTATGCATTATAAACCCCGAAAAATAGAGTCGTGTTTTCATGTTTTCATAGACGGAAACGACTACTACTCAGATATACGAAGTATTCACTTATTCGCAGAATTGCCCCTGTCGTATGGTTTTCGTGTAAGTCAATTTCCGCTGTGTTTTTATCGAAAATGTGACCCAAAAGAAACAATTTAAAATGGTGTCGAATTTACTTATCTTAAGACACAATATTTCAATGAGAAAATATTCAACAAACAAGACAAGTATATTTCACTCGATTCATTTCGAGAAATCCCCCAGGAAATATATTTTCTAAGGAATTAGTGTACTTATTAATTGAATCTTCTTGGAATTACTTCTTAGTGACAATCAAATTTCTTACGAACGCAGGTCCGCCTTACATTTTGACGTCATTTTATTGCTTATTAGACTGCAATAAAAATAGAATAAGTACTTTTGCCGATTATAGAAGTTAACTGCATGTGAAAGTATAGCTGAAGGAGCCGACCCGACACACTTTTAACGTAGAATAATTGAAGGAATTCGAATACCTGCGGTGAAAATCACAGAAACTGCTGCGTTTGTAAATTACTCAAGAAGCAAGTAATTGGAAGGTGTATAGACTGAACTATCGGACCAAACAAAAATGCCTAAAATGAAAGCCTGTTCAGTTTAGAATATTGAATTCTATGGCTTAAAGGAACTCCTAAAACCGACAAATGGGCGACAGTGCATGAAATTATAAAATATCTTTATCAAGAACACTTATCAGTGAACTACGAACAATCTGTCTTACACTGCTTATGGAGTTAAAATATCTTTACCGTTTTTTCTACAAACAGAAAATAAAAGGAGAGGGAGGGAAACTACCTCGTTACAGGAGTGTAAGAATTAGATTACTAATAGTAAGAAGTAATGTTCGATTACTCACATTTCCAAGTACAACTTCAGAAAACAGAGTGAAAAGCAACAGAAAAATACAGATATCCATCACCTTACAGCAACCCTTAGTTGTATGAGGTATGATGAACTGTGGGTGAATTTCTTGACATGTTTTGGAAATTTTAATAGATCCATGAATGGCAGGTGAAACATATCAAAATATTGATGTTGAAAACGCTAACCTTGCTACAATGATAATTTACCAAATTGAAAATGGCTTATTTATATAATGTACCTTACCATACTACTAATTATGTAATAACAGTAGGTAGGATGTGCAACTTCAAAAAACCAACAAAATTCAAGCATCTTATTTCAAATTTCTATTTGTAACTAAATAAAGAATTTAAGCAGCTGCACCAATTATCAAATTAGAAAATGTTATAAACTGAATGTGATGTCCAATTATTCCCATTGTTCATGCCAAGAAAGAATCAGGGCAATACTGATAGCCAAACATGCCCTGCTTTAAGAGGGGATGACCATTAGTCATAAAAACATTTTACTTATTCTATTTTTTGTTGGGATCACTTTTTATACCATCATATAAAAAAATTAGCACATTTTTTGCACAATCTTTATGACTAAGTATCTTGCGTAAATTTAGAATTAAAACTCATCACCTAAGCTTCATATATTTCAGAGTTTCAGTTAAGTATTGTTAAGATAACAGAGGGCAAGCACTGGCAAATGTCTCATTTAAAAGATCACAATAGTTAAATGGCAAAACAATTTTCAAAAGCCAGAACTTTTCATAATAAAGAATATGAAAGAGTTTAAAAGATACATTTACATTTAAGATGTATTTATTCATCTTACATCACACTCACAATTTACCTAATCTAGTGCAATGACCTAGATAGTTTCATATATTGAAATTTTCTTTGCTCCAATAGTTTTAATTATGAATCCTCAATAGCATAAATTTTGTTCTTTGCTTGTGTAAAACAAGAAAAAAAAATAAAAATAAAAAAAAAGGTACATCTACTTTTTTTTTCAGTTTACAAGTAAAAGAGTGACACACTACTAAAAGTTAAAGTTAACTTTCTGCAGCTACAAACATTCATGCTACTAGAGTAAGATTCAAGAATACAGATTGTATTATAAAAGGAAGCACCTAACCTGTTATCTAATCCAGTAAAGTGAATGTATGATATAACTAGAGATGCAGGTTTAGTACTTTGAAAATTAACAGTTGCATCAGATTTTTGAGCAAAAACAGTAAGAATAATTTTAAGATTAGTAAAACCAACAATAAAGCCAAAATGCAGGAAATAGTGAAATAAAATCTGAATATAAGTTGCATCACTAGAAGCTAGAAATTAACTGTACATTCCAAGTCAATAGACATGCAAACACAAATAGGTACCACAATGATGTCCCAGAACCCTGAGTAACCATATTATCAAAAAATTTATCTAGTGAAAAAACTTGAATGTAAAATTTTAATAACATCACATCTGACAAAACTACATATTTACCACATTTAGTGAATTTCAAAGAGAACAGCCCAAAGCATAGATATCCATTGTTGAAATACTCTCAATTAACTTTTAGATACTTTTGTAAACTAATCATTTCACTTCTTGATAGCGACATATAATTTTCAATCCTAAACTTTGTTTCAGATACTTTTAAAGTTAATCTAACAAAAATAGGAAGATGTTTGAAGATTTATACTTAAGGGAAGGAAAATATTTAAACTATATTTGTGAAACTTTAATCTGAACGGTAAGTTTCCCAATTTTATTTTTTAATACTTTATCTTTTAAAAATGTTTTTATACACGTAATTATAGACAAAGTATGTAAAATACTTTTGGTTTAAATTATTTCTATGCTTAATTTTAATTATGTGAAGAATATCATTTTATTATGTTTGATTGAGAAATTGTTTACAAGAGTATTATCTATGCTGTATGCCTAACATTGAAGGAAAGCACTATACACAGGTGCTATAAGAATAGAATCCTTAAATGCAATCTATAATTTTTTTTACCTTTGGATTAGTTTATAGATCTTCAACTAGCATTTTTTAACTTAGCAACCCCAAGAATGTTAAATCTATCTATCTATATAGATATATATAATATGAAATCAGTGTAGAACACACAAATAGTAAAAGTGTTCAATGAAAAGACAGATTAGTTATTTGGCATCCACATTTTTATTGTGTCAGTATCATGACAAGATTCCAGTGAAAGGTAACACAACAATAAGACATACCTTATTCTTCCAGGCTACTATGCACATATGAAATCGCTACTCCTAACAACATTGAGCTTGCTTCATTGCAAGTTTGTGATTAATAACAAGGATATTTTGGCAGGTACTTCATGTATAAGGCACATGAAGTTGGCCAAAATGATTTATAAAAATTATAGAAAAAAACAGGCACATAGATATAGTAGCATAATAGCCCAGAAAAGAAAGCATTTAATAATAGTGGCATCACATGACATTTTATAATTTAGCAGTAGAAAACTTTTAGCACAATTTACAAAAATCCAAATATCACAAAACATGTATTTACATCAAGAAATGTAAAAAATGGGTGGTAAAAAATGAATTACAAAATGGTCCCTAGACAAACTCAAATGGAATTTTCTTTGGTCTTTCATAAGAAATAAAATTTCTAATTTTTATACATATATATTAATTTCTGGCTTTTAAACTAAAACAATTTGGGTTAGATACACATTACTATGTACCACAAAACAATCATATAAAAGTATACAAAAAATGATACAAAGAGCAAATTTACAAAGAAAAAAAAATGCACAAACTTATCACTAACATACTAGTAATTAGTAACTTCACATTACTAGCAGCATATACTGAATATGAAAAAATGACAATGACTCAAAGCATTATAAAAGCTATCACAATACATTAATCTTCTAAAATTCACACTTGCAAAAGATGGGTATTTGTTAGGGAATTGAATGGAATGATATGAAATTTCTTTCTTGACATACATAAAGTTACCAACAACTTTCTCTCAAAAGCTTGATCAGCAGTAATACTATAAGTAAATACTACGTAAAAATAATTTAAAATTAGAAATCTCAATTTTTTTCTAAAATTAATGAAGCACAATTTAACATACTTTAAAAAAAATTAATTTACAATTTTTTTTGTATAATAATAAAAAGCTATTTGGGATAAAACCTATAAATTCAAAGCTCAATAAAACTATTTGTACAAAATATAATCTTAACCAAGAGTATTAAAATTTGATATGAAAAAAATTTTAGCTTTAAAATCTTAATAAGATGGAAAGAATAGGGACAGATTTAAAGATAACTGTAAGCTTTGAAGAATGTTTGATGTATGCTAGTTCTTTTCCACAATACTTATCTAGTCATGTGATGATTTTCACACAGAATTACACACAATATATTTCATATGTATAGAAATGGAATATTGAGAGCTGAAATAAAATTTCAATAACACATTTGGTGCCTTCGTGTGAAAAATATGTCACTACAATGGCTTTAAGTAGAAGTCAAAGATGAATAAAACGCAAAATGTCTTGTCATGCTTTATACTAATATATAGCTAATCATTTAAGTTATAAATAGGTGAATTTAATTTAATAAAGTCGATTTTTTTCATGGCAAATATATGCAACTTACACAAATTCAAAGAATTTTCAAATTTCAAGTCCTAGCATTTCTACACTAAAACATACTGTCATGAAAAGTACACAAACACTAAAATTTGTAAAAATAATATAACTAAGCATTATGATATTTAACTCTTGAAAATAAAAGATTATCACATTTTTTAAAGTATCCCTAAGACAGTTATACTACTCAGCCTAAAAACACATTTACTTCACTTTGAATCCTATGTTTCTTTTGATTCTGCCTTTATGCAGATGTCATAAATCAAGCACAAAATATGCCTTCACACTATAAAATTCTATGTATTTCATATTATGTGTACTAAAACTTTATGGATCTTTTTTAAAGTGTTGGTAGATTAAAAATATAAAAATACTGTAAAAGTGACAAAAGCTTATATTGCAATCATAAAATATTGGACACAGGCTATCCATTCTGATTATATAAGCATTACAATAGATTGGGTGTCATAAAACTACAGTATACAAAGGCAAAATGTCTTTAAAAAACATGAGCAGTGTGTTAGTAAGGCATTACATTGACATAAGGCTGTAATAGTTTTACCAATATCAGAAAAAAATAGTAGCAATCAAACTTACTATAGCTGTAAAATAATTACAAAATATATGTATAAAAGCCTCATTACTTTTTTTTACCACAAAGTTATATTTTGACTAAAAATGCAGATCACTTAACAGCATTTATACATTTATTTTCCTTACAAAAAGCTATCATAACCTTTCACTCCAATTAAAATTAATAAGTACAATATAATGGTAAAATTCAAGGAACTAATAGTTAACATTATGAGCTACATTAACAAATTTTTCACATATGTAACTTATTTTCATGTAAAAAGAGTTACATGACAACAATGTATGAACAAATTAACTTCATGGCCTATTACTACCAATGTAGAAAAATGCTGACTTAAACATTAGTCACTGAACAACATTAAAAAGTTGTAGGCCTTTAACAAATCAGTTATATAACATAAATTTGAACTGGTGTTAACTTCAAATTAATAATTTAGTATTTGATTGTTCATAAACTTATTAAGGCAAAAATTCAACACCATGTTCAGCTCCAAACTTATGAATATGCTACACATTTTAAAAAACTTATTAGGCTGAATTACTTTAACAATGTAACTTTTACAACAGTATTAATATCAGCTCAGTAGTCATAAATGGGAAAAAAAACCTAAATTAGAGTAATATGTAACACCCATGATTTATTTAATATATATTCATAATAAATGTTAGTGGTTTGAAACATGAATGTATTGAAGATAAAAACTAATAATAAACTTCAAAAGCACCTCTTTTACAGGGATAATTAAGTGTCTATCTAGATTGTTTAGTAAACTTTAAAAACTCTTGCTTTTATACAGTTTTTAAATTATGCAAGATATAGATTATTTTTGAGCAGAAAACCTAATAAATTGAGCATTAAACTTTAATAAATACTTCAAAAGTAGGAAAAACAGCTTTGTTTTCTTGATAGCAAAATTAATGTGATAATTTAAATATTTAAAAAAAATAGAATTTTTAAATTGATTATCTGACTAAAACTTTAGGATTAAAGCATTTATTAACATGTACACATACTTCAATACTACAACATAAAAAATAATATAAAGAATAAAAAGAAATATAGATTTTTTTTAATACTTTTTACAATTTTATTTGAGAGTTTAAACACTAACCATGGTAACTAAATATACTTAATTTTAATTAATATAGATGGATAAGGGTTAAAGAAAAATAATTATGACTTAAAGGATAAATGTACTTATAAAAGTCGCTAATGTTTACAGTATAAAACTGTTTATCAAAGTAAAACTGTAACAATAAAATACTACAAGCAACATGGTTTTAGAAGATTTTTAGATAATATGCAGTAAAATGAAAATGACTAAAACCTGCATTTTTAAATTATTTCAGATAAATCACAGTCAAAAAGAAACTTTTAAAAATTAATACTTGTATTATGTATACAGAAAATATTTAAAATCTTAATTTTATAAACAGTCAAATTGAAAAATTTTATATATTAATGAAAATTTAGACGCAGCAAATATAATAAAGACTTTATACTGAAGCATTTAGAACATTAGCTCATGATAAACTGGAAGAAGAAAAAAAAGCACCAAAATTTATACCTTACAGAAGAGAGCATCAACATTCTCAAACTAGATTAGCAAAATATTTTTGTGTTTGCAAGATAAAACACACACAAAAAAAAAAAAAAAAAAAAAAAAAAAAAAAAAAAAAAAAAAAATCAGAAAGACAGCAATAAAACTTGCTATTAGAACATTTTTTATAACACATACAGCAACTGACCTAAACATGAAGCTAAACACAAAAGAATAAAATAATAAAAATGTACACTATATTCAAAAGCAGAGGTCAATATAAATACTATTTATGACTCAAAACACAATTTTGTAAAACCAAAACTGTGTAACATTCAAAGCTATGAATTTTTCCATTTCATTCATAAATTTCAATGACTCACAGAACACCCTACACAAAAATGAAAGTATACAATTCTAGTATACTAAAAAAAATTAAGCATTATTAGACAAAGAGAAATGGAAAACAGAGAAACATTTTACAAAAGAATACATATAATTTATAAATAAATTTGAGAACACATTTTTATGACTGGGGAAAAAAATCAGTTCTTAATAACTATGTAGAGTAAGATAAAATTTAATATTTAATTTATAAACAATTATATTACAAACCATAAACAAAATAAATTAAGAATTATGTCCAAAAATGTATTGACTAAAGCACACAATGGAAATAATATTAGGTATAACTTAATACCTTTAGCACATTTCTTATTGCTATATTTTTTGACAAAAATGAATGCATTGATAAATGATAATTTAAGTGAAGTAAATAATCTATCATGGGTAACAAGATATAAAAAAAATTCTCTGTAAAACTAATTCTTCCAAATCTGCATGTCTTGATAAAGCACTAATTCTAGTCTAGGCAACTTCAGCATAAAGTAAAGTACTTAAAAATCTCAACCATGAATTACCTGAAATAAAACAGAAAGTTGAATATAGTCCATACATACAAAAAATTTCACATTGTTATGAAATTTGTCAGCAATATCATTAAATGGAAAATAACTTACAAAATATCTAAAAAAGAATGTCAGCACTTTCAGTTGCTGACCAGCCTCCTGTATCTTCAGGTTTAGCAGGGACAATAGCATCCAGAGTAGGAACATCATCTGTTGTTTCATTTTTACCAGGAATGGGAAGATTAGGCCTATGATTTGGCTGGGATACACCCAGTTGAAAATCACTAGTGCTACTGAGAACCTGAGGTGTATAGTTTGATAGCCCTAACCCTGAAAAAGAATTTTAAACAAATGAATAACAAAGAAAGTTTAAAAAACTCTTAGTTCATAAATTTAAAATAAAAAAAGACAAAATCCTTTTGAAATAAATACTGCATTGACTACAGTAAATATAAAACTATTCAATTATTTTATTCACAATTATAGTGATAAATGTATAACTGTTCAGCTAATTTATGAAAAATAATAATTACAGAAATATCTGGTTTCAAATTTTCATCTAATAGAATATATATATATATATATATATATATATATATATATATATATATATATATATAGAGTGAGGGAGAGAGAGAGAGGGGGAGGGGGGAGAGGGCAATACATCACCAGCCAACACCTAAGGATTTTAACATCATTCAAAGGACAAAAGAGATAGGGAGGCAAAATCTGCTTTCAACTATTTACTAACCTATGTAATAGTAATTAATAATATTGCCTCAAAAACATTGGTCACCATACTTACATGTAAGAATTTTACCCAATCCATATGGTATCATTATTATATGAATTCTCAAATTATTACACATCAGGATTAAAACAAGAATAGGCATTTTATTAAAACAAATCTTAATAAACATCAAGTTTAAAATTCACTACCCTTCTACATTTCAGTCAAGTTTGTCTATTTGTAACAAAAGTATATGACATATTTCTAACAAAAAACTTTCTAATAGAAACTATAAATTAAAAGTCAGTTCGGTTCAAATCTTTTTTCCATTTTAAAGTAGTATGTTATATACCTGTGGCAACACATTTGTACATTTAAACGATAGCATAATTTTTTTAAAAAATCACTAATACTTATACATTTTCAATAGAATAGCTTTTCATTTCCTTATAAATTCACATTGAATGTCATACAAACAGTACAAGTCCTCATATAAACATCTTTGTACCCAATATATTAAAGCATATACTGCTAACCTATTTTTCTGTCTGATCCCACAGCAACAACCACAATTTAAAAAATCAAAATATACTAACCACAATAATTTTATTCATTCATTATTTAAACTTTATTTTATAGTTACAGAGAACTAAAAATAAATGAGTATTGGCTATTTAGGAATTTATATACTACTTTCAAATTTTGTATTAGTTTTGGATTATTATCTATTCTTATAAAAAAGGATAGATGACCATACTAATGGTGGTGAACAATCCTGCAGGGTTTATGGCTCCAAAGGCCAGAGTAAATTAGAAAATTTTAAAAAACCTCTCTAACAGCAGATATCACCCAATGGGGTTGGGCTTCATGGAACTTACAAGCAAAAACACAAAGTTTACCTTGAATTCAAAAGAAATATTTTCAGTTTATAAGTGTGCAGACCCTACACTAATTAGAGAATAAATTTTGCAAACTTAATACACTAAAAATGAGAATGGACAAAATAAAAACTATTAAGAACATGATTAAAAATCTTAATTTAAATATATTACAACTGCTCATCTCAATTCTGTGACACTATTCGTAAAATGACTCATAGGTTCACTTTTTTTTTTTTTTTTTTTTTTTTTTTTTAAAGAAAATTAATCTTTCGGAAATGAGCATAATGAGTTTGAGAAATTGTGGGAAGAGCCAATCTCATCACATGGGAACAGAGTGGTAACTACTTTTACCAATTTTATCCAGGAACATGGGAATACTCCTGTAACCCTATACAGAAGTACACTATGACCTCATTTTTAAATCTCAGAGAATCATACACATTCTGATAAACGTATTTATGAATCTTCCTCTCTCCACCTTTCCTTCTATTGTTTGAGAATTGTTTCTTTAACATTTAACTGTTGTATAAAGGAAAGGATTTTCATCAAAAACTGTTTTGTGTAAGGAATTATTATCCAAATCTACTTGTTCATTGCCACTTAGCCTGGAATGGCCCTTAATCTGAGTTATTGGGAAATATTTTTGCGGCTCCGCGCATACTTCACGGCCTTTTTTAGTTATTAATTCAAATTTTTCATTTGGATTCTTCAGTTTTCCCAATTGACTGTCAGTAAATACGTTCATATTTTTTTCCCTCTATTTCTCGAATCTTAAAGTTCTATTTACGTAACAGACGAGAGAATTGAGTAAACTTCTATTAATATATATATATATATATATATATATATATATATATATATATATATATATATATATATATATATATCGATATAAACAAGTTTAAATTTGTTTATTTTTTCAAAATCGAAACAAAAATAATCTCTCGACAGAATTAAACCAAAGCAGAATTTAATTCTCTAGAGTTACACAAATATCTATTTCTTCGAGAATATTAGGTACAAAATGACAAAGTATAAGACTTTTCTTCTCATTGAGCCACTTTCGTGGGGAAAAGGGAGGAAGGAGTCCCTGTTTGCACCTATGCAAATATCGGGAGTCGAATTCGTAGATTAATCAAATCCGTCCTATTATCATAGGACGGATTTGGAGAACTAAGATTAATTTTTTTACCGCACAAGGTCTAATCAGATAGGAACCTATCGCTTAAAGCCGATTCCAAATGGCTATAAGATCAATGTCAGAAGAGAAATTCAAATCTGTTGACTCTGGTACTGAGAGATAGCAAATTACCGATCTGGCATTTCGTCCCTATGTTTTTGTATACAATCACAATCTGGCAGGAAGAACTTAACTCGTAAACTTGAGAACTCTTAATAAACATACCAGAAAAATTCAAGAGCACTGAATATCCTCAATATATTTACCCACACTTATCACTGGAATGATTTCTTCCCTTTTTTTCTATTAGCTGGAATCAATTCTTGTTAACTTTTAAGCAATTTAGTTTGATCTCAGAGATTGATGTCTCTTAAATAACTGCACCTGAAATGTTTATCATACTTTTCCTATGGGCACAGTTGCCTATAGCTGGACTCGATTAATCTAAGAACAGACTCAACGACTGTCACTGACGAAAAATAAAACTAACATTCTACAGCAATTACAAAGATATCATATTACTTCTAATAATTAAAGCAATATTCTATCAAAGCACATTTAAATTCACTATATTAATACTATAGAATATGTAAAGAGAATTGAGAAAGATCTTACTAGAATTGGCTGCTGATCCAATGGCGACTGAAGGATCAAAAGAATCCGCATGACCGCCATTTTCATCAATAGGGGATGGACTGGCATTCTCTGAAGGATATTCAAAGGTTGATGTGGCTCGGTCATCAAACTGGATGGTAAGCTGTGAAATTAATATTTACAGATAAGTATACACAAAAATTGATGATTAAACAGAAGTCATTACACAGTAAAGAAACAGTAAAAAAAACACTTCAATTTCAACCCCCCTGAGTTGTTTCAGCCATCAAGGGAAATACTAGTGAGTTTGAGATATTTGCTTCATCATCAAACTTTGAAAAGCAAAACACCAAATGCTAATTTACAAATATGCACAAAGGCAATCAGTTTACAGTTAGAAAATTATCAGTTTTACATTATTTTAATGCGTATCAACAACAATTATAAAGCTTTGAAATTAAAATATCGGTAAACAGAATAAATACAATCTCGATTTTCTCAATAATGAAAACTTCTGAATGAAAGGATTAATGCCATCTAAATACTTAAGCATATACCAGCTCCTGATTTCTTAATAAATCCATAATAATTTTAATAAATGGCACAATCAAAGTTTTGATATTAAAATTGCCAAAGAAATTTTGCGCCATTCAATATATTAACTATATTGTACAGTAAAATATCAATGATTATAGTAATGTTCAAGTATCGACAAACTTATTGGAGAAAGAGCCTCTTTTTAAATATCCTCGAGTTAGCACGTACATATAATGGAAAGTAGTTTTTGAAAGCTATTACAGCTAAGGAAGATTTTTTAAAAATTTATTCCGGAATTATTTCCTATGTAGTCAGGAATGGAAATTAATTTTGCTAAGCATTACGATCACTAGTGCTTAAAAAATGTTATTTTCCAAAATTATCTAAACATTCAAATAACTTTAATTATCTAAATATCGCCCAAAGAGAAATGAAGTTTGAATTTGAAGTTTCTTTTACGTGCAGCCAATGTCAAACCTACAGCTTTCGAGGCCCGGAGCAAAAATATCCTAACCCCCCGACATCTATTAGAAGGTTGACCGAAGAAAATGTCAACATAAATGTATAATTAATATTTAAATAAAAAAACTATTAAAATAATTTGGAACACACTTATACAAAAGCATTAAAGGAAAAACTTACATTGAGCATACATTTTTTTAAGCTTATTAACTCCTTGACATACACTGACGACTGAGAAACGTCAGTCCTCTCATGTGCCAAAGTAGACTTTCACGTCTTCGAGACGTCAATAGCTGTCTCCAACACCAGTCGTGCAGCATTATATTAAATCATAATTTTATACTGTTACTTAATTATTGTACATTAGCATCATATATAAACCTCATTAAATGTTACATAGCAATGCAAACTTCAAAATAAAACGTTCTCTTTCTCAACTGGCACAAAATTCTTCAGATGAGTCAGAACTAAATAGTATTTTTCGGACACATCAGATTCAGTTTCACTTCTATGTCAAGGGGTTAATCGGTCCTTTTATAGTTAAAAAGTTTTTTTACTTATCTGTCAACGAAAAGATAACAAAAAATACACTACCGATCTCATAAATTTTAAGAACTTATAGGAATCTACAATTCTAAAACTGTAGAGACAGTTAATATCATATAATTTGACTCGTTTAATCCTTAATTTGACAAAATGTTTCTTCAAATATTTTTTAATTTCTGTTATTTTCCCATGTCTGTATAGACATTAGGATCTCTGTAAAATAAACAAAAAAAATATCATTTTCCATTTTTCAGATAATGTCCGCTGTGGCGAACACTAACAATTATGTTACATAGTAGTTATAAATATACATGTCCGGTGTAGCGGCCAGACTTAGCCAAATTAAGGATTAAAACAGTTCCCAGGTGAAATCTCAAATACTTGAAATTTCGCCTAAAAACCACTTTTACTCTACATTCTTAGTTTTTATTTGATGTCTTTCTTCATTTCACTATCACATAAGAAATATACTTAAAAACATTTCAGATTTTTCAAAGGCCCCTTCCTGACCAGAGGCCCAAGGCAGTGCGCAGGCTTGGTATGCTTACGCGTGCAGCTACTTAAAATATCTATAACTTTATGTGAAATACATGCTATAGAATTTTTCGGTAGAAGATAAGTTTAACAATACATTTAAAGAAAATTTGATTAAGTAGTTGCAACAGACACCTGCATTATTTCGTATTCTTCCTTCAAGATTAAACTCTGATACCAAAGCTGCATGAGAAATATCCAATTTCTTGACACAAAAAGTAGTAGAAAGGGATTTATTTTTAGACGCAACTCATATATAGAAATTAATTCCTCTTAAATAGCTATATAAATCAAATGACGCTAATGATCACAAAGCCTTGGGGTTAATATTTGTAAACACAGCTGTTACAACACAAGCGAGAAAGTTTAGCTGCAGATTTGTAACAGATTGTTCCATAAATGCCTACGACAGGGATTAGCAACAGTTAACATTCTTGCTTACGAGCAAAACTGATTTCCATATTTTATCAGTAGCGTGACTGTGAAATTTTCTCAGGGTGGATTATTCCAAAAGCAGTGATAATTGAAGTATGAAGAGAAAAGTTACAGAAAAAGGCAGACAAAGAGAATTAGTGCCAGGTGTATCGATACGGAAATAGGTCAATATTCGACATGGTAATGTAATTTGATTCTATCCCTTAGTTATTTTGATTATTGTAGTACAAATATAACAACAGCTCAAATAATTCTCAAACATTCCCCCAGGGAATAATTTTTATAGGCAGGACATAATATCGCCTAAGAAATGTTGCTATAAATTTTTTGAAGGAAGGAAGGAAAATGACAAATGTATACAGAAATTCATGTGCATATATATTCAGTAATCTATGCATATTTTCTTGCATGAAAATACATATTAATCCCGAGTTAGTAATAGTACAGATTTAAAAACAGATGATCTCTTCTGAGCATAAAAAAATAAGGCTTTCCCCAAAATTAATATTTAGTCAACTTTGTGCGATGCACATAATACTGAAAATACACTGCGATAATAATTCTCAAATATTCCCCCAGATAATAATTTTTATAGGCAGGGCATAATATTGCCAAAGAAATGTTGCTATAAATTTTTTGAAGGAAGGAAGGACAATGACAAATGTATACAGAAATTCATGTGTATATATATTCCGTAATCTATGCATATTTTCTTGTATGAATATATGTGCGCGCGTGCGTGCGTGCGTGCGTGCGTGTGTGTGTGTGTGTGTGTAATATGGGCGAGACTCATTCAAAATCACAACAAAGTTTATTTCTGGTAAGAAACATGAAATCCATACAACAGGCAAACACTTTTACAACTTCGTGCACATCGACCAAGTGATCTCGCACATACGCTTTTCAAGTAGGGATTCCTCAGGTAAAAAGACTACGAATAATCCCTAAGCACAATTGATCACGTGATTAAAAAATACCCATGTTTAAAGAGAACGCGCTAACTATTGAATAAAGTAGTACAGACAGAGGCTGAATTAAGTCTATAGCGTGTCTGGGGGGAAAAATCAGAATTATCCCGCAAAACCCCGAAATTACTTTATGAACAAAAATTATTAAATTAATATTAAAATACGTAAATAAAGGATTTTAATATTACACACACATTATATATATATATATATATATATATATATATATATATATATATATATAAATCTTAAGTTAAAAATACTACAGCTTTAAAAAAACTGATGATCACCTGTGAGCATAAAAAATAAGGTGTTTTCCCAAATTAATATTTAGTCAACTCTGTAGGATGCACAGAATACTGAAAATACACTGCGATAATAAATATTTTAATGACATATTTTTATAAAGATAATTGACCTTCAAGTTCAAAGAAATAGTAATAGTTATTCTACATTCTGGGAAGGGGATAATTTTCCTACACTCAATACGGTTGTAACTTAAAGACAGAGATATGGACTTTAATCGGATGTTGGTCCTCCTTGTGGATAATTAGTAGTTCACACGCATTTGTCCAGATGAACTGCTGCGGAAGCCGGCTTCCGTTCCTGTCTGGAAATTATGGAAAGATAACAAATGGCATCTAATCGATTTAAAACAGCGTACAACCGATGCCACAGCACTGTATGTCTTAAACTGCCGACAGCGCTTGTGGTTGGAGGACGTATAACAACCTCAATGAAACAGTCAACTACCGTTTAACACTAAAACTGCAGCAGTTTCGGTACACATAATATGAAAACATTCATTCTAGTGTAAAAATAACTATTTCCATCCTGTTGATAAGTATGTCTTTCACAGTAATATTAAGCTTATATACATTTAAAATGAAAATTACAAATATGATGGAAAAATATTAATCAAATTTAAGAAATTGCATGTTATAAACGGGGAAGTCACTTTTGAAATGTTAATTCAAACTACATAATTTACGGAAATAAAAAATAACAATTAACACGTTCTTGAAAATACTGAACTTTTTTCCACTTGTTGCTTCAAAAAGAAGAAGAAAGAAGTGTAGAACAAAACTCTGATTTGTCTAACGCCTAAACATTCTTAAAATGCTTATTTTACCCATTTCAGTAATTTTCATTTAAAAATAAATATTCTCCGCATATTTGTATTTTGAAAAAAAAATAAATACCAACCGTTTGGTTCTATACATAGAGAATTTTAACAGTTATTATCTTTTTTTTTCTGATAAATAACTATAGTTGAATATTACTGTTTGTATACACATTGTAGAACTCACTCGGGTAAAACTTCTTAGAGAAAAATTTCTTCTTACTCCATGAAGCTAATCTAGATTACTCTTATTTGTAAGTTGCAGATTATATATATATATATATATATATATATATATATATATATATATATAATTCTTCTGTCCGTGTATTTGTAACAGACTCCTCCTAAACGACTGGACTGATTTTGCTGAAATTTTGTGTATATAACTAAGTGGATTCGAGAATGGTTTAGATTCACAATTTGATCAATTATAAAAATTTTTTAAATTAAAAATCCAGAATAGCGCCCTTATTGAGATTTTTATAATGCCGCTTGAAACTCTTCGCTGGCAACATATCTTTTGCGCAGTGGTCAGCGGAACGGGCTTCAGTACGAGAAGTCCCATGATCGAATCCCCTTACAGGCGATGTGGGAATTTTAATTTAATCTAATTACGTCTGTCATGACTGTACGCGTGGTGGCGTCAAGTATTTTTAAAATCATTTTTTTTCCTTACTCTTCCATCAAAACGGTCTAATTTATAATTTATTTTTAACATTTTACACTTTTTGGATTAACAGCATTAAAACAGGAGAACGTCTATCAGATCGTCTAGTGTACACAGGTCTGGGACTATCAGGTGTCAGTGCGTGCATGCACGAAGACGTCCAAATTTCTAGGCTGGCCCATAGATTATCTACTAGGTATATGCATTGATTGGATGTCCAAATACTACCTTCCAAGCAGGCGGCTAATAGCCACGAAGCAGCCTTGTATGTGTGTATTATAGTAGAAAAAAAAGCGGCATCAAGTGCTTTAATGATTTCCCATTGTATGCAAACTCTTTAACTATTTTTAAAACTTTAAATAAAGGAAATAGAAACTCATTTTTTAAGATCCTTTCGCTATTTTTTTAACTCGTTAAAACCTGGAATTTTGGCCTCCAGCGCTGACTTCTATATATTGCGAAAGGAAATGCTTTGTATTAAAGTTAAATTGGACAACAACGACGTGTAGCGCTTTCTTCAAAAATACCTTTTTGGGGGGAGAGGGGGGGAAGATGAGAGTTTCGAGGATGATTTTTGTTAAGAAAGTGGCGGTTGGGTTTGCTTCCAAACTTATTTTCTTACTATGTTATTATACACTAATGAGCTCCCGAATCTGAAACTTTTTCTATCCTTTATTTCTGCGTTTTAAATTGCTCGCTCGTTTCATTTTCCAGCTTTACTGTTAAGGATTCTCAAGATTAGAGGTCTTTGCCCAGGAAATCACGTTGCAGCAAAATCCTGGGTTTACTAGATAGATGAGAATCACTAACAGCGGCCGGATTTAGACTCGCTGAGTTCCTAAGCTATATAAAACCCACAGATTCCCCTGCTGTTTTAATTTACATCAGGTGGTCCCAGAAAAAAAGGAAAGTGTATACGTATGTTTAATATAGGAAAATGTAATCAATTTTTATTTAAATTAAGGATCTAATAACAAAAGCTGAAAAAAAATAAGTATCTTCTCTCAACCCATCAGCACACCCTTTTTCTATCCCTAAACATGCTTCCATTTATTTGAATTCTACAGAATTTCGAATCCATATTAGTTTTTCCTCTTTCTATTTTTAATTTAATCGTTTTCAGTTACTCCTTTCTTGCAAAGAAATTTCATAATTGAAAGGCTTGAACCCAGTAAGTCCTGTTCACTCATTTTTCCTCCAGTTAGGCAGCCAAACAAGAGGAGATTGGTCCTGGAATTTAGAGGTGAGGATTTAGGCTGAAGATGTTTGGAAGCGCAAGAGACGTAAAATAGGGTAGCATCAGAGAGAAAGAGTCCCAATTTTGAACAGAAGTTATAGTACCTTAAACTTCTTGGAACAGAAATGGTGTTACAACACGAAAGAAATGGCTACAGTTTGTTCATGCTTGAAAAACGATAGAAATCTTAACCGGAGGACTTGATCCTGGGAGTCCTGTGAACTCTCTTTTTTTTTAAACTTTTTAAACACAAATTTATTATTCTTTCCTGTTTGCCAATTAATTTATTCAAGGCGACAGTGGATTGACAGAAATTTTTACTGAAAGTTCTAGATTTCTATCACACTGGACTGTGAATCGTAACAAAGAATGAAAAGCGAAAAGGATATTCACAATTTTGTACTGAATATAATTAGTATTGCAACATACAGTATAATTGCTGCAATACTAATTATATTCAGTATTACTAATGATAGCTTTAAATGTTTATTTCAAAACTAAAGTTTTTAGTTTTACGATGATTGAAACATTCCGGGCAAATTCTGTTCTACTTCTCTGAAATTTATCATCTATGTATTTTATTGCAAATATAACAAGAGTTTGTTTAAAATTTTTATATTTTTCGAAGAGTATATTCTATTGTTGTTTTAATAATTCATCTATTATAGACATTTTATACAGAAAAAAACTGATATTTTGAACAGTTTTTTAGATTTCGCTTAACATTTTTTTTTCTGTGAAGGCTTATGATAACTTAGATTTTAGATTAACTTAGAGTAACCTAAAAGATTACATAAATAAAAATTGCCTGCGCGATTAAGGAATGGAGTACTTTCAATTATGCTATTTCTCCCATAATTAAAAATTATTAAAATAACATTGAAAGAAAAACAGTCGACTCTCCATAATTCGTTTACCTCGAATTTCCACTTATTGCAAAGTTTTTCAGAAATTCCAAATTTATTTCAGTATAATAGAAGTGTCCATTTTTTTATATCTCGAACTTTGGTTATGTCGAATATTTTGCTCGGTTTGAGGCATCGAGAGTAGACTGTATATGTTAACAACAAAAATTTTAGCTTTAGAAAAGGCAAGAAAACTGGATGAAGCAGTTCAAAACTGACTTTATAAGACTACAATACCGATTTTAATAGGAGAATTCAAGCTCAGAACCTATATTACTTTTTTCCGGCATTAAAATATTTAGATAGGTAGGTTTTGTATGTCTTTTCACTGAAAATGTACTAATTTATGAAATGAATGCTAGAATAGAATTTTTCCGAGAGAAACTGATTTCAACACAGAAGAGAGCAATTTAGTAAAATGGCTAAATCCTTTGATTTTGAAAGTTTTAATTCAAAAGAGGTTTCCATGAAGTTTGAAAATATGTGCAAGTAGTCCTTCGGGATTGAAAGAATATTTATACTTTTTTTTTTAGTTTCTGGCAACGTCTTATATAATTAGTAGGATTCTTTTATGTTGCCAAACATGCGAATGATCGCGTTGGCAACTTCGTTATTGCCATTACCACTTTACATACTATTTCTGGAGTTGATAAGGTGGCAATTTTTTAGTATTTATCAAGCTTTGTGCGTGCATATATATATCAGCCATGCCATCGGCTTTGTATCATCGATTCTTCAAGAGAATTTAAAGGTTACTAAACACATGAAGACTCAAAGTCCCCGTCTCAGGAAGGCACTAGAATTTTCTCATATTTCTTCGCTGGCCCGTCTGCTCTGTTAGTGACGTGCTAATAACTCGAAGAACGTGGGATCGATGCCCCCCCCCCTCCTTTCAATCAGTCAAGTTAAATTTGTCTTCATCCCTAATTTTATAATGTATATATAAATATAGCAGTAATTCAAATTAATTTTAATTTCTGGAAATATTTTTTTAGTTGGGTTTTATGTTCTAGAACTAGACAGCTTAATAACATAACAATTGCATTAATATAGTTTAATATATATATATATATATATATATATATATATATATGTATATGTATGTATGTATATATATATGTATATATATATGTATATGTATGTATATATATATGTATATATATATATATATATATATATATATATAATATATATATATGTTTTTAAAGGCTTGTCACCTTGTGTGTGTGTTGATGTATGCATTCAAGCATTCTACCAGTTGTTTATTTTTTAATTCAAAAGAATGTCAGAATTTGTAGGACGACTATACAATCTAATCTCAAGTGATAATTTCTTGATAGATATCTAATACAAACATGCAGAAATAGCTACTGCGCACAAATACTAAAAATAAACGAAAACAAACTGTAATATTAGAGATTAAATGAAAAACATTAACTCCTCTACATGAAACTTACACAGACCACATCTTTCATGAGTCAGAGCAATGATTACTACAAGCCAGATTTAATTTTACCTATTCATGAAAAAGAAAGTAAACACAAATATCTCATATGTGTGGGTGAAAAAACACTCGACAGTTTAATTTTAACGGTTTTGTAAGAAATATAGAAACATCCGTTACCCTTAAATCGTCAAACTCTTATCTCATAGCATGACATGAAACCGGAATAATATGAATGATATCAGATGTGACGCACAAACAGAGATAAATAGCTGGTATATGTCACATGCATTTTCTCTTCATACTTATTAATCTCCTGTCAATGAGGACAATGATAACAATACATTCTCGCTAACCTCAGGCTTGTATATCAATGAAACTCTTTTCTGACAGGTAAACAAATCCGACATACTTTTTTTTTTAATAAATGTTTTACCATAACATTTTCCCGAAAGAATTGGGCTAACAGATATAAAGCGAAATATCTCTTTAATTAAAAAGAATCTATAATTTAATCATATTATATATTAATGGAGTTTAAATTAGATCTGCAGCGTACTTACAGTTTCATTTATTTTTCTCCTAAATTTCTCCTAATCTCCCTGCCGGTTGTAATTTCCCGCTTTTAAGAACAGGATATGATGAACATTAATTAAACATTTAGTGGAATGTTAATTAACTGCCCTTGGATAATAAAGTACAAGTATTCTAAATAAGGAAATTGAAATATATATTGAGATGAAACTCCAGCGAAAGGAGATAAATGTTTCTAGAACTTCACCAAACGTGTATTTTAGGCCAATAGTTAGGTTGTATAAAAAGGTCTAATACGGTATTAATTAGAGGAAAGTTAGAATTAGTTTTAATCCCTCTAGACTAGGTCTGTAATAAACATATTAAGTTATCCCTCCTGGTAGGTGAGCTTTAGACCTTGTGTACAGATTTATATTCGAAAAACATTTTTTTAAACTAAAATAATTTCGTAAAATAATAATAATAATGCTATTTAACACTAGATTGCCCAAGGCAGTCATTTTGACTGTTTTTTAATTTCCATTAGAAAAACAGTTATGAAATATAATGACACAATTCCTTAGAATTTGGTGACTTTTTCTACAACATATAAATTGGTTTATGAATAATTGTAGTTACTTCCTCCCTTCTTTATTATATAATATTAAAAATTAATTTTAAACAAATTTCTTTACATATTTGTTATTTTTTCACAATGCAGTCATTTTGACTGTTTTAGGGCAATATAGGTATACAAGAAATCTCGGGCAATCTAGTGTTAAAGTATCAATAAATCAGTTGTAGAACTTAAAATTGTGAATGAATAAAACGAGTATCCACACTTAATATTTGTGCTTGTATTAAAGCTCACAGCTTTATTAAGTTTTACTTATTTGCTGATATCGCGCGTTAAGCCAAAACACACCAGGTTATCACCGACCTCTGCTTCCTATTATAATTTATCATTATATTATAATATGTGCATATATATTTTAATTTTTCAAACTTGCACTGTGTTTTTGTAGATATTTCAAGCCTTTATTTGTATATTTTGAGTAAAAGCAATATTCTGATTTAACAGAGAAAAACTTAATAGACGAGCCCAGTGGTTGGATTTTGATTTAACAGAGAAAATTTAATACCCCAGTGACTAGATTTAAAAAAAAAAAAAAAAAAAAAAAAAAAAAAAAAAAAAAAAAAGCCTAATTCGGTATTAATTGGGGAGGATGAAAATTATTTTGAAAAACGTGAATCTAAAAGAAAATAAAACACTTCTTTGGGCCAAATCTTAGGCAACTACTCCTTAGCAAGTTTTTCTCCCTTTAGAGGTTGTCTTTGCTTTTCACTTTTCTTCCGAATGGGTAGATCAAGAAATAAGATTCTGAAGATTATATTAATCTTTTTATAGACTTTCAAATATCTTACAATGGATTTCATTTTATTTAGTTATAAGTATTAAATTCATCTGAAACCTCAACAGTAACAGTTACTTTTAGGTTTATACAACTGACTACAACTTTCCATCAATAAATCGATCTGTCTTTCGTTCTCTTTCACACATACGAGTGCTTATTATGTGTGTAGATGCATGAATATAAAAATTATATAAACATATAAAAGGAAAATAGGACAAAACCGAAAAAAAAATGTGTGCTAAATTCTCCTTCTCTATAGAATGCGTATATTGTTCTAGAACCATATTTTATATTTGCCCTTTCCTATTCGTATTGTAAACAACATTTTCGCCAGAAAGAAAAAAAATCTTGTAAATCAATTCGATTTACGAAACTACAAAAAAAGAACAATGCTTCAATCCCCAACCATTTATAAAGGCAATATATTATTTTTTCTTTACAAACATTTATCCAGCGCGTCATTTCCATATTTCAGTTTATCACTATGTTCAAACAATGTCACACACCCAGAATAATAATTTTGGAACAGGTCAACAACAAAGAGCAATATATCCCATGAATCCAACCTTATGTATTAACCTCTACCTCTAGGACAAAACAGGAAGCTCTGTATTGAAAGATCTTAAACAACTACCAAAAAGAATAAAATTTCTGTTTAAGAAAGGAAAAAGAAAGAAAAGATTGAAAATGCTTAAACAGAATGACCCACATCACATCCCGCCAATTCCACAGCAATTTATCTGCGCATTATTTCATCCAAAGTTTTATTCTTGAAGGGAGAAGTAAAATCACGATTTTGTATTGTTTGGGGGACTTCAAAATCGTGACTGAATTTCAGGCCATACATGAAAAGATGTTTACAACCCAAATCACTTCAATGTCTACTTCGGAGGTAACTCGAAAGAGTCACTGTGTTACAAGAGATACTCAAAAAGAAATGTTCTCACGAAGGTGTAAACAAAATCGATGAAATTAAAAAGAACTCGCACACTCGGCGCAAACTACTGCACTTATTTCCGTAATTACCACAGAAAATTAACTCATATAACCATTATTCAAATTGATTTAACCACTTCTCACACCAGACAGTCTCGCAAACGGAATGAAAAAAAATTAAATAGAAAAGAAGACAAAAAAGGCTTTAAGAAAAAGAATTGTATACTAAATATAAGATATAAATTATAAACACTACAACAAGCATGGAATAGTGCCAAATTGTTTAAAAGATTAACCACGTTATGACTGCATAAAACTTTCTATAGGACAAACTATTAACACTCGGGCACAGTGCTTTAAATACATAATTTTGTCTAATGCATTACGCAATTAAATTTTTATTGATAGAATTACATCTGCTTTCAAAGCAGCGGAAAGTTTACATTAAACAGATTACAATCAAAATGAGTATAATAAATTATTTTTTATTCTGATGAAAAATTTTAGAGTGCTATATTTTCTTCCATCAAGACAAGACATTTTATCAACAAGACAAAATTAACATTAGAATTCACTAAAAAGAAGAATCGATTTTAAAAAAAAATTACATAAATTATGCATTAGCACTGAAAATAAACGTGGTACATTTTCTACATGCCGTAGCCATGAAAATATTTTATTTGCACAGAGAAAAAACTTAATATATATTTAATATAAGGGTATGAGGTTAGTTACATTGTATAGCTTTAAAAGAAGTTTTTTTTTCTCACAGATTGTGACTAAATACATTCGAAATACTTGGTTGGTTGCTTGGTTGGCTTGGAACATTGTTATATACTTTTTTTGCAACACGATGGCTAATGAGACCGGGACCTACTGCTTAAAGCCGATTCCGAACGGCTACGAACATCCATGCCACAGTGGGATTCGAACCCACGAAATCCGGTACCGAAGGTCACCGCCCTAACCATTCGGTCATCTTTCGGCCGATATACTTAGTTGAAAGTTACTCGTAGCAAAGCATATAAGAAAAAAATGAATTTTGAGTACTATTTCCAAAACATCTTACGTATGAAACAAAATAAAAACTTTAATCTTTGAATATGCAAAGAGATAGAATAAGGAGTATTCAAATTATTACAGAAAGATGGAACCCTGCACTATGCACATAAAAATATTGTAATAATATAAACCGAATAATCTTAAGATCTCGGGTAGTTCAGATTTCAGATACAAAGATCAACATTAGTTAAGATGAAGGATTATTACCTGAATCCGAAAACAACATCAAAAGGTTATAATTTTTACAATGCAGTCTCAACCAAATTCAAAACTTTTCATTTTTCCTTAGAAAACTGCATGACAAAAGTTCCAGTTCACCTTTCCGGAGTTTAACTTTCAAGTTGTGTTTGGGATCACTTCTAGATAAAGTCAACCATAAGAATCACGGGGGATGAAAAAGTAGTTTAAATCATAGTAAGAACATAAAGTGTTTATCGATTTTTTTAAGACAACATGGAAGTGGTTAAATAACGATAAAACAATTACAACATTGTATATATCTTCCAAATGCAACCGTAAACAATGGGTCTTGGAGAAAATAATGAGTAGTACCAATCTAGTCTCCATTTACCCCCAACCTCCAGCTTCTCCAAAAGAAAAAAAAAAATCCTTGAGAAACAGTTTGATTAGGGCCAACCTTCTCATAGGTGCACTATAACTGTTTTGCAGATTTCCATTTGCGACAAGACTATATCACTTGTCAATTATAAATGAATGCTTTTATACAACATTAAGATTCTTTGGTTCTGACAAGTCATTGGAGAGCTACATCAAGTTGGTGGATCTGAAAGAGATGTATGTATAAAAAGAATTACACAATTACTGTTAAGCGAAAGCATCGACATATAGACAATCGTACTTACGAGAACATAGTTGAATCTACTGACTGAGTAGGAAGAGTAAAAAAAGCTCACAGCAATGCCATTCAATGTCACGGCAATGATGTTGGCACAGAGACACAAACCCTAATCATGCCATTCAAGCGAGCACGCAAACAATGTGAGAAAGCAACGACCCTGGCATCCGCTTGAACACTATTGAGAATACATTGTGTTTGTATGCTAACCCTTTACTACTGCACAAATGAGATCTCCCTCTCTCTCACCCTTGATGATGGAAAAGATTGGACGATTGGAATTCCGCAAGCGGGGTTTTGTTGTTCGGGCTTTTGCTACATTCGTTGAAGCGAGAAGGATAGTGCTCTATACTGCTTAAATTGATGAGAAAATATATGTGCATTAAGTAATGCAAATTCCACGGTACATTACCAACATGAGAATAACATTCTATTAAAAAGATAATGACTACATCTTTATCAGATAAATAAAGTATGCATGTAAGATCTTTTATACTTCATTTATTTGACTAAAGATAAGCTACTTAAGTGATCTATCATAATAGCCATCTCCTGCGGATTGGTTATAAAAGAAAAGAAAATGCGGGGTATTAAAATAATTACAACTTGGTTTGATGTCAGAAATCCACATGTGAATTTTAAATACAGAAGTTTAAACTTGTTAAAAATTCATTGCCAAGATCGGTAAAAAACATACTCATGCATTCAGATTCCTCCCTCCCCCATTTGCACAAAACCGTTCCTATAAATTTAAATTTCTCAAACTACAAGCACTCAAATAGAAAACAAAAAATAAAGAATTTAATATATGCGAATGCTTATGAAACTTTAAGACTACAGTTTTCAACATACCATTCTCTTTCGGCCATTAAATTCTGAAGGGTTCATTATAAGGTTGAAGAAAACAATCCACGATTATAACATTAAACAATAATAGCAAAATTAAAGGAAGATTATTTGCAAGCAATCCACAACATTGAGCTTAGTATGTATCCATTTAGATATAACAGATTTAAGCAATATAGTTTCTTTTCTAAGTGTACGTATTGATGGCGTGCACATGATACGTTTATTATGCTCACGTGAAGAGGGTATATCAATTCTTTTTATCATATCACGTACCGCGCGAGGATATAAAATAGTGGGTATCAATGAACAATAGACATATGACCACGTTATGCTTGGATATATATATATACGTTATTTATAAGCAAAAATCTGATTACAAAACTGATCAAAAACTTTTAGTCATGCATGTAAATGACTATTCTATCGCTGTGCTGTTGAATCCATTTAGACTCTTCTCAATTTGAAGTTTTTAAGTTGAGTTTTGTGAAGAAAGTACAGCAAACATTTAGGTGAATACAGGGTATCTGTCAAAATAAAATTTTTCAAATCCATGACTTTTCATGACTTTCCCTGATTTAGCAGATCATTTTCCATGACTTTAAAAAGCTTTCGTTAAAGTATATATAAATAAAACTTCTGATGTACATACAAATAAAATATATGCTTTTAGAGAAATTACAGGAATTTTATCATAAAAAACTATAAACTTACTTTATAAGTGTTAATAAACTCACATACATAAAAATAAATTGTTGTATCTACATACCTAAGTTTAATCATATAGTAATTTTTCAATCAAAATGCTTCCAATTTGAATTCAGGGTACTTTGGTACTATCCAGGTGACCATGAATAATAGCCAAATATAACCCTATAATGTTTATATACAATATCCCTAGAGATAAACTTATATTTTGTGCAAAAATCTTAGCTAATTTTTATTAAAAAATAATGAATATTATATTAATAAAATTTTAATCTACAATTTAAGTAAAAACCAGAATAATATACATTTACCCATCCATTAAGCTTTCTTGCTTTGAATTTCCTTGGTGAACAAATTTTACTTGGCAATAGGGTCAATAGGATAATACATAAATACCAAATTCAGTAACTTCAGCCAAATGACAAGTAAAAATAGAATTAAACAATTCAATGCATTTTTTTAATCGATAGTTTAGTGGATCCATGACTTTTACTCATTTTACTTGAAAAATCAAGACTTTCCATGACAATATTAATCCATTTTCTAAATCCATGAATTTCCATGACTTTCCCTGACTTCCCAGGTGCGCGGAAACCATGTGAATATGAATATGTACCGTACATAAAATATGTATAATACAGCGTGTACTTAATCTGATTTCCATGCAAAAGATTTTTGATAGATCATAAAAATTTATGAAAAGTACACTTGCAAATTTATTTCTCTAATACACACGTTGAAGCACTTCTTCCAAATTAATACTCTTATGTATAATAGGGCAACCCCTTAAATAGGGTTCATTGAAACAATAGGTTATGAACTCTTTTCTCAACTAATAAAACTTTAAAATATGAATAAGTAAAAATTCTTAAATCAATATATGTATGGTGTTGCAACCACTTTCATCCTCTGTTCTTTGGAATGAAGGAAGTTGAGATAACTTAAGAAATTAGGTGTTAAAAGAGAAAATTATTCCATAAAAAGAGAAAAAGCAGGTAGTTTAAAGCAAGTAGTGTTCTTGCTTAAAGCTTAATGAAATATCTAAACGTACGAATAATGAAATACTACTCCTTAATGTTTCTTGAGATTTAAAACATAAAACATCAGCAAACTTTCAGTAACAAAGGAATCATTATTAACTTCGTAAAAGTTCAGGCAAGAGCTTTTACTTAAGAAAAACAATATAATGCCGCAAAATATCTTTTCCTATGCGTATCTACAATTTAAACACCCAAAATTTATTGGAATAACACGAGTTATACATGAAAACTAAAATCTTACAGAGAAAGTAAACAACAATGGCATATTTTAAGTTTTCTATCATACTTTTAAACTAAGTCTAATCAATAAAAGAAATAGATTTAAAAAGCGTCCCACGTGAGACGCTTTTTAAATCCTTTTCTACATGTGTATAGTATTATACACATATAGAAATACATAACATTTTGTATATGTGTACAGTTTGTGTACACAAACTGTACACATATTCAAACTGATCCTGGAAAAGATAAACAAAATTCACATAATTTTCTAGCGATTCTTGGGGAAAAAATTATCAACGAAAATTTGGTAATTTGATAGCATTTTAAAACTGAAGTAGAAAAGAAACTTAAAGCTTCATCCTTTACAAATAGATTTTGAATTAAAAAACTTTTTTTTTATATATTTAACTTTCAGAATTTTCAACTTTTTTTCTGAACTGTCACATTAAAAAAGGCATGGAAATAATTTTATATTTTGAAATCTTTTAATTAGCTTTCAGTTTTATTAAATAAAAGGGAAATTAATCCTTTTACTTAATAAATCCTCTTAATTCCAAAAATAAACATAACGTACTTCTCAATCGAAACTTAAGAAGAAAAAGCAGCTGTCGCTTTCAACGACCCAGATACTCACGTTTGTTTTGGGATTAATTTTAATCAACTCACGGCCTGAAATGAGGAAGTGTAGAATATTTTAAAGCAAATAGTTCAAGGTAACTCAAACTACAAAAAACAAATAATGAATTCAATAATATTCCACCCACGTCGTCGGAATCACAATGTTAAACGCTGTTGCTTGACAAGTGAAAAATTTGCGATTGTACGCTTAACTGAACTTCAATTTAGCGTTACTTTCATGATGACTAGTTTCGATTCAGCGAGTACAAAAATTTCGACATTTGGATGAGAACAGAAGAATACTTTCATTTTAAATCAACGCTTCAACTCACACTCCTAACAATTTCAAGAATCATTGAAATATTTTCAGAATGAGGTAAACAACTTCATTTGGAAACAAAAAAAAAAAAAAAAAAAAAAAAAAAAAAAAAAAAAAAAAAAATATTGTTAATTACATAATAGTTACACTTATTTTACTCTTTATTTCGGAAAATATACACTTGTACAAAGACTGATATTTATTATATTTTAACAGAGTACGGACACAATGAACATTTAAAAGTTTCGTTATTTTGCGACAGGTTGAACAAAAATTACTAAGAATTAAGTGTGATAAAATTTACTAAAACTTAAAATAGTAACATATGACAGAGAATGTTTACAAAGATTATAGTCAACTTAAAAACTGTTGTTAACTGTTACAGTACAATGTTATGATTAATGGGACACGGCTGAATAGTTATTTTTAATTTATTTGGCCTTATATTTTCCTTCTAAAAATGATTCATTATTAATAATAAAAACATAACAAGAAATCTGCAAGCCGTTTATAAGACTACAAACAGGTATCACAGAAATGAAAGTTCAGACATGAAAATAAAACAGCACTGAATTAAGAAACTAAAGATGACTATCTAGCAGGACAGCACTTTATAGTTACTGTCACCCTAGAGCAGGGGTCGGCAACCTGTTTGTCCTTAAGGGCGCAATACTAAATTTGAAAATCACCGAGGGCGCATATTTTACAGATAATCAACAGGTATAAATAGGCATTAAAATAAACAGATTTTTTATAACTTTTTTTGTTGGTGTCATACCTAATGTACATATAATTCCGTGTGAAACTTGGGTGTCTTGCAACGTGTTTATAGCTGAAACTATTTCTTTTTTATTTTTAAATTCTTCAAAAAAAAAAAAAAAAAAAAAAAAAAAATAAAAAAAAAAATCAGCAGCTTTTAACATGGCTTCTTTCACTAATTCTCCATTTGTAAATGGTTTTTTATTCTTAGCTAGCAAATGCGATATTTTATATGATGCGATCGTTGGTGCTTTATGTTGTTGCAGTGGTTTAGTAAAAAAACTTTTCTGGTTAGCTATTGAAGATTTTAAAGAAATAATTTTTTTTCTTCTAATTTCAGAGTTCATTGGATAGTCACTATCAAAATTGGTATGAACGGTCTTAAAATGTCGTTCAATATTACTTTTCTTGGGAATCGCAACACTATTATTACACAACAAACAAATACACTTCCCTTTGTAATCAACGAAACAATATAGATGTTCCTATTCATCGTTAAAATAATATGTTCTTTTTCTTTTACATTTATCCATGAAGGGTTTTGAAAGTAAAGAATTATTTCGGATTACTTGGTAGTTTTAAATGCACGGTCTAGGCGTGATCTATTCGATATACGATCACACACTAACAAAAAATATGTGCGTGTTATTAGATAAGCTCATGATTAGCAAACTGCTAATCTATGCACAATCCTAAACTCAACTGACTACTTGCTATATATTGCCGTTTGACAAGAGTAAGTAAATCGCTCTGGTTATCATACATTTACATTAGTCCAGCGAGGGCGCATTAAAAATCGACCGGGGGCGCCGCGTTGCCTGCCCCTGCCCTAGAGCGACGATGAAATTACGTGACAGGTAAGTCAGCAATTTTCCCACTGGGTATCTATGAAAATATTTTGAAAAATATTGACTGCCAGAAATTTATACACTACTGCATGGTCTCGACATACAAATTCATGTAAATGAAGTTGCTTAAAAAGTGCCAGGAGGTATTTTTGATAAGTTTCGAAAATTTAGTTTCGCGCATAAACAACGGAAATTTACATCAACACCGCATAATCTTAGCTCTTTTACATAGGATTAACTTGTTCTCCGATTTTTCTTAAAACAGAAAGAAGACAACTTTATTTTTAACATCAATGAATATATTATACTACTACTGATGCCAGTTTTTCCATAGGGACAATTCTATTGAAGAGAGGAATATTACATCATCAAAATATTAAATTTGATTCCTAAATCAAAAACCATTTAACGAAAGTGGATATATGTATCACATAGTACGTGCGCGACTGCAGTCTCAGATAGTATTGCTATGCCATCTGCATAGAGAACAAGTGTTAACGCGTGCAGAGTGTAAAAAATTATTTATAATAGTCATTGTACATGCCCAACAGGGATAAAGCATCTCTTCGGTGTCTAATTTATTATTAGAAATTCAAGTAGACGTAACATAGAAAACAAAGTTCAAAGGTCTGCACGTCTAACACAATACGTATTCTTATTCAATTCTAAAACAAGACCAACGAAAGAGTTACTTCAAAAAAGAAATAGCTTGGTAATATTGTTAAAAAATAAGTCGACATAAGTTTGAAAATTTTGAAATGGTGTACTCATAATCAAGACTGGATATTAAATACAACAAATATTTTAGTTTCATAGTCAAATATTTTAGTTTCATGGTATATTTTAGAAAAGTTAGTTATTCTAATTCGTTTTATTTTATGACAAAATAAATCAAAAGTCAAGCAAAGATAAGCATTTTGAAGAGAGATTACTGTTTAAAATGCAATGTTATGAAGTTTGGACAATTATAAACTTTAAGACTGTAAGTGGATTATATATCTTAACAAATTTACTTCGTATCGAATTTAAGACATAAAAATTTTACATAAATAATTACAACTATGCACTGAGTCTATGTTTAATAAATATTTGAAATTAACGTAAAGTACAAACGTCCAGAGGCTGATAGTTAGCAACCACAAAGATGGTTTCTCTTCACCATCTCGCAATAACTGCTATAACGGAGATGAATTTAGCCAAGTTCCAGTTGGGAAGTTAAACCAAGACCACTAAGGGTGAATCATGAAGCTAACCACTATGAAATGCTGCTAGCGCAACATGAATATTTACACATCCATCATAAGAATACAATATTTATGTGAGGCCAATCACTAAAACGAGAAATAGAAAGAGTAAGTAAGTAAATTTCCTGCTTTTATAAAAATGTTAGTATTTTTCACAAGTTTACACCCGATGAATATATTTGAAAATCTCAATAACTTACTGATTACTAATAATTTTAACAAAATATTATCGTTAAATGACCTTGAAAGCAAAAAGATTTCTAAGCTTGCATACGAAAGAAAACCTTCAACTATTTTTTACAGAGCTAAACAATGAATATTTAATCTATAGCAATTTGCTTTAGGCTGCAATTTGTGTGTGTGTATGTTTTATTAAATAGACTTTACAACGGAAATTTGAGTTAAAGCCTTTCTATGAAATGAAAATCTATCTTCTAAATTCACCGCAATTTCTCTATTCATTAAAAAAAAAATTGATGAAAAATTCAAAACGGATTTTTATAATCATTATCAGGATGATGAAACAACCAACTAAAAGTTATTTAAAATAAATTTCATCTGGATAGTTTTGAAAACAAAATCATACAGCAGTCTATAATTATGAATACGCTACAAATAACAAGTTCTATAAAATTGTCTATGTATACATAATCTGAGATAAATTACACATCTGAAACTGGCTGAAAAGGAAATTCCCAGTGTTCTCGATTTGGATATAATCAGAGCAAACACCATCTAATTGTATTTGATAAAGAAATGAAATCGATATATATCCGAATGATTGTACGAAGAATAGGGTTGCAGTTGCATCATAAATCATTCGAAATAAGAGCTCCTGAACAAACAAAAATGAAAAGTAACAGCTGTGAAATCCCAAAGTAAAATAAACCAAAAGAATTTTTAAAATTTAATCGACTTTTAATCATTTTACCTGAAATGATCAAAATATCCTCATTTAATAAGGACGTGTGTATAAACTAGATTATCTATTAAATATTTAGGACAATTGAGTAGCTATTAATTCTAAATGAAGTGAGCGATCACTTTGCGAATACTTTTAAAGGAATGAAAGCACTGTTGTATCTGATTAAGTTAAAATATACTTCATTAAAGAACCTCACTACAAACATAAAATACTCTTGATTTACACCCAAGGTAAAACATTTATGACATTAAAGGGTTCATTGCTTTATGGGACTTGATACGATTTCGACGAATAAGCGTAATCATCCACCAACAAAAACTCCAGCTTAAACCAGACGGCTAGACAAGGGGAATATGGCTAGCAATAATTTCAGATTTCTAAGCGGAAGAGCAAAAAGCAAAAAAATTTCACTGAAGTACCGTAAAACACTGAATGCATTTTACGGCAGTATACAAGCGAGTCCAACGGACTGAACACAAAAATCATGACAAGTATAAGTTTAATTGTTTGATTTACAGCGCTGACCTACTCTTAGCAGAAAGAGGGAAAAAAGAATAGACATTGAGCAAAGGTTGCCATGGGAACTTCCATGCGGTATAGATTTAGAGAGTAAAAAAAGACTGTCGTATAGGTTTGTTTACATTGCTATTTTGCGAAAAATATTTTTGAGCATGAAAATATTTCTAAGGGAAATAAATGATTAGATTAGATCAGTACAGCGACTATTCATGTACTCATTTTTGCTATTTCAGTTAATATGAGAAAATGCCATAAAGAATTTTGCATTTAATTCAACAAGCATATATATATTTAAACTGAGAAAATGGAAACTATTTTATCGACCGTATCAAGGAGAAATGAGGCAAGCTTAAACAACGCTCGGGTGGTTGTGAAATCGAAATTCCTTGCATCGCACAAGTGAGTTTCTATCATACGACCTTTAAAAATGTTTACCAGCTCATGTTTGTCAGTCGAATTACGTGCAGACATCATCACGTCTTTTAAGTACGTTTCGTAAACATAATACGAGACGTAACAACCTGTTTCATCGAAGTAACTAAAGATTGCGCACAAAACTGTTAAAAGAAAGTAGATACCGCTAAGATAAAAATATAATTACCAATACATGGTTATTTCAATGTATATTTATATAATGAACTAATCGCTTTTTTAAAAGTTATTCTATATCTTTATTAAAAAATGTAAAAAAGAAAATATAAGTTAGAGTACAATCGAAAGACATCAAGAACAGTAATTCCTAACACTCGTATTGGATATGGAAAAAATACGGTCAAAGTAAAACTCGAACACTATAAAAAATTCTCAATTGTAGAAAACTTTAAAACATGATACATTCAGTTTAGAGCTTTATTAGGTATCACTCGTCTTTTAACGTGTTTTTAACATTTAAAATCTGAAATTGAACAGAAAAAAATATAATGTATGAGTTTTGCTTTCATTGAATGTATCATTCCACAGAAAGTCGAACTCAAAGTCAGAGCAAAGTTTCAGCTTTTTATCATTCTTGAGCTACATCAAAAATCACTCGTTTATCTACAGCGGCTGGTATAGTGGTTAACATCACGAGTTTCTAAGGAGTGCAGTTGAGTTCCCGAAAACGCAAAATGTGTTATGTTTCCTTACAGGGATAATGTTATGAACGCTTACAGGGTACTCCATAATAACATGCTTGTGGTATGAAAATGAATGCCGAAATGCAAGTGCCACCACGAAATAAAAATAAAATTTAAAAAACAAACTAATAACATGCCTGTGGTGTAGAAATGAATGTCGAAATGCAAGTGACGCATAAAATTAAAAAAAAATATATAGCACACGTCAGTTTTGTTATTTATTACTTTTCACTGTAAATTAAATTTTTTTCATAAAATGAATGGTTCATTTTGAAGAAAGTCATTTCAAGTAATCTATTTTCATGTTATTCCCAAAACTATAGAACAAAGAACAATAGTTTTATAATTTCACATCCGCTCGGGGAAAACCACTGTCCGTAACACAAATACTCAAGGACCTTGTATCACTTATTGAATCGCTGAGAAGCCAATAAGATTAAGTTCAGGAAACAAATATCGTAAAAATTACACGATTTTAATAATTTAAAATTTTTTGGTTTATTAAGAGTAATAATAATAAACAGTAATTATTATACTTAATACAATGAGTAATCCTACAACTCAAGAATATTTGTTCCATTTAAATTTACATAATCAGAAAATGTCCAAAAATGGTCCTAAGTGAACCGGAACGCTCTCAAGCCAAGACTATTTTTCAATTTTTATTTTAGAAATATTAGCGGTTTTGACTGTTTCAAAAATGTATACTTTTTATAGAATTAAGACTTAAACCTAGGTTAATAAGGATAATGCAATGTTAACAGCCATAGTCATGTACAAAAAGTCATAAATTACAGTTTTTCCTCAAAATGTGTTTTTAATAATTAGACACTCTTATAAGTAAAAAAACCCATCTTTCTAAAAGACGTGAAAATTTATATGAATGCTTTTATGCAGTTCAATCAATGAATATAATTTTTTGAATATTTTTTTTATTCCTCAAATTTATTTACAAGCGCCTTTTCTATTTCAAATTTTTTAAACTATGTTATAAAATCTTAAACTCAACATATTATAATAATTATTTCATTTAAAAGGAAATACATTTGTATTGTAAGTAAAGTATACTTTATGGCTTTAAAGCAACAGAAAAATTTTAAGCCTACCTATGCATCACCAAGTATTATACTAGTTTATGGTAAGCCTTTTTTTTTTAATTTTCTATATTTAGTTACAGAAAATGAAGTCTGCATTGTAATATAAGAGAATAAGCAAGCGGTTTACATTAATGTAGTAGTTTAGTTGAAAATTTTCGTTTAGTTAAAAATATTAAAGTTGTTAAAGATTCTCATATTCTCTTAACCGAATTGGCTTCTAAATGACTCAGAGACAATTTAAATTGTGTATAAAGCCTTTAGAGTATATAGAGCCTTACACACATACACATCAATACACACACACACACACTATATATATATATTATATATATGTATGTATATATATATAAATGTATGTATATATATATATATATTATATATATATATATATATATATATAATGTATATATATATATATATATATGTATATATATATATATATATATGTATATGTATGTATATATATATGTGTATATATATATATGTATGTATATATATATGTATGTATATATGTATATATATATATATGTGTGTATATATGTATGTGTATATGTATGTATGTATATATGTATATATATGTATGTATGTATATATGTATATTTATGTATGTATATATGTATATATATATGTGTGTATATATGTATATATGTGTGTGTGTTTGTTTATATATATATATATATATATATATATATATATATATGCGAAACTCATCTGAGTATGATTCGATGAATTTCATCATTGTACGAAATAAAATGACAGTAAAAAATTACGTTCCCTTTTAATATTCGTCAGGGTAAATAAGCCATGGGAAATTTCGAAATCGATTTTTTTTTTTTTATCGCTAACAAATCCAGTGACGCGAGGCCTGTGAATGAATCACAACACGCGAAACGCCCATCACTCCGCTAACTCTGGATTTCATAATTTATCACGCACGAAAGCCAAACTTGCGTTTACTCCTGAATTCCCATCAATGACTAAGTGATTTTAAACGGCGCTGTCAACTCTTTCATGAAAGGGATACTCTCATGATAAATTCGCAACAAGAAGTACGCAATCAACAATATGCCAGTGATAAGAGGGATTTTATTATAAAACATTATTTCATTAATGTCTAGCATTCATTTACAGGGCAGTTAAAAATAGTTTTATGTATAATTTTTATATTTACTTGAACAATTTTCCTTTCATAGTGAAGCTAGATTGCAATTTTATAAAAAAAATCTCCCAAATTTTCAAGAACCTGATATCCTTTAAAATTTTGTCATTTTGGTCGACATTTTGGTATCTCACACATAAATTTTACTTTTTCGGCAGGTGCATCGACTGGAATCGCTGCAAATACTTATATTATTATTCAATTTCACTTTACAGTATTGTGTATATATATTAGACGAAGGCTAATGAGATCGGATTCTACTTCTTAAGGTCGATTTTGAACGGATAAGAAAATCCATGTCAGTTGAGGGATTCGAACCAACGAACAGCAGCGCTTCACTCATTCAGTCTATTGATACTTAAAGAAAATTAGAAAGAGTTAAGGATTTGATCTCATAATAGAATTTTCTCAAAATCTCTGATGTAGTAAGATATTCTAAAAAGGCAAAATCAAAATTTCTTGCCGGTGCTACTTACTCGGCTTTCGCATATTAGTATGGATGGCTTCGGCCGGGACAGGGTTCAACACACTTACTCGGCTTTCCCTTTTAGCAATTTATTTTAAATTAGACTGCTGTTAAAAAATTAATTTGTTCAAAAAAGTAATGACCCAACATGAAAATTAAGGGCCGATTTTTAAAGGAGCACCCAAAATTTAGGAGTTTTTAAAGAGAGTACGAACCTTGTGTATGCACAGTGTATCTCCCAAAATAGCAAAAACTACGGATTACACATTAACTATAAATTTATATGTAATTACTGTAAACCTGCATATTTACGTAATACTTAGATAGTAATGTTCATGTAATCAGCTTTTGCCTCGATGTGTGCTCCATGTCATTGCTTTCTTGTAAAATATTGTTCTAAACTTTAACTTATTATAACGTAACACCATTACCTTACAGTGTGATTATTATAGTTTTCCTCTTTACATAATATGGTTTTCAAATAAAAATTGGAATTTATACGCACAGAATCCTTGTGTAAAAACTGCAGAAAATGAGAAATTATCTGTTTTCAAATAAAAATTAGAATTTATACGCACAGAATCTTTATGTAAAAACTGCAGAAAATGAAAAATTATCTTGTGAAATATCACTTACATTTTAATTATATATTTTTTTATTAACAGAGTTGTATGAAGTTTAAGGGCACCGAGTTTTGAAGCATACGGAAAATGATACAAATGCATCGGAAAATGATACAAAAATATTAAAAATAAAGGTAATAAAAGAGTGCTCCCTATTCAATCTGATTTAACTCTGAATATTTTTATAGCTCTTTCATTCTTATAGGAAAAAATTCAATAATTATATCAAACTTTTGAGCCTTTGGAAAACACTCCGTTTGCCATGTCATTAATATGGTTCTGTGAATGGTAAATCACTACCATCGATGTCACACCTCTTATCTTTGGACTGTCCGGAAATACTTCCCATGAATTGCCTTCTAAATAGATAGTTTGGAATGGAATATTTTCCTAACTTCTACGTAACAAATTATCTGGGGCTATATTAAAATGTAACTATAAATTGAGAATGAATTACCTTCCGATAAAATATACAGAATCTAATAGAATGTAAACTAAATTAATTTTCAAGAGGTTATGCTTGGATTGGTACTATTTATTCAATTTTATTCATACCCATTTTTAAAGAATTTCAAAGAAAATGTATACTCAAAACATATCTCAGGAGGCTTCAAAAGTTTTCTGCCACTCAAAAAATCTAAAAAATATATTACAAATTATTTTTATGCAATTATTTCTCAACACGTTTAAAAAAATCTGAAAAATTCCTTGTAGAATGTGAATTAGAGTATATATAAATCACTTAGACATAACTTATACAAATATTATATATATATATATATATATATATATATATATATATATATATATATATATGAAAAAACAGTTTGAAATTCTCCCTCTTTGATATACGCTTTTTATGTATATAATGAAACGATATAAAGTGGATATTATAATATTTTCGATACTTTTTACAATTAAAGCCAGTGGGACTATTTAAAATCTTAATTACGGTGCGTGTGTATGTGTGTGTGAGCACGCGCCTGCCTGCGTGCGTTTGTCTATTAAATTTGGATGCGCTACTTAAGAACATATGCTCATCAACGTAATCTAATCAACTTTTACTCGCCTTTACAGTAGTTTAGCAACTTCGCGTGACTTATCTTAAAAATGAAATTTAAGTTCTTTTATCATAACATTTTTAAGCTTGCTTACATAGCAATACTAGTCTGTACAAACTAAAAACTAGACACGATAATAAAACATTGGCTTGTTATGGTCAAATTTAGGAGCGAGAATTTTTTTTCGTCCATACGAATAGTACTAACAAAGTTAAAATAAAACAGGAATTGTTGAGTACTACTAGCAGTTAAATCAAATGAAAGGTCTCCTGTTCGCTTTTGGGTACAAAGACTAGTAGCCAGTCAAAATTTTATGGATATTTAAAATACGAAATAAGTAAAATATAAAATAGCATTTTTAAAAAAATACTTATTTAACAAGAAAAGCGATAAAAAGTTCACTAAAAAGTAATGATTTTGTTTCAGTTTTTAGTTATGCCACTTGCAAATAGATGGCGATACTAGTTTAAAATCTCTGCAATTGATTCCAAGTACGCTGAAAAGCATTTTGTATTTAACAAACTGATTTAATTTTTTTTCTCCAATCTAATTTTTTTATGATTAAATATTGTATTGTCACCGGAAATGAACTTACGTGCAAAATTTCAGATCTCTAGGCAGTCACGAAGGAAATTAAAAATTGCTTTCAAAATATCAATTGGCACACAAGTGAAGTTAAGATTAATAATGTCAAGTTTACTTTTATTTAAAATAGGCGCGATACCTTTCAGTCAATGGTGATTCCCAAAACAGAACTCTTTTTCTATTAAACTGAGGTAAATGATAAACAAACGTTAGAAATGCTAAAAATCACGAATTCCTATCGGATCATTCTCTTCCAACCAATAACACCAAGCATCATCCTCAAATGTTCATCTGAAAACTACTCCCCAATATCAAAACAGTTATATTCAAATATTTAAGCGGAGTACACCATGAACAAAAGGAAATACGTGACCACCAACAAAATGAAAACCTGTCAGTACAGATAACAGGAAGGTAATAGTTTTACTTCCGGTTTTGGGCCCATTTCCGAGAATCTGGAATGACGGAAGTGGTGGCATTGCAGCAAGAGATGGGTAGAGGAATAAAAACGTAAATACATCTGAATCCGACGTTACAATGCCCTGGGGTTGCTAACCTCAAAGTGTCACAATAAATAGACTATAAAAAATTCCCATAGATTCACTTGCATATCATCTGATATGTATTCACATAACCGTATTTTACGGACGACTCATCAACCATGCTTTGATCGTGAACCTTCGTGGACATTTGAACAATTCCCGAGTAAGTTTTGTTATAAGTAGATGACACATTTCAGATTCTTAATGCATCTTTTAAGACAATTTATAACTGAGAGGGTAAGCTATACGATATCACCCATTCCCTCATCAAATTATTTGTATTCCATTTTATATCTAAACGCTTTTTTGCAAAAGGAGATTTATAAGGCAAGAAAAAAGGAAAATCAACGAATTCAACGCTCTTCAATAAACAAATCAAGATCCTGAGAAATAAAGTACCGATTGGGTTGGGGAGTTCCTCGGCACAAAGTCGAACACAGTACCAAGCACGAGATTAACAGTACCAGAGACAAAAACAGAGAGTGGGATTACACCTTAAATAGTAACAAACAGTAAACAGTTACACAAAATTTATTTTGTGTAACTGTTTATTGTTTGTTACTATTTAAATTCGCAATTAAAACACAAGATAAGCTAATTACAGCAACATTGTTTGAGAAATTTCCTTTTTTTTTATATTAGAAAGGTGTTTCTTTGAATTATCTCATCAAATAAATAGGGGACGAAAGTAACCACAAAGACAACATACTTAAAATCAAACTCAAAACCTACAAACAATGACAAAGTAAATCTAGAAAATGTATATTCGTAATTTTAATAATCTTTACCAGGACAAGTAACAAAATAAAAATCCAAAATGAAAGAAATTTGGTTTAGTTTGGTTTTAAACGCTATGGTTGATTTTTGTAACACAGGGACCAATTAGACCGGAACCTACAGGTTAAGGCCAATTACGAACTGCTATAAACATCCATGCCTGAAGAGGCATTTGAACATACAAACTCATTGTACTGCAAGACAACGTTACTGGACCACCATTCGGCTGAAATCAGAGAGGGAACACATTGTTACAAAGTTTACATTTTTATTTGTAAAAGTCTACATACATTAATTCTTGTCATTAAAGTAATTATAAGTTTGGTTTTTAAAGGTTATTCTATAAGTATGATCTCTAATACACATCTTAACGAAATAAAATAACGGAACAAAATATTTCGATCCTGAAATTGATGTTAAAAATATTTAGAAATAAAACTCTCAACTATAAATAATTTGTAAGTGCAAATTCACAGTCTATAGAAATAGCGTATGATTTAATATTTTGACTTTCAAATAAAATAAAAAATAAATTCACGATCATTAAATCATAACGTTCCAATCAACAAACAGGATATCTTTACTCATCAAAATTTTAAATGATGTTTCTGAAATAATTAAAAGTAACTTTTCTGGTAATGAAATTATTCATGTATTTAATACAAGCAAAGGTAATATTTGTATACAATTTCAAATTGTTAGTGAAAGGACAGGAGAAATTTTTTAAGCTAAGGTCTAAAATTGTTTTAAACATAAAATCCGATTTCTACACAAATACCGATATTTAGCATTGTTATGAAATGTCAGATCTCTTCAATTCTATAAGCAGATGATGGTTTATCAGATTAAAAAACTGTAGGTAATTAGGTTTTAGAAATTAAATTACATTTCTTAATGTATTCTTCAAGGCAAAGAGGATGATACGTTGTGCAAGTGTTCATCCAAGGACGCTCCATATTAAGATCTCTATCGCATTCAAAACAGGATAATTAGGCTTGCATGTATAAATTCCATAAACAGAAACCAAATCTCTCGTGTAATTCATGAAATATTAATTTTCAAAATGAAAAGGCTCTGTTATTGGAGTGTTTAATGTTTTTGTTGTTCGCTGAATAAAATATCAATTCCGGGATGTTTATTCCCACTTAATCCTTCGTTAATCTAGATATATAATATGTAAATACACCGCAAAGGGTGATTATCAACTTGCATTTTATTTTACTTTATTTAAAATTTTAATTTTCGCTAACAGAATATTCAAACATATTCTTTAAATAGACAATTCAGTTCAAAATGAAAATGAAAATTCTATATTCTTATTATGGAAGAGTGTTTAACATTAGATTTACCAAACCAATCTAAATGACTAGTTTTGCAATTGCAGTTCAATGTATATTTAAATTGCTGGTAAATCTAATGTTAATCCCGATAACCATAAAGACGTTATCATACGTAAACCTGTACGTGTTCAAAAAGCAAATGATTCAAATTATGAAATTTTCCCCCCGAAGAAGACTGAGCTAATTTCCTGTGCGATATAAAAAAATTTCAACGGATTTATTTTGGTTCACGATTACGTGTGATAAGGCCTTAAAATCAGTTTAAAATGTTTCGCTATCGAATGAGAAATATGCATAGTTTTCACCGGAAAAAAAGAACTGAATTCGCTGCTTTTTCAATGCGTACAAGTTGACGTGCGATAAAGCTTTTACCAGTTTTAAATGAGAAGTGATCGAAACGCAATTTTTACCCTGACTCTTCATTCAATTTTTTTTCTAAGATAAAGATTTTACACCAATTAGCCTACCATACGCATTTTTTAAAAAAATACTGAATGTGTTTATCGAGTGATGTTAGGATGTTTATACAAACGAAAAATATGAAATAGAGTTTAAAAATGACAATTGAAATTCTTAGCGTCAAAATACCAAACGACACAAACAGAAAACACTATAAACAATTGTTTATAATGTTTAAACTAGTGCATCCTGCCTTCAGGGTTTACTAGTGTATTATTTTTAAGGAGATCAAAAGCAGACTGTTCTAAACCGATCCTTTATAATGGTCACGGCTCATTATCTTCTTAAAACACTATGACGCTCTCACATGCTTCTTGCACAAATAAAACTCAGGAAAATGCACACAAAACTAAAATAATTACAGAGACCGAACGTCTTGCAGAAACAGAAAAGATACTATTATGTTCACAGTGTAACAAAAAACACAAGATTTATATCATTGCATTTAAATGTTTGGTTTAGGTTTGAAGTGCTATGGTTTACTATTTTGATCACGAGGGTTAATGCAATAAGAGTAAAATACTCTAGCGGAATGAGATCTAGAGTTAACTTATTGCGCATCTAGAAAAATCATTACGACTACTTAAAGTGCCTAAAGGCCTAACGTGGCAGGTCAAGGATCTATTACGTTATTTTCGTAGCCCACAGAATGTAACCTACACAAATAGCTGATGCATTTAAAAGCAATGTTTATCATTACACATTAGTGACTGGTTTATGAAGGTCTCTGTGACTCTGTTGACCAGGGTGACGAGTCACGCGAATCTCCTGTGTCTTTGAAAGGTTTCACGACTAACTGCTTAACATAACATTTCACCCCCAATAGGCTGACAGGCGTACCCGGACCTCCGTAGCCTGTTACCAGTGTTCACACTAGAACTACCAAGGTAGATGTCAGTCAAACCATTGGTAAAATGAAAAAATACTTAAAGCCGTATTATTTTTGTTTTAGACTTTTAACAGCTGTTGTGCGATTTCACAGACTTTTTCCCTAAGCATTTCCACCCTTTTAAATTATAAATACTTCGTGTTTTTCATAGTACTTTCTTGTAGCGAGCTGTTAATATCACTTACGAACTTGCAATTTAATTAACAATTAATAGAAATTAATAAATAGAGATATTTTATATCGAAAAATACATCAACAGCAGTTAAGGTTAATTCAAGGTATTTTGTTGTCTTTATATGTCCAGATATTTGCAAAGACAATATTTCATTTATGGTAACTACAATAATCAGCAACCTTCAAAAGGTGACTGCAAGTGGTCCAAAGCAGGATGGGCATCAATATTTCCTATTTTACTTTTTTGAGTTTACCAGTATTATTAATTAATTTAGTGATTATATATAGAATTAGCGTTTTTCACGCAACAAAAGTGATTTTTGTCAGCATTACTAGTAAAAACAAATAGCCCGATTATGTAATTAAAAAAACTTAGTAGAAATGGCATCGAAAATTAATTTGCGTTAGATCCAATAAAATGTAATAAGTATTTTGCCATTAATTGCATTGGACTAATTTTATGCTAAACCAGAATGTTTAAGATAGATACGTTATCTTCATTCCCTGCCCCTTTGATTTCTTCCATTTATCAACAATCTAAAACAAGACATAAAAAAAAATCCTCATTTATTTTAAAGTTTCAGTGTTTAGAATCAGTCCCCGGTCATTTGGATAAAATTAAATCAGTTAATATTTTTAGTTTTACTGTCTCAACCTCAAAACTTTGAAGAAAAATTCACAACCCAATCTTTAATAACAGTACCTTTTACCGCTACTCAACAAAGCAACTTATCCACCGTCGATAATCTACACGCTACAACATATTTGTACAGTCCAATGCAGATACATACAAAAATCAACCAGCAAAATATGCGTCATAAGTAAACAAAAACCCTATCTTTTGAAAGGGAAGTTTCTGATATCAAGCAACAGAGAGCGTTCCTCACAAGAAAGAAAAAAGTATATATAAAATACATTTTGATTGACAAGTTCGACACACAATTCACTTAACGGTGTTTGCTCTCTCGAAAGCGCTCGAGTGTGACGCATTAGATAATAAGTCGATAAGGAAGAATTTAGAGAGGAGAAGGTATATCAAGGTAAAAAAAATAATTTGATTTACTCTTCTTATACATGATGAAAGAAATAAACACTTGAAAGATCCATATATCTATCATGGTGTATTAAAGTTAGAAACAATTGTCTAGAGTTTAAAAAATTGTAAACATTTGATTTAACTGCCGTAAAACAAACTTTATTCATTTCTATTTTATAGAAGCAAAGACGTTAAATCTAATCGCAGACAAAACAAAATTTAGAGAAAAATGAACTTTAAAACCCGAAGAAAATTTTAGTAAAGTAAAATCATAGTCATTTATTATTTAATGTAAACATATTACTGGTGATATCTTAGAATGTGCAAACTATAGAGGAATAAGTTTGCTTTGCACATCATACAAAGTGTTTTCTAATATTCTTTACAACAGATTGGTTGGCTATACAGAGAACATAATAGGAGATTACCAGTCTAGTTTTCGTAGAGACAGATCAACAATTGAATAAATCTTTAATATAAGACAAATATTGGAGAAGACCCAGGAATTTGGAGTTGACACACACCATTTATTTATTGATTTCAAAACAGCATATGATTCAATAAATCGGAATAGACTTCTGAAAGCTATGAAATAATTTAACATTCCTGAAAAGCTTGTTAATCTGGTAGCTTTGACTTTAACACAGACCAATGTAAGAATTAACTTACAAAATAACTTATCAGAACCTATTACTGTCATGAATGGTCTAAGACAAGGGGATGCCCTGGCCTGTCTTCTCTTTAACCTTGCACTGGAGAAAATAGTTAGAGATGCAAATTTAAATTCTAGAGGAACCATTTTCAACAAATCTGTACAATTGCTTGCATATGCAGATGATATTGATGTTATAGCCCGGACATTAGATGCACTAAAACAAGCATTTATTTCTCTGGAAACTGAGGCCAAAAAGATGAATTTGAGCATTAATGAAACTAAAACCAAATATATGCCTTGTTTAAAATCAGAATATAATCACTCCTTCTTAGAAATAGGCAGTTATAGATTTGAGACTGTAAAGCAGTTTATATACCTAGGTTCGGAAATTAATACACAAAATAATATATCTGTTGAAATTCATGGCAGAAGTGAAACCTGGGCATTGACAGAAAGAGACAAGGAAACCCTAGCAGTTTTTGAGAGAAAAATATTGAGAAGTATTTTGGGGGGAATTAATGTAAATGTTACATGGAGAAGAACAAATATTGAATTATACAGAACATATAAAAACCCAGATATAATTAATTTTATTAGCTTACAAAGATTAAAATGGGCCGGACACCTAGTTCGACTTAGTGACAATAGATCCACAAAATTTTTTTTACGGCCAAACCAATAGGAACCCGAATGAGAGGACGACCAAAACTTAGATGGTTAGACTGCATTGAGAAAGACATAAGATCCTTGAAAATTTCAAATTGGAAATCCAGAGCCAAAGACAGGACTGCCTGGTATGGAATTCTAGAGAAGGCTAAGGACCATCCTGGGCTGTCATGCCACTGAGGAAGGAAGGAAACATTACAAAAAGACGTTTAAAAACCATCTAGGTACTCAAACAATTAAATCCAAATTATATGCTTGATATCTTATTTCTCCGTCATTCGCAGATGAATGAAAGAAAACTTACAAATAACTATTTTTTGTTTTAATAATTAGCTTAAATCTGAACAGAACATAAAAAGCAAATTATTCACAGCAATTTCAGAAGTGTTCACAATAATACTACAAATATTTTAAAGTAAGTAATAATTCCATAAGTTAAATTTAACCCAATGAAAGTAAATTATAAATATGTTTTAATAACGCTAAAAATGTCTCAACCTACTACACATTCAATGATAGAAAAAGGCAAAATGTGCAGATTTTTTTTTCCCCTCTTTTTACCTCACTTTCGTATTATCATTGCACTGCATCTTTACATCAAATTGTTGTCCCACTACTAGATTTTTTTTAATCAAAGATAGACTACTGTAAAAAAATTTTTTAGACAGCATACAGAATTTACATTTTAAATATAATATTAGAAAATTAATAAGTTGGTACTGTAATATCTAATTTCAGTTACAAAACGAAAAAAATGTCAAATTTCTATTAGTTAGGAAAGCATACGCGCTAGCCCGGAATTTTAAATCAGAAAACTAATGTAAACAGGAAAAGCCTAACAATGATCCAACTTGGCCTGCAGACGAAATTCACACTACCAACTTCACAAACGCTTAAATATCACTAATTAGAATTACTACGAAAAAAAATACTATTCTTATGACCCGTCGAAATGCACGCGGAGTTTTAAACCATTTAATTAAAGAAAATGGGAGAGGGTCTTGACATGAGAGCAGTTGCGGTGAGAGTGCATGGTCTTCCGCCTTCTTGACAGCTGGAAGTAGCAGGCAGCCTTGTCTGTAGAAGGGGGGAGTCTAATAAGGAATGAGATAACTGACATCTACGACGAGTTCCTAGACAATGGATCCAGACTGAATCACTAACAGTAATTGCTTCCTGAGCTTAGCGGAGCATCAAGTTCTAGGCCATAATTCGTTATCAGACCTATTCGCTCTCTTCAGGAAATACGAGCAAGATAACTTGGACTTGAGATTATTCCGTTCTCAGAACGGGCATAATTAATTCGCATGAATCCATGAATTAGAATCAGGCTCACTTTTCTCAAATATTTTCATCATATTCTTTTCATTATTAAAATTCACTATGGAATATGCATTCCGTTCACGCAAAAACTGAAACGTTTATTAAAACTTAGATTATTTTGTTGATAAAGCGCATATATATATATATATATATATATATATATATATATATATATATATATATATATATATATATACACAGTATCAGTTTTGGGTATAGGACACTGTATAAGAAATCAGACACCAATTTACATTCATTGACCCATCATCACTCACTCTCAATGAATCATTCTGGCTCTTCGTACATTACATGTCTATAGATTTATATATATTTCTATTGATTTATATACAATATATAAGTATAGATTTATACACAATATATATGTATAGATTTATACACAATATATATATGTATAGATTTATACACAATATATATATGTATAGATTTATACACAATATATATATGTATAGATTTGTATACAATCCTATGGATTTGTATACAATCCTATGGATTTGTATACAATCCTATGGATTTGTATACAATCCTACGGATTTGTATACAATCCTACGGATTTGTATACAATCCTACGGATTTGTATACAATCCTACAGATTTGTATACAATCCTACAGATTTGTATACAATTCTACAAATTTGTATACAATTCTACAGATTTATATACAATTCTACAGATTTATATACAATTCTACAGATTTATATACAATTCTACAGATTTATATACAGTATACATAGAAATGCCAGCCAACATCACCGCCTAGATATATGCATGTTTGTTACAGTAAAAATACGTGCTGTGTATCTCACACACACACACACACACATATATATATATATATGTATATATATATATATAATATATATATATATGTATATATATATATATACACACACACAGCACTTATTTAGGCACACGTAAAAGAATAATACACATATAAAGAATATGTGTACACCTACATTACTGAAAGAGCTATATAATTTGCAGCATTGATTTTAATTATCCTGAATCAGAAAGAGTTGAACAGTAGTTTTTAAACTATGAGAAACAAATATTACACACACTATTTTAAATTAAACAAATAGTTTAAACGAAATTAATTATCTGTCATACAAAATTAATCAACTTGAAATTAATAGAAAAAACTGAAAAAGTAAAAACTTTAATATACGAATTCAGTCCTGATTGGTTAATTGCAGAGAAAATAATGGCATACCAAAGATTTAAGAAAAAAAAAACCGAGCAATCAATTTTCTGCAATATAATTAAATTCGGTCGTCAATAAATATAAACGATCAAGGAAATGAAATTCCCGTTAATAAATTACCATAAATTTACGACCCGTAAAACAACTTACACCTTTGCGAGAGAAAAGTTATTCCAATCAGTTGGAAGAAAGAAAAGAATGTCATAGAATTTCAAAATAAGATTTCAAACAACTTTTAAGTTTTTTTTTTCTTAATACATTAGGTAACTGCCATACACAAGAATTCAGAAACAGTAAAGATCATGAAGGAAACCCTAGCGATTGGACGAACGGGGAGGAAATGCCAATAAAATTCTCAAACATTTCGCGCGTGACTTGCGATCGAAATATTTCTCAAGCCCAAATATGGGCCAAACTGAAGAAATAAAACAACTTTCTCTGCAGTGGAAGATAGGTTCAACTTACCGTCATGCATCACTATCGAAGTATTTTGAAGTTTTGAGCAACTAGAAACTTGGTAAACTTTTAGTTTTCCACTGAAAACCTAAAGTATTTGGAAAATGTACATTCATTGGTTTTTATATTTTGATTACATTAACCAGCTAAGATACTACTTTTTTTCAACATCGAAGTATTCCTCAAGTCAAAATATGGAAGAAAATAATTTTCTTTGAGGTGGAGCTATGGATTTTCTCGAAAATGAACACGAATAGTTAAGATCAAGTTCGCCTTCAATCACTATCGAGATATTTTAAAGCGAAATTTTAAAGTAAATTTTGGGTGTTTAAAACAGCCAAAAATTATTTTACAATTTACTTTTTCCCAGAAAATCCCAATATTTGGAAAATGTGCATCATAGTCACTAATTTATATTATTTGATTACATAAACGAGCTGTTCAGGCACTGTTTTCAACATAACTATTTTCTTAGAGGACCAGGGCCTGATTTTCACACGTGCACTTGGCACGTGCCCTGGGCACGAAAATTTAGTTGAGTGCTTGAAACACATATTGAACCGAACGATGGCCGATTGTTTAGGGCGCTAATCATCGGTACCGGAGTTCGTGGGTTCGAATCCCGCTATGGCATGGCTGTTCGTAGCCTGTTCGGAATCGGCTTTAAGCAGTAGGTCCCGGTCTCATTAGCCCTCGTGTGTAAAACAGTAGACTGTAGCGCTCCATACCAAACCAAACACATACTGAGTGGCGAAAAATTGCAAACTTACGCTACCATCGTTAAGTTTTAATAAATTATTATACGAGGTAATTGTGTTTGTCATAAACTATAGTATTTCCTATTTACTTTAATCTTACTGTTATTTACCTGATAATTAATTCCCTCAACAAACCTGGTGCTCTTTTAATCCTATGGGTTAATGCATATTTATAAGATAGATTATTAGCAACGTACCACTATAAACCATTAAATCATCTCATCAATTTAAATTATTTTTAATTCTATTATTATTTATTTTCTGCACCACAGAGCTTGTGAGTGTGACAAGGTAGAAATAAAAACAGTCGGTCATTCTAGGTCTTTAAAAGTCCTTAATTTTTAGCATGGCTAAACAGAGATAATGATTACGTAAAATGAAAATTTGGCATTTTTGATGTTGAATATTACTTTAATGCTAATCCTTAAATATGTTTGCTAATTCAATGTTATAATTTTTATGACTGTAATAATGATAATAACTTGTCGCTATAAATTTGCAATGGGGGTGGAGGGCACAAAAATTGTATTGTGCCCTGGGCACAAAAGTATCTTAGTCGGGCCTTGTAGAGGACATAACTGCTTAACAAACAACCGGATGTTCGTGTGGTTAAAAGATTAGACACAGTTTAACCCTTTGCGCACTCCCAAATAGAGTGTGACTCGACATCAGTTTTTATTTCAGGAGCTGCTTTGTCGAGTCTCATTCGACATTTTTCCCAAATCCAAACTAATAGATGCTCAAATAGAAAGATACCTGCATGAAAAGAACAAACAATTTTTTTGTTTATGTATATGTGTGTAAGTGCAAAACTGTAAATAAAACTATCGTATAATTGAATGTCTTTTCATTTATTTATTTGTTTAATTTTTTTAGTTTAAGAATATTTCAAATAAAACACTTAAAAGCGTTGAGAGCAGCTGCTAAAAAGTTTTTAAATATAATGTGAAGTGCACAGGGTTAAGTATTTTAAATTGAAATAATGATATATCCCTTTAATTTTATTGGGTACCCTAAATATTTTTGTATCGATGTTTTTACTTTTAAAAAATAAATTTTGAAGTCTATGAGGCTAAAAATTTATATTTATACCATTAAGAGTTTCTATTAAATTATTATAACCTATTAAATTTATTAAAGAGTAAAGTGATTGACTTAGATCTTCCTGCTTCTTACTTAAGTTTCAAAGTCCTTTATTACTTCTTATGTAAGGTTCCAAACACTAATTTTGATTTCATTGACATTTTTAAAAAGCTCTTCGTTTACACAGTGTAGATATCAGTGTAGCGTATTTCACAATGCGTAGCCATTTACACAAATCCTTTTATGGAGATCCGGAAAGGAACTAAAGTATAAAATATTCTGATAAGAACTGCACAAACTCAGTTATCGGCCGATTTTATTCCGATTTCTTTCAACTACGTCAATCTGCCGTTGTTGTATAACAAACGGTAAAATACAGAAATCCATCCTCAACAAAAATGAATAAAGTGTTGGAAAAAATAACCAACACCTTATAATGTTTTAATAACATGGTGAGAAGAAATTCTAGGCTAATTTATTTTATTTATTTATTTTTTTGTGTGTGATTATCAGAAGTTAAATGGCCGTTATCAGTAAAACCCTATTTAAAGGTACAAAGAACATCTGAAAATGGAGTAATTTCAATGAAATGTTTATATGCTCTATTTTCATTTCAAAATATAGATAGAACTAAGAGTTTCATTTGATAGTAAATACACGCTTTATATTTTATATTTAAATGTCACTAAGATGTCAATGAGGTTAGGTCCAGAAAAAAAATTCATAAAATATTTTTAATATATTAATTTCTATTATTTTCGTTTATTACAAATTTTAATAATAAATAATTGTCTGAACAACGAGTAAATTTTCTAATAATGAATGATTAATAAATGAAAAAGAATGTTTTTAATTTTAATTAAATTTATAAAAGTTTCAGAGAAAAAAAACTGAACTTAAAAGATGTATAGTGATTTAAATTAAAACTCGTACATTAAGCTTTTCTGTTGAATTGGAGATTTTAAAATGAAAATTCTGACATTCATTTTTACTGACAAAACAAAACTAATATTCTTATACAAAAGCACTTCAATTTTACATAGTTTAAACAGCGTAGCATTTAATCATACGTTTATAAAAAAAAATGGAGTCAAAGTAAAGTTCGTACATTAAGCAAAATTCTCAATTTTGAAAGACAAAAATTACGATATTTTCGCGGTTTAGCTCTTTTTGAGCTTCATCTTTTATGTCTCCTAAAGTTCTCGCCTTTTTTTGCCTTTGTGCTTTCGTGTTTTTCATTTTTTTAAGTCTTAAATTAAACAGAAAAAGAATAATGTACTACTTTTAATTTGATTAGTATCTTTTGAGACTTAAAATCTTATTACAACAGCTTATTTTCAATTCATCCCAAAATAAAAAGTTCTCCTTTTAAAATGAAATTTTAACAGGATTTTTGCTATTGCTTTACCTTTAAAAATAACACAGAATCACCAGAAAGACCAATTTTGCGGGAATCTTGAACCATACAGCTTATTTGACTGCCTGTAAGTAGTAATATACGAGCTTTAAGACTCAAGGCCCCACTTTATGAACTAAAAAAGGAAAGTAGTCTAAAAATAAATAAAACATGTACTGAAAAACCTTTATGATGATTATCAACGCAGGAGCCGAGAAACGCTTTTTCAAGTTGAACTGTACGCACGACTGATTCCGAAAACAATACATAAATATCTAATCGGCGAACAAAGCACCGATTTCCATTCCACCTGCACTGTTTGAAAGTATTCCTGGTCAAAGAATCTAAACTGCGCCTCCCTTAATCTGATTTGCAATTTGTCTGCCACATGCCAGAAATAATACACTTTTCATACCAATACGGGGAACTTTACCGGAGTATTTTCTAAACTATGGATACATAATATTTTAGAACTGATATAGCAGATTGTTATTTTACAAGTAGTTTCCGAGTCGTTAATATAAATTAAGAAACAAAAGTAAGAAAACGTGGTAGCGTCGAACATTATTCCCGAACTTCAAAGGACTAAAAATTTTGTACGCTATATAAGAACCATTAAGAAAAATATTAATTCTAATAAAATGTATAATTCATTAAGTTGCTAAGTGTATTCAATAGTAATCTAGTTGAAAAATTATAAAAGGATCTCAGTATATGAATTAAATTGAATTCAAATAAATTAAATTGACCAATTGCCCATTAAAATGAAGCAAGAATTATACAAATGAAAACAAATTTGCCTTTAATAGTTACTCATTTGATAAAGCACAATTGATAAACTTCTACTGGCGTGATGCCAATCCAGAGAAATTTTTGTCCGCTACAACAAAGGACTCCGACACTTTTTTTCACTGTTTGTGTGACCAAAAACTTATTAATTTCAAGCCTTTTGTTATAAAGTCAGAGACGAAACACTGATACCACAGCTGCAGGAAGGCTTCAAAATTTTTACATTTTACATTGTGTTACTGTAACCACTCCAAACACGTTGGAATTGCATGTCTACACCAGTTATCTTTACACAACAACACTTCTGAGAATGATAAAAGAAAACCCTCTTGAGATTCCCAGTTAACACTTTTTTTCATTCACTAAATTATCGCGCTCATAAGAATCTTCACATTTTTGTGATTGATATGCTACGTTAGGCGTTATCATCCATACTACAAAACAGCGCAGTTGTCTTTCTTTGTTTACACCAGAACAAAATTATACATTTCAGTTACATGGAGGTTTCATGAAATATTCAGCCGGCTGCTATATTATTCACATCTATTTCGCATTAGCAAATTAATGCAAGTCTATCCTAAAAATTTACATATTTTGTTATTATTCACCGACAGGGCAGGGAACAAATGTTACCCAATTGCTATTCAACTTCGTTTCAGTCTCTGCAAAGGGAGGAATAGATGCTGGCGTGTTCACCGTGCAACTATATATATTAAATATGAAAGAGGGGAAAAAAACCTAGAAATTGAAAAATCTTTCTCTAGCAATAGAATTTAATACGAAAACAATATAGATTCTGTTCCCACTATTTTGCCAGAAACAACAGACAAGTCATTATTAATAATTTCGGTACTTACCAAAAACAAAAACAAGAGAAATTTAAGAAAAAATTGATACTTGCTATTTATTTACGCATCTAGACTGATGAAAACAAAACAGCAAGGAAAAGTTTTGTTTATTCATTTTTTTTTTGGGGGGGGGGCTTAGGGGGGCTTCCAGCCGTCCATTTACAAATTTCATAGAGAAAATTGGATTTTCCATACCTCCTTGATGATATATAGGGAAATTTTCAACCACAAATATCACTCAGAAAGTTCAGTTATTCAACATTACCTTGTATTTTGAAAGAAAAAAAATATCTTGGGAGTTACTTTTGAGGCAATTTTCACTTCCGATACATTTAGTTCCATCCCTCTAAAAATTAATTAGGCTAGTTCTTACTGATTACAGTCGAATACGAACATACCGTATAGAAAAAATCTATGCAAAATATATGATTCCAACACTTAGACTAAGGTACCGAATGCAGAAACTTTACTGCGTTGATTATCATATAAGCAAAAACAAATCAAACAAAGTGGATATTCTCTTCGAATATACCACTTTTCTCGCTAGGTTTGACTTGATTTAGTTTGAAGCAATACAATCAATGTTGGGGGACACGGTGGCAATTAAACAGACTTACTGCTTCAAGTACATTTCGTAAGGCTACGAACATACATTCCAGCAGTGGGATTCAAATCTCCAGGTTCGGGTGCAAAAATATAGTTTACTATCGGCTTTTCCCTCTAAGTTATAAAAATATAAAATTAGCAGCGGTATAATAGAGGACAATGAAATATACCACTTATTCAGGACTAAAGTAATACATACATTAATGGAAGAAAAATTGAATAAAATGCATTGTGTTGTTCTTTTCGACCAAAAATACCACATAAATTAAAAGAGAAGAACAAAGTACATTAATGGAAAACAACAAAATTTGAACGTAATAAGCAAACAAAATATCGTAAAATATACGGAATACAAGTTCGCACGAGGCAACGCTTGATTTTTTTTTTTTTAATATTTATTTTTTTATGACGTTGATATATCCAGCATTATTCTGAATTGATGTAGCCTTTGGTTAATAGAGGTTATGCGTAAAGCTAGCAGAGTTAAACATTCGATTTGAATTGTTAATGTGGAGATCTGTGAGCTGATAGTGAATTGCATTCAATATGTAAACGGTAGGCGGATAATGTCTTTTATAACGGATTAATACCTTTAGAGAAGCACTAGAGTAGATCTAATCTGTAGAAACGCACTACACACATGGCATTAAACTCATTCAGATAACTGCAATCACTATGTGATAGAACGGTTAATCCTTTCAAAAACAATTTCATTCAAAGCAAAGAACTATAAAACAACTAGGGAATTCTATTTTTAAAACTTTTCTCAATTACATCGCGTAATTAGTAGGATTGGCTGAAAGCCCTATGGTCAATAGTTCGCAAATCTGTGATCGATTTGATGGAATCTAATTCTTAAATCCAATTCCGAACCGCTATAAACATTCATGTAAAAAGTGCGAGACTTGAACTAATAGTAGTTCTGAACATCGGCAACATAGCTCTTCCGTCATAGTGAGATGTACTTGGTTTAAATTCACTGTTTTCTAAAATCGTGAATTTGAGTAAATTACTTTTCAGTACCTTTTATATTCCTCATTATTATTAAGACTAATCTTTCAAACACACACTATTTGAGTAGTTTGATTTAGTGATTCTGAAAATATTTGGTCCTCATTTAACGAGTTCTCGTCATAGAAACTGCTAATTGTACCCAACGTATTTTAGGTCATGCAATGCTACATACATGCATTACTAAGCATGCAATGTTACATACTATTACTCAGTTTATGAATTAAACTATACAAGCTTTATGGCATTCTTCTGTGTTATATCTAAGTTTAACAATATTTCATTTCATGGTAGATATACTATTTTCAAAACAGCAATTCACTCCAAAGAAAGATATAATGGACCTTTCAGTATTAAAGAAAAGAGCGTAGTTGGAACAACTGTAAAATGAAATGCGAGGAAATTTCACAAACTATGTCTACCAAGTTGGAGATTATTTTCCAGCATTTGTAAGTTGAGAGTAATAAAATTGTACATGAAATGTTTGCTTTATTTTTAGAGCATCCATTTAGGGAAAGAAAAATTTTAGAACACACTAATAAGGGTATATAATATCTCATGTAATTAATATTCTAAATGAAAGTTATTCAAAAACGACGTACTAACTCAATTACATAGGAAATTTTTAGTCATTGCAACAATTCAGAAGTCCAGCACAGATTATTTCTAATCTTAGTATTTAACGTACACAACGTAATTTTCTCCTTTGTAGTAAAGTAATGTACTTTTTCGGCATGTTAGCATGTGGAGTTCATGGCTCCAGACATATACTCTAACAACTAAGTATATTTCTGGACACAACAACTTTAAATGTTACAAGGTGAATACTTTTCGGAAAAATTGTAATCTTGTAAATGGAGTCTATGTAACATCTTTTAGTAGACTGGAAGCCTTTGGGGTTTTAGAAGCCATATGATAGAACCAAACATCCCAATAAGAATTCTAACTCATGTCTTGGGAAGAAGAAATTATCGAAATTGATACTGGCTATGACAGACATTGATTGTACTTGTACTGAAACACACGAATTAAAATAATAAAATCATCTTGAGATCAACACAGGTTTGAACAGCAAAAGATGCATGTATAAACTTCTGCAAATGTTTCAGTAACTTGTTAGGTATTCAATTTAAAATGTAAAATAACATCTGATTATATTAAAGTGCATATTGAAATTTGTAGGAATTTTTATGATACAAATGGAGCATGCTGATCATATTTAATAAAAATTTCCTCCCACTCAAAAAAAGAAAGGAAGCTAATATAGCGACGACAACCCTTCTTTCAATAGAAATTTCCCGTTGCAACCTCAACAGCGCTAGACATACGATACACTGCGGGTGTACGCGTTCATAAGAAACGCGATAGTGAAATACTCAGACAATGGACTTCGTTCAACACTATCGCTTTCTCCAAGATTGACACGTGGAAATTTTACAACAGTGCAACGTAAAAATTTCTTAATCTATAACAAGACTTTTATTTTCGGTAGAAATTACTACAATGCACCTTGATAGCATGAATACCCCACGTAATTATATTTTAAAGCTTTTAAAGTATTACTAAACGGGAAAATTACAGTAAGCAATGGGTCTTTTATTTATTTGCATTCCTTGCATATTTGTATGCACTAATATAAAAAGACATATTTAACACTAGATTGCCCAAGGCAGTCATTTTGACTGTTTTTTAATTTCAATTAGAAAAACGATTATGAAATATAATGACACAATTTCTTAGAATTTGGTGACTTTTTCTATAATATATAAATGGGTTTATGAATAATTGTAGTTATTTCCGCCCTCCTTTATTATATAATATTAAAAATTAATTTTAAACAAATTTCTTTACATATTTGTTATTTTTTCACAATGCAGTCATTTTGACTGTTTGGGGGCAATATAGGTATACAAGAAATCTCGGGCAATCTAGTGTTTATAAAAAAAAAATCCACGTATACATTAATATTTGAGAATTTTCTTTACATATGATTTACACATGTGTGAACACTCAACGTTCTAGAGACGAAATGACGAAGAAAAATTTATTCAATTCAGCTATCGACCAGATTTAATTTCAGTTATTTTGAAGGGAAAGGGGATATTATACATATATTTATTAAATTTCATTAATTCATTTTACATCGCTGGAGAAAATTCTATTAGTTGCGATTTCGGACATTTGTTACTAGCTATAACTTAATATTTTCAATGTCTACATATTAAGTGTAGATTTAGTGACTTTAAAGTTATAAAAACATTGCGTGCAATGAACATGTTAAGAATCTAAAACCATAAAAGTTATTTTGCACTATTATTAAAATATTCTTATTATAATTTAAACTCATTCATTATCAACGATCTACTATTTATGTAATGTAGATATAACTGTGTAACCCCCTAGAGTTAAAAATCTCAAATTCAAAGCAGCAAGTTTGAGAAGTCAATGACCGAGCAGTTATGTGATTGGCTAAGATGTTTGACTCCCTGAAATACGCAGCTATTTCATTCAAAAAGGACAGCATCGTTATGGGAAGAAAATGCATTATTCTTGACGGCATGGAGCCATTTCGTTTCCCCCATTCCGTCCGCACAGCTGGGATTCTAATCGGCTGGGGAACATACGAGACTGGTAGATCTTTACTCACATGAAAGGATAAAGAAATGGATCAATATTCGAACCATTGGTGCAAAAGCAGATAATCCTGCGGCGAAGAAAACGCACGCAAACTGTTACGTAGATTGTTTTAATGGAATATAAACAGCTATTTATTTAAATAGACTTGTATATATAAGACAAAGATAAGGGGTATCAAAATATCAATAACAGATCACCACCTTTTTATTTAAATTTTAAACAGAAGTTGTAAAATTTGTAGGTCCTTCAAAGCTTGTTGCCAATGATGGCAATTTAACATTTTAACCCATTTGCATCATAACAAAAAATGGAAAATTTTTATTCTAAGCAAAAATTATTTTTATTGTTTCAAAATATATATGTTTTAAAACAAAGTGATAATTTTTCTTGTTAGAAATGCTGAAAACTGCCTAAAATATTCGAGCATGTATACACTTTTGTAATAATAACCAGGTAGATTCGGCGCATCTATGCGCTTATGATGCAAATGGGTTAATAATTAACTTGTCTTTTACATTAAAGTTCACACTGGATTCATGATTTTTCCTGTTGTTCTATATTTAAATCACCATTGATTTATAAAATTTATTCCCCAAGTTTTCTTTTCTTTTTAAAAACATATCTACAATCTTGGAGACCCCAAACATCTGGAGGTAGTCCACCCCTAGTACTGCATTAGTAGTTGTTGAAGTATTTGCGTAAGTGAGTGATATTTATTAGTTGTTGAAGTAGATTGCCCGGACTTCAAGTGCAGTACTATAGATAAGTGGTCCCCTTGTTGATCATGATGAAAGTCCCTCGTTTTCCATCAACAGTCATTTTCTCAGCTTACTACGAAATAAAGGGTTAAAGATGTCCATGAAAGTAGGACATATATTGGTATAGTAAATATATTGGTGGCAGGTACAGTGTTGATTTCGACTTCATTCACAAATGGCGACATTACCGAAAAAAGTATAGTATCTGATTAACCGCGTCTTCATTCACCTAGATAATCACAATGCAGCAAAAAATTACTTTTTGTATAAATTAGCAACTGTATGTTTTATTTATTTTAATCATCAAAAAGAAATATGCGAAGAAAAGCAAGAATAGAGCAAAATAGCTGAAATTAACAAAATAAAACAAAAACTGAAATTACAGTAATTTCAGTTTAAAATAAAATAATCTAAAAATTTTATAAGATAAACAATTCAAGGATATGAAATGTGTTAAAAGAAAGAATAAGTTTGAAATGTCCAGGAATATTGTTAGAAATAGATTGGAAAAAAATTAGATCAAGGGGAAAAGTTCGTTAAATAGAAAATGTACTTCGCTCTTTGGAGGCTGTTTTGCGAAGAAATTCGCAAGATGTTTTAGCTGCAAAAGAAAAGTTCGCAAAATAGAAAAATTTGTAAAATAGAGTACATATACGATGTACATATAAGATGAAATTAAGCAAAATCATTTGTTATTCATCTAGCGTAGTAGTTACTAAACGACCGCCCCTTTACAAGAAAAAAATATTCGAATGTCTCCTTCTCTTCCATAATTATTCTAAACACTAATAGTTAAGTATAATAAACGTTTTTGCATATTAACTATATTTTATCTGCTTATTTATCAATTAAGAATGTCAAAGTAGAAATTAATTCTATGTATTCCAAAATTGTTTATTAAAAATTTAAAAGCAAGCATTGAACCAATAATAAATAAATAATAATGAGGTGACTGAAGCTGGTACAGTTTTAACAGTTTTTTTTTTTTTTTTTTTTTTTGTTAATCTCTGGTTCCACTTTTATTAACATCATTCATAAATCTCCACGTTCAGTGATGTTAATTTTCCTAAACAGTCAACTAGCTACTCACGTTCAGCCTATTACCATGAAGGAAATGCAGTTAAAATTTGTGTACCCCATGGATGGTCAAATGGCATCCAGTGGTGAAACTGACGAAATTTACAATTGAAAAAATATCGCATTTATTATGGTCAGCATTATTTGATTGTTTGATCACTTGGTAATTTTATAGATATGATGTCTATTTAATGCCTTCCATTTGCCTTTGGACGTACTGGAAGGCTTCAGTACCCAATGGGGTGCGATACCGCCCTCTTTAGGAACCTATGATCTAGCGTATTAAGCCTAATGGTTTGAGATAAAAGGAGGCAGATGATTAACGACTGTTTAAAAGTGGCGAAATTCAAACCCGGCTCTCCTAATGACGAGGCCCAATATCGATAAAGCAATAAAGCATTTTCAACGACTCGCTGGTAAAACATTTTATTTTTATTACGCAAAGTATTTTCCATTAAAAAAAGGTTCCACACATATTCTTCTTAAATTTTTTTTCAAGCTTTCAACTTTTATGAAGGATATTCATAAGAAAATTAATTCAACACTAGAAGCAACACTGCATATGCAGTTATTTAGCAATTAAAAATTTAAAGCTTCCTGTGTAATGCTAAAATGGCACATATCTAAAGCACGAATAAATATTTTAAAAAACAATGGAATCGAAAACACGCACCAAATATAAGCATTTGCTATATATATTATAATAAAAATATATTAATACTACTGTCACACTCAAACCCCTCTTCATTGATTTAATATGCCTTTCTGCATTTCAGCTATTTAAACAAGAATGAACACCCATTTTACCACTCCCTACATAGTAACTTTTCCCTAGAAATGACGACACGTTTTCCCTGTCTACGTCAGTTATCAATACAAGGGATTCCCCAAGTACGATCATCACCGAGGGAAATTATATTTCAAACTGATGCTCTTGCTAGTAAACTTCATCTAATAGCTTGGTGTTATGATATCTAGACTACCATTATCATCCTATTTCATCTTAAAATATTAAAAATATAGAACTGTGAAAAAAAATTTTAATGGGATTTAAGAAACACGTATTTGTTATGCCATGTTAACAAAGATGATATGTGATTCTTATGCACTAGGACACACATAAGAAGAAATATATGCGATTTAAATACAAACCTCTATCGCCCTCTCCGAAAAAAATCCATTTCTTTCATATTTTTTTAGAAATTTTACCAAATTTCTCACTGCACAAAGCAATCAACTCAAACTTTAGATTTTATCCCTACTGTAATAAATGATTATTGCACACAGTTTGATTTTCAGCGAGGTAAACACTCTTCCTAAAGACAAACGCCAAACCGCACCACGATTTTTTTTTTCGGTTATTTTAATTATGGGTGTGTCCAATGGGTGGTGAAACACCACGGCACCCAGCTGATGTGCAATTTAGGCTCTATTGCACACATTTCATTGGGTTTAAAAATATACTGATGAAAATGTGGTTGAGTGAGAGAGGAGGAAGATCTTTCGGCACTTCGGAGTAGCTATTTTTTTGGCAATGTAATAACTGAGATTATAATTCCATTGACAGCTGTACAAGTTAATCCTTTTTTTTAAGATTTGTATTGTTTTCATCAATTTCTATTAGCTTTAATTATAACGTAATAAAAATGATTTGATAGAACTCAATGATTTAGTTTGGTTTGGACCGCTACAGTCTATATTTTTTTTTTTTTTCTACACGAGAGCTAATGAGATCGGGACCACCTACTACTTAAAGCCGAACAGATACGAAAATCTATGCCACAGTGGGAATCAGACCCACGAACTCAGGTTCCGAAGATTAGAGCCCTAACCATTCGGCCTCAATACCTTGCTTTAAAGTTTCATATGTATTGTGTCCTTTAAGTGGTGAATTGCTGGCGTGGATGTTCCTAGCTGATCGAAATCGGCTTTAAGTAGTAAGTCAGTCTCATTAGCCCTTGAGTAGCAAAATGGTAGACCGAAGTACTCCCAACCAGCCAATGAGTGGTCAAATACCACTGCACCCAGACCATAAACAATATAGGCTGTAATTGCGCAACTTTCCTTAGGTTATATAAAAAAAAAATGCTGAAGAAAATAGTGCTGGAAAGGAAGACAGTATCTTACATTTCTCCGCACTATTATTACCTCATTGGAACAAAAGTTTATAATTCATTTGGAAGTTGGAAAATTAACTTTTACTTTGGTCGTCGGTATTGTTTTTTCTAGATTTCTATTAACTTTAATTATTATGTAATAAAAATGATTTATGGTACAACTCAATACTGACTTAGAGCTATGTAGCATTGTACAGCACTGTCTCAGATGATACTTCGTTCAAAATATATTCTCATAAAGTATCCCATAGGATACTTTATGAAAAATTACAGTTCAATAGCAGCGCTAATAAAGACACATGTTAGAAAGGAAAAAGTTTTTTTTTAGACCAAATTTCTATATTTATCAATAATTACCAACTGTCTTTACTAAATTATTTCTAACAAAGACTTTGTTTCAATTTTAATATCGATAGTTGCCAAATTTTTCATTTTAAAATATAAAAAGGAATATTAATTTTATCTAAAAAGATACGGTCAATGCGAAACAAAAAATTTATAAATTGATCGACAACTGAACAATATCTTGTTTTTACAGATATAATAACATAAGAAACTACATTTAAAGTTGATGACGACACTAGTAGCCATATCTATTGATGCATTTAACTAATCTGAGTTATTAAACTGATTAAAATTATACGTAAAGAAAGAATCGCGATCAAATTATTTGGGTAACACATAAATATGAATTATTTTAAATAGAATATTGGATTAAAAGTGAGAAAAAGTAAAAAGAGCTTTAACACACCCATTAGTAAAATCTTGTTCCTAAATCATCGATCTGAACTCCATTTCTTTTTTAAACAACGTTTTCAACATTTAAATTCCTGGAAATTCGCGATTAGCAGTCTTGGTAAAATTTCCGTTACTCACTCTAGTATTTCAACAAGACTAAGTATTCTTGTTTTAAAAATAAGTTTCTTTTAAATAGCCAACATAGTATTGATAGCCATTGTAAATTAAAGCTGAGAACATTTTTCTGATTACAAAAACACACGCCGTAAAACGAACAATGGAAGGATGATGACGTATTTCGAAGAAATTAATGTTTTTCTTCGATCCAAAGAACAGTATTAGTTTCATAATGTCCCTTAATAGTTTGTGCATTTTAACTAATGATTGATCCATAGTGGAATCGTTTCTTGTTCAGTGGGTAGGCTCTGACTTCCTCTGAGATTCGAAACGGCACAGCAGGAAATCAAGTTCAGCTCACAGAGCGGTACAAACCGTAAAGGAGAAAGAGAGAGAGGAAGGGGGAATTGGGGGGTATCATTTTAAAGAAGAGATACCGAGGAAAAGGGCGAGGGGGTAGGAACGGATCAATGTTGACATCAGCTGAAAGCCTCGGGCGCAGGGTAGAGGGATGGTGCGAATGAACGAGTGACGTACAAATGGCACTAATAACTTTAATGAAATACGGCGAGTGAACCTTAATTACACCGGCAGCAGGGCAGAACCCGGCTTAAATGGCGCGATAGGGTGTCGCGATGATCCTATTTGGAGCATACAACAGTAATTTGATTGGAGGATGACTGTTCTGTTAATATGACTTTGAAGACATTGGTGTTCGCAGACAAATCCTGATAAATTATGCGAAGATTCAAGGGAAGTATTTATCTGTTAATTAAATTTTCATGTAAATTACTTTCGAAGTAATAAGAAATACAAAGGAGAAAACAATTTCGTTGAATTAATTCAGTTTTTTATGGGCTTGAAGAATTTACTTTAAGCCGTGACTTCACATACCGATCAAATTTTGTGGAAAAGCAAACTTATGGAATTTATCCCGCCTACATCAGAGATTTAAAAATGTGGACTATCTTTAATGTAAAAAAAAAAAAAAAAAAAAAAAAAAAAAAAAAAAAAAAATCTGCAGCTGTTCAACTGGTGTATTCTTTATTTTTTTTTTTTTTAATTGCTTAAAAAGTTATAAAAGTGAAGCGATTAAACTGGTGAATAAAGGACAAAAATCAAAGTTGATACTCCAAAAATTCTTTTTAAAAATTATTCATAAATAAATTTTAAAGGAACAGAATTTAAATTTTTTCGAATATTATAACAACTGTCTTAATCTAAACATACGAATCTAATATCATATAGCGCAAAGATACATAAAAAGAAATGCGATTCAAACATATGAATGAATAGAAGAGCCAAGTTTCTTTTAGGAAAAATATTTTCCTAGCGTAAAAATTGTAAGCCAGAAAGTTTTTATTTTTAAAAACGAAACTACCTTACAGAAGAGCGTCTTCTTTCAAAAAAGTTCACGACAGTTTATTACACCCATGACAGAAATATTTCGCAACAATGTGGAAATTCCTGGCCACAATCCAACAGAGAAAATCAATAGCAACGAGTAGGCGATCCGGATGTTTAAAAAAAGAAAAATTTATCCATAGCTCAACAACAAAAATCCCCCCAAGAAAGCACTTTGAAGGCTATAAAATACCAAGAAGCAGATAATTACACACAATTTAACAATACACCCGAAGGAAAAGGCGAAATATCACCTTGCGATCAGTCAACCAGGATGTCCATCCACAGCAGAAGTCAAAAATGAAAAAAAAAATGCAAAATTTAATCAAACAGTATAAAATAAACCCAAAGACCAGTCTCTAAAAGGAACAAAAATACCTAGAAGACGTAACCTAACAGAGGATTTTGAACTCTGGTTTAAAATTGCTTGTGCCCTTCTATGAAAATGAGGGAAAAAACTTTTTGAGAGTCATTATAAATAAATGGCATTCGAGATTAGAGAAAAATAATTTACAATACTTAGTTAAATGAACACGAGAGAAAAACTTTAAAATAATGAGAAAACACTTCACAAAATGTAATCTAACAGAGGACAATGTACTCGAGTTTAACTTTATATGATCCTAATAGTAAACTGACTTTTAAAGGGTTTAAAAATAAAAAATACTGCGATATTTACAATAACAACACGCCTAATTGGAATTGGCTATCTATGCAGACCTTAAATATAGCAATTATGGGTGAAATTCTAATTTAAGGAAAATACCAATTAAATTTCTATTTACTTAAAACATTGCATTTTAAAAGATTGGAACTTTTTTCCTTATAAAACAAGTGAGCAGGATCTATCATTACTTTTACCATAACTTATTTTTAATTCAAATAAAATGAATTTTCAAAATCATGGGGTTATTTCTTGAATGCAGTTTTACGAATACTACCAAATTTCGACAACAGAACGAAACAGCATTATGCCTGAATAATATTGGGAAAACATTTGAATGAGGTGTGATGAGACGTTTCTTATATAATATAGAATAACATTTTAATTATAACAGTTCACAAAATGATTTTAATTCTTTGATTTTTATATACATGAGCTAGATGGTTAAACCTTAGTTAATCGTCCGCTGTTAGGTCTCACTTTTAAGAGTTATTTTGCTTTCTTTTAGAGTATATTTCTTTCCATTCGGTTCATTATAGGAAATATAAATTATTTATTTCTACATGATCTATAAGGTGTCTCTTTTCCACTCGTATTATTCTGGTAGAAAGAGTATTCCGGCACTACCATAAAAAACACAAATTTATTTAAACTGAGATTTAAATGGGTTTTTGTTAACATTTGGATTGCTCCGGTCAAATGTTTGGTACATGAGAGTCATTTAGACCTACTGTTTCAAGCTGGTACCAAACGGCTACTGGCATCCATGCCAGCAAAAGAGGTCGATCTCACCGACTTCGGTTCTGAAAGGACCGATTCGATCATTGCCATCTGATCTTTATATAGAAATTGAAACAGACAAATACGATTTTGATGGCAAAATACGTAAAATATGACCTTATTATGATGTGCTTTTGCTCGATGTCAACTTGCAATTATAGATGTTACGACTATACCTCGGTGATGTCTTAATTCACAGTTCCAAATTTGAATTTTTGAATGTAAAGTCAAATTTTTTATAAAGAGCACTTGATTCATCAACTTTAGTCAGACAAAATTCAGGTCATAAAACAAAATCCATACAAATATACACATACTTCTCATATGAGTGGGGTTTTAGACGAACGTGCACATTTCAATTGCGCATCCTCTTTGGTTTAGAGTTTTATTTACTATTTTGCTGCACGATGGGCAATGCTACTGTTTAAAGCCGATTGTAAACGGCTATGAACATCTATGGCAACAGCAGGATTCGAACTCTCGAAACCTGGTACCGGAGAGTAGTGTTCTACCCATTCAATCATCATTCGGCTATACTGCAGATAGAAATAGTTGTAGAGACGTCTCCACTACCTTTGAATATAAACAAATCTAAATATTGCTGATTTGGCAGACCATAGTTTGAAAGAAACTAACTGTAGAAAAACCACAACTAACATTTTACTATTTCCGCAAATAGCGTAAAATTACTCTATACACGAAAAGAGCCATTTTTTACTGTTGATCAACAAAATATACCTGAAAATATAACGAATGATCTGTGAGCTGATATGTTATCACATGACTCATGAAAGTCGTAATGTTCTTCCTTTCACCTCGGTGGAGAAATAAAAGCTAACTCAACCTTCGCCACAATCACTTCCATTATTGCGTAAACCATTTCCTATTTGAAATTCTAAATGTATAGCAGCTGCACAAGAATTTCATCTTTAATACCATGATGAAAGAACTTTTTATAACCTATGTCACAAAAATATCGTAGAACATTTCAAAACTAAGCACTAGACTTGCAACTGTTGAATTTTGGAAAACAACTTATATTTAATACATAACGATTACGCATATGAATCATCTCATAAAGACAAATAAAAAAAGAACGATATCAAATTGTTTTACTTTGTTGTTTTTTACGGTTACTGAAGTCGATTATCGATATCATCAAACCAGAGAAAATATTCGAGATAACAGAAGTTCGAAGTATTAGGGGGGAAAAGAAGAACGACACATTTTTATTTTGAGGCATTTGACCATTGTGGAGAAAATAGGCTATAAGCACATAATAAAGGAAAACGCTTTTTTGATCATAGGATAATAATAGAAGTGGTACAATAAAATTATTAAAACGCAATATTAATAAAAATATTTTTACTATAGTTGAGAACCAGGAATAAGTTATTTAATAGCTTCTATACTATTCTTTTGTAATTTATATTAACTGATGTATGAAATTTTTAATCCTTACACAAAGCATTAATTTTTTTTAATATTTTTCACCCGGCTTTCTTAACGAATATCGATATTGTATAACTACAATTCGATTGCACATGACAAACAAATATTCTAAATTATTTTGCATAAAAAATATCTTTACATAAAGAATTAGAAACTAATTGACAAATCGACTTCTACCGTTTCCTCATTTTATTATTATTTCTTTTATTTATTTATTTAACGCATTCAAGGTTGTTTAATTCAGCACTAATCAATGTGCGTTTGATCAAACGATAAATGAAACGATACAAAAACTAAATACTACCGTTTACTAAAGTATTGTCGTTTGGTGCGGATTCTCCGAGCAAATTGTGTTAATCGCAGAATTAGAATAGTTGCAATCAACAAAGTCTTTTCAAGCTCACTCTGTAAGACATAAATTTTGGGGCATGTTTCAGATCTACATCACGTTGATACAAAGGGTTAAAGTTCTAAAACATTCATGGAATAAATGAGTGAAAGTGAACCAAAGGGGAAAGTAAAAGAGCGCGGAGAAATGGAGAGAATAAGTAGTCATAACCCAGTTACAAGTAGTAAAGAATCAAGAGCCTGCATGCAAACAGACAAATCAAATAAAGTGCGCAAACGGAGAGTTAGGCAATAGTAAACTTTGAGCTGGGTAAAATGTGGCTGAAAAAGCGGCATTTCTATGTCATTGAATTATGAAATATTATTAATTGAAAGAATCTTTTTTAATATCCATCATCTTTTAATGAACATAATTACAACCATTACTTACAATGAGAATTTTATTACTAATGATTTTAAATATGTTTCTGTACAAAAAAATTTCTATTTTAATTAACAACAATACATTCCGTTTCGAAACACTCAGTGTACATTGCCATAACCTAAGAAATTTTCTAATATTTACATTAAAGCAAATAAAATAAAAAGTTTAAATTACTATTTTGAAACGTATGATTTTTAATTCTTTATCTAAAATTCTTTTCCGAAATGTTATGTATTTAAGATATTTTGAAAAAGAAAAATAGATATTTTCATTTATTTTCTTTTTATATTTTCGGTAAACATTAATGGTAAGTTATTTTTTAAGGTCTAAAAGGTACCTTCTAAATAAAAATCGCCATAAGATGTATGAAAGAGATGCGCAAGGAGCATAGAAAAGCGTAAATTTTCATGAAATTAATAACGCACGCACAGCTAATACATATTTCACCATCCAATTCTAATCACATTTACATAATTAATATGTTTAATAATATATTAGATTTTCAAGCAAGTAGATAACCAGAAAAAGTAGTGTTTAAGAGTCCACGTTCGCCATACAATATTTATCGAATATATCCATTTTGCTCCTCCTCGTACATATTTTATCATGAATAAGAATGTACTAGCATACCCTATACAATAATAGCCTAAATTGTCTGTCGTCGAATTTATGAAGCGGTTGGACCTGGAATGGATAGAGGCATCCATATTGCATTCTTGATAAGTTAGGGTAAGCAAAATTTAAAGCAAGTAAAGGTTATTTTCAAATAAATTATCGCTCCGATTCTAAAATATATTGGTATAGACAGGCTTCATATCACAGCGAAAAATACTGTTGTCTTTCAAACGTTCGAAATCCATCCCTTCCCCCATTTTTCGAGCGTTTAATGCCATTACTCCGAGCCCTATGTTACCCGGTTAAGAGCAGGCGATTAAATTTATCCATTTATCCCCTAATAAATAGGTAAAAATAATATTTTTTTTTCTAGCATTATGACGTCATTCCTTTCACCATATCATTGAACCATTTCTTATTTCAAATTATTTAAATATCATCTGCATTATTTTCAAACGTTTAACACTGAACTTAGATATGAAGTAAATAATTTTCTTTTATATTTAGCCTAAAGTACCGGGTGACCGAGCTCCGCTCGGAGAAAACATAAGAAAATTTGTGAAACCATTAGTGAAAAGATAACCGGTTAAAGTGCACCATTGTAAACTATTCTAAACAAAGTTGTTTGGAAAGGGAACTATTCTATACAAAGGTAAAATTTGAAAAGTCATAGAAAATAAAATGTAATTGATAACAAAAAATTATACAATTAAAGAAATGGTACAAAGTGAGCAGTGTAAAGATTGAAGTGTGTTGAATGGAGAAGCATTCTGACAATGACGGTATCTTCTAGTTGTCCATTTGCGGGTATAATTGAGTTGATCGCTTGTTGTTCCAAAATTCCGGCTCCTTGAAGCATTTCATGTAGAGGTGCGTTCTGCATGTTGAAAATGTAGCTTGAAATCTGATGAATGTTGAAATGTCGAACTTTGTTGACGGTGATTTGAAATAGAAATCAGTTTCTTAACACGTTCGCTGCCACCAACGCACTGGCGCGTCAGAGCGGCACCTCCTGGTATGCCGACGACGCACTAACGCGGCGACGGACTTTGATAAGTTATATGCTCTGTGTTTAGTGTGGCTTTGGAAATTGAACGGCGAGGTTGTTTCGGCACGTTAGTGAAGCATTATTTTTTAATTTTTTGTGGTTAGTTTTCAAAATTTTTGTTTGCATTATTTTTTTTTACTATATCGTTTATGTGTTATATATACTTTGCTACATTAATTTAATATTTAGAGTTGATAGAAAATAAAAATGGAAACCGATATCAAGGAATAAAGACAAATCAATAAAGACTTTTATTATTATTATTATTAATTCGTCAGAACTACAGCCAATCGATTCCTCGTGGTCGAAAACCCCCGGGTACCAATTTTCACTTGGATTGGACGCATGAGAAAAAAGTTTGCCCGCACCGGGGTTCGAACCCGGCCCTATCTGTAGCGCCGAACTACGTGACCTTAGAGCGTCAAAACCGATGCCAATCGATTCCTCGTGACCAAAAACCCCAGATCCCCAAGTTTACTACAGTTTATTAATTCTGGGGCGATTTTCGACTTGACAACCATTCCTCGTATTATAGTATAGGATAATAGATTAGGTACTTATGCGATAATTTTAAATTTAATCATCTCTCATTTTTCGTTGCAATGAAAATTTTATCACCGGTAATAACAACAAATTCTATCTACCTCCAGGGTGTCGTGGAAATCATAGTTTCATTCCTTTACTTACATTAATTACTGTGGCAAAAAAAAATTGGGAAGATTTTAACGATAATTTCGACGCAGCCAAGAAAACTTTCAATAATTTTTCTAAATGAATACAGCGGGATTCTAAACTGCATTCACAGTATCGGGAGACTCTAGAGGGGTATCAAGATGTACAAATTATTGAGCGTGTACCAGATAGTAATTCTCAGCCAAAAAACAAACCATTTTTTTCCTGCCTCATAGGGTACTTTACAATTCTGTAAAATTAAAAATTTTAATGATCCCGTCATATGATTGGGTGTATGCTAGATCTACATAAAACCTCAGACTATGTCGTTGAAAAACAAATGCATTACAGTGGTTTCAAACAATTAGTTTGTTTTCTGACAGCCAATATTGGCATTAACCTTTACTACTCCAGTACGACTCAAGAATGAAAAAGTAATGAAAAAGTACACATAGTTAAGTCACTGACAACATATTTCTCTTGGATTCTTAGTATCATCTTTATTATGAGTAAAAATAAATACAACAACGAGTTATAAAAGCAAAATTAGAAATAAAATCCCCTATATAATAATAGCCTAAGTTGTCTGTCGGTGAATTTATGAAGCGGTTGTACCTGGAATGGATACAGGCATCCATATTGGATTTTTTATGACTTAAGATTAGCAAAATTCAAAGCGAGTTCGAAGTCCACGTCATCCCACCCTCTTTTTCAGCGTTTAATGCTATTATTTCAAGCCTTATTCTCGTTCTTATTCTATACTAAATTCATTCTTGATAGGATGGCGAAAGCGGAACGCAATATTTAAATTTCTGGACTGTTTTTACTTGACTCATATATTCTAACCATAATCCTCACCACGTGTAAGCTGTCACATGGGGTAGAGTGTCTGCCCATTTGATCGTCGTACTTCTCGATTTGGTGGTTCTGCCCCCGACGTAGCCGATTTTTTCTAAATGTCTAATTAATTAATAATTTCTGCTTTTTCTTTTGAATTCTTATTCCTAAAGTTGTTTTATTATTTTTAAAATAAATTTTTACCATTTTTAAAATTTTTATGATTTTTATTATTTTTATTTTATTATTATTATACCAAGCCCCATTTTAAGAGCAGGCGATTAAATGTTTCAATTTATCCAAATAACTAAAAATAACAATTTTTTCTAGCATTATGAAGTCATTCCTTTAACCAACTCATTTAATCATTTCTTATTTTAGATTATTTAAACATTTTCTGCGTTATTTCCATACGTAAACTTAGATATTACGTAAATAATTTTCTTAAGGTAATATTTTTTTGGAAAATAATTTTCAGCCAAAAAACAAACCATTTTTTTTTTACCTGCCTCATAGGGTACTTGACTCTAGAAAATTAAAAATTTTACTGATCCCGTCATATGACGGGCTATATACTAGTTTAAAAATATTAGCTCTCTAGATTTCACTAGAGTAACTGAGTGTTAACATACGTAATTAGAAGGAAATTAAGCATGGCATTCGAAATTCTTTTGCTCTATTAATTTTGATAAATGAAAATCCTTAGCGACTGTCGTTCGTTAAGCAGGATAAAATATTTTTTGAATGATTTCTGTGGATAAATCACTTTATTTAAATCGACACACTATTACCAGAAGAAATATATGCAGTTGAATTAGTTTCAAACGAGCAATTGGTTATTAATTGGAAATCAGCTTTCGCAAGCAATTCTTTTATAACTAATTTACCATTAGTTATAAAATCTAAATTAAACAGATACTTCACTGAAAAATTATTACTACATGTATTATAATTAAAAATTAAAAGAAAAATTATCTTTCGTATTTTAAACTGAAAACATAATTTTATTATTGTTATTAATAAGAAACTACATTCTAAATTTGCTAAGCATTATGCAGGCAACCATTATGAATTAAAATTTTAATCGAAAAAAAAGGAATGTTTATTTCACGACGTGCATAATTATACAAAAACTATCCTAGAGAAGTTTATATTATATATATATATATATATATATATATAGAGAGAGAGAGAGAGAGAGACAGGAAGGGACAGACAGAGAGAAGAGAGAGAGAGAGAGAGAGAGAGAAAGAGACAGACAGATAGATAGAGAGACAGGGAGAGACAGAGAGAGAAGGAGAGAGAGAGCGAAGAGAGAGAGAGTGAGAAGAGAGAGAAGTGAAGAGAGAGACAGACAGAGACAGAGAATGCGAAGGAGAGAGAAGAGAGATAGAGAGCGAAGAGAGTGACAGAGAGAGAGAGTGTAGAACTGTATACAAAACTAAAACCATTTATCTTTTAATGCTTTTACATATGTAATGACCGCTTACATTTGTTACGGTTAATTTTTGTAATAGAAAATTACTATGAGTTTCACGAAAAAGTAATTTCAATCTACAAATACATTAACCTCGAGACCTCATTACTTAAAGCACATTTTTAAATTAACACTAAACAAAAACAAAACTTATTTTATTTAACGATATAAAATTTTCACAAAAGCAAAAAAAAAAAGAACTAAGTGAAAGAATAATATAACAAGAATGACAAACTATTAAAAATCTCAGAACAATGGAGTATACAGAACATAAACGTATGGCATGGCGTAGTATTTAAATAGCAACGTATTTATTAATAATTACAATAAGCCATGTATACAAGCAATATGTATAATACAGTTAAAATCTAATAAGATCTCATTACTGTGTGATGAAACTGAAAAAGTAATATATTTAACCACATCTTTTTAAATATACAGTTCCCCGAAAAACGACGACAGATTCTGTATATTAGCAACGATTAATTTTTTTTCTTTAATCAACCACAATCGCTGAATAACGGTGAAAATATTTTTATTAAAAAAAAAATTCTAAGAACTAGCACAGTTTTAAAATTTCGAAACTCTTACCCAAACCGCAAACTTCGAAGAAGAGAAATTCAGTATAAGTAGAATAGTGGTTTTCTTTAAACATTCGATTAAACATCGAATTTTCAGCAAAACAAATAATAATAATAGCAAAATACGCAATCCTTGAACTTGAAAATTAGTTTATATTAAAATAAATATTTATAAAATGAACGTGCCATTTTGCAAATTTCTGTGACAAAGATATTGATAAAATCTAAAACGTTAGTTTTCGCAGATATATTATTGCCACTAAAAGTCTTGGCAGCAATTCAAAATTAATATTGCACGCAATTCAACCCGCTCAAAATTCCAGTGTAGGTGTGACTAATGCTGCCAAAATTTATTTGTTATATTCCGCTAAACTGCGCAGGCAATTATACGACATCTAATTAAAGATAAAGAAACAGTTTATAATTAGAAAAATATTACTAAGTGAAGCTCGACGTATGCAAGCTACTTTTCATTAATTCAACCATTATTATAGCATTAATTCTACATCTCATCTATTCCAGCTAGTTTTGGTTCTCGATTTCAACTATATATTGTTTATTGATACAAAGCTAACGAACATTCTTGTCAAAGCATAGCAAGTTATGGAGAAACAAAACTCCACAAAAATTTTCGTAAAATGTACGAATAAGATCAACGAAATAGAAAAAAAAAACATTTAGTTTCTAAACTTATCTTCTGCATTGAGAGGGATAGTCCCTTAGTAACACATGCCAGAAAGATAAGAAAAATGGTACTGCTTTACTTATTTCCCTATCATGGCTGTCTGCCTTACCACCAGAGTAAACATTGAGAGGCATTTTATCCAGATTAGGGAGCAATCTGCTCGTCCTCCATCAACACGCTTTGGGGAGATTCTTCCCCTTTCCAAAGATTTACTTACATCTTTTGGTCTTCAAAGACGCATAAGGATTTACATACATCATGGGGTGTTTCAACTTTGATAAATGTTGATAAAACAAATCGAAGACTCTTTAAGAGGAAAGAGAAAAGGGAACAGATCATAGTAACATGCATCCTGCAGCCCTTTTCAATTATTTTGTATATATACTATTAATAACAAAGTCCTCTTTTCTGACACCGTAATTATTGAAATTCACCAAAAGTCACCAAAATCCGAAATGTTTACAGAATGGGTTTATACTAGCCGGAATCAGTTTTAAGCAAAGTAAAAATGTATGGCACAACCGTCGTATTGTTAGGTGACAAATTCATTTAGTTCTTTTTCAGAACACTGATATTTTCGATTCATTTTACCATGGAAGAGTTGGAAAAATAAATAAATGTACGAAGATAGCAGAAACGTAACTCCATAATTACAAATGAAAGTCGAAACTCAAACATAAGCATACAAACATATATATATATAAATGAATATATCTATACCATAACATTTTTTAAATACAGTGCAACGTATGAAAGCGTATTGACACAACCAACAAAAATTGTTTAATATTTTTAATTCACCCATAACTTGTATCAAATAACTCTGAAAATTCATATATTCTCCACTCAAAAATTTATTTTTAGACATTTTTAAGATCATATATATATATATAACGAGATAAACCATTTTGCACTGTAAAATGTACTATTATTTGCCATTTTTTTAATGTACTTTTATATAAATTTAAGTACACAATTTTTACACATACGTCAATACTATGCATACAAACACGCGTGTGTACATGTGTGAAGAAAATAAACATGTTTGTACAGTTTCATATCAAACAATATTCTAGGATTTAATAAACCTCTTTCAAGTGTTTTTGAAATAAAAGTTCCGGGGCCAGGAAAAACTACTTTTAAAAAAGAAAAATGCAAAATACCTTGAAAGATTTAAATTAAGCTAACCCCACCTTTTAACCCTGCCCTGAATACGATCGAAGTTCGAGCAAAAATAATTCTTTATTTCATTTCCATCTCTTTTTATAATACGGAAATAAAAAGCTGCACTATTCAGGGATAAATCATGTTTCCATTCATTGTTCCGTGTACAAACTGCGGCTGTAATAACGCATCTACGTTAAAATAGAACATGGATTTTGTTTTGCTCACAACCGTTTTAGAAAGGGATCTCATAGCTTTTAAAATCTACAAAGATAAAGATAAAAAAGGTCTAACTTTCCAATTTTCAATTGTTTTGCAAATCCTTTAATTAAAAATGCAATTTTTATCTCTTTAAATACATAAGCTCAATTTTTTTTTACTTATTAGTGAATTTTTTAAGTTTAATTATTAATTTTAATTTTAACTCATAATTTTTCCCACTCATCTAGTCGTGGGCACTTTTGAACAATTGTATTAGTGATTTCGCAAATTTAAAATTTGAAAATGTAGAAATATAATCATTAAAATGATCTATTATAAATAAAAATTATGTTAGACGTAATTTTTTTTTTAATTTCAAGAATATTCCTTTCTTTGATTGTTTCCCAAACGGAAATTGTTTCACAAACGGAAGAAGCAAATCAAAAAAGTATATTACTTTGGTATTAGACCTTGTATACTGACAATAACACAATCTAAAGAATGCCTTTAAAAACAATCCCGTATTAAGAATACAAATATTTTTACAGGAAGTTTACTTTTTGACTATTGTATAACAACAATGCAAAATAATTAGTTTTTTCGATTTGTTTTTGATCTTATGTTAAAAACTGAAAATTATTTGCATTGTCTCCGTAGCGGAGCCCTCGAGTTTGAAGACAAATTTTAAATTGCTCCGCTCCGGAGCCCTTGAGTGCAAAGGGTTATAATAGAAAATATTGCTCGTCATAAAATTATAATCACAACTTTGGCTCATTCCAATTTCAATTTCGACAATCATCCATCAAACACAGGACTCATATTAAAAAAAAAAAAGAGCTGTATCAGATGAAGAATCGGTCCGGCAACAATGAAACAGCAATTACGCAAGTCAAAAACATATTAAAAGATTTTTGTCATTGTCAAACAGTCCTGCAGCACTTTTCTTGCAACATTTATTTGTGTTTCATATCTGTATAATCAGCTCCAGTTCGTTTTAAGCTGTCTTTTAAGGTCTCTGCTCCATTCAATATTATTACTTTATGCGAAACACAAGCAAGCACGCTTGAGTATATTTCGAAATAGATAAGATTAGAGAATACAACGCAGAGAGAGAGAGCTATGAAACTAAAACCGAACAAACAATTCAACTACAGTGGAATCTCATTCTAACGTTTCCGCATTGATCGTTCGATTCATTTGGTCCAAAATTATTAGCCATAGGACGAATTATACTTACCATGCATTCTTTCTTTTTCCGCTTCTATCGCCGAAGAGCCGAACGATGGCCAAATGGTTAGGGTGCTGGCCTTCGGAACCGGAGTTCGTGGGTTCGAATCCCACTATGGCATGGATGTTCGTAGCCGTTCGGAATCGGCTTTAAGCAGTAGGCCCCGGTCTCATTAGCCCTCGTGCTGCAAAAAGTAGACCGTAGCGCTCCAAAACCAAATCTATCGCCGAAGAATTTCGGGCCCATCGCTTTGTCTTCCCGGAAATATTCATTTCGTGGAAATTAGGGGAACAGAGGCGAAATAATTTTTTTTCATTATTTATTCTTTTGCAAAAATGTTTCAAAGTGTGTGAACGGCTAAACAATTTCTAGCTCATCAAGTGCTTTCGAGACTAGAAGTTCTCCAACTTTTACAGTCACGCAGAAATTAGAAATTCAACGTGAAGGTCTCAATTTTATCTCGCTATATACTGTATTTAGTAAATATAGCAACAAAATAGGTTTAACGATATAAGAAGGTAATTATCGTTATTCCTACTTCTATTTAAACATTGCCACCATTTAAACTGGGAGGGAGTTATATTTCGTGTTTATTTTTTGTTTTCTTCACTGATTTCCCATTGCAAATAAAACACACACACGATTAAAAAAAAGGGCAAATATTTCAGATCTATAACAATTTGTTATTTTATTAATCTAGTGATTTTATGCGTTTGTTACAATTTTTCCTTCCAAATTTTCACATTTACATTCAATTATTTCTGCTGAATTCACATTTTTCTCTGGGACAAAATTTTATAGCTGCTTTCACTATCTGAAATTATGCGTGGTAATAACAAAGCGAAAAATTCAAAATTTTAGCTTGTTTTGGTGAACGTACACTTTAGTAGAAACACTTTGCTACAAAATTTAGCTACTGAAAAACTGAAATTTTTAATGCAGGATAATAAAAAAATGTTTTTAAAGTACTCATAAATTTTTACTTCCATAGCAGTCAATAATGTCTTTTTTTTTTTCTTTTCCATTTTTCTCTGAATATTCCGGTTTTCAGGAGAAATTTGGAAAATCTGAGTTTTCCCGGTATTTCAATGATTTTTCGAATTCCCTGTCTTTTCCAGGTTCTATAGCAACCTTGATCAGAAGAAAGGGGAGCAAGAAGACAAAAAATAAACTAGAAGAGTGTAGAAGTTTTCCTAACCGCACAATGTTTTATCAAAATTAAAATCATTTACATACGCATACGACGACAGAGAAAACTGCAGAGGTAAAAGCGATAGAATGCTCATTAATTGCAATTAAGCGATCAACTTGTACAAAGCAGATACTAACTGTAAAATATTTTTTAAAAATATTAAGTATCATATAATATACAAATAAAAGTTATATTTTATAAAGTGTTAGGTAAGTTTTAATTAGTGTTGTAAATTATATATATATTCATAGTTAAACATTTTATTGAATTTCTACACCTATTTCCCGAATATATCATTTTCCATCTCCGTCTCCTGGAAAAACAATGGATCATGGTTCCACTGTACTAGGGTCCAAGCAGATGAAGGGAAGAATCGACTGAATAAATTCGAGTATATTTGGCTTTAAGATGTTTTAACTTACTCATCTCTGCAAAAGTAATACTAATTTATATTTTCCTAATTCATTTCATATTCTGTAAAATCGGCTCCAGTTCATTTAAAGCTTTTTTTAAAATCCGTGCTTTATTCAACACTATTACTTTATGTGAAACATCCTTCATTAATTTATCTTTCGAAAATCAGAAATAAGGTCATCGGAGTATTATAAAGATTTGGTTGTTTCTTGCTTGCTTCGTGTGATGTCCATCTAGAAGTCAATCTTAACGAAAGATAATTGCCATCGCCTCGAGATGTTGATTTGATTTAATTTGGTTTGGAATGCTACGGCCTACTGTTTTGCTACAACAAAGATTAATGAGAACTTATTGCTTAAAGCCTATCTCAAACGGCTACAAATATCCATACCACCAACGGGATTCAAACCCGCGAACTCCGATACTGAAGAGCAGTGCCCTACCTCGAGAGGTTGGACTTCTAAGAGTGGGTCCTCATAATTCAAAAGCAAGAACCAAACCGAATAACCGCATGTTTGGTCTGTCATCTCCAGAGGTATCGTTTGAACTTGTACATACTGAACCGACGAAACTGTTTTATGTGCTTCAGACGCCATAAGCCAATAAGGTAGTCTTTGACAGGCTCAAACCTTGAACCCACAACCCTCCAGCTATGTGTTCGACACCTTTACCGTCTGAGCTACCATGGATTACGGTAAAGATTTTCAGACCAGAAAAAAATTTAACATTTTTTCTGAAACCATTCGTAAATGAACATTAAAAATGAGTTAATTGAACGAGACATTTTCTGTTATTTACAATGTCACTGAGATCGCGTAGCAAAGTTTTTTTTTTTTTTTTTTTGTTTTTTTTTTTTGTTTTTTTTAGAAATTTGGAAAATCTGAAAGCTTTGGTTTTTTTAAAGAGGTGTACCTAAAGATAAAACAATAAAATAAATTTTATGGCCATATTTGTTATTGTATTTTTTAACATCATGTAAATTATATTTTCGAAAGTGTATTTGTTCCACAGTTTGACCTTAATCTAAATACAAAATAACGAAATGATTTTTGCCGTCTGTCTTTAAATGCAGGTACACTTGATTGAAGAGGGGTTTAAACTGTTGATTTTATCCCCATTTATTTATATAATAATTATGTTTTCAAGTTCGAGAGCAAAAGAAAAAGTTTCAAGAGCCTTAATAATTACATGTTAGCGAAAGATATTTTTAACCCTAATATTCTGCAGGATATGCTTAAACAAGCATGTACCCATGCAGACAAATTTTACCTTATGTGCATGAATATAAGATTACAGCACGATAGCAACTTCGTTAATAACAGAGAAGAAAAATTCAGTCTAAACGCTCCGCTTGATTCTTGTGATCTTCAACGCATTCCTCAACTATATCATTTAAGCAGACGCATAATAAATGCAAAAGCATTTTGTTGAAAAGAACAATTTTAGCATTTAACAGAGTGTTTACCATATACGATTCAAAGGGGTTAGATGAAAGAATATTACAGGATATAGATTCATGCATCAATAGTGTTTTCTTGATTATAATACACTGGGGTTCACGGTAATGCAAAATAATTCTTATCACGTGGAAGATCACAAGGATTAACATGGTAATAACAGAAACGTTTTGTTAAATTTTAAATTCAATCGAAATGCCCAGCCTGTCATCTTCAAAACATTACTCAACTATGTCCTTTTAACAAACCCATAATACAGGTAAAACCATTTTGTTCAAAAAACTTTTAACAAAATGTTTGACACAGATGGCTCAAAGGAATTAGATGAAAAGATAAAAAAAAAGGTAGACATTCGTCCATTAAAGGTTTTTCTTGATTACAGTACGTTGGGGTTCAAAGTAATACAAACTAACTCTTAATTCACAGAAGGAATATGGTGTAGTAAGAGAAACTTAGTTAATTATTATTACTATTAATAAACAAGTTCAATTTAAATTCTCCGATAGAATTCCTGGCATTTCAACGCGTTTCTCAACCATGCCATTTTAGCAAACGCATAATAAATGCAAAACCATCTTTTGTTTACTCTGGTAAATAATCTCATTGTTTACCAGTGCTTACCACATACAGTTCAAAGGGTTAGATGAAAAGATATAAAAGGATATTCAAGAACAGACAATATTTTCTTGACTGCAATAAATTGGGGTTCTTAGTAAAGCAAGACAATTGTATTAATTGAGTTGAAGATCCTAGGAAGGATTAAAATGATAATAAAAGAATCTCGCCTAATTTCTAAATTCAGTCTAATCTCTCAGCTTGAAATTCTGCATGTTCAAAGCATTATCAACTATGTCAATTTAACATACTTATAATAGAAGCAAAACTTTTTTACTTAAAAAAAAAAAGAAAGAATCGTAACATATAGCACAGTTTACTAATATGGTTCAAAGGAATCAGTTGAAAGGATATTAAAGGAATATATATTTATACATTGAGTGCGTTTTCTTGATTAAAATTCGCTTACAGTTCACGAAGAAGCTAGACATTTCTTGAGTAGAAAATCTTCATAACGATTAAGCATGGCAATAAATTAAAAATTATTAAAAAAAACTTATAGCTTCAGGGAAACAGAAGTAATAAAAAAAAAGAATAAAATAATTGCCATGGGAAATATCACTATTAACCGATGATTTACCTCTTGTCTTCTCAGTGGTCATAGAAAGTTAAATAAATAAGGCTCGATTTGGAGTACTACGATCTATTTTTTAAAACACGAAAGTTAATTATAGTGGGAACTTCTACTTATAGCTGGTTCTGAACGGCTATGAACATCCAGGACAGCAGCGGGATTTAAGAAAGCCGACAGAGGTTCCGAAAAGCCCTACCTATTCGTCCATCACCGTTTAATAATCCTTCCGAAAGTATTTTATAACATTCTAAAAAACATAAGTGTGCAACAAAGCTTTTATTACTACTAAGAAATAACATAGATATCTGGATTAAATATATTCTGCCTACTAACTTATCATTATGTATGTATATTGCAGCTATTTATGTTAATTTGGTTGGTTTCAAAAAGGCCGTAAATTGAAGTAATCGGCAATATTAAAAAGTATATTTTCTCAGTCTGATCATAAAATGGCAACCTTCAAATGATGAAAAACCGCTGGGGAAAATTTATAACTCTTGTTGATGACTATGTAGAGAAGTCTTAAAAATAGCAAATAAAATTTAAGCTTCTATCTTAATTATATTTAGCAATAATTTAAACCCTTATGATACTCCCTCGTAAATATTAATCTCAAAGATTTATTCTTACAGAAATCCAATTTCATTTTCCTTTCCATTATTTGCATGTAGTCTGGAGAACACAAAAGGAACGACACAAACCAACACTCTAAAGTCTATTACGCATCAACAACAAAATAAAAAAACCCAAGCCATAGCGTTGCTCTTAATTTAACGCTTACAAAGGAATAAAAAAAAGCAGGAAACGCAAAATTTGTCGCTTCCACTGGAGCTGAATCACCAAGATAATGAGTAGATTCCCGTCTCAGACACAGAAATACCATTTGACTAAGAGTGATTCTACGCTACACGTCTCTTATTCATGGATTTCAATTCTGCCTCAAATTTAATTTTTGAGTTATCTGTGGGTAACATAGCTCCATTCTAGTCTCACTGAACTAGAGCAGAGATTCAAACGAGATGCATTTACCGTTCAGAAAAGCAAAGAAAATCGGGTACAAATCTTAAGTATACAACATATCATTTAAAGCAGAGGTTCTCACACTTTTTCAGCCACGAAGCAGTTTTGAAATTGGAAGTTTTCTACGCGGTGCACTAAATTTTATCTCACAGCTTATATACGGTATTAGTAAACATAACACAAAATAATATTAAGCCGAACGATGGCCGCTGAATGTTTAGGGCGCTGATCTTTGGTACCGGAGTTCGTGAGTTTGAATACTGTGGCATGGATGTTCGTAGCCGTTCAGAATTGGCCTTAAGCAGTAGGTCCCGGTGTCATTAGCCCTCGTGTAGCAAAAAAGGTAGATCATATCGCTCCAAACCAAACCAAAATAACATTTAAGATATAAGGTAATTTCGGCATTACAGCTTAAATGCATTATATTCACAATTTAATTTTTTTCTTGCCCTAATTTCCCATTGCAGATAGAAAATACACACATAAAATAAGAAGATGGTGTATACATTTAGCTAAAAAAATATGAAATTTCTATTTTGATTGCAGGCACACACGCGCATTGAATATTATTTCCGTAAACCATAACTCATCTGATACTCATTTTTTAATTCTGATTTCATGGTATTGTGTACAATGTCGTGCTGCTTAAAAACAGTTTTCTGTAATATTCAGAATACTGGAATTTTAAGCAAAACGCTTCGTAAAATTTGGAATTGCTTGTATAAAGAACCTTAATTTCTTCAGGAGTGTACTTACTATCCTCTAAAAAATGAACACACATTATTACAAGAGGCCTATTAAGTACTGATTTTCAAAGCTTTTCAGACATTCATTTAGGGGGTTATTCCAAATATACTTTTTTTTTAAATATTTTGATGGCCCCCTATGGAGTTTAAACAAAACATATGACGTCTATTATGCTTTATACACACCTAAGGTTTCAGGATAATTCCTCGTGTGTTTTTTCTAGATTTAATAATACGTCTAACTGCATGTATCGGTCATTACTGGTCGTATAGTGTATTTCATATCCATAATTTGTTATTTTATCAATTTAGCATTCTTACATTTGTTACAAGTTTTTAACTTCATATCTTCACAACATCGTTAATACATTCAAATTTTTGCTTCATTTCGTTCTTGAAAATCATTCTTAATTTTAAACTTTAAAAGATATGTCTTGCCTTTTTGCGTAGCACTGGGACTTAGTTTTGAGAAGCACTAAGCGCTCTGCAGAGAACAGATTGTGAAACTTATTTAGAGATATACTACCAGTATTACTCGAAGAAATACAAGTGGTTTAAATTGATTATAATAAATTTGGAATTCAGCTTACTGATTTCAATGGAAGAAAAGTATTTGTGTTAAGTGTATCACTGAAAGAAGTATTTACATAATAAGTTCAGTACGTATATGTTGTTGTCGTTTGGAGCACTACGATCTACTGTTTTGCTAATTGTTATGTAAGACGGGTATTAGGACCTACTGTTTAAAGCCGATTCCGAACGGCTACGAAGTGCCAGCAGTGGGATTCCAACCCGCAAACTCCGGTACTGAAAAGCAGCGCTCTACCATTCGGTCATCTTCAGTAAGTATAATCTTTTCAAATGAGCTAAACTGATCTATTTCCCGTTCCGAAACGTGAAGAAAATCCTGCCATATGTACAAATCCAACGGGTGCAATTTATCATTTTGAGAAATACTAGTAGTATTACTCAATGAAAAACTAGTGATTTAAATTGATTCTTTTTCATTTCTGATTAAGCTTCATGATACCCTTTCATTCCAATATAAGGAAAGAATTCAAGTTAAAGCGCATCATTTAATGAAATATCTACAGTATGAGTTCAGCAAATTATATCTTTTAAAAGTTTAACATTTTACTCACTGAAATGAATTTGAATTATTTCGTTTAGTTTACAACTTAAAAAATTTAGAATCGAAAAAATACTGTTTAAAATACTATATGTTTACAAATTAAGTAAGTGCATCAATCCAAGAAATTATGGTTCAAAGATTAATGTATTCGAAGCCAAATACTTTTTAACCAGTTTTTCATAGAAACTGTATTTACAGTGAGAAGACATACACGAGGGATGGGGAATATTTTCCTTTTACAGGCCACATTTGAGTTATAAATAAAGGAGACCGCATAAGTTAATAGACCTATAAATGCAACATTTTTAAAACTTTTTGTATAGCTTTATCAGTTTAATGCACTACTTTGAAATAATACAAAATAAATCATTAAATCATTTATTTCTTATTTAACATAAAAAGTTACATTATAAAATAATTTTGTATTCGAATTGGCGTAATAACTTGTTATAACATTAATCTTTAATAACTTAAAGCTTCATGATACCCTTTCATTCAATATAAGGAAAGAATTCAAGTTAAAGCGCATCATTTAATGAAATATCTACAGTATGAGTTTCAGCAAATTATATCTTTTAAAAGTTTAACATTTTACTCACTGAAATGAATATGAATTATTTCGTTTAGTTTACAAACTTAAAAAATTTAGAATCGAAAAAAAAATACTGTTTTAAAATACTATATGTTTACAAATTAAGTAAGTGCATCAATCCAAGAAATTATGGTTCAAAGATTAATGTATTCGAAGCCAAATACTTTTTAACCAGTTTTTCATAGAAACTGTATTTACAGTGAGAAGACATACACGAGGGATGGGGAATATTTTCCTTTTACAGGCCACATTTGAGTTATAAATAAAGGAGACCGCATAAGTTAATAGACCTATAAATGCAACATTTTTAAAACTTTTTGTATAGCTTTATCAGTTTAATGCACTACTTTGAAATAATACAAAATAAATCATTAAATCATTTATTTCTTATTTAACATAAAAAGTTACATTATAAAATAATTTTGTATTCGAATTGGCGTAATAACTTGTTATAACATTAATCTTTAATAACTTATAACAGCTATATATTTAATACCACTTCAAATAAATAATTTTTAAATAAATATATTACATTATAAAGACATACAATAGAAAAACCATATTACGTAAAAATAGTAACAATATCAATACAGGTATTTTTAAATAAATTTATTGAATTATAAAAAAAAAATACAATCGAAAAACACATGATTGGCTTTTACCACCATTAGTCACATTTTATTCACACGTCCTTTATTTAGTTCTATTTTCAACTTACCCTAATCCACATGATTAAATATCAGTTATCAAGAGCTAACTTTAATGAGGCCGCACAAGAAACACACGAAGATCGCGTATGGCCTCAAAGCCCTATCTATGGCTTATACCAACAAATTTCAAACTCTACCGAAATTATATAATATACTTGCTTCATCCTGAAAAATAAAAACATAAAATTGAGATAAAAAGGTCAGAGTACCAACTCTGACTCGGCAATAGGAAATGCTGAAGGCTGTTTAAGAAATAGACGTAATAAGTCTCCTCTTTCCTGAAGATTAGCATATGTTTGAATAGAAAATCAAATGACTTAGTCAAATAAACAATTTTCATCAATTTTTGTTTTAAAGTTTTTACATTTGGCATTGTAAAAACTTTAAAACAAAAATTATATATACAGGTATGAGAGTGCATATACTCTTAAGGGTACTTAAAATTTCAGCAATTTTAAACGGCAGTTAAAAATGAAGTACTATTCCAAAACAAAAATAAAAAACGAACTTTTAGCAATAAAATATTGAGTACAGATTGCACATTAAGTTGCAACATTCACGCAAGCGATCGCCAGCTTATAACATTTCTGATCACTATCTTTGTTAAGTATCGATATTTCCAATCAGTATCAATACAAGCGTATTACCCCAATTCGCACTAAAATAAGGCTTTTAATCTTTCCCACTTTCTGCTATTTATCTTTTTTTTTCTCTTTGCTGACTAATGACAAAAAATTTGGTATTTACTATCATTGCATCTTTCCTTCTAGGTACTTATATTACATTTGAAAGTTGGTTAGAAAGATTTTATCCAGACAAAAATCTATAAAAGTGATGGTTCAGTTAATATGTTTTATCCGTAAATTATTTATTTACTTATTTGAAAGGAACAAAAAACTTTAATATTATTTGATCTCTATTGTTGAACTTGCAGAAAACTTTCAAGATTTTAACAAAATGCACTTTTAAGAAGATAGTGGAGTATCAAAATTAATTTTGATTTTAATTAATCATCTAGAAAATTTAATGTTTTTATGAATATATATAAAAGTGTTTCAAATTTCAAGTCAGAATATCTATTTTAATAGTTAATAATCGTTAATTTAAAATGTACAAATACGCTTACTGTATTTTTTTTATAGAAAAGTAGAAACTTTTGAAATTTTAAAAGTCGTATGCCACTTTAAAATTGTCGTTTACACAACAACTCTTAAATATTACGAGGCTAGAAAGTTGGAATAAAATCAAACATGCTAATACACTCAAAACACAATGGGAGGTGAAATTTTTATAAATAAAACATTTTGTATTTAAAACTATTGCCGAAATGTGGTTTGCTTTGCTCTGATTTAAAAAAAAACAGCAGTAATACATCAATAATTAGTGTCAAACCCTTACATTCAGACGTTCTCAGTCTGATTTTCTACAAAATCTATGCAATTGACCAAGGAGCAACAAACTCCATTTTGAAACCGAAGAACTTTAAAAGCTCTGCAATTGTTTTAGGTGTAGCCATAGAAAGGGAACATTTTTTCAGTCTTGACATTCCGTCTCGATTTCTTAAGCTTTAAACTGCTTTACCTTAATACAACAAAGTACAGAGAAATGCAGAATTCAGAATCCCAGAATAAGAGAACTTTTTCGCAAATCCTGTTTGAAAATTGCCCCCGGAAAAACTATCCTTCACAGAAATGAAGGAAAGGTAAAACAAAACTTTAGAAATTCTGCAAATACTTTTAAGGCATATTCCACTTTCTCATCTTTGGAAGCAAAGAAAAACAAAGGAATTAGCTTTCTAGTTCAAGCCTAAGTTCTTAATCTCCAAAATCAACCCACTTTACGGGTAACATTTTTCTCTTTCTGTAGCGACCCGTTCAAAATGCAAAGCAGGCCATAATTCACGTCATAACCTATTTAGAATCTTTAACAAGGTAGTAAACGAAAACACGTTCATCTCAACTTTTCCTTGCATACTTAAAAGCATCACAGTTCATAAAGGTCAAATAAAGTGAAAATGAAGAATTACGTCAGGTTGGATGAATTAACTGTCAAACTCTTTCGTTTGTTTTGACTTATTTATTTTTTTAAAGTACTCTTGGATAATACGTATACTTAACACACATATAAACAATTTGTATCAGATCTGCTATATAACCCAAAATGTTAATGTCATTTCTTCAGCGTGCTTTCATATAAAGGTTTTATTAATTGTCTTCTATGACATTAAAGTCAAAACAATTTGACTGCAGAATCCCCCAACATAAGCAATATTAAGTTTGTAATTCATACGAAAGTTTCATTTATCAGTCGATCAGTTTCCTCCGATTATTTCTAAAATATATACTAATATTTAAAATAAATAAAAACCTAGAGATGTCTAGTAACATTTTCACAAATGTGAATTAAAATTAAATAGAGAGAGACAATTTTTGTTTAAATAAAATTACAATATATGAACTATGTATTTTTTTCATTGTTGAAGGTACACTTCTTTAGAATATATATATATATATATATATATATATATATATATATATATATATATATATATATATATATATAAAATTTGTCTTTCTTGTAAAATTAGTTTTGTTTGGAGCACTATGGTCTACCAATTTGATACACGAGGACAAATAAGACTGGGAACTACTGCTTAAGGACGATTTCCAACAGTTACGAACATCCATGCCATCAGCGGGATTCAAACTCGCATGCTCCAGTATCGAAAAGCAACGCCTTACCATTTGGCCAACGTCCAACGAAACATTTAAATGAAAAATTGGTCAAAAATAATGCTACAAAGCTATGTAAAACGTATGCTTAATACCTAAAAATAATTATCAAATAATGCCTTTATTTTAAACACGCTTATTTTTTCGAAGATAATATATAAATCGACAGTAGAACTTTGAGGATAAAAATTGTTTAAAATGTTAATGAAATTTTATTATTGTTATTGTTATTTAAGAATTGCTTCAAGCTGGATTTTGGTTTGGTGTGGAGCGCTACGGACTACTGTTTTGCTCATTAGACCGCTTCAAGCTGGAGTGGTAAAACAAACATGATTAAGTGCTTAAAAGAAAAAACTAATTACGCTTTTATTTGGAACCGGTCAGATCAAATGATTCAAGTATTTTATTCAGAGTAATCTATTTAATAATTTAAACACGTGTGATACTATTAACCAGTTTGGAAAAAAAAAGTTAAACATGTTACTTTTGCCTCGTTTTGACTAGATAAAGTTGTTGTTCATATAGGTTTACTTTAATTTTTTAAAATAAATTTTACATATTTATTTTTGTGTAACACACTTTTCTTTTAGCTTTGAAACTTTTGTAAAATTTTACATATCACATACTATTCTTACGGAAAATAATGCTTTATTATGTGTAGATTACGCGCGTCATATATGCTTTAGACGGCAGTGCCTAACAGTAACAAAGTGTACGTGTTCGAATCCCTTTATTGGTGTAGATGTTCGTAGACGTTTAAAATCGGTTTTAAGCAATAGATACCAGTTTAATTACCCCTGGCGTAGAAAAATACTTAACATTTTCCTCCAAATCAAACTAAAACTGATTATTTAAATAATCCTTATCTCAATGAAATTTATAAAGAAACAAATTATATTGCGAATTTTTAGATGTTTTCCTTTTATTCCATAGAAGCTTGTTTTGCCATCATTTATAAATAATGTATATACATATACGCATATTTTAACGAAATGTTTAGAGAAGATCACATTTCATGCCATAACCTATTTAGAAATTGGTTGGAATCTTTAACATTCAACAAGATAGTAAATGAAAACACGTTTATCACAACTCTCAACTTTCCCTCACAGCATCACAGTTCACAAAGGTCAATTGAAATGAAATAACAGAATGAAGAAATTTGGCTGAATGATTTGCATTTAACCAATTTCCCTGTTCATTTTGGCATTTGGCAGAAGTTTTTAAAACTTTTTTTGTCTTATGATTCCCTACCTCCCAGAGCCGGATCATCATATAAACTAGAGGTTCTCACACATTTTCAGTCCAGAGCACTTTTGAAATTGGAAATTAAAAGTGGAGCACTAAACTTTACCTCGAGGCTATGTACAGTATTTATGAAATATAATGACAAAATAGCACTGACGATGCAAGATATGTCCTGCAAGCTTACATGACGAAACTAAGATTTCATTTTTTTTTCCCACTGATTTTCCAGTAGCAGGTGGTAAACACACACATTAATAAAATATTTTTAAAAAACTATAATGAACTTTAGAGTTTGTCGGTCAAGGTGTCGAATTGCGTAATTGTTTCTACAAACAAGCCCAGCCTCTATCTATTGCTGCCTTTTAACGTAAAATTATTTTATGGAACAAGGAACGAAAAACTAACACATTAGATATCGACTACCTTTTTATATAATTATCATTTATCACCTGACTGGTGATAAATGATTTATTCGATATTTGTTAAGCATCGAGAGGGCAGACGATCATAAAATTTAATTTTTTGTTGTCCCATCTTGTAAGTAAAAAACATTCTTAATTTTAAGCTTTAAAATATTTTTAATTTTAAACGATGTCTACCTTTTGCAGAGCACTGGGAATTGTTTGAGAAAGCAGAGTGCTCTAAAGAGCACAGTTTAAGAAACTGGTACAGACAAATGAGAGTAAAGTTATGCTAAACATGTTGAACAACAACAGGTGTAGAAAAAATATGAAAATATTTTAAACTCTCATCTACTTTTTTTTTAATAAGAGGTCAAAATTAAGTTTTATTGACTACTTTCTTTAAAGCCTGAAGTATACACAGACACCACGATGAAATATACACAACTTTTAAGGAATTTGCTACTGATTTAAACCTGGGTTGGCTGGGTTTGGACACATAGCAGTTATAACAATGATTTAAAGCCGTCTTGTCAAACATATCAATTATTACACTTTTGTAATACTATAAATATTATTACTGCTATCTTTAAAATCATTTAATGTTTGACATATTACAGAGTGTCTACTGAATTGTTAAAAGTCCATTTCCTGACATTTTGAGGGCTCTTTCGAAGAATATTTTTAAAATACATATACTTAGAAAAAAAGCATAGTATGTATATATGTGTGAGTGTAGCAGAGTAACAAAGAACTACTTTTTAAGAAGGTATGAAAACATTAAAACTATATTGTTAAAAATAAATTAAAAATTCTTTTGATGAAAATACTATTGATATTATTGATTTCCTTGATGAAAATACTATTGATAATATGACATAAAAAGTGGGAATTGTAAATTCCCAATACATGAATCCACATTTTCTTTTATACATTTTTAAGTACTTTTTTTAACTGTTAAATAGATTTTAACTTGTTTTGAGTCTCTAAAAAATTATAAAACCCTTATAGAGAGGATAAATTTAAAAAAAATTGCTGTGATTAATTTCCCTAACACATTTGATATTTTTCTGGCTTTCCTGATGGTAGACACCATGAATTTATAAGTGTGAAATTAGTAATAGTTTTAAAGAACTATGGTAAATCATCTGCTATATATCTTTTCGCAAATATGCAGTCTAGACATAGAAAGATGGGAGGGGGAATTAATTTTATTGTACATTAATATATTAATATTCTTGCTGCTATAACATTAGAATTTCAAATTATCTATATGCACAAAAAAATAGGGTACATCATAATTTCTTCCATTGCTTTTGAAATCACACGTTTTGTTAAATTTGTAGAATTGCATCCTTACTTCATATTAAACTAATTATTATTAATAAATACTATTGAAGTAATGATATTTTCTAGCATAATTTTTATTACCACAGTTTAAACCATCAAAAACTTCAGTTGTTACACTTTTTGTAATACCATAAATATTCATATCTTTAACATTGCATATACTGTTTAAGATATATAAAGAAATATGAAATGTTAATTTTTTTTTTAATTTTTAAGAAATATGGTAAATAATCTGCGATATATTTTTTAGCAAACATGCTGCCTACAATAGGGAAGGGGAGATGAAAAATAATTTTATTATGTATTCAATATATTTAACACACTATTCTTGCTGGCTGCTGCTTTCAACATTAAAATTCAAAATTATCTATATGCATAAAATGTTAGGATATTTTTCTTAATTTTTTTCCATCGGTTTTGAGACACCACAGATGTTTTACTAAATTTTTGAAACTGCATCGAGTAAATGATATTAAACTAATTATTAACCTTTTAAGACCTAAATTTTTTTTGTTGTTGTTTTGTTCCCAGTAACCTGATCCAAATTAATGTTTGAGTTATATAAATTTATTGATGACCTGTTAATAAAGTGTGAAGACTAATTACTTAAATTTCAAAACAGTGTTATGCCATACTCAATGTTGCTCAGTCTGCAAGAAAGATGATATCAACCTGGATTTGACATTGTAGTGCAAGAGTAAATGAACACAATTGATGTAATGATACATTTTCTAGAATAATTTCTATTTTTAAATATAATGTTCATATTTTTAATTTAATACAAAATAAAAAAAAATCCACAATTTTATATATAGTTCTTTATTTTTTTAATGAGTTTTTGGCAGTTTTTGATGGTTCAAGCCAAATTTTGGTGCTTGTCATGTCAAAAACTAGTTTTTAACAAAACCATCTAAATAATATAAACAAACGAGGACTGCTTATAAGATTTAACATGACAATCACTTAATCACAAACCGTTCAGAAAATTTTATTATTTAAGCCATTTTATTTAAATGGAAAAAAGGCATAACCATTTCCAATAAATGATGCACTGTAATAGGCTAATTTCTCTATAACTTAAGATTGACAAATTCACAAGACATGATGCACATAGGATGATTAAAATGAAATATATCAGAAATACCAACACTTCTTTATATAAATTTCCTAAAAATATTTTTGATTCAACAGCAAGTTTTTCCCTTTAAGTTATATCCTGAGTTTATAATAATTTATGTTGAACAAAAAAGTATTTTTAAAATGTTTAAAAGTGGACAAGTTTTATAATTAATGATTAGTTTAACCTGCCAGAAATATATGAAACAGAATAAGGAATATGTGGCCAGATAACAGATATAAACAGGACAGACACTTCCAGACATACATATCACATAGTAATATCTTATAGATAAAATTTTAGTCTATATTTCGATTTTAAGAACTTCATTTTTCTTCATGAGCAAGTGAATTGATATAGTCATGAATAAAACACATGTCAACAAATAATAAACAGACGGATGATTGTGAATGGTATATTAGCTATCATTGTTATCAAAAGAATAGCCTATAAAAGCAAAATATTTGCTAGCAATAAGACCTAATGGAAATCTATTTTTAATGATTACAGCTGTGTCTTTTTCAACTGCACTATTTTTTTTTTTTTTTTTTTAAGAATGAGGGGTTATTACAGATATGAACCTGAAAGCATGTACGACTAAAGGCAATTTCACAAAACAGAAAAAGAAATGTAAAAAGTTAATGGGCCAATCAAAATAAAGGAATTTAGTAATATGAATTATGCTGACTGCATTTGGTTACATTTAATACAGCATTCTACCACACATATAGATTTAATATGGTACATAAATACGCAAAATTGACAAATAGTGGCAAAATTAATTTTCTAAATATTTATAAATGATTATAGCCTATATGCTTGTATAATTGGGAAGTATTTGGTATATCAATATTTATATTAAAGCATGAAAAAGAAATACATGTTTAATATATCGAAAGTATTTTTAAGTGTTATGCAAATATAATTGTGCATATACTAACAAAAGTTATGGAAAATATTACTACCATAAACCCAAATTATGATCTTTGTTTTATAAAAGAAATAAATGAATAAAAGAAGTCACAAACTTAAATGACTACATATTTCACATGTGCATAGAATTTGAATTTTGCTATAAATGAAAAAATTTTCTATGCTACAGTAAATAAACAATATTTTGACTGCTGTCAACATTCATTGCTGTTATAAGTCTTCTTTCTATGAAGTTATTTAGGAATTAAAAAATATATTTTTGAGTTTTTGAAATTTAGTTTGATAGTTTTAAACGAGTGAGTAAAAATAATACACTTACTCTACTGTTTTAATATTTTTTTACTGTATTCTAATGCATATATCAATATAGATTACACAAATGAATAAAGTCAACTATCAAGAATCATTTTTCTCTATTCACATTCTGTGAGGGAGTGAACATATGGCAAACTACAGATTTTATTGTTCTCCTGAACTTTTGTTCTCTTTAATTTGCCTAAATACATTGTTAAAAACACATTGTAGATTTGGTTTGCAGGTGCTGTATTACAAGAAATGTAATTCTTATGTAACATCTTATATAAATGATAATGGCTTACAAAAGCTATCATTGTTAGTTAATTCTGCATGACAGGCAAATTTAAATATTTTTGAATACATATGTGTATTATTATTCACAGCAATGCCTTTTTTTTAATGTTAAATTTTACTTAACATTTTTCAAAATTAAACTTTAATATTTGGAACTTTAAAAACATTACTACTTTATAACACAGATCAGGCAATCTGCATGAATCAATTGTAAACAATACTTAATCATTACACTTGAAAATGAAAATAAGTAATGACACTCATGAAATAAGTGCTAAAAGTTGCAGTAATAGAAGGGCTTATATTTATATTATCATTAAACTTTCCTTTTCATTGTATAGTATATAAAAAATGGGCAACTGATTAGCTAAAATAATACAGATATTTTATATTATAGACAATGTTTTACACATCTATAACTTTTTCTGTTTTGGACAACAGTACACATTTTAATCTGGTCATAGTTTTATTACTGATGGCATATTTGTTAATTATAAATTATGCCTTAATAAAACTGTGGTTTGTTCATGAATTTTGAGAATTTGTGAACATGTTAAGGCTATTAAATGGGAGTATTTCAAAATCTGCTTAAATAAAAGTTATTTACTATTTTTCCAGCACAGAGCAAACCATCTAAAATGTGTGATATTTAATACACACTGTTTCTTAAATAATTTTGAATGTTAGAAAATTTTGCTATAGTTAAAAACTCAGAATTTATCATTTTATATGAAAGAATATAATTTCATAAGGAGCTACAATAAGAGTACTAACTTCCTAATAAAAATAATACAGTAGTACAAGCAGTCCTCTGAATATTAGCTTCTCTAAGATCAAGAAGGTATGGCAGTTTAATCTCTGGAAGTTGGTAGCATGCATAGAGAAAAATCTTACCTTTTTATTTCGAGTCTCCAAGAAAGCCCCTCGCCCCACTTTCACATTCTCGCCGGTAAAAACAATCCCAGATTTGGCTGGCAGGTCTGCTCCAATATCTAACTCATCCCAGTCCTCCTCATCCTCATCCCCGTTGGTCTGGTCATCCTCGACTTCGTAATCCTTGGCTGTCGCTCCCACGCCGTTCAGGCCGGATCGCGGAGGAGAACCGGACCTTTTCTTTTGGGCGCTGGTATTCCGAGACACCTTGGCCGGCCGGCAGCCAAAAGGGGTCGGGCTAAGCGCAATGTTCGGCTTGACATCTTTGCCCCGGAAATCAAAGACGATGGAAGTGGTGGCAGGGGGTGCCTTCTGCCACTTGACCCCCTTTTTGGGGGCCGCTAAGGAGTCCGAAGCAGCAGCCGCAGCCACGACCATCCCCTCGTCCGGACTGACAACACCTGGTTGCGGGTGGGGCAAAGTGAAATCTTCGTCTTCCAGAAGTTCCGCACCGCTGCTCTCAGCGACTCGACTGCCTTGAGACAATACCTCCGAATGTTTATACCCTTCGGGAGGTAACTGCTCGGGTGTAACCTTGACTGACGACTCCTCCGGCGAACTCAGGTCTTCGAACGCTTCTACTACGGTGTTCCTGTTTTCTGGAGAATGTATGAACAGGTTCTGAACATCAGAAGATTGTAGCTCAGTATCTTCTTGCGCGAGAGGCGTGTCACATGACCTATAAGCTGATAAATTGTCATCCAATACCGGGCTATAACCTCTTTTATTTATCTTGTAGTCATCACACTTCTCCTCGTCTCGAGCGGGCGATAAGAGCACCTCTTTCTTCGGTGGAATGTTTACTACGCTGAGATCAGGTGATTCTTTGGCACTTGTTTTGGCATCTGGACTGTGCTCCGCAACATCCAGTTTCTTGACCACTGGCCGAGCGCTTCCCGATATGGCACCGTTATTGCAAACTGAGGTAGGTGTTGTGGTAGTTCCAGGAATTTTGCGGAAACGCACACCGATTGACTTCTCCGAACCACTGTTAACGATGACTGGGGTTTCGAATATTTTTTTCACGTGCTTCACAGTATCAGGTTTCGGTAACTCATCTTCGTTTATGTTGGGCGCTGAAGCACTGCGATTATAATCCCACCTGCGCAAAGACTTTGTAAACAATCTCGGTGATGACGCAGGCGACGGTGATTTCTCATTAGGCTCATCATTCTCATCAGTAAACATTGTGATGGGGGATATATTTTTGGCCAGAATGCGAGCTTTCACACCGCCAACATAACGTGCATTAGGGCGTCTGCTAGCAGCAAAGATCTGTTGTTCCGGAGTACTACAGATAAGCGTCTCCATGCTCTGAGCTTTCTTCACATTTCCGCTACCGTAATAATTTCCGGAGCCAACCTTGAATCCATTTTGCCTGATACCACGCGCATTTACTCTATAAGGCCCGGCATTACTTCCTGGTAAACTTTCTAAACTAGAGAATCGTCTCACAACAGGCTTGCGCTGCTTTTTGGCCCCCATATTAAGAAATCTCTCTCGCAAACGATCAACAATACCGGGACCATACTGAAGATCCTCACAACCATCGTCTTCAGATTCTACTGAATTAATATCCGAATTAGAAGTTCGATCTAATTTTCCCATCTCTGCCGATGAATCCAAAATTTCAGATGACTTCACGCTTCTTAATTCTACATTGATATTACCAATAGTAACAGTTTTAGGCGGAGAAATCTCACGTAAATCTTGCTCGACAACTTTCGCCGATCGGCTGAACTTGTTACTCGAGGGAAAATTATCACACGTGCTACTACTATCACCGTTGCGGGTAATGTTTACATTTCCAGTTAACGCATCTGGGTTACGGCGGCTATGCTCGTCGGTATTATAAGTGCTCCCGGCTCGCTTTTTCATAATTAATAATTTTTTCCACTCGGGAATATCTGCAGAATTATCATTATCGAGAACTGCTACATTACTAGCAGCATTGCTGTTAGAGCTAACGCCCGCATACATGGCTGTTCAATATCCTTTTTCCTGTCACTTTTCCCCGGTATCAATTTCCTTAGCAGGAAATGCTTGTTGTGATAAATCAGTTTTTAAAATAAGTCAAGTATACTTTCTACGCCGTCGTTATTCATTTCCTCCATCCAAATAAATGCAAAAATATGGAGTAAAGTTTATCGAATAACATGCACTGTAATAACACTCAGCACCACACTAGTCATAACAGTATTAATAATAATGACTTACCATTAAGCCTAAACATGGAACGAGTAAATAACACCGGTAATGTATTATTTACGTTATTTAAATCCAGCTGTAATAGCCCCTCTCCCGTGATATTAGTGAATGCACTCATTCGTCCAGTGAATGGAGAGCTCGAATGACACAACTTCCGAAACGGCTGGTCGCAGCGGTCAGCATGATGTTCACTTTAATGGTCAAGGGGGTATTTTTATGACCATATGTTCAATAACGGCGTATTAGTCCAGATAACACTGCTAAGTGATGGCCGAAAGCGCCAAGTTTGGCTCAAGAAAAGCACGTGGTTCATCAAGGTTCGAAAACTTGTTATGATAATTTTTTTCGGCGTTACAGATTTTCTCCCGCTCTAGTTAAGAACGCTCTGGCTGACATCTTGTTTATGACGTCAAGGGTTTAAAAATTTATGTCGAATGGTACCGCCATCTATCGAAGAGTTTGGTAACAAGTATTTCTGCAGCCTCTCCCAGAATTAAATTGATTTATTCAAACTAGAAATAAAACTGGATCACATAGGCAGTAGAGCGAGTTGTCAATTGTCAAAACTCTCAAAAGAAAAATAAAACAATATATATTCGAGGAAAAGAACATGTACTTTCTTAATCTGCTTTTGTTTCGCATTCAAAGGAAAATAAATGCTCATTTTGAAATGGGATATCTGATAACCGTTTATGTTGATAATAAGAAAAATTATGAACATTTAACGGGAAAGAATTTATAGCAGTTCAAAAGCTTTATGTTTCCTAGAAAAGAGTTTAATAATGATGGTAAACTAAAATAATTAGTAAAAAATTGTTTTCTTTTCAATAATTATTTTACTAAATTAGTTTTGTAGCGTTCATAGTAATAGACTGTGGAATTTATTCAAAATTATAAATATAGTTTAAACAATATTTAAGTAATGCTACTTTTGGATCAGAGTGACTCATAGAAAATGTTTCATATGATTTTTGTTTCTTTTGCTTTTTTATAAGAATGGCTAAAAAACAGCCAGAAATTTACAAAGTAATATAAAATTGGGAGGTAGTTATTTTTAAAATTAGCTTTAAAAAATTTTTGAGAAATTCAATTTAAGAACCAAACAGTAAAAAACTGTTGGTAATTAAAGTAAATTTGAAATCAAAGCTATTTCTGAAATTCACTTCACGTGTTTCTGTTTTTTAAAAACAAAATTTTTTTTGACCGATATTTCCTTAAATTATTATTTAATCGTAAAACCAGCAATTGCCAACTATTTTAATTCAAGGATAGCTCAGTTTATTATTTTAAATCACGTAGACATCTAGTATGATTTTTTAAACAATAGTTAGGAATATAATTATAATTAGAATCCATTAGGAATATAATAATAATTAGAATCCATTTTATTTATGAGAAATTCTTCTATTTAATAAAACATGATTTAAGTTCTTATAACAAAATAATTAGAGAGAAGAACTCACAAAATGTACTAGAGTGGAGTATAGATAACGAACTGAATGCAGTAGAAAGGGGAAAATGGACATCATAATAAAAGAATGCCTTAGAACATTATTTTCAATTTGTTATTAACCCATTAATTATTGCCGTAGCTACAATTTAGTACCGAGGGACAGAGTGGAGTATATATAATGAATTGAATGCAGTAGAAAGGGGGAAATGGATATCACAATAAAAGAATGCCTTAGAGCATTATTTTAAATTTATTATTAACCCATTAACTAATGCCGTAGCTACAATTTACTATCAAGGGACAGAGGGGTGCTCAACCTGAGCTGAGCCTCCCCCCCCCTAATATTTCACTAACGTTTAGATAAATATATATATATGATATCATCTTTCTCCCAGATTGTATGATTAACGTACTATGCTCCCACCCGATAGGCTTGGATTCGATTCATAAGTAAAGCTGAGACGTATCTCTGCTGTTCCCTCATAGGTAGTGATATCGGCCTCCCAGTCTATGGTACCCTCACAATAAAAAGGGTACCAGTAATCCGTGAAAATGAGATGAATGTCAATAAAGGCAAGTGCCCTGTTTTGGGGAAAAAATATGCCAATTTTAATAAAAAATTATTTATGTATAAGAGCTGAGGCGGTAAAGGAATTTTGGGGACTTTCTTTTTCCCTGCTGTTTATGCCATGATGTTTAAGCCATTGTTTCTGTGTTTTATCTTTCTATAAAATAAATTGTTAAGTTTATATTGTTGAAAGAAAGGCCTCATCTTATTTATCATTAGATCCACCATCCATATTAGACCCAAGCTGCGTCACGCAAGACAGACTAAGGTGTGACAAAGATTATATTTAACATTTCAACTGCTAGGTATTACAATCATGATGAAAAAACAGCCCCAATCAAAAGATCCGTTTTATTCGTCCAAATTATATCCGTTTCTCAGGAATAATATCCTTAACATGTATGCTCTTCGGTACTGGAGTTCGGGAGTTCGAATCCCACTGCTGGCATGGATGTTCTTATCCGTCCGACTTCAAGGCGGGTCTGTATTTGCCACATTAGATTAGAAAGGAACTCAAGCCACTCCAGGAGTTAACATTTTCTTTCTTTCTTTTTTTTTTTTTTTTTTTTTTTTAACTTTATAAATACACAATTACTGTAATACAAAGCAATAGAAATAGTCATCTTGACCATCCCTAAACGCGTTTTGACTGCCCTACATCTTTTTATTTGAGGATCTGGAAAATTGAAAGGCCCTATGCTGTAGCCTTTTTTTTTTTTTTTTTTTTTTTTTTAAACATATGCAAATTCACCATTGTATACCAAATAGAATAAAATACAAAAACAAAAATACGACTTGTTTCTTATGATGCGCAACAAATAATAATTATTTTAAGAAAAAAATTATATTTCCCAAATACTGGTACAGGCAGGGGGGTGAATTTTAAGTATACTTCTTTAGGTATACTCGGGTTTCACGAACCCGGGGTTTCCTGAGTGATCCTTCTCTTCAGACTTCCCTGGTAGTCTCGATCTTGCCGATGTGGTATTGTATCCTTACTGGGGTCGTCTACATTAATTTCGAGCCAAGACGGAGCCTCTCGTAGGTCAGCGCAGCTTTGTAGCTGTTTGTGATTGCTGTTGTGGCGACTGGTCTTCAGTAAAATGCTGCTGTATGGGCGGAAAGCCTGGGTCAGCTGAGGAATTACCTTACCCGAATGATCAAAGTTCATTTCCAAATGCCAATAACGCTAAGTAATCTCTTGTTCTCTTGAGGAAAAAAAATCCCGTAATCTCTCTCCATAGGGGAAAATTTGTGAAAGAAGTGTGTATTCGTGGACATTCGATGCAAAGCTCTTGTCTTGTAAAGATGTTTATTTTTAGTCTCAAGTTCCACAACTTTGTGCTTTGCTTCTTTTAATGGATCCAAATCACTGAGGAAAATCATAGCAAATCAATAAGGTTCTCTCATTTCACATATAAATAATAGGGTATAAATCTTCTTGTGTAATCGGCGAAAATAATTTCTCCCAGTTACATACATATATACATCCCATGAGACATTTTAGATGGAAATATTAAACACAGTAATCTTGAAAATAATTTTATCACGTAGGTGAGACACATATGTCCCGATAGACTCTAAAGGGCTAAAATACAGAAAGATGGCATCCTAGAGAATTTGCTGTTGTGTCACGTGGTATAAGTTTGTTTGTTTTTTAAGAATTCTTAAAATGCGAGCCACCCGGAGGTAATTTCCGATATTTCCCCTATAGGTTAACATTGAGTAAGAGGCTTCCCTTATAGCAGGTACAAACCCACCTTAAGCAGTAGGTCCCGATCTCATTAGCCTTAGGGTAGAAAAAAAAAATTGGAGACTATACAGAGGCTGTTCACACATTTTTTAGACGATGTGTGTTGTAGTCACAAAACTAAATTACATAAAATTCTTGTGTTTGAAATCTTCTATTTGATAGCCCTTATTCTGAACTATCTTGCGACACCGTAATTTCCAGGATAATAATGCCTTTTGAAGTGTCAGAAGAGGTATTCTATCCCATTCCTCCTGAACAGCTTTCCAGAGTCTTGTAAGGGTTGTGGAACGACGTTTGAATAATGCAGATTTTAAAAGTCCGAAAGCACAAAAATCCATAGGTGATACATCGGGAGATTTAGTAGGGATATCAGTGAAAGGTATGGCCTTGATACCGGTTTTTTGTTCCATTTCTTTTAGGAAATTTACAGTGGATTTTTATGAGTGACTGCTAGCTTTGTCTTAAAGGAGTTCCACAGATTAATGGCCCTGCGGGTAAAGCGATGGTATTTCATTCAGAAAAATTGGCGATAAAATATGTTCCTGATAGTATTTGGAGTTAATCTTGACATTTTTTTCAACTCTCTTTATTTTTAACTTGCCATTATATGAAAATCCAGAAACAATCATAAATCCCTCAAAAAAAACTTTCTTCCTATTCTTTGAACTATGTACTTAAAATTTTTCTGCCCTTTTATGATAATAAATGGCTCTTTTTTGTTGCAATCATTTAAATACACCCATGAATCATCTATTGTGACAATTTTTTTCCATTTTTCTTTTGATAAATGTTTCTCATACCGCATTCTGCTACGTGTCCTGCGTTCAGCGATATGCTTTAGAGAAATACGATACACATTGAGTTTTTTTACATTGAGTTTTCTTAAGATTTAAATTAACGTTTATCATTTTGTTTACAGTAGACATCGAACATTTTAAGGATTTTCCAACTGTCCTTTGACTAGGGGGATTTTCTTTTAACATTAAACAACGTACTTTTACAATAGACAAAGATGTTCGTTTTTCTCTTGGATACTTGTTTGCAATTTTTGTCACACTTGAGGCTCCAATTTGACGTTTTTTTCCCCTTTCTTTTTGACGATATTACCTATCGGCGCTTTAGGTATCACAAAACCATGATTCTCACAACGTTTTTGAATAACGGAATATGAACTCTTCGGAAAGAGCATAAATATAGCCTTCGAACCACTGCTTCGTTAAAAACGCCATTTTGAATAAAAACAAACCTCTCAGCCGCAAACGATAATGTTGACTTTTAAAAACAGTACAATTGCAGTTATTTATTTTGCAACAAACGATTTTTTAATACCGCTAACCAAAATCGTCTAAAAAATGTGCGAACAGCCTCTGTAGCACTCCAAATTAAACTAAAGAAATATTGGAACCCCCTAAGATATAAGTGTAGGAGTTAATTCTGAATATAAAATTCCAAATAAAAAGGCTTGTGATAAATAGACTAGCTTCCATCCTAATCACCCTCCAGCGTATTAGCTGAATTTATTCTTTGGGAATAAGTTTTGATAAGAAAAAGCAATATCAGTTATCGTGCAGCTTCTAGATTTATGAGTGAAGATATCTAATGAGGGTAACGAGCTAGATCGTTATGCAAATTGATTTGTCAGTCGGCAGTAATTCATAATAAAAATGATTGAAAAATTGTTTCATGTAACTCACAAAGAAAAGGCGTAACTGAAAAGAATTTTATGGATGATTCCTATTGTTTGTTTTACAAATCTGTACTTCGAAAGTAAAAGGAACGATGTCCATTTTTTTTTCATTTTTTCATTAAGATTTTTGCATATTCGTATACGATTTGTTCTTCTGTATTTTGCAATATTGCACATTTTCTAAAGTTGAGATATTCAGTGAATTAGACAAGGAATTGTAAATCAACATGGTTTCGAGGTAAAATCTTCCTTTTGGACATGAATTTTTAAAACTTATTTCGTATGTTTACAGTCTCTATTTTTCCTTTTTTTACTTCTAATATGTTTATAAAGCTTTTCCCTTAAACAGCCCAACTCGAATAAATCTATAGTGTTTAAAGTAAATGACAGCTCATGGCAGGATTCACGATATTTTTAATTGAAACAAATATTGCATTTTTCATAGTTAGTCTATTCTTACTCTGGCCCATCCAAAGACATACAGCAACAACAAACTGAAGACCAGTACGCCCCGACAGCAACCACAATATCTATAAAACTGCTGCTGACCTACAATAGTTCCGTCATGGTCCGATTTTAATATTGTCAAACCTGGTAAGGAGCAAACTCTACAAAGGTAAGCTCGAGACTACCAGGAATAACTGAAGACCGAGATCACTAAGTCATCTCGGGGTCGTGATACCCGTGTATACCTAAAGCAGGTATACCTCTGAGGTGTCTATCCTTTAGCACTAGCATTTGTTATAGTAAATATAATGTTGCTCCAAGGCTGTAGGCAAGGGAGAGGATTTAGGAGACCGGTCCCTTCCCGAAATTCCAAAATTCTAAAAGACCGTTTCCGGGAAAGAAAATTGATCATGTGTATGGATGTGTCATCTACCTAGTTTTGCATATAGACAACAGTTTCTGAGAGACTTTGCCGCAGGCTTTTATCCCCCCTCTTCATCCCCTTTGCTCATTCGTCTCAAGATCATTTTTCGTAATCTATTGTATATTGTCTTCCTGTCTGGAGTGCTCCATAGTGAGTATTTTGAGACAGATTTTACCTTTAAAAATAACTTCAACTTATTACGTTAGACTAGATTTTGGTATACAGCTAAAGGAGAGAGAAATTTAAACGAAAAAATATAAAATCGGTTTTTAATGTTAATTTTACTATTAAATTCATTGTGCGTATACTTCATTACTCATTCCTAAGCTTTAAATTTGTTCATTATATCCTTTTTTAACAATTTCGTTATTTTAAAACCACAATGTATTATGGTACTCATTAGAGGTATACATACATAAAAAAAACCTGAATTTTTACTGAAGTATCATTTAAAAAACAATGTCTTTCCCTTTGGTCCCCTTCCGAACATAATTTATGGCTACGGTTCTGTATTGCTCTATTGATTTACAGTTTATTATTATAACTAGTTATGCACATTTAAAAGTTAACTAATTTATAATTAATAACAGTAAGTTCTTTTTAATACTCTCCTCAAATACCTAAATATAAATGCATATGCCGGCCACCGGCATAAGATGCACTTCCAATACAGGTCGCAGAGCCTTATAAAAATTGTTCGTCAGTTTTTAATTATTTTCCATACTACCACCCTCATTTAATAAGGTTGGTAAATATTAATTTTTTTTAATTACAACCATTTTCAGTGCTTCTTTAGTTAGAATAATTCAATTTCTTCCTTTCTAGATTAATTATAAATTTTTAATTACATTATTCTTATATACATTTTAACCCCTTCCAGTTCATTTTATTTCGGGATTATGGGTCAAAAAATGTCAATTTTTTATGCTTATTTTTATACATAATAACTTTTTAAACATAATACATCATTCCCATACAAAATTTCTAAATATTAATGTAAAAAAAATCAATTTAAATTAATGAGTAATTTACATGTATAGTTGGCATTTACGACAGAAATCATTAGACTTCGGTGTAAATTCACACTAAGTATTAATATAAAGCTTAGAATACCTAGCTTTTATCTTGAATTAAATTTATTTATGTCCTTTACATTTACATAAATGATCATGAATTATTAATCAAAATTTGATCGTATATAATACAATCGAAAATACGGTACTGCAGAATCCAACATCGCAATCTGGATAGTTAAACTTGTTTCTCCCTGCTGTCTCTCTTTGAGCATTATTAGTAGCCAGAAAAGTAAACAAAAGCATTCGAAACCATAAAAAGCACATGTGAGATAATTAAAGACTGATTAATTAAAATTTCACAGTGCCCGAGCTACACTCATGAGCCAGGAATTACATTTTTGATTAGCTCGGGAAAATATACATTTTTAATTATATTTTTAATTACATTTTCAATTATATTATTCTCATATTGCTTTATATCTTTTACAGAAATTGGTCCAAAAATAAGTTTTTAAAGCAGGGATGAGCAAATGCCCCGACAAATTCGCTATATTTTTTATGGAAACAAATACCGCATTTTCATAGTAAATATAATATTTTCAATTGATTTACAGTTTAATATTATAACTATTTATGTCATTTTTGAAATCAACTAATTTATAAATTATAATACTGCATTATCTCAATTTTCATCTCAATTACACATACATACACACATACATGCATGCATGCAGTGCCTTCCACCGGAATAAGATACACTTCCAATGTGACCCTTGGAGCTTCTATTTTGCTTACACCTTGTTTAAAGTATTCATAAATAAAACTTATAAAATATTTTATGTTAAAACTAGCCACTTTTGGTCTGGCTATACATTACTGCCATTATGTGGTCTTTTGAAGACACATTAGCGGACTGATCTAATTTCACATAAAATTGAAGACTATAAAAGAAAGTGCTTTGGTAATATATGGTGAATTATCCTTGCATTCTTCTTATTGACTGGTTTTTGTATATTATAATCCCATTCCATCCGCGTAATGTTTTTCGTAAAGCAAAACCAAAACTACACAGGAATTATTTTTTTTCGGACTCTCCAAATTGATAGAAAGGACAAAAGACATTCGCCGCGTTTTGCCATAAAGGGATATAATTGCCCAAAAATTATTTTAAGATTGACTTAATAACGTTGGTTAGTTTGTTAGTGTAAAATATCCTAACCAGGGCCATAACTAGGTCCTTAAGCAAAAAACTGGTTTGCGTCCCTACCACCATATATAGTGAGAAAATATATAAACATGATTTTTTCTATCATATATTCAGAATAAACTCGCTATATATTTTGTTAATTCTTAAAATGTTCCCAGTACATTATTTTTTAAATTTTTCTTCTATTTTTACCTAATTAACTCTTAAAAATAATTTTAAACTCTTTGTAGGTATTATTTTGCTAATAAACTTAATAGTTTTTTTTTTTTTTTTTTTTTTTTTTTTTTTTTATTTTTTTAGGGGAATAGTTTTTATTTAAAAGTTCAATTTTCATAGAAAATTGGTGAATTTCTAAATTTAAATTTAGTTTTGATAATTTTAAAATTTAAAACGAATACTCGAATTTGTATTAAGGCATATTAGGAATGTTTGGTAAACATTTTGTAAGAATATATAACAAGTTTAGTCTCTAGAAGTATTTAAAAAAAAAAAAAAAAAAAAAAAAAAAAAAAAAAAAAAAAAAAATCATTAAAAAAAATCATTTACAAACACATTGGATTTTATAATAAAAAACTATTTTTCTACTTTTCTTTATTTCCTGTCGAGGCGAATCGTTCTCTTTCAGACCCCATTTTCTTCATAGTGCGGAGCCCCTAAGACTGATGCCCCCCTGGCATATGCCACCTATGCCACCCTAGTTAAGGCCCTGATCCTAACATATATATGTGTGTGTAATATATAAAAAATTATATTCTCCCTAAAATTAAAAAAAATCTCCCCATCCCAGTTCTAGTTTTCTTAGTCTTAACTTTTCCAGCTACACCAAAAATAAATCAAGCATTTGCATCATTGACATTGGCATTCCTTCCACATTTCTCAAAATTATAGCCTAAATTAAAATTGGCTGCGTGTGACCCTTTAATACCCTTCTCTTACCCAGCTGTCCGTTACCAAAAACTGAAGATCTTAATGTAGCCTCCACACTATGGCCAATTGTTCACCACTTCCTGATGGTGACCTTGAATGATGGTTCAGGGGTTGCATCCACACGTTGGGCCACTAAATGAGCGGAGCGCTTCGATTCGTCCATAAGGTCTACTGCTCATTAATTACGCATCAGGCTGCCTTTGATCTTTGAAGAAAAACCGCCTCGGAAGTCATCGTTCGTCAAGGCTATTTTATCGTCTGCCACCATCGACCACGATAAGCCATACCCCCTTCAGACGGTGGTAATGGCTTACAGTGGACCATAATACGGATGGGGCCTTTACGATTTTATTTCCGTTGTTTGCAATTTCACCAATAATGTTATAGCCAGCCACGAAATAAATGATGATCTAAAACTTTTTTATGAGAAGCCATCCACGTGAGTTTCCTCTCCTCGGCACAGGCATTTTCACAGATCAAACAGGTGGAAGTTTGTCAGTTGTCTATGTAAGACATGTCCATCAGTTCTCCATCATTGTCATAAAAAAAAAGGATTTTTACTGAGTGTTTCGCTTTTTGAGTTCTGAGTGGAACCTTTCTCGCCAAGATGACTGCATTTGAATTGCATTGCCAGCAAGTCCCGCAGTTAAAACTGTGGGTTATTTCTGCCAAAGGTATTGTAATTAAAAATATAAAAAAAGCATTAGACGAAATTCTATAGAGTTACAAGAAATCACAAATTAATTGAAAGGTAATCACAAATTAATTTAAAATGAATAGGTAAACTAATTCAATTTACACCATATCTTACTCCAACTTAAAAATATAAACTGTCAATAATTTGTAGAAATCTGAGTAAATTAAGAATTGCGATTTTGCACTGTTGGTTATACAATAGTTAACTGAAACTGAGGGTTTTTTATGAAAATCTTTGAAACCAAATTTTTTATATCTCTGAGATACTGGAGTAATACTGTTCTACTATACTTTAGTAATTTATTTCTAGGGTTCATACTTATATTATGAATGAAGGGAAACTATTTATGGATAATTTTTATGACATGATAGAATAATTCTAAATTACACAAGAGTTCTGAAACCTACTTAGGTCATTTTTAATTTTAATTTTCTTCGAAAATACCTGATGATGAGAGTACAATTATGTGCATGAATATAAACAACCAAAACCAAACCTATATTTTTATATCCCCCCCCCGTTAATCATTTACAGTAATAATTTAAGAATTCTTATACCAAAAGTATATTAGAAGGTCTATGAATTTATATATATATATATATATATATATATATATATATATATATATATATATATATATATATATATATATATATAGTAAATATTTTAAATTTATATAGTTTCGTTAGAATTTTAAGGAACTTTAAATACCAGAACTTGAAAATAATTCTTTGAATTCTGAAAAAACATCTGAGGTTTGCTGGATTATTACCGCGCCATCTACCGTCATATACTTCCGTTAAAAGTACAATTAATATATGTGTTAATATGAAGGTATAAAGTTCATGTCATTTGTTAATGTTAGATGCAAAGTCATTCCGCGACACATTCCGTGACAGACACATTATCAAAAAATATAGTAAAATATAAATTATTATCTTAAATTGAAGGGAGAGTCTGCGCTCACATGTTCGTTGCTTTTGGCTAGTTTCATTTATTTCATCACGAGACATATTTATTCTCATACATACATACACCCATTTAAGTATAATTGAAAAAATATTAAAAATTCGAAACATAAAACATTTTAACTTTAAAAGGAAATATCAATGGATCCCTTTGTTATACATCTATACCCCTCTCACAAAAATAAAAAGCTATTTTATATTTAAATAAATTTCATTTTTTTATCACACAAAGAAATAACGCGAGAGAAAACTTTTGTAAGATAATTTTTTCCAAAATTTTTATCATAACATAAAATGGTGTTAGGCTTTATTTAATTTCAGATTTAATATATATCAGGGTTTTTTTATGTTTCGAGACTATAAAAAGAAACTAATTTTTATATTTATTGCAAAAGCTATGTATTATTGCTTCACACGGTTTGGGGAAAATTGTTTTACTATGATTAGTGGAACTGATAGGATGTATATAAAAAGCTGAGAATGTTTACAATCGGCAAATTTAATTCTCTCAGAATGTTTACAAGTAGTTAGTCAGGACGGGAATCGAACTCGTTTTCTTCACGTTTCCGTGTGACATTCCAACCAATAGAAAAAAACAAAGTAAAAATGAACTGTGTGTGTCATTTGACAGAATTGATTGAATGATAGGAACGACGTGTTTTCCGCTGAGTGCCTATGTGTGTACTTTATTGGGAATGTTAGAAAGGCAAAGTATGGAGAATTGTGATGAGTAAACTAATACGTTCCGGTTATAATGTATTAATTCTTTCTTTTTCTATTTGTCTATTCGGGAACTATCAGTGAGATATAAGAATATTAACTATAATGTTATATTCCTAATAGTACTTGTTTATACATACAATCCGTGTGAAACGCTACGCAGTAACAGTGAAAAATCATTATTATTTTTGTTTTCTATGTAGAAATAATTTTCAATATTATCAGAGCTAAGTAATACGTGAAAATAGATATGGATCAAAAATATTCCCTTTTAAATAATATCAAACAAAATGTTTCCAAACTTAATTATCAGATAGTATGAATTCCAAGAATCCACAAATGAATTGATCATTCTTGATTTGTAATGCATTACTGATACATGTCAGATATCTACACTAATTTATTAAATATTAATAAATACTGTATGATGAAAAAATACCACAGAAAAAATGAAAGGCAACCCCTAAGTTTATTGTAATTTTAATACCACAACAAAGGTTTAATGTTAAAAAGTGAAAAAAAATTTTTTTTTTAGTTTCTTTCATCATAGTAACAGATTTTAATTTGAATAGTAAACATATTATAAATCTATCACAAAAGGCAATAAATAGCTTTATTTTAAATTTCTTTGTAATTAGCGTTTAAGCTTGATAAAAGCTTTAAAAATTCCATTAAAGTTATATGTGTATCTTATTATTAGTTCATACTAGAATAGTTTATTCTAGTATTCTAATGGCTTTAGAATCTAGCACATTAATATTAATTAAATTCATTCATTGATTATTGAAAATATTGGATGTGATTCGATGAGATTGCATTAGTTTATTAGTAACATCAGTTATCTTTCCCATTTATTCAGAATTCATGAGAAATTGTTGGTCTTGTAGATAACGTACCTTACAATTTTAAATAGATCATATTGGCCCATAAATATGAATGTTCATTAGAAAGGAATAAAGAATTATATTTATGTATTTATATAAGTCTAATAATCTATTGCCCATAACTGATATACTGAAGCAGTTAACTACTCATTTTTATGTTTCTCAAATGTTTTTATTTGTAGTTTATCTGATTAACAGTTTTTTCATTAACAAATCATAAACTGCATCATGCAAAAATGTCATTTAATAATTGGTAGTTATCAGATGAGGAAAAGGATAAAAAATAATGTAAGTTTTGGAATTTATATATATATATATATATATATATATATATATATATATACAGTGGTAATGAGAGGACCTCTACTATATATAATGTGTTTGATAAAAATATTATTCTTAATGTACATTGCACTAAAAATAATTTAAATTAGAAACCTTCCTGTATTCTAACCTAGAATTAATTTATCAAAAAATAATTAAATCTCTAAAAATTTTTAATATAAAGATCTATTTTTTTATATTTTAAGATTTATATATGTTCTATTGCCTTCCCAACAGAATCATAAAAGAAATATATATCTTTATATATACTATAAAGTTATATAAATGTTGTTGTTATTACTAGTTCCCTAAGTAGAGCAAATAAGACCAAATCTACAAGTCTAAAAAGAGAAAAAGTTTAGATAATAAACCTTATCCAAAAAGAAATCCAGACATTTCAAAATGTTACCATGAGAAGCCTGAATAGTCATACAGTTGATAAAGGTCTTAAAACCCTTTTGCCCTTGTTGGAGAAACCCTCAAGTGTTCAATAGCAAAATAGGAAAGACAAGTCTGCTGTCTTTCCAGTAAGTTCAGTTATAAAATTGGGTTTCATATATACATTAGACATTTTTTTTTTGTTTTTTTGTTATTGATAAATTTAAATATACATGATAAGAGCTGCATGGCTTTTTGAGTGATGTATACCTGACTATGGAATTCACATTCTTAAGATTATTCAAGAGGAAGATTTTTTTCAGAAAGATGTATACCTTTTTCCTATAGCAAGAAAGATTTCATCACATGGCTTCAATGTACATAAATGCTCCCACTGAATGAGTTAAATGAGATATTATGCTATGAACTCACGAATCCACCCATCTATCTCTTTGCTCTTTTATATGTTTATTTTTCGCTCGTTGTCATTTTTGTGCTTACTGACAGAAACCTCTGGATTGATGGGCTCATCCCATATGGTCCAGTTGCCACACCACCTTTAAAGCCTTTAAAGAGTTAAATGAGATGTAACACTAATCAAATCAAGTATCTTAGTTGTATGATGGTAGACTAGTTTCTTGGATATGTGTATCTCTATTTTTATTTAATTTAGTATAATAGTCCTTTTAAAATAGCCTAAATAATCCTGAAACAGATCTACCACTATGAATATTTGTGCCAGAAATTCTTAATTTTCTTTCAATTTTAGCGTAATCACCTGTTAATTAATTTTCTCTTTATATCGGTATAAAAATAGCTTACAACTGATGAAGAATTTATAAAATGTTTATGAACCAGCAATAACAGTCCATAAATATTTAATATATTCACTTTATGTTATTTCTCAATGTTTTATTTTAGAATTTTCATAGATCTGTAGTTTCAAATTACATCACAGATTTTGTTTACAATGAACTATTATGAGGAATAATTTGAGGGTTTTATGTCATTTGCTTAAGTGTTTGCTAATGTTATGTTTAATGCTTATTCATTTTATTGTTATATTTATATTTTGTACTTATTTTCAGGGTCTCTGAAAAAGGTAACACCGTAAAAAGCTGATGTTATACTCTGAAATATGATGTTAAACTATTCCACAAAGTCCTTCTTTTGTGACAATTTAAGGGAAAAGGTAATTATTTTAGTAGTATATGTATATTGCTATTCGCTTTTTGGATATATTAAGAGATGATGCCAATTTCTTTTAATAGTACATGTAAATAAATGACTTTGACATCAATAAATAGACAGAGTGTTGGTTCATGCTGTGTCTATTGTTATTGAAAATTTCATTAAAAGTATTAAAATTACTGTTTTAAAGCATTGATTGCTCATTTCAACAGAACTTTATTAAGGTTGTCTGTATGGCCTCCCCCCCCCTTATTTAAATCAAATTAGAAACTGAAAATGTTTTCATAAGTGTTCTGAATGTAAAACAGTATTATATTTCACTAAATCTTTCGCTAACTCTGCTTAATTTCTTTTTCCCAGCTTTAATTCAACAATTTGAACATAAAAAATCCATTTTTAAAACAATTAAACATCAACTAATATTGTACTCACAAAATAAAATGCAAAACCAGTTATAAGAGATACTTCCAAAAATCAGTTTAGTAATAAAGGATCCAAGGCAATAGCTAAGCATGTGTAGTAATCAGACCTTGCATATTATTGTTAATGTTTGAGAAAATATACTATATTGCTTTATAAAATGCATATATCATGGTATGAAACTGCATAGTACTTTCTCTTTCTACTTAATTTTTTATACATTTTTCTGTTAAGTGAAAATTTAAAATCTCAAAAAGTCGATACTTTGACCTGAAATTGTAATTCTAAACATGAGTGTTTGTATATGCATATACACATGTGTAATAGAAAATAAATAATTTTCTAAATTTTTTACTATTTCAATATGTTTGGTTTTATTGTTTTTATTATTTGCAAACAATATGCTGATTAATGTAAGGTAAATTAGATATGCTGGTAAAAGAGAAAAGTATTTCAATTTTACAAACATACATTAACTCATTAAAAAATTTTGGCAGAACCTCAAGAAAAAATATTTATTGTTGTTTTATCTATTTATTTAATATTTAAATAGAAAGAGAAAGACAAAATTTTATGAATGCTCTAATTCTTACAATGTATATATATATGTGAATGAAAGGTTTTCATTTGATTAAATGAATGCAAATTTTTAGAATAAATATAACTTTTATGCTGTTCATAATTAGGAAGAATTAGTTTGTCCCTCCCAAATCAGTGTTCTCACTACAATATGAAAAACTCATATATTTTCTTCTTTTACCATATTAAAAAATTATTACTTTATAACTTTATGCTCTTTATAAACCTTCTTCCATTTTTGTTAAATATTTTCCTTCTATGAAAAATTCTTATATCTAATTCTACCTACTTCAATTCTTATTTCTTGTTTCCCTTTAGCTTGCTGTTCATCTTATTTATAGTAGGATTACAGAAAATTGATTCACACATCTGAAATAAGCAAGACATTGCCAATACCCCCTAGGCAAGAGGGGTATTGACATTACACCTTTCTCCTTTCTGTGGAAATAACAGTAAATAATAACACAAACTTCATATCAGCTTTAGAAAAAAATCTTTCTATAAAGAACACGACACTGTAGAATAGCAACCACTTTAGTTAGGATGCAATTTTGGACAAGTGTTTACTCTTAATATTTAAAAATCTCACTCTGTTTTTGAGTGGGAAAGGGGGAGAAATTCTTACTAATTTTTTTTTCTGTGATTAGTACCTTGCAAGTACAGAAATTTGAAATTTGTTCATCTTTTTCATTTATTTTTTATTTACTAATGTATAATAATGAAATTTTGTATGAACATCCTCTTATCTTTCAATCTTTTTTTTTTATTTTATGACCAGCACTGTCAAATACAGACATGCCAGCTACTCCAGATTATTTGGAGTTGCTCCGGAAAAATGAGAAAAATTGATAACTCCAGAAACTTCTAAGATTGCTCCGGAAAATACCAAAACTTTTGAATAACTGAAAGATCACAACTCAGCAACTAAAGTTTTGCCAAAAGTAATACTGAATAAATTACTCTTTCCACACAGTAATGCTGTATGTTAAAATAGTTTTCAGCACTGTGCTGAAAAACCAGACTGAATTTAGGTCAAATTTTGGTACACAAACTTAAAAATTCTTGATGATAGAAAAATGTAAATATTTTAATCAGGGTCAATGTTGCTACAAGAAAAACTGTTCTGAAAAATAAGTTGTTAAAGCAAAAAAGTTACTTACACATTGTTAAATGTATAAATTTTGATTTACCCTTTACAATTTACTACTGTATATTTATTTTTAATTGCTTTTTTAATGTATTTTTAAAGTAATTTTAATTTAGAAAACAATAAGTATGTATTTATTTATAAATTACTTTGTTATTTTGTGTTGTTTGTTATGTATGTAAATTACACACACATGTAATTAGTATGTTAACATCTGAAACCATACTGGTGCTGACACAGGTACCTGATTGTTCGCATGTCTGCAAATATATAAAATTGTTCCATAATTTCTCTCTTAGATATTTTTTTAAAGTTTATGAAATAAAAATAAATAAATACACTATAATACTAAGTAAATCCTTTTATAATTTACACTTTAATCACCTACATTGCCTAGCATCATGAGTTTGTAATAGCTTTGACCCCCCCCCCCCAAAAAAAAAAAAAGCTTATATATTTTCCTTTTCATTGAATTCAATGTCTGTAGGATTTATAATATAGAAATGAATGTCTGTGACATTAAAAATTTTTTTAAAGAGATCAAGGTACACTGAGCTTAATTAATGTTAATATCCTTTTATAAATATCAAATACATATCAGTATCATATAAAGAAATTTGAATATATAATCAGTATAAAAAAAAAAAAAAAAGTGAATTTGTTCCAGGGTGCAAAATTATATCAGCCTATCAGCTATCTTTGAGACAGAAATTTCATGTATAATTGTTGATAAGAAAAAAAAAAAGAACATGTACATTTATACCAGTAATTGTTTTTTAAAAGAAGTAGTTTTTATATTTTTTAAATGTTTCAAATTTTTAATAATGGTATAATTTTATAGAAGGCCTAAGGTTTCTTTTTGTAAAATTGGTTCCAAAATAGTCTGATGATAGTACAGGAAATTAATTTTTGCTTGAGATTTTTTGAAGTTTAATAATTTTTTTATTCATTATAACAAAATTCTGCAGCTGTCATGACTTCCTTTTGGGAATTTTTCTGTACATTGATAAAGCCATTTGTATGCCCATTTTTGGCAGTTGAGCAGTAGAATAAAGCTTTTTTAAATTATAATCAGTTAAATATGCCTATATCTCAATGAGCATTAGCACAACTTTTTGTTTATTAGTTAGTAATTAGGTATTTTTCATTAATTTGAATTGCTTAATTTGTTCTTTTATTTTAAACATATTTTGGCAAAAGCATATGAGTTCTCAATATACTTTGGGGAAAGCATAATTTAGTTTTTAACATATTTTTTAACTTTTAAGTTGTAAGAATGATTTTATTTGCAGTATAATAGACAAACCTAGTTTCTATACAATGAGTAAGAAGACTTTCTTTTAGTATTAAATACTGCACTTTAATGTTATTTATTGATATTCAAAGAATCTCAGGATGGGGCTTTTTGTCCATATTTTTCCATTTTTCATTTTAACTAAATTCTTTTTCTCTTCCAAATTTATATATTAAAAGCACCCTTCTTTTGAAATGTAATAATCTTGATTTTTTAAAACTTGTTTATAATTTGTTAATATGAATATTTTCCACTAGAAATTTTTTTTCCGATGCAGAAGCACTTGATATCATTTGCCTCTATAATGATACAAATTTTGTTGACCATTATATTATAAGAGCACCATATAGATGGTCAGTATTACTCCCTATCAAGAAGGCAACAAAAATACATACAAGCATTACTCGGGAATTAAAATCAAGCCTATCTTGTAGAACCACTATAGAGTCCAAGCAGCCTATTAGAAATTTAATTTATTTAACCTTCAAACCACCTGTATAATTTAGGATCCATTTTTTAAATAAGTCATTTATTCTACATTCCAATCAAAATAAAAGAATGACAGATGTTTTTAGTGTAAATATCAGTTCTTATCATAAACAGAATATCATTTTGGTAAAATGGAAATAACATACTGTGTACTGCAGATTTCAGGTTTATATAGCCTGAATTTTTACTGATGTACTTTTTTTTTTTTTTTTTTTTTTTTTTTTTTTTACAGTGTGGTTTAAGATGTGACATTTAAGGAAACAAGGAATAGCTTTTCTTTTCAAGATTTTTATTTTTATCAGTTGACTAGATCCCTTATTTAAATTAATTATTAACTAAATTAAAGATTAAATTATTAGCAAATATTCATCATCATCATTTCTTTTAGTACCATATGGCACATAAGACTGTAAGTCTTGCTTTCCACTGTGTCCACTTCTCTTCCTATGTTCCTGTACCAGGGCACACAGGAAGCCCTTTGGGGTGGCCTCTTCTATGTTTTCCCTCTGGTATCCAGTCTAGGACAACAGCAGGAATCTCATCTCTGCCCATTCTCAAGACATGGCCTATGAAAAATAGGGCCTATGAATCTTATTTTTATTTCCTCATCTATTGGTTTCATTGTGGTTTCTTTTAATAGCTGTTCATTGGTTATTATATTAGACCAAAAAATCATCATTATTGATCTAAATCTTTGTTTTGAAAGGCATTTAGTTTGTTGATCTGATTTGTTGTCAACTGCAATGTTTAAGAGATATATAAAAGGACTTATTTTGTTAGGGATTTAATTTTACTCTTAGAGTTCTTCCATATCTTATTTAGATTTCTAAAACAATTGCAGGCTTTAACAAATCTCTTCTGTGTATCAGTTTCTGTTCCTCCCTGTGTATTTAATACCACTAAAAGATAAAAAAAAAAATTCTCCTTTAAGATATATAGAAGTGTTATTTTTACTGTTAGTTCTAAGGGTTTTGTTTTGTTCTATTTGTTTGTAGCCCTTATATTTTTATATATTTTCTAAGGTCTGTTTTTCTCTGTAAATCTTGTAGTCTGGACGACAGAAGCACAATATTGTTTGCAAAGTCTCTAACTTGTAAATAGCTCTTATTTGATAGCTTATAATGGGATGAAACTCATTCTTAGCACTTTTTATGCTGTATTTTTATATTATTTTAGATGATGCTGCATTAGCAATTTTCAAATAATTATACATATTTAACGCTGATTGCAGCTTTTTTTATAATCATTTCATTTCTGTTGCCAGTTTCCATATTTTTCAATAGAATACTCTGAAAGAGTATTTTTTACATTGTTCCCATTGTAACTTAATAGAAATAAATACAAAATTCTTTTATTTCCTATGTCCTCTTTTTCTTGGTATTAGTTCTAAATCAGAAGTAGAAATTTTAAACATTTTTAACTTTTTTTACAAGATTATACTTTTCAGATTTACATTCTTTTAAAATTTTCATGTAATTAAATACTAAGTTATTTAATTTCTTGAATTTCAAGTACAGTGAACAGATTATTAAAAAAAATCTATTTTGCAATATACTCATTGGTAAATGAGTATATTGCAAACTATTGCAATAGCATTAATAACTCTAATTGGTAAATAAATTTGAGAAAAAAAAAAAGTCTATAGAGAAATATTTAAGACATAATTTTTTTTGTAGATTTTTCTCTGAAATCTGAAGGTTCCTATCCTTTGTTGAAACATGTTTTGAAGTCATTTTAATAAAGCATCTATATGTTTAAATAGGTAGATTAAAAAAGTCTTTAACCTAAAGAAAAATGCCCATATTTATTTATATTATTATTATTTATTTATTTTGGGAGGGGGGTACTTAGTAGGTAGAAAGCCCAGCTACATAATTTTATACACTCTTCTATTATGCAACAAAAATTTTGCTATTAGTTTTCTTTATAAGAGTAACCTGTCCAAATGAAAAATTGCTAATGATATGTGAGGATGTCAGTATTTTTAATTGGTAAATAAATAAGTTACTTTCAACTGAAAACTTTCGCTTGGCAATATTTCTAAGTTAAGTTTTATTGTTCTTGTATTTTGGCTTAAACATTAGATGTTTTCTACAGTTTTTGAAGTATATACCTCATAGATATCAAGATAAAAAAATATTTGATGATTACAATATTTTCTTTATGTACTTCACCTACATGATATTTATTTATATTGTAGTATATATGATAAGTAAATAACATAACTAGTACATTGGTGGCAACTAAGACATTTTAAAGTCCATTCCTTAAGTGATTTATTTTGTTAAATGTTGCGATTAAGCTTTTATGAGAATCTGAGATTTGTCTTTCATGTAATTGTACTATGGCTATTTTTTTGTTGTTGCAGAATTTTTATTGCATGTCTCGCATATGTTATTATTGTGACACAGAGCAATATTGTTTGTTTGACTTGACTAATGTTCATTTTTGACTCTTTGGAAAATATGATATTGCCTTGAAAAGTACTTGAATTTTCTCTTTCCTGGTATGTGTGAATGTTGTATTAAAAGAATTTGTTAAATTTATTGTTAGCCTTAAAATGAATATTTTCTTATAAAAAATAACAATATGGTTTTAAAAATTAAAAAATTAAGTGTTTTAGCATGTTTATTATATATTTTTTTAAGAATTACAAAAATTGAATTTTCTATTAGGTTTTAAAGCTCTTATAATTTATCATATAGATATTCATTACTTGGAAATATTTTCTGTGCAAACTAAAATATATCACATATTTCATTTGTCTTGAACTACTACAAAAACTATATTTCAATTTTAAAATAATCATGTAAATGTATATAATTAAATAGAATGGTCTTTTCTCTCTTTTATGGGATTTATTCACTTTATTTGTGATTATATGTGCTATCAGGATTTTCTCAAGTGTGTAATTGATTAATCCTGTTTCACTGCAACAACATTTTTTTCCTCAGTTTTTAGAGAAAATGTTATTTAAAAGCTGTTTATAACTAATATATTTATGATAATTTGTTGTAAAAAATGGTTACAATCAGTGTCTAATTAATTTTTTTAAAAAATTTTAGTAACCAGCTTTGTTGAGACTGTTTTCCTTCAAAGTTATAAAAATTAGACATTCCTCTCATCTCAGACATTAGCATGCCAAATAGATTTTGAAATTGGATTAGATTGGACTAAGGTAAATATTTTCTTTTCAAATTTATGTTGCTTTCCTTTATATTCATAATTTAGTATACTAATTTTAAATTGAAAATATTTTTTAGTATAAGAAGTATGCTCTAGATATTTTCTATTTTTTATGTTTAAATACATTTAGTAAAAGATTCTCAGTATGACCAAATTATCTGAAACTTTTTTTAATTTTAGTCAAATCTTTTAACTATCATATGGCAAATATTTTGCTCTCAAGATGAGAAAGTTTAGTTTATGAATAACTATACATTCTCTTGGTTTGTAACATATCTTATGTCTATGCATATTAAAACTTAAAAAAATTCTTAAATTGACATTAGAGTAATTATTTTTTTTAATAAAGGCATTCTTTAATTCTGAAAGAGATTTATTTTCATTTTGAAGTTAACAGTTCTTAAAAGTAATAATAAAGGGGATGAAATAAGATATTTTTTAGATATACAGTAAAAGATACACTGTTATAGTCTTATTGTTAATAAATGTCCTTATATACACTACATCTAAATCCTTGAACCACTTACAAAGAACCTCACCTTGCTTATGTTTTAAAATGGGGCATATGATACTGGTTACTTTAAACATTTTAAAAATCCTTTCTACTTATGTTTTTATTCTTTAGTGTTAGAGTTCATGGATTTGAATTCCATTCCTGGCATGAATGTTTGTAGCCATTAAGATTCAGCTTAAAGAAGTAGGTCCTTGACTCTGTAGCCCTTGTTAGCGAAACAGTAGACCAAAAGCTCCCAACCAACCAACCTTCTTCGGTTTTTTAATATTATTTATCTCTTATTTCTGACAGATGGCAGTAATTTACCTTTATTTTCACATTTAATTACAAATGATAAGTATGTAAGTTGTAATTCAATGAGTCATAATTATTTATCTAAATTTAAAATAATAGTCAACAAAAGTGATTTCAAAAGATGTTAACATCACTATCATTATGTACTCTTTGTTCTTCAGTTTCAGTAACATCACAATTTTATTGACAAATAAATTAGTTTTCAAAATATTAATAGTTTAAAAAAAATAAAATTGTAGCTAAGTTTGCGTTAGACCTTTTTTTTTTAACCATTAGGAGGTTCTATAAGGATCAACTATGGGTACTTTCAAATCTAGATAAGTTTAAAGTTCCTTTTAATTTTAAATACGTAGTAATTTTCTGCTAAAACAATTACAATTTTTTTTTTTTGTATATAAAAGATAACAGAATAGGTATATATGTGTTTAAAAAAATAAAAAATGACGGAAAAGCAGTTAAAAGAAACCTTGGAAATATTTTATTGAAACACTGATAATATTACTTTTAGTTTTTTTCTTTTCTTAAAACTTATACTAAGGGATTTCAAAGTGTAGTTTATATCCTAATCTGCTTATTTCTTTAAATATTCAAAATTCTTTATTAGTATTTTTTAATTATTCAATAACTGGGCGCAATTTGTAAGTTGCTAAATGATTGTCATTATCATTAGTATTGCCACTACTTCTCTTCATTTTCCCCTAAAGGAAATATTATTAAGGAGGGCCATAGATCTATTTGACTCTCTAAAGTACTATACAGGACAAAATTAGAAGAATGATTTCAATATACCAAAGTAAGTTGAAAGCATCATTTTGTAATCTCAGAAAATAAAGTCTTTTTCAGTAGCTCAATAGCCTAAGGTAAGCCTTGGCCTTCTCAATATTCAAGTCAACTTTATTTTACCACCAATCCTCCAGTTTTTGCTTTTTAAAACATCTAAAAAATTTTTGATGCAGTCAATACATCCAAGTTTGGGCTTGCCTCTAGGATGAGTGCCCATAGGCTTAGCTTTAAAAGTTCTTGTAATGATGTTCTTCTTCATTCAGATCAGGTGACACGCTTATTTTGTTCTTAAAATTTTGATGAATTTATAATATCTGGATCTAAGATATGGAAGAGTTCTAAATTTATTCTAAGTGAAATTCCATCATTCATTTTTCTACCACAAATACTTCTCAATACGTTTCTTTTTAAAATTCCAAGATCTTCCTCATCCTTTTTTATTATTATATATGAATAGGTAAATATAGATTTAATTAGACATTTATAAAGCAATAGTTTAGTAATAGTATTTCTTTGATTAGATTTGATTTTAAGTACTTTTTAATAAAGAAATTGACTGGCAGCAGTGATTCTTTTCTAAATTTGTTGTTAACTTCATAAAATTACCAATTTTTAGAATATGTAATCATCAATCAACAAGTAGCAGAATCAAAAAATAAAATCCTATTGGTAAAATTTTATCATAGAATTTGAAGAAAAAGTTCTAACCTATGACTTTTATCTGGATTTTATAATGTTCAGGACTGATTTTTAATATTTGTTGAAACAGCATTTCCTTTAAAACTATTTCTGATTGCTTTGTAAAGTGCAGATTCTTTATGTCTTGTGCTAATTCCTTGAAAATTGTTGATGAATGCTTGATTAATGAATTGTGGGATACAGTGAAACTGTTTGAGGTTAAATTACTATGACTTTCTGACTTCGTAGAAGTAGATAAAAACTTGTCAGGTGAAAAGAACACCAAGATGAAGGCATCCTTACAACAAGAATTCAGGGGACAACGTCTCTCACGTCCATTGCCACAAACTCAAGCTGCATATGTCCTCTGGTAGTGCTAAATGAGAGACAACCTCAGGGGTATACCTCCTTTAGGTATATATGGGCTTTACTCATCTGAGGTTTACCTGAGTGATCTGGATCTTCAGTTATTCCTGGTAGTTTAGAGCTTACCTCGATAGTGTTTGCTCCTTACTGGGTTTGACAACATTAAATCAGACCATGACAGAACTCTTGTAGGTCAGCAGCAGCTTTATAGCCATTGTTGTTGCTGTCGTGGCATACTGGTCTTCAGTTTGCATGCTGCTGTATGTCTTCAGATGGGTCAGCATAAGAATTAAATTACAACAAGAATTCAGAATGATACAGATAAGAAAGTAGACCATCATGTAACTGAAATCAAATGATATGTTATCAATGTTTTGTATTAAAATTAGTTATTTTATACATAAGCTAATAAATTTTTAAAAAAGGTTTAAAATGATTTAGTATTTCAATTTTAATTGGAATATAGTAAAAAATTAATTTTTATTTATAATAAAAATTAATCATCTCTATTGTTCTACTTCTATTAAAATTTCTGATTTTTAATTAATGAATTTATCAAAATAAATTTAAAAGTATTTTTTTTACATTTTTATAGTATATTTTTGGCATAACAGTCAAATATTGCATATTAAAATATATATTTATATATGTATTTTTTTCAATATCTTGAACTCTTGTTATCTTAACTATTTTTTTGCAGTCACCATGACTTCAAGATATTTAGATCAATTTTATATATATTCCTGTGTATGTATATATACAATAGTTGCTATGATTTTTATCAATTTTAAGTAGTACCTAGAGACAATTTCAAATAAATGCATCAAGCTCATACAAACCTCATATCTTTGAAAGCAGAATTAGTATGAGTGGAATGAATCTTGACTTGAAAAGTACTTAGAAAAAGTAAACAGAATTGAGTTTTGATCATAGCTGTATTTGACTTTCATCTGTCTTGACTGAATATTCATTTGGACCATTTCAACATTTTAAAAAGTCTCTATGAAATATACAGAAAAGGTAGAAAGCAGTGACATAAGATTTTTTTACTCCTTTGATGTATGGTATATAGATATATTCTACATAAAATAATATCAAATGATTTTGAACAGCATGTAAGCGAAAGAGTTTAGACTCTATGTAATAAGATATTTACACTGGTGTGCAAAACTTAAACAACAGGTGAGTTTTTTGTGATAACTCCACAAGAAATCATCTGAAAAACATGAAATTTAGAAATGAGGGAGAGTATTATATACGTAAAGGATGACGAAAACATTGGCTCTGAAAATGGAATACAATGCATACGGTATGGAATCGAACAAAAATAAGCTTTATTGAAGCATAGTATTCTGACTCATGATTGTTTATCCAAGAGGAAGAACAACAAGTAGATGTTCCCTAATATGGGATTTGCCCTCCCCTAACTGCAATGGTTGCTTCACACCATCTCCGCATACTCTGAACCAGTTGGTCCAACATTTCTTGCAGTAGGAGTGCCCATTCTGCAATTAGCATCTGTTTGACTTATTGGGTGTTCTCTGGAGGATGTAAGCATGCTGCAATGCATTTCCCCTAACATCTTCGATGGGATTTAAATTAGGGGTATATGCTGGCCGCTCCATTCAACTGATATCTTCACTTTCCAGTAACTCCTCAACAGCAAGAGTCCAATGTCCCTGTGCATTGTCATCCATAAAAATGAGGTCTTGGTCAATGGCACCTTGGAACAGATGCACATGGGAAAAGAGTACCTCCTCAGAATAGCGATCCCCAGTTAGAGAACCTCAGGCAAAAACGTGGAGCTCAGTTTGCCCATTCAGCATAATGCCTCCCCAGACAAGAACTCCAGGACCACAATAACGGTGTCTTTCCTTGATGTTTTGGATAAAACTGGGTCCCGACCTCTCTCCAAATCAAAACGCATTGAGAATTGCTTCTGGTGCTGAACTGACTCTCATCCGTAAAGAGAACACAACTCCATTGATTAGTTGTCCAGTTTTTGTGATCTCTGCACCGCTCTAAACGGTGGCCAACTTTCAATGGGAGGCAGCATTCAAGATGGCGAGCAAATAGGCCCCTTTGTGATGGTGTCTGGCTACAGTAATGCAGATAATGCAAGGCCACATTAGACTCTTGCAGTTGAAGAGCTACAGAAAAGTGAAGATATCACTCGAATGGATTGGCCAGCATACTCCCCTGATTTAAATCTCATCGGACATGTGTGGGATGCTTTGGGGAGACGCATTGCAGCACACTTACATCCTCCGTAGAATACCCAACAACTCAAACAGATTCTGATTGTAGAATGAGCACTCCTACTGCAAGAAATGTTGGACCAGCTGGTTCTGAGTATGTGAAGATAGTGCGAAGCAACCATTGCAGTTAGGGGAGGCCATATCCCATATTAAGGAACATCTGCTTGTTGTGCTTCCTCTTGGAGAGACAATCATGAGTCATCTTGTATGCATTCAATATAGCTTGCTTTTGTTTGATTCTATACCATATGCATTGTATTCCTTTTTCAGTGGCGGTGCTTTCTTCTTAGTTTGCGTACATAATACTTTCCCTCATTTCTGAATTTCATGTCTCTCAGATAATTTCTTGTGGAGTTATGGTAAAAAACCTACCTGTTGCGTAAGTTTTACACACCAGTGTAATTAATATGGCTAAAGAATATTCTTCTTCATTTATTAATGTATCTATATCTATATATCTGGTGTAGTAAAAGATGCGAAGTTCTTTGTGTAAATTAATGTGTGCACAATATTCTCGGCATTCTATTGAACTGTATATTATATAGATGTACACTTTGTAGCACTAAAGAGAAAATCCATATACTAAGTATTATGTACAGTACTTGTTAAGTTTTACTATGTGCTCTTAGAAGAATGTTATGTTTCCAAAAAAATTCATGATTTGTAAGTCATATAAAAAGCAGCTGTTTCACTTCATCTTTGTGTTCATCTAATCATGATGTGAGAAGTCCCACTGCATGAAAAGGAACATTATCATCCTGGAAAATTCAATCTTCTACAAGAAATAAAATTTGTATTATAGGATGGACCTGGTCAGCTGAAACTTCTCTATACTTCTCCTCAGTGATCCTTTCTCTCAGGATTAAGAATGAGCCTGCAGAAAACCATAACACAGCTGCCTGTAACATGACAGATCAACCTTCACACTTGACAGTTGAAAAGGGTGCACAGTCATATGCTTGTGCAGGTGTCCTACAAATGTGCACCCACAAATCATGTGGAAAAGTGGGAAAGATGATCATATGACCCCATAACTGTCTTCTACTTATTGACCACATTTTGAAGTTGTGGCATCACTGTAGACAACATTTGGCATTAACATCTGTGGCAAGTGGCTTGGAAATTGATGTTCTGCCATAAATGTTCTGTGTATGAAGGTGCCTCCTAACTCTGATCATTGATACTCAAAAATCCAGATGCTAATTGAACTCTGTGGTTACTTTCGCTGTAGTTGTTTTCTTTTTAGACATTATAATCCACTTCAATAACTCACAGTCTCTTTCAGGGCTGTAGCCAAAAATTATTTTCGGAGGGGGATCAAGGGAGAAAGACATCTTTATTTGTGAATGATACTTCAATTGATAAAAGGAAAAGCACTGTATTTCCGGAATACAGTACTGTATTTCTGGCCAGCAGTCCGGGAAGACTTTTGTGGTCTGAGCGGTTTTTCTTAAAGAGAATAACTGTTTATGTTCATGAACAGCTAGGCAGATAGCACACACACACAAACGTGGGACATTATCTACAAAATGGTCTTTCAAAATTTCGGAGGGTAGGGACAGGCGAGTAATAGTGAACGGTCAGAGAGCGCCACCTAGGAAGAAAGTAAGTAGATTGGGGGAGAACGTCGGAGGTGATTGTAGACTCTGGACGTGTAAGCAAGGCTCTTAGGATAGATACTCAAGTTGATATAATTGGTTACTGTAAATATTATAATATTTGTATATATAATTGTCCGGTAGTAGTTTGTGCTCTGTCTTAAAATAAACCTTAATGTTGAAAAAATAAATCTACTGTTTGGATGTGAATTTATACAACGGCTCGGCGATCTTCACGGGGGGGACCAGTCCCCTAAATCCCTACCCCTGCCTACGGCCTTGGTCTCTTTCATTCAGTTTCTTCTACTATTTTGTATTGCTGAGTTTGTTTTGACATGCTGTATGTGGGCTCTCAGACACTGTACCTCTAGAAATGCCTAAAAGCTTGGATGTTTCAGTCATGATTGCTCCTGCTAGTCAGGCTCCTATAATTTAGCCTCTTTGAAAATTTGTGATATCTGACATTTTATACATTTGAGTAAAATCCAAGATCTATACAACTTTACTAAAGCTACATCATGCTATCATGATATAACCTTTTTATAATAGAAAAAAAACTGGTTCTAGGATTATATTTTAATACTTATGAAGCATTATTCTTAAATGTCACTTTTATTCACAGATGTTTCCTCTATTTTAGTAACCACCTGCACCTTGGCCTGCACAGTCTCCCAACCTAAATATAATGGAACTTTCATTATATCTCCATGAAGAACGGTTATATATATTCCTCTGATGATTATTCAATTCTCAAGGGAATTCTAGCTGTGTTAAATGCCAAAGATGGTTCTATGCTATATTAGTAAAGGATTCCTTATAAATATAAGGTATTTTCATTAATTTGATAACCACCTATAAATAGTATTATATAAAATTCATCTTTTCTATCAAATTTTATATTTTTCATTTTTATTTTCTATAATATATATATGTGTAGTTGTTATTTTGCATACAACTTATATTGTTTGGTTCACATAAAGTAGTTTCAAGAAATATAATTAGCAGCATAAGCAGTATATTTTTTTATTATATCTTAAAAACTTTAATTCTGATAAGCTGCTGTTTTTTTATAATGTATATATTTTTTATTTTATTTTTTTACCATAAAAGTTATTAGTAATTATTATAAAATACCTTATTTCTTTTTTTTATCTCTTTTATTTAAAATTATGAAAAATAATTTTTTTGTTCTGTGCAAGAGTTATGGGCATGCTGCTAAACTATTTCTTACTCAACCATAATGAATATATTTTTAGCTGTGTATTTTCCATTCATGTAGTTCATACGTGACATTTATACACTAATTTTTTTAAATGTTAAAGAATTTTTAAGAACTGCTCCTCAAAAGGGTTAATATAGTAATATTTTTAAGTTTATTATAAAATATATGTTTTTATAAGTATATTTATCTTCTTTAAAAATGGGTAACAAAATAATTGCAATTTTTTTTTTTAAATCTGCAGTGGAAGTGGAATCGTTAGACCCCCCCCCAGAGAATAGATGTCATTTTTAATTATTTCAGTGGAAGTAATTGATTTGACACAAGAGTAATTTATATTAAAAGCTTCATCACAGAAGGAATTAAACTTGCAAGTCAAAGTTACATTGTATATATATAATATATATAGGATGTTCATAAAATATTAATGATAAATAAGTATTAAAGACACACACACAGTCAGGGGGAAGAAAATACCTTTATTTTTTAGATGGTTATGATGAAGCACTAAAGCCAACAAATAAGGATGGCTTTATCCATATTCAAAATGTGACACAGGGTGACAAAAGATGGCCTATAAATTAAAAACTTGAAACATAGTCCTAGTTATTCCCAGACTCTAAACCTTCATAAAATTCTACTGCTGACACTTCCAGTTTCACTTCTAAGCTCTAATACATATGTCAATCCACAAGGTTAAAATAGAAGTACTTTGGAATCCTCTCATATTGTCTCTATGCATAAAATAACTATTATTGGTTAAAAGGAAGGAAATGAATTTAGAATTTGAGAACTGTGGCCTAATATGGCAGAAACTGGTAGGGCAGGCTTGATAACAAAAAAAGCTGGATAGGCCATAGTTCTATAAATTCATTTCTTTGCCCACCAATGATAGAAGACAAAGTTTTTATACCAAAACTCATTTATAATACTTATTCTCTCCCTTGTTATTGAGTACTAAGCCCAGAAGCTCTGTAGAATGTGAACGCAGCAGCGGCACAGTGAATCACAGAATCAGTTGCTGGTTATGGGAGTCTGATAGTTCATTAGTGGCTAGAAGCAAAGGTATATTGTCAAGAATTAGCAGAGCTTTTCTTGGCTAATTGTTTTCTACAGTTGGTCGAATTCCTTTTTGGAACCAGGTTTTAAAAATTTCTGAATTTAGTCATGCTTTTTTTATATATGTAATATTTGGGTAGTGATTCCAGGTTTTAATTTTTTTTAAGCCCTAAATTTCTTAGATTTTTGTATTAATGTCAACCTAAGCTTGTAACTGTCGGTTTCATTTCTGAAAGCCAAAATTGGTGACTCATTCCATGCTTTTCTCGTATCCTGTTGCAGCCACTTCTTTTTTTCTATGCAAGTGTTTTTGCTAGGAGAATCTTATAATTTAAACCTGTCACATCACAGTTATATAAATGTTCCCTAGAAATTCCCTCTTTTTCTATAAGCCTGAAATGATGATTTTTGAACATAGGTATAGCTACTTTATCAGCAGATAATGCTTCTTCACTTACGGTAATCACTTTATGGTTTGGAAAATGCCAAATCATTTTTTCCAGTGATCTAACCATCTGTCCCTAGCTGTAAACTCTGAAACTTGCAGTTCTGTTTGTTGCTTAAATTCTAAAGAATTTTCCTGCAATATTGGCCCAGTTACAGGTACATCTTTTCTTCTTAAGTGTTCATGTCACAAAAATAAAGCTTTCTCAACTTCTTTATGCTTACCTTTCAGCATGGTTTTTCTTACTCTTATTCCATTTCCACTAGCTTGTGCAGCATGTCACTTTTCAATTTCTGCTAATTTTTTTTCCAGTCCTCGACTGTACTTTTCCCAACTAACTCCAAAGTTATATCTTTTACTGATACACCAGAGTCTAGTTGCTGTATAATAGATAAATTCTTTTTGTTTAAAGTCTATTTTGAAATCTTTACTCTCATTTACTTAAAAAAACATGAATATCCCTTAAACAATTATAAATACAGTATGTACTGTGCAGCTACAATCAAGGACAACAGCAGTAATTCAGGTCTATTACAAACTGATGATATCACAAATAGTGAGCAGAATGCTGCTCTTTACCTGTCATAACTAGCATTTTGCACATGACTCATAGGAGGATCATATTTGACACCTGCTTCCAATCCCTTGCCTTTCTCATTTAATTATGTTAAAAGAAATCTATGCAGATAATATGAAAGCCAGATAATCATGAAAATGATACTTGGAAGTGAACAGTATTTATGTATATGCATCATCATCACAATTCTTTTTACACTTTGTAAGTGCATAAAGCTTCTAGTCTTGTCTTCTGATAGCATTTTTGGTTATTTGCAACTTGTATGAAGAAAAGTTTTTATAGATGTGCTGGAATTATGCCTTTCTCAAAAGATTAATTTGCACGGGAAGACAGAAGAACTCAAAAATATAAGTTTATTCAGCTTGAACATTGTATTAAAGTAAAACGATATAATCATTACTAATATTGGCCCAAGGCTTTACTGTTCAAGACTGATGAGCTAATGATCAAATCAACTGAACTTATAGTTGCACATGCTTTTTTATATAGCTCAAATATAATTGTTTGCTAAGCATAATGTAACACTCACATCACTGCCTCTGTATGCATGCATAATTAATATTGTCAATGGTTATGAGAAAATAGGGTAATAAATTAAAAATAATTAATGGGAAATATACAAAGCATATTTTCTAACATTGTCCCTTCCTCTCGTAGTCACTGACTTAATGAAAGTAACTTGAAGAAAAACATTATACAATATGACAAATGCATTTTGAAGGTAAGTTTTAACAAAATTTGTATGAACATAGGTCCAAACTTTTGTATGATGTAAACACTGATATGTTTACTTACATTAAAACATTTGTATTAAAAATTTAACTGAGATCTATAAATCCAAAGACAAAATAAAAATGTATATGACTGCAAACTTTCAAATAAGAATTTCAACATTGTCCTTCCTTATATACTTCCTTTATGAATTATTGATTATCATAAAAAAGTGTTCATTTAGAGGATCATATTCTAATGTTTTTAAAGTTTTATAATTTTCAAGAGTTCTGATAATTCATGTCACTTCTTTGGCTGCTTCAGTAAGAGTGACATACTCAGCCTCCATTGTAGATAGTCTTATTCCTTCTTTATTCAAATGACCTCCAACTTATATGAGTTTTAGCAATGAACAGAATGTTACCTTCCATAGAAAAACGATCATCACAATTCAATGAAAAGTCAAAATCCCTAAAACTATTAACATTTATTTCTTTTATATTTGATAAGTTTAACATGTAGTTTTGATAATACTGAATATAGTCTAATAATCTGGTAATTCCAATGAATTAAACCTGGGTTTCCTTGAAATTGTGAGAAGATATTTATATCATAACTTATGTTGGGCCTTGTTCAGTTGGCGAAAAATAAAAAATAAACATCCTATAAAACTGCAGTGAGGTATTTGTTATTTCTAGTATTTCTTGCTCTTAATTCAGCTCTTAATTCAGCAGTCAGCTTTCAAGAGTATTATGCCTTTTCCTAAAAGTAACAAAGAGATTGGGAAATTGTGTTTTTTAAACATGTTACAATCTGATATAGTCTTGTTGATGAATATGCAAATTCCCATTTATCTCTCAAAATTCTACACCAAGTTGTTTTTTTCCATTAAGTGTTTTCAAATCAAATTTATCTTTTAGCATTTTAGCAGAAAGTTCTATACTTAAAGGTATTTTACCAAATAAGATAACATTGTTGACATATAATAATAATTCAGTATTGTTACAATGAAAATAAACAAAATTATACCATTCAAGTTTTACAAAAGTTTAAGTTTTAAGAATGTTGTGTATTTTAAAGAACCATTTTCTACTATTTTTCAAACCTTATATGGCTTTGTTCCATTTACAGATATAATTAGGCCAGGCAATTATGTGTGATAATTTGTGCTAATTTTGAGAAAAATAATTTAAGATTGGGGACAACTGCCCAGAGTATTTCGCTTTCTACAAATTGTACATTATCAAAGTGCCTACCTCCTTGCTGGTCCAGGCTGGAAATGTCTTTTTAAAAAAGGCTAAAGTGCATATATTTTAAAAGCACAAACAAAACAGGAAAGTGTCAGCCAAGGTAATATAAATTATTGGACTGAAAAGGATAGGTATGGAGGCATCAACCTCCAAACGTCCAAAGGACCTTCCACTTGAGTCTCAAGAACAAACAAATACTAATGTGAACAGATATGTGAATATCTAATACTGGGCAAAACTGGGCCCGTAACCATATAGTAACCTTTTAAGTTATTTGGAACTTATATGAAGAAAAGTTCTTACAGATATGGTAGCATAAATTTATACAGGTAAACAGAAAAAATTAAAAATATAAGTTTTGAGCTGAATAGCTCAAATAGTTTATTAAAGTAAAATAACCTAATCATTACTAATATCAGCTCAAGGCCATACTGTTCAAACAAGACAACAAACTAACGATCAAACCAACTGAACTTACAGTTACATATGCTTTTATATAGCTCATGTATGATTAGTTGGTAGGCATGAGGTTATACATCACTGCCTCTACATCTATACATAATTAACATCGTCAGTAGTTTGGGGAAAATAGGGAAAAAATTTAAATTAATTGGAAATATGCAAAATGTAGAATTTTTTCTAACACCTTCCATCTCTTGCAATCTGAAGCTGCCATCTTAGTGAAGCTGCAGCTGGACCATCCAAATTGGTTTCTCTCATGCTCTATCATTCTTCACCTTGTCAGGTTTGGTCTACCATGCTTTATTTTTCTCTCTGATGCCCAGGTAAGGGCTGTTTAAGGGATTTCATTAGCAGGCATTCTTAAAATGTATCCAATCCATTTCCATCTTCTGTATTTAATTTTTTCAAATATATATCTTGTTTTAGTCTTTATATACAATTGCTCATTTGATGTAACATAAAGCCAAAATAATTTAAATATCCTGAGAAGGGATTTAGTTTGGAAGGCATTCAAACTGTTTTCTTGTAATTTAGTCAGTTTCCAAGTTTCATACCCATAAAGTAAAACTGATTTTAGAGGTGAATCAAAAATTTATGATGTTTATTTGGTTGTTAAAGCTGAAGAACTCCAAACTTTATGTAAAGTCCTGAAAAGATTACAAGCTTTAATTAACTGGGAGGCAACATCTTCATCAGTTCCTCCAGTGATACAAATATTGCTCCTAAGTAGGTAAGAGTGTTTGTATCTTCAATTTCTGTGTTTTGTACACTAAGTTTGGTTGAAACATTGCTATTTAATATCATAAATTTGGATTTTTCTGTGTTCACATTTAAGCCAACTATTTGTGCATTTTTAGTCATAAGCTGTATTTTTTGCTTCATATCCTTAAATATGAATGATAATTAAACGATGCCATCTGCATGTATATGTGTGTGTGTATTAAGATAGCCCATAGTGTATAGGCAAAAAATTAATTTTATATTTCTATAAGTCTCACCTATTTCTTTCATGGCTAGCAAGAAACAGGTGAAAAATTTGAAATTTTTTTTCAATAATAACACATACCCAAAGAGTGGTAAAAACTGAAATAAATTGGTTAAACTTCTAAATATTTATGTAATAGTACTTTTATTAATTCTGTTTTAAATTAAAAACAAATATTTATGCATAAAAATAACTAAATGCCTAGAACTGCTTAACTACAAAACAAGTTTTTGTAACATTGTAATAGTTAAAAGTTTAATAATTTTTTGAGAATGAATGATCAAGATAAAAAATGGCTTTATTAGCCTTTTTCAATTTGCAATAGTTTTTGCTTTTGCTCTCCATAATATTGTTATATTCTTTTATGAGCTTCACACCTTTTTTGTAGATATTTTAAAACCACTTTAAAAAAATGTATATGCTTTTTAATATACAGTTATGTAGTTGTTTGTGTATAAATCTTGTCATTTCCTTTAAATCATAATTGAAATGTTAGGAACTGCAATTAGTTTATTCTTTTTCTTTCAGTTCTCTGTCTCTGTTTTAAGTTTTCTAATGCCACATGCAATGCACACTTAATCGTGAATCTTATGTGCTGGTAAGTTGTTAAAACTATATTCTAGTCTATATTTGATATTATTTAGTTTATTAAAGTGCATAAAATATTATTTATTTTTTTCTGTTAAATTTGTATAAAACAGAAATTTTTTAATAAATAAGCTACATTTACAACCTCTGGAACACCACGTAGAATATTGTTAATTATCTGTTACTTGTCTGACATTAGTTTTAAGCCAGTTATAAAAAAAACTGAGATCTGTGACTTAGAAAAAAAAAGCGAATTTGAAAAATAAGGGCCACCAAAGTTTATATGTATGCATACACAAATATGCATATATATATAACACATACCAATTGGTTCAGATTTTCTTCTCAATTCTTGAGAATTTCATTAATCTACATTCAGTTGCAACCATAAAATAGTTCTATATGTTAAGCACTTTTACCATTCTTTCTGTTTATTAACTTTTATTTTATCCTTCTGAATTCAGAATATCCTATTATATATTATTAATATCTGTATTTAGGGTTAGAAATTCCTGGAGATGAAGAATGGAAATTATACTAAGGATTCATAAAGTTTGAGTAATTGGGTTCCTCCTTGCACTACTTTCTTAATTTTTTTTAAAATTATAATATTAGCAGAAGGGTATTATTCAAATTAAGCAGTCAAACAATAATCAATTATAATGATATACAGTAAACCAAAAAAAAATTGGACAGTAAGGTTACAGGATTTTATCGTTTAATAATTTTGCATTACATTATGCTTTTGATCTGAAAAAAAATTCTAAAAAAATACAATTTCAAAAATAAATCAAACAACTTATTTTAATTTCAATAGCACGTAAACATAAATTATAAATTTAAAAAACATGATGATGATATCACTTTTGATAGCCCCCCAAAAAAACTTGGACATTTATCCAAGGTAATAATAGTTTTTAAATTTTAAACATAAGCATTTAATACTTTGTGTGATATCCTTTGGCTACCATAACAGCTTCTAATCCTTTGTTCATCGAAAGGACCAACTTTTCAGTAAAGTCTGTTGGTACACTGTGCCAGATATTCTGAAGAGCACTTTTTAGTTCATTTTTATTTTCCATTTTCTTCTCTCGCAATTTTTTTCCATAAACACCCATAAATGTTCTAAAGGGTTCAAATCATAACGCTACCACTGCCATGTTTAACAGCTACTTTTATATTTGCTGATTTAAGTGCTTTACTTTTCTTTCTGCATACAAAATGAAGAACATCAGATCCAATCAAATTAAATTTTGACCCATCAGTAAAAATAACAGACTTCCAAAAATCTTGGGACTTTGCAATATAGTATTTAGCATATTCAAAATGTTTTTTCACATTTCTGGCAGATAAATATGGTTTCTTTTGTGGTGCATAGGCTCTATATTCCTTAGAATGTAAAAAAATTCTTACCTTCTGTGAATGCACATTGACATCAGATGTCTCCTTTAATTCTCTTACTATCTTTAGTGCAGAAAATGTAGGTTTCTCTTTAATAAATCTCAGTATCCATCTCTCTACTGAGGAAGAAATCTTTTTGGGCCAACCATTTCCATTTGGTCTGTGGAAAAATCTGAACCTATTATAGTTATTAATTATGTAATGCACTGTTGAATGAGGCCTTTTCACAATTTTTGCAATATCTCTTATGGTTTTCTTTTCTTTCCATAGCTTCCTTAGCTTCACAATTAAGTTTTTCATATCTATGGAAGTTTGATTTGTCTTCATTTTTAAAATTTAAATCAAGAAAAATAAGTTTAAGCAGTTCAGTCTCAAAGCTTTGACTTGAATTCAAGCTAAGAATGCAAGTGTCTTAAAAATTTGCATAAAGCAATGTATAGTGCAAAAAAAGTCCACCTTTTTTTTTAATTAAATGCAGTGTTTTATTAAAATTCAATCCAGTCCTCTCAATTGTGGAAGAAATTACCATTTTTCAAAAAATGTTTCATTTTAAAAGTCAATGGCAACTTGCACTGATGACCAGTCCAGTTACAACTTATACATCTTTAATCTCTAAAAAATTAATCTATTAATTGTGAAAGGTAACATGATTATTAAATATACTATAGGCTTTCTATTTACTTTTTCAGTCAGTTTTTTTCCCTCAAAAAATCAGTTTATAATCCTGTTTTTTTAATAATTTATAATGCTAAAGTATAGACATCTATAAAAAGAAAAATGTGGCATCATCTGGAGAAATTGTTAATAAACAAAAGAAAGCTATTATTTAAATATTGAACATTTTAATAGAGTTGAACATGTTGTGAGCGAACTTTTAAAGTGCTACAGAGAAATCACAAAAAAAAGAACAATAAGATTGTGAATCCAATCACAATCAAATCACACAAGTTTTTTTTTTTACTTTTATGAGCTTGACTTTTATTCTTAAACATACAACTTCTTTTCTATCATCCTCATTTCCCTTACCCAAACCCTCTGTCTCTAAGTAAACAAATGATAATGTGTGAATATGTGATGTTTTATGAATAAATTAGAAGTTTGTAATATAAGTTTTCTAATTTTATCACATTCATATAACCTTAGTATAAGCTCTTTTAGTATAAGCTTATTGACTAATTCACTTAACAATGTCGCTGTGGAACTTGGTTATAAATTTAAGCACACCTATGTGTG
>CM063502.1:125970211-126266296 GCA_032207245.1 Pardosa pseudoannulata | reverse complement strand
CCATCTTGTATACGTGATGCAGCGATTTCACTCTTACCAGTCCAGCGTCACCTCCACGCGATAATCTCCGGTTAGTATTGAGAGACCAGCAGCGAAGATCGGAACATTTTATTTTAATTTTTAAATGCTAGATTTAATTACTAAATGCTGTTACAGATATCCATAAGATTCTTGCTTAAAATGTAAGGAACACAAATCAATGCAAACATCAGCATGGGTGAAGAGGGAGATCGACTGGTATTAAATACAAGTTTACATAATATACAAGTAAACCTCATTAAGTGTATACCCGTGCAACACCGGGTATGAAAAGCTATTATTTACTTTTCAGGAAGAAAATATATTTGAATTTTAAATATGGAAACAGAAAAACAAGGCACTTTTTGGGGGGTATACTAATAAATTTTAGAATTAATACAAATTCTTTTATAATTAATTTAATTATTATTTTTGCTTTTAATTTCCAGTTAAATGTTATGATAGCTTGTCTAGCTCACTTAAAATATAAAGGGAGAAATTTGTTAAGCATGGAAGAACTGGTTTTAGACTGGCAAAGTAGCAGTAACAGTGATTATGTGATAACAATGCCATAACAAATATCAGGCCGACTGAAGAGCAACACCCTACCCATTTGGCCGATCGATGTCTAAATGGGTAGGGCGCTGCTCTTCGGCATGAAAGTTCGTGAGTTTGAATTCCATTGCTGGCATGGATGTTCACAGCCATTCAAAAATTCATACTTTGGAGGAAAAGAGGAAGTCTTTCCTCAAAAGAGTTACTAGGAGTTTCAGTAAATAAAAGATTTTTATTTTGAATCATTAAATTTTGAGATTTATATAGAAATGTTAATAATTATGATTGATTGTGAAGCATTAAATATTTTGGCAAAATCATTGCATTGAATTATTTAATTCTATTTTTACTTGTCATTTGGCTGAAGTTACTGTGTTTGGTACTTATGTATTATCCCATTGACTATATTGCCGAGTAAAACTTGTTTGCCAAAGAAACTCAAAGCAAGCAAGCAAGCTTAATAAGTGGGTAAATGTATAAGTATATTATTCTGGTTGTTTCTTAAATTATAGTTTAAATTTTTACTAATATAATAATTATAATTATTATTTAATAAAAATTAGTTAAGATTTTTGTACAAAATATAAGTTTAGCTTTAGGCCTGTTATATATAAACATTATAGGGTTATCATGTTTGGCTATTATTCATGGTTCCTATTTAATTATTATAGAAACAGATAATTCGTGCAATTTATCTCAGGGTTTAAACTCTGAAATATTTGAATTTGATTCTGATTCATGTTTAAGCCACGACTTAAGCATACATAATAAATCCAACTAATGTATATTGAATTTTAGTTTCTATTATCAGCTCTTTATCATTAATAAATAAAAATTGCTATCAGAATTCATAACAAAATATTCTAGAATTTAAATTGGGGGGAGATAATTTACTTTTTAAAGTTGGATGCAGTATTGCTTATAACAAGATAATTTTTAACAAAGATACCTTAGAAATAGATAATTTGTACAATTTATCTCAGGGTTTAAACTCTAAAATATTTTATTGATTCATGTTTAAGCATTCAGAATGAATCAAACAAATGTATATTTCATTTTAGTTTCCATTATCAGCTCCTTATTATTTTTAAAAACAAAATGAACATTTTCTTTTTTTTTTATTTAGATAAAATAACTTTAAAAAACAGCAAATGTATTATTACTCTCAATGTAATTCAATAGGGTTCATATTTAAATTAAATATTTTATATAATGCAAGATGTAATATTGTGTTTGTTTTTAATGTAAATCTCATAGTTTTTATGAAATAAAAAGTTGTAAAATTGATGCATAGCATAAAACTACACAAATATACCTTAATGTCAATGCAAGTCTGGTATCTGCCGGTAAACTTTTTTTACAATAAGTATTTTTTCTTTCGATGAGGGTGGTTACAGTATGTAGAATTTCATCAAACACATCTGGCATCATCCTCATAGAGCTGTAATACAATATTAGTGTGTTATAAAATTTCTATGTAAGCAAAATAAAAAATAGAGAGCAGACATTTTTTTTTTTTTTTTTTTTTAAGAATTGTATACTTACTCGAAATAGAACTCCTGATCAATAGTATGAAGATCCTTAACTAGTGTGTTATGGATTCTATACTTTCCTCTCTCTAAGAAAATCTAACAAATTCAATCTTATTTCTTGACATTTTAGGTTTTCAATAGTAATTATTAGTCTAAGACATACTAATCAAGGTTATGTTTATTTCTCTAAAATCAGAACTTGAAGGTAAATCTAGAGATTCTGGTATGAGAACATATTTGTTTTATTGAAACAAGGTTTCTTCTTATGTTATCAATATCTAATATATATTTCTTTATGATTATTTTTTAATTGTAATCATATTTATAAATTTTTTAAAACCTGTTTAAGAATTTGTAGCACATGTTACTTTATCTCCACTTTCAGGTGGTTGAGATGAAGCAGTTATTTCCTGTTGATTGCAAACCAGGAATTTATAAACTTCCTTTTGGAATCTAGATAGGATGAATTGTTGAGAATTGAGTTTTAAAGAATCAGAACTAACCTACTGTGCTTTATACATAGTAAAATCCAATGTATTATATTATTTTAGAGTTTTTTTTTTAATTTGGGATGGTTAAAATACATTAATAAACATAGTCTACTACATGTTAATATGATTTGGATGAGAGGTTCACAATCAAAGTGAATGAATACTATTTGAAATAATATAGCAAAAATTAAGTTTTAAAGTTTCTATCTGATATTTAATTCCTGAAAATTTAAATTTATTTTGGGAAATGCCTACTAATTAGGCTATTTTTTAACATATGTACATAGGAAATAACAAGTTATTAACCCTAGTAAACTATTTTGTTTCATTAAAAAAATTGAACTGGGTTCACTCTTGTTATGAACTCTCATATATCCTAGATGAGGTGTATTTATTTTTAAGATGGCCCATATATGTGCTATCAATACTTATGTTATTAAAGTATAGTAGTATCATATAGAAGTCATTGATTCTAATCTTAAGGGGAAATACTAAAATATTTTAAATTGAAAGTTCTATTCTCAGTTTTATGTTAGTTTATATTTAAATCAAAACATTAAAAGAACATTTTTTTCATAGTGCTTAGTTTATATTCTAATGCTTGTTTATATTTTTATTTTTATTTTGTAATAACTTTAATTCTAAATATATTAATATTCTTTTCCATAGAGCGACTAACTATTCATTCATTTGATAAGTGGGAAATTATCAGAATAGTTGAGTATTTCAAAATGACATCCCTACTTACTGAAATCATACAGGCCCTGTTAATAGGTAAGTAAAACTTAATTATGTTCATATATTTTATGAGCCTTATTTCATGGGTAAATTAGAACTTTACTCTAGGCCCCAAATCTTAGGCGATTCCCAAATCTCTCAAAACTACTCTATGAAATATTCTCATTTTTCAGTTAAAAATTAATTTCATTCTCAGAAAAAGTAACTGCAAAATACATTTTATAATAGAAATTAAACTTCCATTAGTGAATCAGAAAAATTAATGAAATAATGATTTCTTGTTAAATACATTATGATGAAATTCTTGTTACGGAAATTTTTGTTTTTGTGTCATGTGATTTAAATCTGTTAATTTTATTTTATCATTCATTTTACTTAGAGTTGGTTACATTTCAAAATTGAATGTAGTGTTTTACAATGGACTTCAGCTATTCTCTGTCCTTGACATTTTTATTCTTTGGTTGTGATTGACCTGATCAGTAGCTAAATCCTTAAACTATCATTATTTTGGCCTTTTAAAGAGGGAAAAGAAGCCACTCTTACTTTAATAATTCATTTTTTTTTTATCTTGAAAGAAACTCATTCAGTTACATATTGTTCTTTAATAGAAAAAATAAAAAATAAAATAATTATTTTCCATAAAACCTGGAGATAAAAATAAAAAATTATTTATACATAATATATCAGGGACAACCACATGATATTATAAGTCAAATTATTCTTTCCTAGCTAACCCCATTGATACATTCCATTAATAGTAGATTAGAGGATATCCCAAATGCCCTTCCAGATCTCCATATATCCATGATTAGGGCCTTTCTCTGTTATTTAAGTTTTGAGTAACGAATGTTTTTCTAATTTTTATTTACTTGTGATTCAGTTTTTATTTAATTTTTGTCTCAATAAAGTTCTAATGCTTTGAAATTTAACGTAGACGAAAGAAGCCTTTATTACCATTTCACAAATAAGCTTCTATCTCGAGAAGTTTTATTAAAGCTATTTTTGTCAACTGTACCAAGACAATTTGAACCAAAGGTGAGTTAACTATTGAATAACTTTGCTTTACAAGTTTGTTGAGCCTGACTCCAAATTTATCTTAATTATTTTAATTCCATTGATTTAAAATAACTTATATCTACATTTTACTTTAGCATAATCTTTTATTACAGCTCTTAACAGCCACATGCAATTTATGTCTTTTTAATAATAATGACTGAAAAAAATCTTTTTGTTGCCATTTCTTAACAACGAAAGAAAAGAAAATATTAACTGTTATTTTAAATCTCTGCATAAGTTCAGCCATAAAAGCATTCCTCTCCCAGTAACTAAGTTATGATACAGGATATTATTACCTTTCAAATCACGCTATTTGAACAATATGCCTCTCAAAGTTGTTAGTATGGTGTTTTGGTGAGAGGTTTTGGTAGTCCAGTGTGGGGATTGTACCACAGTGGACTGGATAAAAAACAGTCTTGATGGGGGTAGGCAAGTTTTGGATGGGGAGGCATTCAAAGTGTTGAGTGCTTATGAACTACTGAAATTATACAAGATTGCTTACAGGGCTAGAAACATTTACACCACAGATTCTAGCATCATACTTAAGTGCCTTCAAAGGTTTAATGAAGGCCTTATTACTGACCACTGGAGAGCCCTACGTGTCTCGTCAGAGTCTGGTAGCTACAGGTGGATTTTCGAAGTGGAAGAAGCAGATGTAGATTCCATCAAACTGCTCAACTTTAGAGCCTACTCTGGGTTGGGCTATAGGATTTTTAATAGAAGTAAAAGGAAGGGTATTGAAGGTGAGCCCTCTGTGAACAAGCCTAAGGTAACTGCCTCTGAAGCCACTACCTTGCAAGCTCCTCAAGCATACCTGAGTTTGAGGATCTTGAGGTCACCTCAAAGTCTGATGTTACTATGAGATGTCCGAGTGCTTCACTTTGGAGATTGATAGGGCACTGAAGCAACTGGAGGAGGAGGATGAGGGTGAATGCTATACTCCTGCTCCGAGGCAGGAGGAGTGCATTTACCCTGCTCCATTATAATATGATTATTTGTCCTATTATCACCTATGGCTCTATTTTCTGGTGGTCCAGGACTAGACTTGATCTAAACAAGCTGCAGAGAATTATCTGTATTGCTCTTATGGATAAAACTATCCCTACTGCTGTTCTAGAACTTTTGTTAGACATGCTTCCTTTGCATCTACGGATTGAAGCTGAGGATATAATCTGTATGAAGCATTTTAAGAGTCTGAGTCTCAGGAGGGATTATGCTTTTTATCTCTCTTTGGGATGTTTTGACTCATCTGGGGTTAATAAGGCATTTTTTACTATACCTACTGATGTTCTCATTACCAGGTTTACTTTTTGTAAACCTTATAATGTTCATTTTCCCTTTTGGGAAAATTGGCTTAAAAATCCTAGGTGGCTTAAGGGCAGCTGTAGGGATTGGTTTACTGATGCTTAATCATCAGGTGGGTGATGGTGTGTGCTGCCCTAGAGACAGTACCAAGCTTTTCTTTCTGCTTGGTAAATATGTTACTGTTTTCCAAGCTGAGGTCTTTGTAATCTACATGTGTTGCAGGACCTTCCTTGGGGTTTGCGTTAGCAAACCATTAATATCTGCTCTGATAGTCAAGCTGCACTTTAAGCCCTGTCTAGGGGTAATGTTACCTCTGCTCTGGTTTGGGAGTGTTTTGAGTCTCTTAGTGACTTTCCCTCAGACAACAAGGTCAATCTTTACTGGGTAACTGGTCATATGAAAATCCAGGGTAATGATCTAGCTGGTGATTTAGCTAGGAAGGGGGTCCACCATTTCTTTTACTGGACCTGAGCCCGTCTTTGGTATTGCTCAGGGGTCTATTATGAATTCTGTTTTTAGTCATTTTAGGCATATTTAATATTCCAACCGACTTATTGGGAATGGTCATAGGCAAGCCAAAGAGCTTAATCGTGACTGCCCCAGCTTGAGTAGTAAGGAGCTCTTGTCGCTTCATAGGAATGGCCTGAGGAAGGCAGTTGGTCTTCTTACTGGTCACTGTGACCTCAATAGGCATCTCAGCATTATGGGGATTAGTTCTGATCCCTTGTGTCGTGGTTGCTGTCTTGAGGAGGAGACTGCTCACCACATTTTGTGTGATTGCGAGTATTTCTCGGCTCTTAGGTTTGAGCACCTTGGTTGTCACCTTCTTGAGCCTTAAGAGCTGTAGGACATTTCTGTCAGTTGCCTGCTGAGATTTGCTTCAGCTTTTGGCCTTTTCTCTTAGGTGCTCTTGGGTCATGTTTTTAATCTTCCTGGGTTTGGGTACAGTATACCTTTGGTCGCAGTGCCCTGCTCTTGGGGAATCCTCCAAGAGCTCTTCTTAAAGGTGAGTTCATTGATTCATTCAAACATGCTATTTACAAATATATTATAGATATGTGAAAGTGCTAATCCGGAAATAGCATTGGTAGTTTAATTGTCTGTATGTTTCCAGGAAGATTCTACAAGGTTCGTACGGTGCTTAAAAGTGCTTAAAAACTGCTTAATTTCGAAATGCGTTTTTAAGGCCTTAAAAAGTGCTTAAAGAGTGCTTAATTTTCCCCTAAAGTCCTTATTTTTTTTTCTTGCCGACAGTTTTTATTTGAATATTTCGAAATCGTCTATGAAAATCATAAAAGGTCGCTTGGGATAAATCGTTCAGTGTGAATGAAATCAGACACTGCAACACTCCTTTTTTTCCTCTTTTTCCTTTTTTCTAGAAATCTCTCCTTTATTCTTTATTTTACGACATTCCTCCTTTTTTTCGGCTATTCCTGCTTTTTATTCCTTTTTTTCTTTGGGCCATTCACTCCTTTTATTTGTTTTTTCCTTCTCAACATTTACAGAGTTATGTAATGGTGGAACGGATTACACACATCGTCTTTCCCATGTTTTGATAACATCTTTGTTTTTCTAACATTTTCTTTCTGTGGGATATTCACTTCCCCCTTCCCCCTTGAAAAAAAAGTCTTAGGCTATTTATTGGAGGTACATGTGTTTGACAGTTATTTGCTAACTTTCAAAGTGTCAAAACCAAAGGGGGACCCGAATTTTTCGATTGTAGAGTCGAGAAATCTGTTTAACTCGTTTCTGAAAAAAAAAACCGTTACTCCGAACCTGTATGCTTAAAAATGGACTGACGTATCAAATATTGAATTCAGAGAGGATTCTGATCCGAATGTTTTTTGTGGATTTGTTCTAAAAAACAGATTTTTTCGGAAATTAAAAAAAAATAAAGAGAGGAGCTATTTTTTTTTATCTCACATATGTATAAATTTTGACGATAATCTGAAAGATTTCTGTCTTTTTCTTATCCTTTTTCTCTTTACCGCGTCTACAATTTTTTTTCTGACAAAGAGTAGGAAAGTGTTATCAGTCGATGCTCGCAACACGTGCTTCAAGGTCAAAAAGCCGTGTGACGCGGTATAAATGAAACATATAGAACTTGTGTGGTTCTAGTTATAAAAGTACTACTAAGCCGTAATTCTATGTTTTTTGTAAAAAAAAACAACTGTTATCTGGGTTTCGATTCCAGAAAATGCGCATTTTTTAATGGACCATTATAGTTAATAGTGCGATCATAATATGGGGTTCTCATACGGTAGAATTATGTTTTAACAACCTGCGTACTTTCTTTATAGATATTGCCCGAACTCACGTGCATGTAGACTGATCGTAATACTGTTTTATATATCGGTATTTTTTTAATATCGCAGTAACAGTATTGAGATTCCAATCCCTCCTATAGTTATTTCAAACGGTACTTTATCTTATTGACTGAATTTTCTGCTATGAGCAGTGTCTGTGAGAAAATGACACTGTTGCAAATAACTTACGAAATTTTGGGTATGCAAGGAAATGAAAAACCATAACTTTTAACGGCAATCCCGATAAAAATCAGCCCTATAGCTGAATCGATAGGACGCGGCCACGGGTTCGAATCCCACTCTTTGTTCGTAGCCGTTCAGAATTGTAGCAATCCGATGTCTTTAGCCGTCGGGTAACATAAAAGAAAACTCTAGCGCTTTAAGACCAAACTAAATGGTTACAAATCTGTTAGTCTAAAGTACAATTCGAAACCCCTGGCTCAGATACCTAAAAAAAATCCTGTCCTATTCGATCATCGTCCCCAAATATTACTATTTAAAAAAAAATTTTTTTAATCATCCACTTAAAAAAATAGCCTTATACAGTGCATACATTATTTAAATCATGAGTTTTTAAACATTTATTAAAATTAAATCTAATGATAATTATTGTATCTTTCCAAACGATTAAGGTATAGATTTTATTGCTATTTAAGAAATTCTGCAGTCACAAAATTAAAAATTTGTTTAAAGAGGTGTCTTCTAAAAATTTGATATCTAAAATGCGCATTTATATTATTATTATTTTTTTAAAATTAGAATTTTTGAGAAACTTCTGATTTGAATCTATTTTCAACATTTTTTGATTAGGAGACTCGAGTGATTGTTTATATTTGTAAAAATTATTTAGCTTCTGGTATATTTCATATTCCGGCACTAAGCACGTATTTCATACTTAGGTACTTGTTTTTGCACTATGTAAATCAAATAAATTTTTTTAAAATTGTTTTTTACTTTCCGAATTTTCCTCTTCATTTTCCTCCTTTTTTTTCCCTCTAATATTGAACTTCTGGGTCTGCTACTTTTATTAAAAAATTTTTTAAATTATCCGTTTAAAAAAAATTAGACTTGCACTGTATTTTTAAAACATTAATTATAAATCAATCTAAGAAAAATTAATAGAATTTTACAAACTAGTTAAAAACAAATTTTAATGTTACAAAATTTTTAAGTTTTGTTTAGAAGTGCATTTTAAAGCTTTGCTATTTGAAATGACTTTTAAATTATTGGTGTACTGTTGAAATCCCTATTTTAACAAACCAGCTTATAATAAATGAAAATTTTGATCTCATGATTTTCCTTTTGTTTGCATGCTAATTTATCCATAAATGGTGAATGTCCATTTTATACATTTATAGTGAATCTTAGGAATGAGGTAGAAGGATCTTTTTTTTCAGCCATTTACTAAGTTTTTTTTTCTTCATTTTTTATAAAACTTTTTTGCAGTTATGAAAAGATTTAAATAATTAAAGATTCTTTAAGAACCTTTCTTCTAAGGTTTCTTCTAAAGTTAAGTCCAACAAACAATATGGTTCCTCAAAGTTTAATATAATAAAGTTCAACTATTGGTGAATTTATTTATTTTTTTAATTAGGCAAAATAAAGAAGCATCTGATTTGAATCTGTTTTAATTTTTTTTTTTTTTTTTTTTTTTTTTAATAGGAAATTTAAGTACTTGTTTATATTGATAAAAAGTTATTTAGATACTTTCATATTTCATATTTAGACACTTGTTTTTGTTTTAAGTAAATCAGAACATTAATTTTAATAGTTATTCAACTACCTCTTTTTTTGCATTTTTCTCCTTTTTTCCCCAAAATTTTGACTTCTGTGTCTGTGAAATACAATGATTTCTCACTTATACACATTCTTTTTTGTTCATGTTTTTGTTGAACCTAATGTAATAACCATTATTTTTTCTGATATGCTTCTGATAAGAGGTGCTTAAAAAGTTTGAATGGTGCTTAATTTTTTCCATTAAAAAAGTGTACGAACCATGTTCTAAATTTTAGGATATAAATCTGTTGGAGTTTTGACAAGTTGTCTTATTGACTTTATTGATTGTTCTGTAGTAATATCTGGTATTTGCAAGAAGTATGCAGGCATTTTAAACTATCAATATATACTGTAACCTCTTTGTCTTTGATTTTTTATGGTAAAGCATTTTCCTTTTCTGTCAACTACTGGAAAACGGACCATTGTAAGGCAATTCTAATTGCTTTTTAACTCTATTTCTGCAAATGAACTCATGTAATGTTTTTTCAAGTCTTTTGGGATGAATATTTTTTTGACATATTTATTGGATACTGTTCTTGGTCTAATTTCTTCCGTAGTTTCTTTAAGCTGCTTGATAAAAATATCAGGTGGTGTGAGAGTTATGCTGTTGTATAAAAATTCTGTAGCTAAGCGTATACTTTGTAAATCATTTGAGCAATGGTGTATGCAGTCTTCTTGCATAGATGTGAGTAAGCTAAGAAAAATGGTTCGAAGTGATTCACTCTACACCAGGTTATTGTATGCCATTAGTGTGGTTTTAAGATCTCTGTGGAAGTGATCAATCTTACTATTAGCTTGAGGATGATAAGCAGTTATATGATGTAATTTTATTATTCCACAGGTTGTTGAACAATTCTGAACTAAACTGCACTTCACAATCTGGGACCATGTGACATGGTATACCAAATCTTGAAATCGAGTTAGAATAAAATGATTTGACAACTATGTCTGCTGAAATGTTAGGGCAAACACTTCCAGATAGAGTACCAGTCAATGCAAGTAAGACAGTAAATATTCCCATTTGATATGATAGGGGTCCATTGAGGTCAATATATGCTTGTCACTAAATCTTTTTGAAGAAAGTTGAAAATCACCAAAACTTGATTTGGTATGCTGATTAATTTTACTTTTTTGGCTAGCTATACATGATCTAGTCCAAAGCTACATGTCTTTATGGATACTTGACCAGGTAAATTTAGATAAGAGCTTTACAGATGCATTATGCATTTAATGAAATATTTTCATGCGATAACTGTCAGAATTGTGTGATCTGATAAAATTCATTGAGGTTTCACACCATAAAAACTTCCCAGAAGGTAGTTGATATTGCTTGAAGTTCAGGGAATTTGCTGTCTTAAAATTCTGAAATTCTTTATCCACATTTTGTTCATCTGCTATTTTATCACAGTCAGTCAAAGACATTTCTTCAATTCTACATAAAGTATCTGCAACTATGCTGTCTTGACCTTGTCAATGTCTTGTAAATCAGTTGAAAATTGAGAAATATATTGTAAATGTCTAAATTGATAAGGTGATGCTTTTTCTGGTTTTGTTTAAAGGCAAAGGTTATAGGTTTATGGGCTGTGAATATTTTAAATGTTCTTCCTTCCAGTAAGAATTTGAAGCATTTGATGGAAAGATAAATTCCTATTGTAAGTACTGTAATGTTTTTGTGCTTCATTTAGTTTTTTGAAAAAAAATGCTATAGGTTTCCATCCATTATCTCCAAATTGTTGAAATATTGCTCCAATCACCAAATCTGAGGCATCTCCATGTAGCAACAGAGGTAGTTCATGATTCAGAATAAGAGTGTTGTATTTGATGACCAGCTACCTAATACAGCTGGACATCTCTGATACTAAAGATATTTAAAGTAGAAGCTAACATGACTTGCGCAAAATGATGAGAAATAAAATCAAGTGTATTCAAACTAAACATTTTTATTTAAGTTCTAAAAGTTTTAAAAGGCAGTTAACAAAATAAACATAATAATTTGATAACCAACTATTACCACAAAAGAAGGTTCAGATAATACTACAGAAAACATTCAAGCCTAATATATCTCTAACCTTAGTAAGTCACTTTAGCATTTGCCATGCAGACGTCACAACCAATCTTACAGTGAGAGTCAGCTTCCTTTACGAAAATGCTCAAAGTGGCGATTAAGAGGGCAGTAAAATCTTCTGCCTCAGTTAACTTAAAAGCAAACAAACTAATAAACAAATTGCAGGTATTCACCAGAAGTTACAGAAGGTGCCGATTCGGCTGCAACTTCTAACAGTATTGACTAAGTCATCTTTGCATTTTTAAAATTGTTCCTAAGCTTTATCTGTCCATTGAATTTTTTATTTATTTATTTATTTTTTTTTTTTTTGTGTGTGTGTGTGTGCTTCTTTAAGGTAGTCATGTAGAAGATATTGGTGTTTTGATGCATTCTTTAAATATCATTGATAAAAATTAATAAGGCTTAAAAATGTCCTGAGCTCATAAATGGTTGTTAGAAGTTTGTAATCAACTATACTTTGAACTTAATCTGGAAAAGGTTGTGAGCCTTCAGGAGTAATTAAATAACCCAAGAATTCTATTTTGTGTTTTCCAAAAATGGATTTGGAAACTTTAATATGAAGTCCATAGTCATTTAACCTTTCAAATACTAACTTCAAATGGATTCTGTGTTATTTCTCACTAGCAGATGCAATCAGAATATAATTAAGGTAGGGAAAAATGAAATTTAGACTAGGAAAAACTGTATAAATCTTTGAAACGTTACTAGTCCATTTCTCAATTCCAAACTCATTGCGTTAAACTCATATAATCCAGAAGGAGTAGTAATTGCAGTTTTAAATTTTTCTTCTTTAATAATAGGCACTTGGTAGTAGGCCTTAAGAAAATCTATTTTTGAATAAAAATTTGTACTTTTTAAATATGGTAAAAGTTGTCAATCCTAGGAATGGGATATCTATCAGGAACTGTACTATCATTGAACTGTCTATAACCTCACATAGGCAAAAAGTACCATATTTTTTTAGTTTTACATGAAGAGGACTTGCCAATTGAGAACTAGAAGGTTGGAACTCTTTTTTAGCTATTGCAAGCTTTTGATGATCTAATCATTTTGTTTTAGAATGCATAAGTTGATCATGTGTTATAATATAATGTTGCACATTACGTTTTATACCTGATAAGAACAAATTTGGTTTGGGTATTATTTCAGTAGAGTATAAAATTTTGTCGAAATGTTTACTGTAACAATATTACTTTTTTTACTAATGGAAGCAATTTTGCCAGTCACCTTTAGTGTAGTTACTCTATCAATCAGTTTTTCATTGTGCAAATAAATTAGGAATTTAAATTTATTAAGGAAATCAGCTCCTAAAATACCTTTATTAATTTTGACCACTATAAATGGAAATTGAAATTCATACCTCCTTAGTCCAAAATCAAGTGATATCATTTTTATACCATATGTTTCAATTTTGGTACCATTTGTTGCATACAACTGGAAATCCATGGATTGTTTATCTTGAGATGATGTGGGTAAAATGCTAACATCTGCACCACTATCCACTTAAACACACACTTTTGGTTTTTTAATCTCTTATAATTAAGCAAAATTGACAATGTTCTAGATTATTATTGACATTCGAGCTTTCTGCATTCTCTGTTCATTGTCATTTCCCTGATTAGATGATATATCAGTTGACTAACTGCATGGACGCATAAGTTGACTAACTGCATAGATCAGTACATTCACCCTGATGGTATTTGTTACAAAAACAAAAATGATAAAAACAGTATCATCCTTTTAGAATTAAATTTTTTCCTAGAAGTAATGTGAGATTATCTGACAGATTGATAGTTGTGCCAAAATCATAGTATCATTATATGATGAATAGTCTTTTGAGAAATTCACTCTTCAAGGGATTGAATTTTCATTATCAGTTCTGTATTTCAGCAATTACCAGTTGTTGTTACACTGCTAATCTCATTAGAGGGTGTCATATCTAAAATTTTATCAGCCATGATTGCTAACTTTGTCTTCAAGGTATACAATAGAGATTGTCATATCTGTCTTATGCCAATATATCTTCCTTATGAGGAATAAATTCCTGTATTGCCCCTTGCCAGGAATTTTGTGCATTTAACTAGGTGCATTAAAACTGGTTTGAGGTTTATTATGGGATATGATGTCAATATACACGACTTAGTTTGGGACAGTAATGACTGAAACAAAAGAGGTGAGGAACTCTTAGAATTTATTTTGAGTAATGGTCTAAATAACCTTATCTTAGGCAAGAAGCGTACCTTTGTTACAAAAAAACAGGAAGGAGGTCATCGACATTACTTTTTGTAATGACAGGGCTTCCAACTTAATAAGTAATTGGCATGTTTCTGATCAGATTATGTTATCTGATCACAAATTTATTCAAATGAATCTTTCAGACCCTGCAATAACACGAAGGCAGGACATAAGGAATCCCAGGAAAACCAACTGGGATTTATACCGGGAGGAGCTAAGACTTCTCTTATCAGGTAACCTCGTTAAATTCAGTTCTTTTGTTGATATTAAACTGGCCATTGGTACTGTTCAATACTCCATACATCATCCCAGCTCTACTTCCTTTATTTGTGAAGGATTTATAGATCCTGCCTGGTATATGGTTATGATCCAACTGCCTAGTGTACCTGTAAGGTGATATTTATACCAAAACCAGTCAAACCTTCCTATAGTGAAGCTAAAGCCTTTAGGCCAATAAATCTTACTTTATTTCTCTTAAAAACATTAGAGAAATTAAAAGATATCAGAGATAAGATCCTAAGTTTCTCCCCACTCTCTAATCAACTGCATTTATATATGCCTGGTAAATATATTGATGTTGCCTTTTATAAATTTTTAGCAATTCTAGATGATGCAGTAAATGGTAAAGAAAAGGCACTTGTGGCTTTTCTTGCCATGGTGGGTGCCTTTGATAAAGTACTTACTGATGTCATACTAAATGTATTAATTTGGAGAAATGTCAGTCCTTTAGTGTACAATTGGATTTAGTAGTCTGCTTTCCAAGAGATTATTTCTGGCATCATAGTTAGGTGATACAGTTAGATTAATAAATTGCAAGGGTTGTCCACATGGAAGTGTTTCGTCATCTCTTTTGTGGAGCCTTGTGGTTGATTAATTACTCAATAATATTAATTTTCTAGGTCTCAACTGCATTGATTATGCAGATAACATCACGTTGGTAGTAAGAGGCAAATTCCAGAATACTGTAGTTGATCTCATGAATACTGCCTTAAAGAATGTTGAAAAGTGGTATAGAGAGGTAGATCTAACAGTTAATCGTGATAAGACAAATCTCATTCTATTCACCAGAAAAAGAATCAAGGATATGCCAGTAATAAAATTATTTAGTTCAGAACTGGCATATTCTAATGAGGTACAATACCTTTGAATTACTTTTGATAAGACTCTAACATGGAATAGTTATATCAAACAATACACCAACAAGGCTAAAAGAATTTTCTGGGCTTGTAGGTATGCAGTTGGTTTAAATTAGGGCTTAATACTAATGAAGGCTCACTGGATCTCTATTAAAGCAATTATTGTTGTATCTTCCTACCAAATAATCTAGTAATTTTATCTCAAAAGAGGGCGATGTGTGCACATTTTACAATTTGAAAAATTGTACCTATACTTGTTCTGTTGTCAGTTCTTTATTATGTTGTTAAACTGTTACATTGAATAAAAAACTTAAAAAACCGAAAATGCGGAACACACTGGATTACTCCAAAATAATAGTCTAATACCTGGATTCATAATAATCATTCCATTTATAACTTATGGGTCTATTACCAGGTGGGATAAAACCTGTCAAATTACAATGGTAAAAGAACTTGCTAGTCGTCAAAGAATGGCTACTGTAACTAGTGTCATGAGGTTTGGTTTGGTTTGGTTTGGAGCGCTACGGTCTACTTTTTACAACACGAGAGCTAATGAGACCGGGACCTACTGCTTAAAGCCGATTCCGAACGGCTACGAACATCCATGCCACTGTGGGATTCGAACCCATGAACTCCGGTTCCGAAAGTCAGCACCCTAACCATTCGGCCATCGTTCAGCAGTGTCATGAGGACAACCCCCTGGCAAACATTAGAATTACTTCTGGGGCTACTACCTGCACATAAACAAGTAGAAATGGAAGTTATTCTTCATTTTCGAAGGTTGAAATTTCTAAAACTTTGGAAAAGTGTTGAAAAATCCTTGTATAAATTCAATACACAGATTATTGAACATCCTTTCCTAATGATGGGATCTAACTGGATGTGAAAATTGTAGAGTTATTTTCCCATCCCAATATGAGTGGCAAAGCCCTAATGCTCAGGCAGATGACATATGGTTCACAGATAGTTCTAAAACATCATTTGGAACTGGGTCTGGAACTTTCTGCATCACCATAAAAATCAAGGTCTTTTTTCTCTTTGGGCAAACTAGTCTCTGTTTTTCAAACTGAGATTGCAGCAATTCTAGCCTATGTAAATAACTGTCTTACCAGAAAGGTTGCTAACAAGATAAGCTGTGTTCTAAATAATAGTTTATTAGCTACTTAAAATGGTAAAATGTTTAGGTATAAACCATGAATATAATCTTATGTTTTATTTATCAGTTTGTACATTTTTACTTTTCAGTATATTTAAAATGTTAGTGTATTCTTTATTTGTTTGTAAATTTTAATTATAATGTTGTGTAAAGATCTCTATGTTAATTTTATCTATTAAAAAAAATTTTTCATTAAGGCTCCAAGAAATCAGTGATGTCATAATCTTAAATCATTAAGAAATGTATTAATATGTTATCTAAAGTTTGCTTCATTAAAAGTTTAAAAAGAGAAAAAAAATTAAATGACTAAAAGAGTGAAAATATATGTTCATATCTGTAGCATTAACTTTTTTTTTTATCTAAAATTACTTTTATTTTGTATTTATTATTTAGCGAAAAATTAAGACAACATGTTTTCCCGATGTACATTTTATAGTTGGAAGATTTAGATTTTTGTGCCACAAGGTAATATTTTTAATTATTTATTTCAATTTTTTAAAACTATATTATAGTTCAGTTCTATGGTATGAATTTTACTCATATTTTAATTTAAAAACAAATAATGAAAAATTTTAATTTAAGCAAGCAATTGAAATATAATTCATCATAATACTGTAGCTAAGGCATAATCTCTAATTTTAATTACTAAACTCTTTTGTATTGGTAAGTTTTAGTTCTCAGTGAGTTTTAAGAAATCTATACTATGGCTCAGTCTTTTATTAGCTCTAATTATTTGGAAAGTAAAGGGATAACAAATTTTGAAACTTATTGCTTTTCTTTCAGAATTTTTCAATTTTGAAAATAATTATTTTTTTTCAATTCTAAAATGCATATCTTTTCTTTGGCCCCATCGTTCAATAAAAGAGACTTACAGTGCTGATCATACTATTGTTTACAAACATAAGGACTAAATTTTTATGTTGCACAATTGTATATATTCCATATGTGTACATTAACTGTGTATTTATCTCACTTTGATTATTTTTATGAATCTTTCATTCAGAGAATGGGTTCTATGTTGACACTTTAATTTTATATTCAGCAAAGTTCTTTTCCTCCCTATAAGTAATTTTCAAAGACATAAAAATAAGTGTTTACATGCAGAGTAACATAAAATTTTCTGTCATTGATTAGAGTAATATTTGTGTAAACAATGTTTTAAAATTTTTTTTCTTGCTAATGATAATTATTGATCAACTAAATTTTCAAAAAGTATATTTACGTATCTTTTTTACATTAATAGTTCTATGCCTATTTAAAATTCATTTTACACAAATTAAATATTTCATTTTAACATTTGCTTAATCCCTTCCCTGTTTTGCCCGTATGCCGTATGGGCACAGCTTTCGGGCCTTTAGTGATTTGCCCGTACGGCGTACGTTCAATCTGATTTCTATTTTGATTGCACCGTTTCAGCAGTATTGCAATTTTAGTAACAAATTATTCGTATAGATGTCCAGTAAATGATAGTTTGCAGTTTATTGTATTTTCTACTCTGCTTGGTTGAAAAGCGAGAGGGGGGGGTTTCGCATGTTTTGTATCAGAAGGCGAATTGTTATCTTTCACAGTTGTAAGTGTATAGCTTTCTGATTATATTTTACTAACTACCTGATAAATTTGTTAATGTAAGAGTGGAATAATATATTTTTAATTTTAAATAATGGATAATTCAGAGCGTATGGAGCTAATTTCTTATGATTCGAACTGTGGCTCAGAATCAGAAACTGAATTATCTGTAAATGATAGTAGCGAAAGTTTACTAGATGATCTAGATAGTAGTGACTCTGATAGTAGTACAGATGGAATCAGTCAAGCAAGACAATTTTTTAAAATTAATTGCGATAATCCTTTGGATCCGCCTCCTAGATTTGCTTTCATTATAATTCCAAAAATTTACTTGGATATCGATGAGACTAAAGGTAAACTTCAGTTCTATGATGCTTTCATAAAAAGAAAAAAAATGTAATAAATTCTTAAAAATATTAGAAATGTTAATTTTAATGACATATCTTTACTTAAAAATGTATAATGGACAAAAAAAAAAATGCAATAAAAAAAATGTGACATTTTTTTTTTTTTTTTTTTTTTGACCGAATTCTGGAAAAAAAAAATGAAACTGTCAAAAGGTTAAAATAGCCACTTCAAAATTATCTTTTCTTTTATTTATAAATTTTTTAGAATTTCTCAATGCCTGGTAGGTTGTATTTTTTATACCTTGCAAGATTACCTTATAAATTTGGTTTTATATAAAGCACTGGTCTTCCTTCTGGAAGAGAAATTTAAAATAAGCTCTCCTTCCATAAAATAACATGAAAATGTATTAATTGCAGAGATTTCAAAGCAATCTGGTACATATGCCATGTGTTTTGTAAAGTAATTTTTTTTCTATTGTACAGATGACAAAAGTACAAATAGGAACAGTAGCAGCTGAGAGATTTTTTTTATAAGTCTATGAATAGTGAAGCAAATTTGCATATAATATGCACAATTTATTTTAAAAATTATGTTGAAAATAATACAAATTCTATATAAAATATTTCTATGAAAGCCAAATTTGGGAATTGAATGTATATTAAATGGTTGATGTGTAAATTTCCTTTACTCAGCATTATTAAATAAAAGCATTAGCATAAAATATCTATTTAATTATCGTTTTAGTATTTTGATGCATGTAGAAAATATTTATTTTGCACATAAAAAAATATAAATGTATCAAGTTCATGAAAAAAGGTAATAGAAAAATAAATAAAAGGATTTTGTATGTATATGTGTTTAAAATTAAACATAGCATACTTCCATGTGTATGTAAAGAAGGCTTAAAATAATTATCATTTTGTAATAAAGATTTGCAATGAATATTATTAATGGCTGCAGATAGAATTCCTATTAAAAATTTGCTAATTGAATGAAATTTTCTTATTATCCTCATTTTTTGTTTATTTGTATTAAAGCATTTATTATATTATTATGATTTAACTATTCAGTATTTATTTAATTTTTTCATAAAACTTCTTTTGTAGGTTTTGGTTTGTGGAAGATCAAACTATTTAAAAGCATTATGTGCTGATCACTTTTCTGAGTTTCATTATTGTCCAAGATATGGTGTTCAAGTGGTAACGCTCCATGAAGTAGATCCTGTTCTTTTTGTTAAAGTACTGCAGTATATATATACAGATTCGTGTGATGTAAGAACGTTGGTTTGTGCATTATCAAATATTTGAATATTTTTATCCTAGTATAAATTTTTTATTTCTAAACCTTTCACCTCAAGTGTTTCTTTCCTTTGTTTATTTCAAAATAAGAAATTTTTTGTACAATAAAATTAAATGAAATTTAAAATTTCTGATGCATAAAAAAGAGAGAGGGAATTCCCTAAATCTAGAAATTAGACTTTAACTGATGAAAATAATTAATGAAAATAGCATTTTTACTTATCTATATAGGAAAAATCTTGATTTCTTTGTAGATATGAACCACTTTATAACTCTATGCATTGATAGAAATATTTACAAAGCAAAATATTTTTATATAAATATATTATCAATGCTTTTATAACCACTAACAGTTAAGAAAAAAATTATCCTAAGATTTAAATTATATATTTCAACAATCCAAAAAATGGCTACTAATAACAAAACTCTTGTATCCCTATATAAGCCTTATATGTACAGTTACAATAAAGTTATGGTACATATTGATATATACATATAATATCAAATTTAAAGTTATTATAGACTTTTATTAAAAATCATTTATTTGCTTAATCATTTACCAATAATACAAAATTGTCTCCTCCCTACCTCCTCACTTGTTCTGCAAAGAATTTCATTTTTGCAACTAAAACTCAGGAGAGAGTATACATCCAGTTGTTACTTGCTTGTATATATTAATATAATACCTAATAACAATTTTAATAAAAAATATATATTTTTTTAACAGTTAGAAATTATAATCTACTTTCTAGAAGTAAATAAACAGAAGCTAAATAGTATTTATCTGGGTTTTACGATTTTCCAAAATCATTCCTAAAATCAATATCTAGCTCAAAGGTTACATAAAAGTACTTTCCAGTGTCATTTATTCATATCATCAAGTTATGCAGTTGTATAAAAATTTTCGCATTGAAATCACATTTCAATAATAATAATAATAATAATAATTTTAATACATTTAAATTTGGAAGAATAAAAGGAACTAGTTAAAAGTAAAAATGTAAAATAGCTCCAATGTCCCATCTTAAGACTAATGAAAATGCAGATAAATATTCAAAAAAGTAGAATGTCTGATTCTAAGCAAAACTCCACCTGTTCAAGAATCTATTGTATCGAAACTAGGGATGTCTTTTGATACTGTAAATAAAATAATTTATTAAGATTTGAAGTTAAAAAAATTTGTTTACACCTAAAACTTATCTTCTTTTGCCAAAGTATGTTGTAAATATAAAAACAAATTTTAATTAGATAAATTACATGATTATCTTCTATGCTGATGAATAAAAATTTTACGATGAGAAATACATGTGATTATGAGATTGTAATTTAAAAAAAAAAAAAAAAAAAAAAAAAAACTAATTTTCTATTGCTTAATTGATGAATGCTCATGGGGAACAGCTTCATTTCTGTACTAACAAGTTTCCAAAAGAGACATGATAGTTTCAGAATTTTGTTACAATATAAAATTAAAATTCTAAATGGTCTAAAATAAATCAAAAATTAAACCACTGAACTATCATCAAACTATTTTAAAACTTCGATGAAATTTCATTGTTATTTATATTACTTTATACATATTTCATAGAAAACAATATATATCTATAGTTATTTAAGGGTTTTTTTCTGTCTATAATTGCATTCTATTAACTTACTCTTTTTAGGAAGGTTATTAATCAAGTTAAGATTCATATGGGCAAATACTCTTGACAGATCTGGTCCTTAGCTGTTTTATTAGGAAAGAAAAATAAGAGTCATAAATAAAATGTGTCTCTAAAACAACTTGGTGCTTTTTTATGAACATTTATGCTATGTTATGTTATAGTTCAAACAAGCCTTTGGAATACAGCATCAGAGAATATACTTTAACATTTCCAAAACAAGATAAAATTGACAGTTTTTAGAAAAAGTTTACTTTCTTGAAAAATTAAAGCTATAGTTATAGTACAGAATCCAGACTAGTAGAGGGAAATTACTGTACGAAATTATCCCTTTTTTAATGAAAATTATTAAAATAATTTCTATAAAGCATCAGTAACATTCTGTATGTGTATTACTTCTTGGAGAAGCTATAAATCCAGAATCTCTATATATTTTTTTCAAATAATAGTACTATAAAGTTATACGGTAATAGAAGGGATAAACAATTAAGAGTTACAAGATATTTTTGCACATAGTATTAAGTTGCAATTGCTTGTTTAAATTTTTTCATGGTATTTTAATCATAATTTTATTTATTTTTTTTTTAATATTAAACAATATTAAAACAATTAAAATTATAAATGTTAAAACAATTTTTGTTACATTTGTTGTATGAATGAAGCTAGAAAGACCTGTATACTTATAAACAATTGTTCATATTTAACGTTTTAATTTAAATTATTTGAAAAAGTATGGTAGTTATTCATAATATTATGGTTTTATGTTTCTCAATAATTGAGTTCTAATTCATACTACTGTAGGAAATATCAGTTTAGAATAATAACTTTACTACACTGAAATGCATAGCTCCATTAAAATGCTAAGATTAGAGATAATCTTACTAAATAATGCTACTTGATAAAATTGACTCATTAATTTTTATATTATCTATGCAATAGAAAAAATTCATCTGTATAATATTTGTTTCTGTTAGTTTGGTTGTATTTTAATGTAAATAATATATGCATGTAAGTCATAACTTGATTGCAATATTACTTTGAGTTTTGTAGACATTTTTATCTTTTTTATTACTATTATTCTATAAATTTTCTAGAATTATATTTTTTCATTTCAGCTGTCATCAACAAATGCCCTTGATGTTTTATGCTTGGCTGATATGTTTATGTTGTCTGGCTTAAAAAGGTTGTGTTCTTTTAAAATAATGGAAAACCTAACTACAGATAATGTTATAAGGGCATATAGATGTTCAGTACTATTTGATATGCAACTTTTAGAATACCAGTCTACAAAGTACATGTTGTACCATTTTGATGAGGTGTGTAGAAACAATTATTTTTTGTAATTACTAATTATTATCTAACAGGATAAACCAGTGTTGGTTCTTTTTTATTTATTATTTCTGAATAAATATTTCTGTTTTAGTTTACTCTTAGTCTTTTGATAAATTTTAATCTTGTTTTTAAAATTAAGTAATCATGTCCTTATAATCTTTAAAAATATAATTCAATAAATATAATTATAGGACACATATTTTAAAATGTTCTGTTAAATATTATAACAGCAAGTCCCTTATATAAACATTAATTCGGAAGTGAGCAGTATATCACATACAGTAGCTAAAATGCTCTTTTATGACCAATAGTATTTTTTTTTTCCTGTTTAATAAAAGTGACAGTTATAAAGTATTATATTGTTATAATACATAAATAGTGAAGAACTTCAATTAATTTGTACTATACACAGTTGAATAATATAAACTGTATTAATTAGTCCATTTATAACTTTTTCATAGTTTTATACATGTAATAAATCATCTGCGTAATTAATTTCTGTTTTTAAAATTACAAAAAAAATGTCTTTCAATCAATCATGTACAAAAGTAATTTATTTTATGCAAATAACATTTTAATTACTTGCATATATGTAATTTTGTTTATACCAGAATTTCAGATTAATTTTTTAGCTTTTTTTTTAATAACGTTCTTCATATAAATTAAAAAATATAGCTACATTAAGTAGCTAATTCTTTTAAATTTTTATCTTTGAAATACCCTGTCTTAAACCTTTATTGTGTGCTAATCAAAGCAACATGAAAGCAGTATTCAGATATAAATGTATTAATTTTGTTTCTATTAACAGATACTGTAAAGTTGTTGATGTAAAAATAGCATTTAAAGAAATATAAAGTTGCATTTAAATCTTTAATATCAGCCCTTAGTATTAATACAGTATTCTAAATATTTAGTTTTGTATGTTATTTTTTATGATGAATTTCTGCAAATTAAAGCTAAAATACACCAATTTATATGTTTATGTATTAAAATATGTCAAAATTGAACATGTTAAATTATTAAAACCTGATTTCATCAAAGTCAGTTTGAAATAATTAGTCTGTTGTGTAGAGGGGGATAAATTAAAAGTATATTTGAATGGCCAGAAGTAAGTAGAGATAAAGAATTAAAAGGGAAATTTTTTTCTATACATTGGATGGGATTAGCTAATTTCTGTTTGAGGGGAAAAGGTCTGAGTTGAAAGACAGAGCTGAAGGTAATGCTTTTTTGAGGATTTCATCTTACTAATCATTTTGTTCAATAATTGAACTATTTAACTGTAAAGGATGATATTGCCAAACTTGCTAAAACATTCTAAAATATGAATTAATGGGAATAGCTTAACAAAGATTTACAAAATTAAAAAAAAAAAAATTCTAGTTTAGTGTTGAAAAATTAATATTTTTGTGTCTCGTGTACCTCTTTTATTATGTACAGCAGTGAATGATTTTAGTTTCTTTTGAATCAGTCTTGAACTTCAGTAAACAAGTTATGGGATTCTATGAAATTATATAATTAGTATACAAATATTACATTCACTTTTCACTAACAGCAATGATGTAATACATAGTGCTTAAAGCCAAACTGTAGATAGAAAACCAAGGACTAAAGCATTTGTGCTTTCATTTTTAGCAGAACGTTAATTTACTTTCTCTCTAACACATTGATGGTGAACCTATGACCTGTGGGTCAGATACTGACCCACACAAGATTTTTAACTGACCCATATTTGCTAGGAAACCATTATGCTAGGTATTGAAAATTTAAAATTGAATTAGTAAAATTTCAAAGCAGTGTAATGTAGAAAACAAAATCTGAAGACTTGATTTCTGAAGTAGAAGGAAAACTTTGTGGAAATAGGGCAGATAATATTGGTCCCACAGTAAACATTGAAAATATTATATTAAACATATGGGATTCTTTACCAAATAATTTTATGTAAATGAAAAAATTAGTTAATGCGCTTTTAACAATGTTTGGGTCCACATATTTGTATAAAAAAAATTTTTTCTTCAATGAACTTTGTAAACTCTTTTAATAGAAATAGACTTAACTGTGAATTAACTATAAATTCATTAAACTAATGAATATGGTTTATGAACCTAATATTAAAAAACTGTCTGAGAATAAACAGCAAAATATCTCTTATTAAATACGTGTAATCAATTTTGTTATACATATATTAATAAATAATATTTCATAATATATTGTATGTAATTTTTGTTACTCCTTGATCACTCAAACACTTATTGCCATTTGCACCAAACACTTGAAAATTTTTAACTCCACTAAAATTTGGTTTGGCCAGTATAATTTTATTAATTTTCTTAGGCATTTAGTTTGGAAAGTATCAACATTTTTTTCTTGCTGTTTTGTTATTTTCTATGAGCTACTACCATATAGTAGAATTGCTTTAACTGATGAATTGAAGATTTTTAGTTTGAGCTTTGCACGTGAATTCTTGATCTCCATACTTTATATAGAATTCTGAATACCTATTGTGCTTTTTTAATTCTTGTTTTTATATCATTATCTGTACCTCCTTTAGCAGAAATGTGTATTTCTAGGTATATAAAGTTGTCAACTTCTTCTATTTCCCTACCATTTATACTCTTTAATTTTTTATCATTTTTGTCTTGGTTTCATTTATTTTTAGTAAAACCTTTCTTGCATTTTCCTCTAGTGTGCTTGTTTTTGACTTCATATATTCCAAGTGAGATGACAATAGTGCAATGTCATCTGCATAGTCAAAATCTTCCAGATGTTTATGAAAATTCCATCTTATTCCAGTCTTTCTATTTTTAAGAATATCTCTCATTACCTAATTACTATATTAAACAGAAATCCTGACAGTACACATCCCTGTCTCACTCCAGTATTTATTTTAAAGTCTTGTGTACTACTTCCATCAATTAGAATGCTTCCTTGATATGAGTTTTTAATAATGTTAATTATTTTGGTGGCAGTCTGTATATTTTTTAAAAATTTCCAAAGGCATTCTCTTTATTTGCTATCAAAAGTTTTAGCAAGGTCTATAAAGTTAAGATACAGTGTCTGAATATAAAGAATTTTTACCTCTACCATATATTCTTATATTTATGAACATGATGCTTTAATATTACTGCTTGAATTTTTTAGTTTAATAAGAGTATGTTAATAGATGGCAAATTTTTTTAACAAAAGAACAATATTTTGTATTTTTATTTATTTTTATTCAGTTTTGATGCTTTTTTTTTTTGTGGATAGTAATTTTAAACTACCCTGTATATCTTCAGTTTAGCACAATTGAAATCAATATCCTGAAAATGAGTACATTTTCCTTTCTTCTTTGACCAACTGCCTTTAAAAAATTATTTTAAGAAAATTACTCAATTCAATTTAACCATTTGGTAGCTTTGTGATTTCTCAAAATAATCATATCCATTTTTGGATACACGATTAAAAATTTTCCTTTATAACAAATTTAAAAAGTGTGTTTTGTTGAATAACATTTTTTGATATGTTAAAATGATATCTTTCTTACAGTTTTATGTGTTAAAACTATCATCATTGCTTGTCATCAGCATGTGAAATTCAGAAACTTTTGTTTTAAAATTTCCATTTAAAAAAAAAATTAATCTAGAATTTGAATTTAACTGAATGCTGCCACCAAGAAATTTGGACACCATAAATAGAAACACCCAGAAATTTGGACAAGCTGTGCTAGAGAACGAAATGAGTGTTTTGTCACATGTGATTAGAAAGTTTGTACCTCTATTGGCTGTACCCACACACATATGTATGCTGACATATAAGATTTTCACCTTTGTCTTAAAGCAGTAGTTTTACATTTCATTGAGTTATTTGCATCAAATTTAGACAAAAATCCAAATTTTCTTAATTTTGAACAGGAGTATAAAAGTTGCCTGTTTTGAGAATAAAAATTTCCCTCTATAATGATATTCTTCTGCAATTCACTGTTTGCTGGTTAGCTGACCCCTCTACTTAAGCAGAGATGATTAAAAGCAAAAAGCTACTTTAAAACTAAACCTGTTGAAAGAACTAAGTTTAAGCCTTATAATTCTTAAAGTTATTGAAAAGTAGGTTTGTTTATTTTCTTATTTTGCTTGGCTGTACACATTTGATATCTGCAGATGTATTTATAGTGCTCTTTGAAGTAGAAATAAAATTATATAAGATATTAACAATAAATAAAAAAAATTCACTTTTATACTTATAACATATCTCTCCTTTTTTATAAAAGTCTAAAATTTATCTACATAGTATAATTTTAGACTTATTATAGTATAATTTTAAATACACATTCGTTTTTGATACCAGTTATTTCTACATTAAAATAATGAAATTTTAAGTACATGTTTAAGTACAATGTGTTTTTTATGACTATGAAAAATCTATTTGAAAACTCTATTTTTTTTCTCTTCAGCTTATGAACTTACCTGATTTTAAAAGGCTTGTGCAGCAAAATTCTGAAGAAAATAAACATAAAAATGTAATACCAGTATTGAATGCTATTGAAACACAAGCTTTAGAAGAAGGAAATGAGATTTGGTATTTAAGGTATCATCAAATTAATCAAGTGATTAAGGACTGGAATCTGTAAAAGTGAATGAAAAGAACTTCAACTTGAGTGATGCCATATGTTTGTTGTAATTACTTTTTATAACTGTTTCCATTCAACCATTCAAATATTGGGCCAGCTAGCTCTACCAATGTGCCTGGCATGCCACTGGCAAGCAAATACAGCAGAGTCACATCATAGAAGGAATTATTATTCCATCTGTTTTTATGCACAAAAAATAAAAGCATTTTTGTGTAATTATATTTTATAACTTAATATGTGTGTTATAATTATTTAAAATTTAATAGGCAATAATAAACCATCTTTATTATTATTTTTTGTTTCATTTATTTATTATGCTTCACTTAGTGAACAAAATAAATTCTTTGTACAGGGTTGGGTTTTTGATGCGACATGCATTCAAACAGTGTTTTAATCGAATTCTACCATTAAAAATCCAATATCTTTAATTGGATTTTAAACATACAACTTATTAATAGTAATCTAAATTAAAATGAATGGAATTTTTTTTTCAATTTTTTAAACAGAACTTTTAATGAAAACATGAATAATTAAACAATTTTATTTATGTGTAGAACCCCAATCAGGGTGGAGAAATAATTGTTTTTACCATATTAAATCTTTTGATTTAACTTAACCTTCTAAGCAGTTGTCACGTACAATTCTGGTACAAGGGTGGTGTCTCTAAAGCGGTTATCACGTACAATTTTCAACCTCAAAAGTGCTCCGAAAGTGGATATCACGTACAAATTTGCCATTTCTTTTCTCCATTTACTCTTGTGGTAGGAGGGTCCAGTCTATTGTTTGAGAACCCCGCTTTGACTGACACTGAGGATGTACCCCTATCCCTTGAGGCACAAAGATGCTGATAACTTTTCATGGCTTTGTTAAGCTCTATTTCGAAGTATTTCCTTACGGTAACTGTTGTATCTCTAACTGCCCCACTTAAATATTTTGTAACTTCTTGACGTTTCGTAAAGAAATGTAAATAAGTCTCTCAAAGAATATTTTTATCTGTACTTTTTTAATCCATTATTTCTTATAGTATGATCTTCGAGACTCGACGAGCTTTATGTGTATTTAAAATTAACAATAATTTTTAAAACTTTGGCTGTTAATTGTAGCTAGGCACATATAAAATACTTATATTAATGTATAAAATTCTAATTTTCTATTCTTATTATGAAAGTAAAAAATTGTTATAATTTTCTACGTCTTTTTTCAAATTAGTTGAAAATTAAACATTTTAACTCGAGTTTGGGCTGTTTGGTTTTGCTAGACATAAATTTGTATTAGTATATTTAGTACCGATTTTTGCAACAAATTTTCATGTATTCTATATATATAAGAATTATTGAAACTAAAGCCTAATATAAAATTATTTCTTTATGAAATTTTTAATTCACCTCTATGACTTTCAGAACATATTTATTTTAACTTTGAAACATATTTATTTTTAGTAACCACGAGATTTATTTAACATTAAAATTAAAAAAAAAATAAAGTTGAGTATGCAGTATAGAAAACTATTTCTATTTTAAGCATTTAATTTATTTAATAACAATTATACAAGTATACCAGAATATTTATTTCCGGAAATCTGTGATTTTCCTTAATTAAAATTGTATAATTATTCTCTAATCCCTCTAAGTTCCTTCGGATTGATAAACACGATTCAGAAGGTGTTATAACATAGGATTGTACAAAAAAAGATCTGCTATACTTCCATTACATTGGGAGTCTTGTTATGATTAATGTAATCAATTTAAAAAACAACAGTAATTGCACTTTGCACATTTCGATGTGCAATGGATTGCCGAACGATGACCGAATGGTAAGGCGCTGCTTTTTTGTATTGAATCTGTGGTTATAAATCCAACATACGGGCATTAAAGTTCGTAGTCGCTCAGAATTGGCTCTAAACTGTAGGCTTTGGTCTCATTAACCCTGAAGTAGCAAAATAGTAGAGAGTAACCACAGTTAACATATACACTGGTTTATTATAGGTCGGGGTTGAATGAATGAAATCACCTTTAGGGCAGCCCCTGGGGGATTCTCCAAGAGCAGGGCACCGCGACCAGAGGTCTATTGTACCCAAACCCAAGAAGAACAAAACACGACCCAAGTGCGCCTAAGAGAAAAGACCACAAGCTGAGGCAAATCTCAGCAAACAGCTAACAGGGATGTCCTGTAGCTCCCAAGGCTCAAGGAGGTGGCGACCAAGGTGCTCAAACCTAAGAGCCGAGAAATACTCACAATCACACAAAATGTGGCGAGCAGTCTCCTCCTCAAGACGGCAGCCACGGCACAAGGGATCAGACCTAATACCCATTATGCTGAGGTGCCTATTGAGGGCACAATGACCAGTAAGAAGACCAACTGCTTTCCGTCAGACCATTTCTATGAAGCGACATGAGCTCCTTACTACGCAGACTGGGGCAGTCACGATTGAGCTCTTTAGCTTGCCTATGACCATCCCCAATAAGCCACTCGGAATATTGAAGGCACCTAAAATGCCTAAAGACAGAATTCCTAATAGACCCCGGAGCAATACCAAGGACAGGCTCAGGTCCAGTAAAGAAAGTACTGGACCCTTTCCTAGCTAAATAATCAGCAAGCTCATTACCTTGAATTCCCATATGACCGGGAACCCAGTAAAGATTAACCTTGTTGCCAAAGGCAAGGTCACGAAGAGATTCCAGACACTCCCAAACCAGTGCAGAGGTAACACTACACCTCGACAAGGCCTGGAGTGCAGCCTGACTATCAGAACAGATATGAATGGTTTGCCTGTGCAAACCCCTGCCAAGGCAGGTCCTGCAACACATATAGATTGCAAAGACCTCAGCTTGGAAAACAGTAGCATATTTACCAAGCGGAAAGAAAAGCTTGGTGCCGTCCATAGGGCAGCACACACCAGCACCCACCTGATGATTAAATTTAGAACCATCAGTAAACCAAACCCTGCAGTTGCCCTTAAGCCACTTAGGGTTCTTAAGCCATTCCTCCCGAGAGGGGAAATGAACACTATAGGGCTTAGAGAAAGTAAACCTGGTATTGATAACATCAGTAGGCATCATAAAAAAAAGCCGTGTTAGCCACGGAAGAGTCAAAACGTCCCCAAGAGAGATAAGAAGAGTAATCCCTCCAAAGACCCAGACTCTTAAACCTCTTCATACAGATTATAGCCTCAGCTTCAATCCGTAGATGAAGAGGAAGCATGCCTAGCAAAAGTTCAATGGCAGCAGTAGGGGTAGTTTTTATACAACCCGTGAGAGCAATACAGACCATTCTCTGCAGCTTATTCAGCTCAGACTTAACACAATCAAGTCTGGCCCTAGACCACCAGACAATAGAGCCATAGGTGATAATAGGACTAATAATCATATTATAGATCCAGTACACAGCCTTAGGTAAAAGGCCCCAGGTCTTGCCAATCGAATTCCTGCAGCTCCAGAAGATCTTTTTAGCCTTCTGCAGACAATAGGACACATGACAACCCCAGTTGAGATTCTTGTCAAAATAAATGCCAAGAAACTTAACCTCATTAGATAGAGTAAGCTTCTTACCATAGAAGATAATATCCCTAAGATTTAGGTTCTTCTTCCGGGAGAAAGCAACAAGCTTGGTCTTAGAAAGGATTTACAGACAAGCCAAAATTGTTACACCACAAGACAGTATGCTTGAGTGCATCATTCATAATGCCAGAGATGGTTTGTCCAAACCTACCCCTAACAATAATAGCAACATCATCCGCATAACCTAAACAGCTGATGCCGCTCTTAGTGAGGTGAACAAGTAAGGAGTCCACCACAATACTCCAGAGAATGGGAGATAGAACTCCCCCCTGAGGACAGCCAGAAATGGCCTGAACAACCTTGCTAGCCCCAAGAACATTAACACAAATATACCTAGTGGCCAGAAGATTCTTAATCCAATTGGAAATAATGTGATTAGTACCCTTTAGCACAAGGGCCTTAACAATAGTATCAATGGGGACCCTATCAAAGGCACCCTCAATATCTAGAAAAACTGCAAGTGCAATTTCCTTATCGTAAATGCTTTTTTCCAAAAGGAAAGAAAGCTCATACAAAGCAGAACTCGTTGATCTGCCAGGCTGATACGCATGCTGCCGGGGCGACAAGGGATCAGCAACAAGAACAGAATCCCTAAGGTATCTGTCAACAAGCTTTTCTAAAGTTTTTAAAAGAAAAGAGGTGAGACTGATAGGTCTAAAAGACTTAGCCTCATAGTAGTTATCTTTCCCAGGTTTAGGAATAAAGATAACCTTCGTATACCTCCAAGACTGAGGAACATGACCATAAGCAATACAGGATTTAAAAATCCTACAAAGAATGGGAACAAGAAGGGTACTACCCTTCTTAAGAAGGATGGGAATAATCCCATCCAAACCAGGGGATTTGTAGGGCTTAAAAGTACTTAAAGCCCAAACAACCCTATTATGGGATACCACTGCCTTAGCAGCATCCCAATTCTCCTTGCCAACCACTTGAGAAGGAGCAATAATACAGCTTCTATTGGGAATATCAAGAGAGCCCGGGAAGTGCACCTTTAGCATTTCAGCCAAAACCTCCTCCCCGGTTTCACTGAAACTCCCACAAGGAAGCCTAATAGCATTTATGTTACAAACTTTGTTCTTAGACATTACCTTAACAACTTTGGCAGTTGCAGGAATGTCATTGATACCCTCACAGAAAAGCTGCCAAGAAAGCCATTTGGCTTTACGGATAGCCTTACTGTAGGCAGTCAAAGCACAACGATAGGCCTCCCAGTCACCAGACTTTTTGGCCCTATTAAAGTGCTTTCTACATTTCTTACGCAAGTCACTAAGCTCAACAGACCACCAAGGCACACGCCTTGGGGAGCTAGTGGACGTAGCTTTACAATTGCGCTGATAAGCATAGAGAATGGCATGTTGCACGGAGTCAACGGCCGACTCTAAATCAGCAATGGAATTAAACTCACCAGGAACTGCATTGAGTCCACACTCTAAGTCATTATAGTAGGAACACCAGTTAGTATTACGTGGATTCCTACTCTCAATTCTAGAACATTCTAGACCCCTTAAAGAAAAAACAATTAGCTGATGGTCTGAGGCAGTAACTGCATCAGACACACCCTCCAATCACTAACGTAATTAACACAGTTAGAATTACAGATAGTGAGATCAATGACCTCCCTTCTGTTCTTAGTGACAAAGGTAGGAGCATTGCCACTATTAAGGATATACAGATTGGCAGACAAAATGTAATCCAGAAGCTCATCCCCACGCTTGTTGCAATTACTGCTACCCCACACAGTATGGTGTGCGTTAGCATCACAGCCAAAGATGAGCCTCTTACCAGTATTACAAGAATGAATAGGTCGGGGTTACTACAGTCATTTCTTTGTAACACGATTGTTATGATAGTGATAAATACTAGAATAAATTAAAAAAAACGGTTAATAACGGATGCCTTATGTATCTACTTTATATTAAAAAGTAAAGCGGACTGAAGAATGGCTTGGCAGCTGATTAATGTTGTTCAGTCTTGTTCAAACATCTTGCTTTAAAAAAAAAACCTTGTATAAGATGCATTGAGATGTTTTGCCCAATATTTTGAAAATAAAAAACCTCGTTAAATACGCTTAAATATCTTATTGTGTAAAATACCCATTTCAGATTAAAAGGTTTATCATCCTATATAATGAAAATATAAGTTACACAGAAATTGGTATATAGTACAGTTAGTGGTATCAAAACTGGAAATTAGTAGGTGACGAATCAATCCCAGAAAATGCTTTTATTTCATTGGATGTTTATCAATGTAAAGTGACACTCCACAACAAAAGCTGTAGGCAAGGAGGGGGCGACTTGGGGAATCGGTCGCCTCTAAAATTCTAAAAGAATATTGCAAAGACAGTCCTAAGTTGCTGTGTGCTCTATTTACCTAGTTATGCATGGATATAGAGAGACATGTTCTTATAAAAAACCTTAAAAGTTCTATCTTTGACCATAAAAGTCTTGCTGGTCTGCTAGCCAGAAATAAAATGCTTTTTCTACATCACCCCGTGGCCTTCGTGAAGGTTTCACCCTCCTCCCCCTCTGGTCATTCTTCCCAAAAAATGAAGCCTACTCATTTTCCGTAATCTATTGTTAGGATTTTCCTATTAGGGCTTCATGGTGAGTTTTTGCAGACAGATTCTTATTTACAGAATAGCTCCAACTAAATTACTTTAGTTATTGTGTACAGCTAAATTGGAACAAAATTTAAACTATGAAAGTTCATCACCAGAGAGTTCAGTGTCAAACTGATATAAAAAAAATAGATTTCACCAAAAAGTGTTTTTAAATACGTAGCATAATATTGATAGATAAGGGGAGGAAATATAAAGAAAAACCTATTAGAAATTGACACTATTTTTTTTCTTTTGTATTTAAAATGGAGGTATATTTATTGTGATACCGTAACGAAATATAAAATTATAAATTTAAATAATATAATATAATCTACGTAAAAGTTATAAAATTGTTGATTTTCATTGAAATATATCAATTAGTATTATTACTTATGAGTGGATCCTGCATGTATTCATTAATCTCCTTACTCATGAAAAACTATTACAACACATATGAGCTTTGTTTATTTATAGTAAACCTCGTAAAATCCTTGTAACTGAACTTGAAATAAAATACACTAATTGCATCAATATAAATAAATTATTACTCTTCTAGTTACTTTCAATAGTTTAAAAGAGTCTATGATATATATTTATTTATATTATAACTGCATTTATTACAATATTTTAAATAGAGATTTAGTTTGTTTTCGTGTTCTAAGGTTTACTTTTTTGCTGCACTAGAAATATTAATACCAGGACCTACTACCGTCCTAACGGCTACGTACATTCATGTCAGCAGTGGGATTTGAACCTACGAGTTGAGGCACCGATGAACAGCACCCTACCCATCAGTCATCATTTGGTCGTGGTGATGTAAAGATGTATATTTAGAAATTCACAGTAATTATTAAAAACTTCGTAAATCATGAAGGCAAGCATATATATATACCACAGAGGGAAAATGTTTCAAATTCTTCATTTTCTTTCCAAATTTTGGTTTCTCTTCTATTATACTTGTTTTTAAGTTAAAATTTAATATCATGTATAATTTATTTCTTTTCAATGTTTATTTTTACAATTAAATTCCTTGTGTAGATACTTCATGACATGTTTTCAAAGCTTTAAAATTGTTCATCTTATCAATTTTTGTTGTTGTTGCAAAACTACATTTCTGTTATGATACTCAAAGGGGGTGTACGTGCATATCAAAACAGATAGTTTTACTGGAGTATTCTCAAATAATATTGTCGTTCCCCCTTTGAAAATACTTTCTGGCTACGACCCTGCCCACAACTCATGCTCTCTCTAATATATCTGCCTATTTCCTACTATCGGCTGAGAGATTGTTTTTAATAATGAAAAGAATTAAAACATATGTCTAAAACAAGACTGTGAATAATTTTAACTAGCTTTGCTTTGTTTTCTGTTCATTGAAGCAAAAATAGTTTTTAATGTAAGGAAAAAAACAGACTGAAAAATAAATGCGTTATTTAAAAGTAGAATTTAGCCTGTTATGTGAAAACATATTTAAGTGTATACCCAGTTTTGGAGCTCAAATAGAATGTGATTGTTTCAAGTGTGATAACTCTAAACTGTTATGATCAATTTTTAAACTATGTAAATATTATCTGCTAACAATTATCTACAGAACGAACTTAAAGAACTGATGTATCATGAATATTTTCAGTTATGACACTTCTTCCTAAAAAAAAATACAATAATATAAATAAACACAATTTCAAACAAGTATTTCAATTAAGAGCCGTAAAATCTTATTACTAAAGGATTAAAAATTATAATTATTTCTCTGGAAGAAAACATTCTACTTAATATGATAGTACTTTAGATTTGATGTTAGAGCTTTGAATCAATCACATTTGAAACTAATGAGAATTTTCCCATAAAATAAAGTATATATTTTGCATTTCTGTAAAATTTAAAATGTTTCATCTGAAGAGAATACTTGTTATGAAATCTTTTAAAAACATGCTCCAATCATGCTTGAATACCTTAAATGTGTGATATTAGTGTTCTTTATATTACTTTGCATAAGTAACCTTAAGTAAAGGCAGTCTTAATGTTAAGAGGTTGAGTAAGTTATATAACTGCAAGGATTACATATTTTTAAATACAAGGACCATGAATTAGATTATTGCTTCTTAGATTCAATATTCTTATTTAAAACCAGGAAGTTAATATTGCATCATTATTCTCACTCTTCTAAATTTCATCCATCTCCCCTTTCTACCAGTTAGTACCTTGCTGCCTGTAACAGATAGCCATCTCACTCATCCTGAATTCCTATTGGTCTAAATACAACCTGCATTTGGAAACAATCTTCCTTCAGTTTATATCTATGCTAAAACCTCTTGATTAATTTAATATAAATTTTAAAGTGTGAAAAACTTCTATTTTATTTTTAAATTGCAAAACTCAAGCTATAGGGGGCAAAGATTTAAATTCACTATGCATATTTCAAAAGCAATGTAATTTGTTTAAAATTATCTGATTATTAAACATGCTATCCTACATTCATGAACTCAGTTTCGGAAGGAGGTGGGCTTTAAATTAGACTGAGTTCCCCCGTCCCTTTACCTTACTATTTTTTATTTTTATTTTAAAAACATACAATTTAGAAAAAAAATTATGCACAACCTTGTGTAACATGTTTCAATAAAAGTATAAACATTTTGAAATAAATATATTGATATTAAAACAAGTAAAAATTTTCAAAACTAAATTTTTTATTAATTATGTAGTTTAAAAAAATTTTTATATTTGAAATAGGACTTTTATTTCAATGTTAAAATGTAATACAGCAAACTCTATAATTTTTGACAGGGAGGGACTGAGCTCCTCCCTCTGGTTACAGTCTTGTTCTTCTGTATAAATATTTATATTCTTAACTCCTGCATTCTTTAATTTTCAAGACCGTTATTCAAAAATGTATTACAATTGATCATGCTGTGGTAACTCAGTCAGCAAAATCCTTAAGCTCATAACAGGAGGGTCATCGACTTAAGACTTGAGCTGGCCTAAGATTTCCTATGGTCAATGGCAGCTGGGACACATAAAATAGTTTCATAATCACAACACCCTAAAGTTAAACAAAATACTGCTGGAAGAGGCAGGCAAGTCTTCAGCTCGACATCCCTGCTTCTACATAACAATGACTCCCTTCGAGCAAAGTTATTTTCACCCTATTGGTGCTCTTTAAATGTAAGACAAGACCCTTTGCCTAAATGTGTAGACTCAAATACTTGGCATATAAAAGTGGCATTAGTAAAAGCACAACTAATCAGATAAACCTGGATTTAAAAGCAATCCCTTTATATCACTCTCTTGCTAGAGGATAATTTGATTTTTTTATAAATTTGTAGCACAAACAAGAGGATGAATAAATTGGCAACCAAAACTTTTTGTTTAAGCTGTAATATTGTTAACTCAGGTTAAGTACTAGAGGATAAGATCAACAGTTTTTGAATGAATCAGGTTAAAGATGCAAACAATAAGGATTTCTTTTCCTTAATCATTAAAAAGAAAATCAAATGGAATGCAGTGCAAAACTTCTCTGTAACATATAATAGTTTAATAGTACCAAGAACCCTTATTTTAGCTTAATTAAATCCTTTTTTAAACATAACTGAAATTTTTAGATAAATATATGTAACCTTCATTAATTCAAAACAAATTTAATTTTTATATTTAGAACAGGAATATTTTCTTGTGCAACTGAATTTTGGGAAGATACAAATTACCCCTAAAGCATTTCTAAAATTTTAATTTCTGTTCCGTTGTGCCTAGTTTTGTGATAATATGCAATATAATAAACTCCTTTTTTAAAGATTTATATTAAAATCTCCTTTAATTTTAACAGATTAATGTGTATTAAGCTATAATAAGGACTAAATATTAGTAAACATAACTAGTCAGTTACACCTTCCAAAACTTGATGTTAAAATCCCAATACATTCCTTTGAGTTATTTCAATTGTTTCAGCTCTAAACTATACATATAAGTGAGTTCATGGTATCAAGAGTGCAGGTGTTCTATATATCTATAGAAAGAAACTAAGAATTAAAAAAAGTAACTTTAATCAACTTTTTTGAAAAGCTTCCATAACGATTGTGGTAAAAAGCAATATTTTAATAGCCTAGGGAATGATGAAAAAATGTTAACTACCATTTCCAATTGCACAAGAAAAAAATTGCTAACTTCAAAAAATTTTTTGGTATTTATTTTTTTTTACTATCTTAAAAACTGGAAAACTTAAGCTAACTTACACTTAATTTCAAAATCAAGTCATTATCTGACAAATGCTTAATATTTGCAGTTGATTCAAGTTACTGTTTTTCATAAAATTTTACATTTTGTAAGCTGAAACAAAAAAAAAAGGGAGGAAATTTTTACAAGGGTAGGAATATTTCTTTCAATACAAAGACTGATCACTCAGCCACCTATAACACTAGGTTGGTTGGTTACAAGTCAAGTGATAAACAAGAAAAACCAGCTGTGTACACATTAGAGAATCAAGCAGGAAAAGGGGTATTTTGTTTTTGTGTAAATTATAAACAGAATATACATTTTTAAAGCATCACAAATAAAGCTATTGTTTCTCCAAGCAGCATTCGTTACAAAACTTTGAAGCTCTAAAAAGCAAGTTCATTGAATGGCAATTTTCAAGTTATTAAGCAATGCATGTTCTATGTTTAAAGTTCTATCAATGATTAATTAGAATGCTATTATCTACCGGAACTTTTAGCATTAATTCACAATTTCTAAGCTTTAATTTATCTAACATAAAACAAGACTAAGTACATATGGATACATATTACATACACACATACATACATTTGTGCATGTATTACAGTGATATCTAAGAGTAACAAATGTATAAAATTATGCTTAATTACTGATAAAAATTAAATTTGATATACAAAAAGAACAATTACAAAATGAGCTTAAAATTTTTTAAAAATTATTTTTGGTAAAATGCATTCAAATACTGTATGGCAATTAAAACATTCCTCAGCTGTAATAGTTTGGGAAATGAAGAGCTTCATGTTGTAAAATGAAAATTATAGCTCAAATATAATGAAAGTAGCAAAACTTGAGGAAAACATGAATTTTATTTTATGATTACAGACAAAAGCAGCTTGTACAGATTTTATTACATTACCCACTTATGTATAAAATGCATCACAACAGGTGAAAGTATGGAAAAAAATAACTAGTTGGTGCTAAAGAACAAACTTTAGTCAAGTCAGCAAATATACAGTTCTTACACGTTTCAGTTGTCATTTAAAGACAAATTAAGTACTGATAGGATTGATGATGATGTATGAACATTATAATGCCCATGTAGAGAACTGGTATAAAATGCACTGTTAAGAAATGTGAAAAAAAATTTGGATTTTTCAAAATGAAAGTATTAACTATATAAGCCTGTAATAATGAAATTAAATATTCAAACTTCAATCTCAATAAAATAACAGGTAAGCTGGGGGAAGGAAAGATTCTTATACTAACAAGTTTTATCAGTTCAGAAATCCTATGGTATGTAATTTTATTAGGTCAGGCAGAGCAAAATGCAAACTGAAATATTAAAATTATTTTTAAACCTACATGCTGACAAAATTTAATTGATATAATAGATTATTAAACCCATTCACAAATCTAGATTATTTATAATTGACTGAATTTGTTGATTTAAGCATTTAATAGGAATCCCAAATTTGTCTATGATAATAACAATTATAGGAATCCCCAAAGTTGTCTATAATAATAGTACAATTCATTTTTCCCATTTATTTAAAAATTTTAACTTAAAATTTTACACTACCCCAAATACCAGAATTGTATAACTATATATATATATATATATATATATATATATATATATATATATATAAAACCTACCCAAATAACAAAAGCTGAATGCTATCATACATGCAAGCACATACACATATACACACATTATCACAAAAACAGGAATAAAATTGAAAGATGAATGGTGTAAATGCAAGGTGTTAAGTAGAATACCAAACAAGTTTCTAAAAGAAATTAGTTTATCTTTTATCTTTACAAAGAAAAGAAATTAGCAAACTAGCTTGTCTACAGAATTAATATATTTTAAATTTGTTAAACATATAATGAATAAAAATTAATAAGAAGGGGGGGGGGTCTCCAGAAAATTCATTTTAACAAGTATCAATCAAATCTACTGTTAAGTCAAACAAGTATCAGTCTAAAAAAGCAGTCAAACTAAAATAATTTATAAGCACATTCATATACTGAAGCATCTACTTATGTATACATATTACACAAAGAGAATAACCTCAAATAAATAACCCAACTAACTTTTTTACCACAATATTGTACTAATCTCCCTTTAAAGCATTTGATTGAATAAAAACAATTTGATAATACTAAACTAAAACTAACATTGTAAATGATTAAGGAAATAACAGTTAATACAAAATTGAAATCATTTTGTGCAATATAATTGTACTTTAATGAAAAGAAGTTTCAAGCTACACTGTATGCATATAGAATCCTGTTTTATTTACACAACTTTAAAGTTGCAAAATTATTTCAACCATGCAAAGCTACTTCAAATTATTTTGATTACAACAGCATATAAATATTTAATTCATATATAAAAGAACATGCTTCTTGTCTTGCGTAAAAAAAGAATGAAGTACTTCATAGAAACAGGATGATTTAATACAAAAAGATAGAAAGATTTTTGTACTTGTGACAAAATAGCAGCAAAATATGAACTCATCAATGAATATTTTGAGAAACTGAGAAGTAATAAAGAATTTAAAAAGATTCAAACAGAAGGGAAATGTGCTTTCATATATTAAATAGTTAAGCCTACTATTACGAAAAAATAACTTTCAGCACATTGGAACATTTTGCTATATAATTTTTATTATGTGACACAGATAAGTCTAGATTAACTAGAAGAAACATTTATACTTAAATCTCATTAACACATTACCCATTTTATTAATATTTTCAAAAGGATTGCATACAATATATTGGCTCACACAGAGCTTAAAAAGAACTTTCTGTTCACTGCATCAAAATTTCACTGTTTAAAATTTATAATACATAGCCTATCATAAATTAAAAGCTGTATAAGACAGATACACTAGTTATAACACATCAAAACAATTACTTTGTCATAAACACTTTTTTTTTTAATTTAAAATAAAGCAAATATAAAGAAGTCAAAGCCAAATTACATTACAACATTTAAAACTGCAAGTGTATAATACCTGGACAAAACTTAATTTTTTTTCTTCACAATACTGGTTAAGCTATGCAGAGGTACAAAAATGCTTGCTATAAAGGGTTGTGGGCACTGTACCAAGAAAACTATGTAGGGAAGCTGAGGGAGTACTTCCAGTCACCAGCACCAGCCAAACATGTGTTAGAAAAATATGTTTTCATGTACACTGTGTGTGATTACAGGGAGCTTTTCTAGATATTACAGATTTAACCAAATTCTGAACACTATATTCAATTTGCCCATGGCAGTAAATTTCAGAGGGGGAAAATTCAGGCAAGGATTTTAACTGGGAAATTCTTCTGGAGTTAAAGGGCATTACTATCCACTGCAGTATTAACTAATACTGTAGAATCACTGTTTGTCAAGCTACTTTCTTTTGCCACACTGTGTATAGGGGCATCATGAAATATTCTACTTTCACCAGTCCTTTCTATGAAAATCCCATTCCACCTTCACTGAATGTTGAAACACTGTTTAACGGCCCATCAAGCTAGTCCCAAACATTCACAATTCAAAGTCCTGAAAAAGAAGTTACAACTTAATCTAAGGTATAAATAGAAATATGTTCAAATTGCAAAATTTGAACATCATTTATGAACAATTATAACTATTAATGGTTACTAAAAATTGCTAATAATTCCTAACCAATTTTCACCTTTTCATACTTAAGTGTAAAATGTTCTAAACTATTCAACGACATCCAATGACAAAATTAAAACAAATATTTTTATTATGAAACAAAGAAGACCAGTTTTAAAAGGAATTATTTCTGAAAAAATATACTCAGCTTAAACAGCTGGTTTATAATATGATTGAGTTGACAAAAAAAAAATTTCATGCACAAATTTTAATTATCAATTAGGTATTTAAAGTCTTAAAAGTTTTGAATTAAGATTTTTCTTTAAGTGGTTTAACCTACCTGGTATCTCAATTATTTTTTTATCAGAATCTCAATAGACTATTTTTATGATATGCGAAAATAAATACCATGTAATTTTAAACTTATGGAATAAAGTTTTTATTTTAAATATATAGTGATAATTCTCATTTCAATTTATTTTACAGAATTATTAGTCATTTAAAAACATGAGATTAGAAAATGTCTTAAGATTTTTTAGCTTAGCAATAAAACATGAATGAATTTTGTTAGCTTCTTAAAGTTACACACACTTAAAATGTGAAAACTATTAGCTACAACATAAAAACACACATTGAAAAAAAAAAAAAAAAAAAAAAGAGAGAGAGAGAGAAAGACAAAACTTACCACACCAGATGTATTGTTGTTAGCACCTTGAGATATCAAGCCTACTCTTAAAGGTGAAGATCCTCTATGACTTGCTGGAGGTGAGGAATTCCTTGTTCTTGTAGGTGAAGATGATCCCCTAGGATTAAACCCTCGTCCTACAGCATGATTTGAGGCTGCTCTTCCTCTAAACACCAAATAGGCGTAATACATGTAGTTTATAAAAAACCATTGCAAAGTATAAAGAACTGAATACAAAATAAGAACTTATATAACATAAAATTTTAATAAATATAATAAAGAAGGTCTAAATTATAGCAGTAAACTCTCGAATTGCCTGTTATGAATAAATAACTTACATGGGAAAATAATAACAGTTGAATTATAATTTCCTGAATCATCAATACTGACACAAATGCATCACTTATGAAAAATAGTGAACAAAGTTCAGGTAAAAACCTTTATATTGAGAAATGGCTATACATTTAATAAAGTTAAGACCTGCAACAATTGAGAAATAAAGGAAAATTTTTAAAATTACATAGCATGTGTGTTATTATCACTTGATCATGTCTAAAATTATATAAAATAATTACATGAGTATTTATAAATAAGCAAACTTAAACTGAAGAAATCTGTCATGATTCAACATAATTTGTTCTCTTGTGATACTATATGGCCCCCATTTTGTATATGGAAAATTAATAATTCCAAAGCAATTAGGAAATTTAAAATGATTTTGTTTTAACTATCATAATTTTAACTAGGGAACAATTAAGCCATAAAGAAGAAATATACATAAGTGTATAAAAATGATTGTGTATACCCACACATATAAATTTACATAATATTTCCCATAATACAGTTACCACAAATTAAGCTATTATGTGTTATACTAAAGTGTTTACTTTTCTGATTTTTGAATAAATAAAATGAGGAAACCAGAAAATATTTAGCAGAAAGAATGATAAATACATAATACACATACTATTTGATTAAATAAATATACAAGGGGAAATATTATCTACCTGCTTACTCCTCCCACAGACACAATTTGAGGTGGTATGTTACGGCTAGGTGACCTTGGACCTTGACCATAATTTGGACCCCAGCTTCCAACAACAACTCCAGCTACTTCAAGCTGTCCACCACGAGGCACCACTCTCTGATGTCCTGTAAATATTTATTTATTGCATGTACACACTTTATTTAATTCAATAAAATTCCTTATATATAATGAAAAACATTTATGTATTTCACAAGAGAAATTATATATATACAAGTCAATGTACTCAAGATTCACTAGTGAGTTACTATACATTTTTTTTTATTTAGTGGTATTTCATGCGATGTGCCATCACAAGGCAAGTAAACAATTTCTTTATGTTTTTGTACCAATAATTTCTATTCCCCATTATACTGATAAAAAAAATATATCTAAAATGTTTTATGTAACCTAACAATTCTTACTTATTTAAGTAATTATTACTTTAAATCAGAACCTACTAAGGAAATAACTTGCTTTAACAAGGTAGGCAAAACTCATAAATATGGAGCTCTGTTTTAACTTAAATAGACCCAGGTATACTGCAAGACTTCCAAAACCCTGGGTCCATAAGTTGGGATCCTTTTTTGAAAAAATTTGGTTATCATTAAAAAGATAATCAATTTATATGAATTATCATTTATATTTATATATATTAAGTATATATAAATATATAAGCAGTTTAAAAGTTATACTTAAAAAAGTATATTTACTTCTGAGGTCCACAATACCATAAACTTCAGGAGGGGGATTACAGTTGAGTCATACTTCTGGTTTCTGCATGAACCTCGATTATGCAATGTAATTGCGACTCTTTCAGAAAATTGAAATTTTCAGATGACTGAAAATGATTCTTTTTCAGTCGTTTTGTCAAAGAGTGCTTAACTTTGATATTAAGGACAGTATTATATTGCTTTTAGTGCTATAAATGCTTAACAAGTAAATTTTAAAAAAAAGCAACAAAGTAGAAAGAGTAATATACCAGAATTTGGAATACTTTTTACAAAAGTTTGAAATGAAGTTTGGATTGTCTAAAACAATTGTAACTAAAAACATTTTAAAATTGATTAAACTCTGTTAACTAAGTTTCAGAAAATCAAAGATGTATTGTACATGCATAAATAATCACTAGGTTTCTTTTCCAAAAATTTTTTATAATTGTTACAGCTGCTACCACATTTGATATAGTCCGACCATATTGATGTTGTGAAGTCAATGATCCTTAAACTTTCTGACACTACTACAGTGAAGCTGTGAAATGAAAAAGTTTGAGTTATAAAATAAAAACTATTTTGAACTTAAAAATAATTACTATCATAAATAATGAAAATTATAAGACATAACATAGCTAATCAAACTAGAGCAGAGCTTGCACTGCGGGGATATCTATCACTAAGAAAATACCAAGGAAACATGCATCAGCTAAGCAGGCAAGAACTTACAAACCCCGAGGCAAAAAACAACATACAGTCACCTTTTATACATTTGTGCAGAGAAATAACTACACGAGGAGAGGGAGAGTAGAGCAACATATAGTGCTCTGCCAAGTAAGTGACGTCGGCCATGAATAATGACAATAATCCTTAGGGATTGCTAACAATGCTCCCCTCTTGTCATTTATTTTAATATACTGAGCTTTGCCCTATTTACAAACTTGGATCTTTCAAGTACAAACAAAATACTAAAAAAGTTTATGCATGAGTTATATGACAAGAGCTTTATACATAACAATAAAAAAATTATCATAATCTTTTACAAGCATCAAAATAAATGTAATGAAAATCACAGCATAAATATTCATTTTAATACAATTTACAGGTAAATTACTCATTCACACAACATGTGCATGGGCCCATGACTTACACATAACACTCATACTACCAATTAAACAGATTTAAATATACATGCAACATTTCAAAACATAAATGCAATTATAATTACTATTAAAATATAAGAAATGCATGATTATGTTGATTGCATTAATTTTTTTTATCAGTAATTAGAAGGAACAAAACATTTATACTTTTCCCATTTATTATTTTAATTAATGCTAAAAATATAGCAAAAAAATCAAAACTAACTGAAAGCTAAGCAAATTTAACTTTCTTTAAAGCATTGAGACTTGATATGGAAAAAAATACAACTCTTGAATTTTTTTTAAAATCACTTTTAGTGCGAAGCTTGGTAAGTGGGTCAGCTAAACACTTCTTACTATTAATGTACTTCTCATTATAAAAACTTCTTTGTAATATAGATCTCTAACAAAAAACAATTTAATATCAATATGATTGCTGTGATGATTTTCAATAGGGGATTTATTAAAGTCCATTGAATCCATATAGTCTAGATATAAAAGCGGTTTAACTTTGTAGTCACAACATTTTTAGTGATACATTCATGTAAATTTCGATCGAACCGTAAAACTTCTTTCACTATTTCTGTTATATATATATATATATATAAACTCCACTTCCATTGTAGATAGGCTAACACTTTTATGTTTAAATGCCCTCGAAATTATTAGGGACAAATCTAATGAAATAAACTGTCCCCATATAAGTATAACTGTCTCAGTTTGCAGCAAAATCTGCATTAGAATAAGCAATTATTTTACTACTGTTACATTTAAAGTTTAGCTTTAAATTTTTGGTAAAACTGATATAACCTAAATGTTTAAGCAGACCTGACCAATGAGACATTTCAGGATTACTTTGAAATTGGCTGAAGATACAGAATGCATAAGAAATATTTAGTCTTGTATGGTTTGCTAAAAATGCTAAGCAGCCTAATTCCTATAGGGATACTTAAGCATTCTGTCAATTTCCTGTTGTGATAATGGACATTGGGACTTTAAGAATACAGTATCTTTAGCTTTAGGTAAGAAAGATATTGTTGGAAAATATTCTTTAAATTTGTTACATGCATCTTCAGTATAATCTAGTTAATGAATTGAAAGTAAATTAGAGTCCTCTTCAAATTCAGCTGCTAATAATTTTCTCATTTTTCCTAATGTTTATAAAAGTCAATATGGTTTTCTAATATACAACTTTTTTTATTAGTTTTTCCAAGTATAACAATGTTATTTATAAATAAAGCATTAATAACTTAAGCCCTAAATATATATGTGCAATTACACCACTGAAACTTTTGGAAACCAATATCAACTAAATTTTGTTAAGCTCAAAATACCAAACACATCTGCTCTAGTGAAGTTCGTATAGAATTAATTCTTTTTTTTTCCCCATTGCAGCTAGCAATATAGATTTAAATAGCTTTATGCCAATACAAGACTGTGAAGCTATTACTCATTTAGCACCACCCAGTGAGCACATGTAGCTTAAGGAATGCTTTAGACACAAATAACATTATTCCTGCTGGGTCCTCATAATTTAGAAGCAGGGACCAAGCAGAAGACCCCAAGGCTTAGCCTGCCACCCCCAGAGGTATAGTTTGAGAACTTGGAAGACATTGTTACCACAAACATATTTTATGTGTCCCAGTCACCTTTAATGATCAAGGATACATTTAATTCTCCTTTCTAACCCTATAAAGCTTTATAAAAAATGCCCACATGCAATAGAATTTAATTACCTTAATAATTTTAAACTATTACAGAGCTACATTATAGTTGAATATATAAGCCTTTAACTTATAAATATTAAGTACATAAATTAATTATATATATACACACTGAATAATATGACAAAAAGTTATTTACAAAATGCCTGTAATTAAATTTTCTTTGAAATAATAACAAAACAGAAAGAATCTTCCTAAAAGTATTGCAAAATTATCTTTAAAAAAATATTTAACTGCAGAAGAAAATGCATAACTGAATTAATTTTTTAATGAGAGAATTTTACTGCACTATTTTGAAAAAGGTTTATAATAAGTATCAACATACCTCTGCCTCTACCTTGCGGAATAGGTTGAACAGACACAGGGAAATTTGGAAATGGTGGATGAGGTGGTCTGTGAGCTGTAGGCATTGGGGGTGTAAGAAATTGAACCTGAAGTCCTTCAACAATAGCACTTCTCATGTGTTCAATAGCTATAACTTCCTCATACTGAAAATATGTACTGATCATTTATCCAAAAAAGGAGATGAAATTACTAATTAAATAAGAATATAATGTAAATTAACTTTATGACATTACTTTTAGTTTATACAGCTAGTTAACTAATAAAATATCAATAGTGTTATAGTGCAAATTTAACACTATAAAACTATTGGCAAAAGTGAAAAGAATTTTTTTTTTCTTTTTCAAAACAGAAATTTTAAATAAATAACAAAATCAATGTAATAGTGCACAAGAAAGGGAATTTAATAATAAATATACAATACATCGTTATTAACTAGTGGATTCATATTCAATGCTCTATTTTTTATAATTTTGAAAATTTCCAAGTTTGCCATCTAAGGTTGAATAACAAATTTATTACTAGTTTATAGTGAGATACAACAGAAATTGTTTTAAGAACATAGTATTTTATTTATTTAATATATTATCAGTTAACATGAATGTATAAAACAGACACATATATAATTTAAAGTCTTCAAATAGGAAATGTTTATAAATAATGTATTAAATGTATATTATTGAATCATAGTTTACTGCTGAAGCAAATATACATTAATGTTCAAAAAGTAGAGAATAGCTTTATATATTAAGATTTCTAAATTTTTTACTTAACAAATAGAAAACTAAAAGAGCTAATTATTACAAATACAAAATTAATCAATATACATAACTGAAACAAAGTTTATAATCATAACACTTTAAAGAAGCAATCTACATTGACTTACTCTGTTATCACAAAGATCCATAAGATTTTTGGCAGAGTTAGCCTTGAGCAATTTACGATGAAATATCTTCCCATCAAAAAACAACCATGGGCAACACATTAACCATGAAATAGGAGCACCACAGGCATCATTTGCAATTAATGCATGTTCTACGCCCTGCATGAACATTGCAGCTAACATAACACCCCGTGGAGTAATAAGTGGAACCTAACAAAAAAGAGTTTAAATCCAATAAAGCTCAAATTCTAAAAATAAATGAATACATGAACATAAATATTAAAATAAAAAAAGGAATGGGACTGAAAGAAACACATACTTCTAACTTTTGGGTATGCTCTGTGTCCATCATATGTGGATCAACTGCTTGTACCAGAAAAGCATCCAATTCATGTTTATAGAGAAAAGGCATATCAGGACTACTGACAAGGTACCTAAAATAGGATTATACAAGGAGAACAGGATGTAAATTCTATTGTTCAGCCTCCCACAACTAAGGGATCATAGTCATGTACTTTAATTTAAAGAATGTTTACTTTGTCTACCCACACAACACAGAGATCTCTATTAGACATCTATGAAACCTCATTTCATAAAAATTTGCACCTCTATAAGCTGTCAAGAAACATCTACATGAACTCTATAGGACATCTATAAGAGCAAAAATTGTGACGTGGAGAATCAGTTTAGAGGCTTTCTCTAAACTGCTCTACAGGATATCTAGAGCATGTGCTACTCCAGAAGTTTTTGGCCCCTAATAACATGCTTTTCTCCTAGAATCTATTATCCTCTATTTGATTTTAATAATTAATTAGCTTAACTCATTCCAAACAATTTGAACAATTCTCCAAGGACACTTTTAAGCAAAAATATTTGCTGCAGTGATTTTTAAAATAAAAGTAAACCTATGGAAGTATAACAAAATGTATAAAAATAGTGATATACATATTACCACTTAGTAATAATCAGGGTGCAAACTCAAATTTCCCTAATTTTCCCAGAGAAAAAATTAAAATTTCCAGATTTCTATAACAGATCTTTTTATGATACAAAACATACAAACATGTATAAACATACATATGAATTTATATATATATAAATATATATATGTATATGTATATATATATATATATATATATATATATATATATATATATATATATATATATATATATATATATGTACACATAAAACATACAATGTAAATGTTTGGTATTATAAAAAAATCTGTAATGGAAAGCTAAGACTTTAACTTTTTTCTTTCTTAGAAAAGTCAAGGAATTTTGAAATTTGAGTTTGTCTCTGATTTTTACTAAAGTAATAATATTAATTAACACACACACACACAGCTATTTTATACTTCCATAAATTTACTCTTATTTTTAAAAAAACTAGCAATTATTTTTGCATATAAATGTCCTAAGAGAATGCAAATTGTTCAAAATAAATTAAGGTAATTTATTATTAAAAAAATTGTACACACACACATATATATGCCGTATATTTATGTGCATACGCCGAAAATGTTAGGGGCTTTTTAAAGATCTAAAGTAGAAGTATCAGCTTATTATATAGATCCATAGAATATATGTAATACATGTGTTTTCTTGGAAACATTTTTTACAGTTGGCTACAAAAAGTCGCCGAATTCGCAAAAATTAATGAAATGGTTTAAAAAACAGTAAAGAACAAAAAAGAAAATATATAGCTGCAAAAACTAAATAAAGTTTGCAAAAAATCCTAAAACGAGAACAAGTGCAAAGATTGGAAAATAAATTTAAAATGACTTATCTGTGTTATACTTGCTACAAAACAATAGTACTATAACAGTAGTGGATTGGCTTATCTTCTTGTTAGCCCAAAACATTTTTATGTTTCTCATCATTTATGAACCTTCTAAGTTTAAACTTGATCAATATTTAATTAGTAGTTATCTTTTATGAAGTTAATTTAATCACCAGTTTCAGCTGATCAACGTAATAGCCATATAATTTCTTTGCCCAGTGGAGGGCTTAATCATGCAGATTTACTCTACTGTTCACTCTCAAGTGACTTGTGGCCATTACCCACAATACATACATACACACACACACACACACACACACACACACACACACATATATATATATATATATATATATATATATATATCGTAGCTAGATAGTTACAGTGTAGAAAGTGGAGGAATCAGATGGTAAAAACAGACATACGGTAGACGAAAAAGGAGCTGAACATAGTAGAAGTGTAGCTGACTAGACCTGACAGTGTTAGACAGAGGGTAGCCAAGCAATAATATGAAGATCAGCTATGAAAAAGGCCAGCTAACTCTAGCTCAATAACATATAAAGAATTAAGTCTTCCAATTACGGCCAAATTATTAGGTTTAAATTAGGAATAATTTCTAAAATCTTAAGGTATCCATATTATTTTTTATTTATTTATCTTTTAAATGGCTTTTTAATTAACTTTATTTTTGTGTGTATGGAAATATCTTATACCAATTAAATAACGTTTATTATTTCGTATGTTTATTTTAATAATTCTATCATAAGGACTGAGGAAAGAAAAGAAATGCTTCCTTATGCAATTTATTCAGTCAATAGCCTTTAAATAATTTAAGGTTAACATTTCTAATAAAAACAATTTTGTGTAAGATGAAAGCAATTGATAAATGACCAAAGATACCAATTTTATGAAGCTCATATTGCTTAAATTTATGAAAAGTTATCTTTCTATAGGGTTACGAGAGTTAAAACCTGTCGCTAACATTTAAGTAAAAATATCAATGGCCACATGGTCTCATGCCACTATTATAAAACCATGTGCCATGATAGAAATCTAGATAATTTCACAAGACAGCATGAAATTAAAATTTAAAATGTAAGTTGTTTTCCCACTTTTTGATTAGAAAATATTTCTCCCGTTTTAACCTGCTTGTGACATACTTGAACATTCTAGAAATTGTTTTTACCATTTCATCTTATATACACATGAGCTTATACTCAGTTTATCAAAATTATTACTCTTAAAAACTTCTTTCCCCCTTCTCAGTCTTTTATATCTGTTTCCCAGCCATATAACATCTTATTCAAAAGGAGTGTCAGCTGACTTGAATTCTTTTTACTAGTCTCCCAAAGCTAACTCTGGAATAAATACTAATTTTCTGTCCATTTACCACATTTTCCAACTGTCCTAAAAAAATGGTTCACTTTTCCAATGTCTAAGTTCCTATATGACTGTTAATAATGCTGAGTAAGCTGTTGGCATCATGGGAAAAACACTCACTGTAGGTCAAAATTTGAAATAGAAGTGTATTTTTGTCATCATTCAATGTTGTTCTTTTATCTTGAAAAGAAATATATTTTTCTTAGTCTAAAATAAAGTTCCATATTCAACTTGTTTCTTTTAAATCAAATGAAGCAACTGTAAATAACTCTGAAATTCATTTACATAGGTCTCCTTATTGCCATTTATTAAAAATAATAGGTGATATTACTGTGTAGCAGAAAGTATAAAATTCGTACATTATATATATATATATATATATATATATATATATATATATATATATTATAAATGATATATATATACAGAATTTTTATATCATAAATTAATTAATTTATTTATTGAGGGCCATCTTAGCCTGAGTTTACTTTTAACAGCATATCTAATGACATAACTCCAACCTTATTGGGACTCTAGATATCAATAATTTAATATAACCATGTATATCTTCTTAATATAAAAATATTATCTTTCAAAATAAAATTGTGTTGGATACTGATTTCATTAAGCTTTATTTGAAAAATGTATAATACATTTTTGGAGGGGCTTCTGAAAATAAAAACTCACTTTTCTTTATCAGTTAGCTTAAATATATTTAAATGATACTTTTCTTTCAGTTGGACAATTAACAAAACCTCAATTTAAAAAATGCATGTACCAAATCCCTGTTAACCTAAGATTTTACTTTATAAATTCCCTTTTCAGGTAGATACAGAATAAAACACCAAACCAAAGGCATATTGAACTTTTCAAATTATTCTACTCCAGCTGACTCTATTAGTTTCTCTTTGAATTTTTAAGTTTCTTTGCTTGAAGCATTTTTAGTCCATTTAATTACCTTTTTCTTTCTATTAATTCCAATTACTCTTGGTTTTTTTCTCTTCCTTCTGCTTTTCAAAATCAGCAAATACAAACAGTCTGAATTTCATGAATCACTTATATCTTTGGCAATAACAATGAAATATCATTGATCTATTGTACACATCATAAACTTGTCTTTAAGTGACTAGACATCCTTCTTTCTGATTTCCTATGCATTCTTTATTGACAGAAAACTCCTGTTTCATATTTGCACTATCATGAAATAAAATGAGCAGCATTTGCATTTGAACAAAATTTACAGACTATACGGGCTACATCTAATCAAAATCGAAACTAAGAGGACTTATAGATGTACATAACATGTCTTAGATATCTGAAAGGCATCAAAATTATGCACAACTATTAGACATATTTATCTCAACTTAAGAGTTCTACAGTATGTTCTGGATGTCATGGATTAATTTTGAGCTCTAATAGATGACTATTAGCTTTGTGTGGTTGTGTGGGTATTTATGTAGGAAATTGGAAAAAATTCCACTATAGGTAGATAGAAATAATTTTTGCATTATTTGTTCACATATTTAAAAAAAAAAATTCTTAAAACTTAATTTAAGAAATCAATTTAGGTATATAATTCAATTGTTTCTCATAAACAACTTACATCAAAAAATTACATTTCAATAATGTAGTCAGCAATAAAATTTATATTTAAATTTATATATAATATAAAAATTCTACAAAATAAGTTAAATCAAGATATTTAAAATTTTCCACAGAATTTTAAATAATAAACTAAGTCAGCAAAATTAATTATCAATACGAAATATTGTTTTGTGTACTAAAACTGCATGGCAATAGTCAAAAGAGGTTTTCTTGGAAATTGAAGCTGTCTTAAATTTGAAACACACAAGAATAAAATTAACTTCCTACTTAAATTTAAATTTCCTCTAAGTTTTTAATCACTGATTATACTTCATAAATACTAGATTTTTACTTCTGAAATAAATGAGAAATTTTTTTTCAAATCTTGATTATAATGTGATAATCAAGATTAACCAACAGACTACTTGAAGAAAAGCATTTCTTAATAAATAACTAATGACCTTAACTTACTCAAAATACCAATATTGCAATGAAAAAATACACAAATATATATTTATATGGCATAAATTTACCAACATCAGAGCCTTATACATGACTCTTAATTTAATAACATGACTTAAAATGTTTTTTGAGCAAACTTTTCTCTTTTGTGACATTTTATACATCTAGGCCTCATAAGCAGCTTCAAATTTGATTTAGTTATCAGTATATGTTAGTAACGTAAGATGGAAATGTTGAGTGCCACATTTGTTGAAAAAGTAAATTCAGAAAAAGAGCATTTTGTATATGAATTTCCTCTCATTACAAATAATTACTGAAATATCATTTATAACAATTTAAAATGTTAATATTGGTATACAATTTACCATAAAAATAAGCTGTGTTTTTGCATTATATATATGACATGCATTTGCAACCCACACCCCAGCCATTCAAGTCTCTTATAAGGATCCTTGAATTTTATTTATAGAATCATGTGCAGCAAATGTTTCTAATCTAAAGTATCAACAACTCATAAAACAATTTTTTTTCATATAAGTGAACAAAAGAGTTCAGTTGACTAGTTTAAAGATAATTTATGGTCATTGCCAAAGTTTTAAATTTCCCACTGGTGATAAACAGTTATGTGAACTAACATAATTTATAATATTCTTTAACTATCTCACCTCAAAACACAACACAGTAATATTAAATGCTGAGGTACATGTACTGGGTCAAACATCAGAGGAGTATTGCTTCTCATACATGTCAGGAATGCTTGTAGACGCTTTTTATTGTCTTCAGGACCAGAACCAAACCAAAGGCGGGTAACAGTAGGGACAGGCCAACCCAAAGGCATCGAAGGCACAAGATCAGGTTTACTGTATTTATTTGACTTTGACCACACCCATTCTTTGATTGCAATCTCAGGTACTTTTTCTAAACAAGACATAAGTCATTGTCAAAATTAATAATAAATATGTTAAAAATGCCATGTACCAGCACCAAATATACAATAAAAAATTTTTTCTGAAGAATGTCATAGTTAGCCCATCTATAAAAAATAAGAAAGAAGAAAAGGAAAAAAATTAGTGAAAGTAAAAGGAAATTTAGAAAGTATACAGATTACAATAAATATTACGAAATATCTACAATAATATTAGTTAATATGAAAAGGATTACAAGTTTAAATTACACAAATTAAGGTATAATTAAATTTTAGATTAAGAAAAAATTATACTGATTAGATTTACAAATGGAGAAATACACAATTTAACCTGTAGAACTGTTTGAGTATTTTGAAAATATTTACATTTAATCACATTGGGGAATTTTTTTTCTATTATTGATATTCAAATTATATTTTTGACTGTAGAACATGGAATTTCTGTATTTTGATTTGATATCTTTCATGTCACATTGCATGTTCACAGATGTATGTACTTCCAAATAGAAAAAATTTGACAAAAAATCTCGCAATAGGGATATGTTCCTTTATCCAAAAGTTTAAACATCTGCATATCCTGATTCTTTATAGATGTACATATAACAGTGTCAACCTAAATACTGTATAACTCCATTTAACAGTAAGGATATAACCCAAGGCCCATGCCATGCTGTGCTGCAATACAAAGAGACAACCCCATCAAGTAGCACTATAAGAGTACTGCATAAATAACAAAATCAAAACATTTAAAGGTCATTATTTCAATGACTTGCAATCATACTAAGAAAATCTACCACATGGTTATGGATCTACCAATTTAATAACAATATTTAATTCCTGAATAAATTGGAACTATGAGATCAAGGTCTGAAAATCTTTAGTTGAAAATTTCAGGAAAATAAATCAGGATGTGTAGTTTAGACAGAAATTTATCAAAGTTTACACCTTGACTCCTTTCATTTCTCTGTTGAATTCTTACCATAATTCAAAATTCACCTTTTTGATATGGTAATATGAGTAAAAATATGTTAGTATTTCACAATATCATTATTTAAGTTCAAGATCTCAAAAATTATGTGCTGTATGCAGCATGCTAGATAGACAGCAATGACAGAGTAAATTTATGAGACATCGCCTCCACATAAAATTTCTTGTGACATCTTGAAGTTCTTTTGCATTATAGTTCCAGTATTCTTCCAATTGGCTACAAACAAGTGTGGCACGAAAACATACAGTACACTGTGAAAAAGAGGTAAGAGATGAGCCCAAATTTCATTTATATGACTCAGCAAAATGACAGCTGCTGCTAATGTCATTCACAACTGAAATAACAAAGAACTAAAGCAGAATTTATTTTTGATTTGCTTCTGCACTTGAAAAAAATCAGTGCAATAAAATGAAGGGGAAACAAGTACAATGTATTCAAAATAGGAGAAAACAGGAAAAAAGGAGGTATTTTAAAATAATAGGAAAAATAGGAGCTCTGCTGGGTTTATAAGATTTTAAAAATTATACATTCAAAAGGTACATGTGCAAACAATTTTTATTCTTAATAAATGCTTTACCATTTTTTAATGGGATTAAATTTTTCACCATTCCTCTAAACTTTAGAGAAAAATATGAATGATTTAGTTGTATGGTAGTGCTATAGCCAGCCTTTTGCCACTCCAGGACTACTTAAAACTATAATGTACTACTTAATTTTGATTTGAAATAGTTGTAACCACACACATGCACAGTGCAATTTTGGCTCTAAATACAAGTGCACTAACACTTGGTACTAAGAATGTTTAATTTATTTCTTAGTATGTCATAACATTTATATTTTGGGAGAATGAATTCAAAGCTATTATGATTTTCATAAGTAAATAGCAATATAACTTTAAGACATTTCCAGTTTAGATTTTAAAAACTACAGTATATTTTCCCTTATCTAGTTGAAAGGTTGAATTAAGTAAATTTACTTAATAAAAATTAATATAAAAACTCAGTAACTGCAAAATGAATACCTTCAACGCCTTCTTTTTCCTTCTTCTGTTCAGATAAATACTGTAAGTGGTGTTGATTAAAAAGTAGGGCATATATCATCTGACGCAGAGGTCTATATAAAAGACTAGGGGAAGGTAGTTCTCTACCAGTGTCATCTTCAAACATAACAGGTATTTTTATTTCCCCCTAAAAAGGTAAAAAAGTTTTAAGATGACCAGAAATTAAAAGTATAAATCAGCACTTAATTATTAGACTATGTTCAGTATTAATTCAAAGCAAAACAAAATGGGGTTTACTTGTAACTGTAACAAATTATTATTGAACAGAAGAAAGCCAGATATAAATCATCTTAAAGGGGATATTTTAATATAAAAACAAGAAATAAAAATTAATTTGATAGACCAATTTATTTTCTAATAAATACCTCAATTTTAAAAAAGATAATCAAAATTAATTATCAGGTTAACAAAGAAATGATACCACTTCAGTGTGATTTTGAAAGTTAAACAACCATTATCAGTCAAATTTTTTGTTTATTATGAACATAATAGCTAGTTTTTGGCAATGCATAAAAGCTTTTATTACACTAAAAAGTGTAGATTGAAGAAAACTGTGGATACTCCACACTAGCAGAATAATTTTAAACTTTTATACTTTTGTACTGAAAGTTAATGCATTTGTTTACCTAACTGTTTATAGTTATCCTTTACATTTTGTTGTCTTTCCTAATTGATCAAAAACATTAGGATTAGATATTATTTGTGATAAGAACTAAAAAACTTTTTTGTTCTGCAGACAGCAACTTTACTAAGTAATTCACACTCTGTTTTATGGAATAATTTTCACAAAATTAAAAAAATTAAGTAACAAGTTTATATATAGTAACCTTTATATACTTTTACAGCTGTAACATTAAGAGTCAGATTTTCAATACTTATCCTTCATTCTATCTATTTCTTCATTTTTTCATTGTGAAAAATAATTGCAGTCAAACTTTTCTTAATGAGCACATTCATAAATAAATGAAATGTAAAAATTGAACTCCTTACAAGTAATGTTTCACAGAACAAGTAACAAGAAGAGACCCTCAGATATCATATGCAGGATCCTGCCTGTATATTGGTTATAACTACAATAAAAACAATACATTCAACAGCTTTGTCAAACACAACTTTGAGGATTTTGAGCAAATAGTTGTGAAACCTGTAGATAGTATCTCTAACCAAGATTATGGGGCTAGAGGTGGTTGAAAAAATATGGATGAACTAATGGAAGAGACTGGCCAGGAGATAAACACTGAAGAGCTTCATTCTGTGTAAAAGCAGGAAGTTGTGGTGAAGATTTTGTCAGTGGGAAAATAGATAACAGACTCAATAGAGCAACAAACTTTCTAATGAAATAAGGGTGTTGCTAAAAGCATGAAAAAATGTTGCATTGTACATTCAGAAGCATCACTCTAATAAGGAAGTAGCTGTCTGGACAACATTATTAATGATAATGCTGTCTTATTCTTGTCAAACAAAGACAAAAACAAATGTTTCTATACAACTCTCTTGTAAAACATATTCTATTTAATATATCTTAATATTGATTCCTATTGACAAAAAAAAATGTTCTGATCAATTATAGTTTCTTATTACAAGAAAGATTCAGGAAGAAATTATGCTCAATAAATATAGTTACACAGTATACAAAACTAAGGAATTTTGGAATTAAGAAATATTTGATATGAGAAAAAAATAATCATAATAAAAAAAGAAGTACTATTTCATTTATAGATAGAAGTAAGCAATAAATTTAAAATTTTTACTGTCCACATTAGATTATAAAATATTTTAAATTATGATATCATAATTACCAAAGCCAAAATTTGATATATATAGGGGTGCATTAATCCTTTTTGATGTCTTTCTCGTGCCATACGCATTACTTCTGTAGATACTTTAGGTAGCTGAGGATAATCGCTTGTTGACTTAGTTGCTTTTTTGTTCCTACCATTATTCTGCTTCTGAAAATTTAATATTCATATTAGAAAACAACACAAGCAGTTGTGACATAATTTTAGTTCATTTTAAATATTTATCAGAACATATTTAAACATCAATGAAAATTATACATTTTACAGTGATAACATCAACCTGCTATAAAATTATATAACCCAAAATATATAATATTCATTAATATAATTTTTTCTTAAATTTCAATTTAAAAATTTAATGTACATCATATAATTATAATCATAAATATGCTTCATATCACAGCAAAAAATACTGTCATCTTTAAAACGTTCGAAATTCATCCTTTTTGAGCTTTTAATGCTATTATTTCAAACCCTATTTTCCCAGGTTAAGAGCAGGCAATTAAATGTATCAATTTATCACATAAATAGGTAAAAATAACATTTTACTTTCTAGCATTATAATGTCATTCCTTTAACCATCTTATTTTAAATTATTTAAATATTGTCTGAATTATTTTCATATGTTTTATCACTGAACTTAGATATTATGTAAATAATTTTCTTTAATATTTGGCAATAATAATAGGTTAGGTACAAATTGTGATAGTTTTAAATTTAATCTTCTATTATTTTTTGTTGCATCTATCTACCTCCAGGGTGTAGTGGAAAGGATAGCTTTATTCCTTTATTTCTATTAATTACTGTGTCAAAATAATTGGAAAGAACTAAACAATAATTTCAACATAGCTAAGAAAACTTTGAATTATCTTTCTAAAAGAATTCAATATGATTCTAAACTCTATTCACAGTATCAGGAGACTTTAGAGGAGTGTGAAAATAAAGATATTATTGAGTGTGTACCAGATAGTTCTCAGCCAAAAAAAAATTTTTTTTTACCTACCTCATAGGGTACTTTACAATTCTAAAAAATTAAAAACTTTACTGATACTATCATATAACAGGCTATATGCTATTAATAAGATGGCAGCATACTAAAGTGGGGAACTGGTAAATGCTATCTGGCCTAACTTTTGAACTGACATTTAGAATTTTATACTTACTTTTTCTAGAGGACCTATCAGTGGAAGCCATACAAAAGTAAAACTCATTAAGTGACAGCAAGGTTCACATCAAACTGTAAGCAAAGCAAATGACACTGATTTATAGGTACCTTCAAGCCTTTCACTTACACCACAGTAACAAGCAATGTAACAAAACTTTGAAGTTCAATCTTTGTCCTGATTAACCTTGCAATCAAAGTAAAATTTATATACAATTTTAATAAACAGAGAAAGAAGTTACTGATGCCTTTTTAAAGTCAGTTTACCACACACACAGCAGATGTTATCAGGATTATACCTAGACACACATTGCATAATTAAACAATGAAGGAATCCTTGGTATTAATCACGGTATACTCAAACTGCCATAAAAGATGCACTCAAGGAGAGTAGCACTTATAGTTTATCATTGTTCCTATATATTTTTATTTGGGGGGGGGTATTAGGAGAAGAAAAAGAAGGGGTTGAAAGTTTGAATATGTAGAAAAATGATTGATAAACATGCAAAAATAACTATATTTAATGATGAAATTTAAAGTGAAAATCCCTTAAATCTTCCTCCTTGCATAGATATGTTCATAGTTCGGAGCTTTTCCCATCTCTAGACCCTTAAGATAACATTTTACAGTTAATATAATCTCTTTCTACTCTCTAAATTGAATTCATAGCCATAAAATTACCAATAAGTGATTATCATAGGGGAGGAATCCGTAGGAAACAGTGTGTGATAGGGGAAAACACAGATCATATTCAAACACTGGACATTATTTTGCATAAGAATCAGCAAGAGTTACATCAGTTGGGATTTTCATAAAGAGCAATGTTACTTGATAGTTTAAGAGAAACTATATCTAAACTCAAAATGACCTAGGGGGGATTCTATGTTTATTAACATATATAACATCATATTTAAAAAATAAGATTAATCATCATAGACATCTACTAGATACGAATAATCTAGCATCCTTTTCACTTACTAAAGACATAGATTCAACTGCTGATTCAATGCCAGTTTCCATTCCACCATCTACTTTAAAAGTGATGTCTTTGTGATTAAACATAGAGTCCACTTTACCTAATAATTTTAACAAAGACACAAATGTTAAATAACAGACATAAAAAGAACTAAATATTATTGCTTAAATGCTTTATTTTTAAGAACTTTACCTGATGCATTAAAATTTGAAGTAACATTCTCAAATTCTGAATCATCTTGATTTGACAGAAGATGGTAATAAGCCCCACGTTTTGCTTTGCCTAAAACTTGGCGAATAGACTGCAAACTTGACATCTATGAGAAAAAATACTAAATGTCACATAACAAAAGGAGTAAACATAATTATTTGATACATAACAGTAGAATGTTAAAAGTTACTTGTACAGGTTAATAAACTGTAATAAATTGGTCTAACAAAATTGTTTTATAAATAACACTAAAAATAACAACAAAAAAATTAAAATAAGGTTGACATGACTAACAAATTGAATATATGCTCTTTGCGTGAAGATATATTTGTAGAATTAAATTTTTTTTGTGTTAAGCAAATATTACTTTTTGATTATATAATTATATTAAAAATCTTAAAATTTGAAACTAATAGTTAATAGTGTTTGTGAAAGTTATATGCCTGTTCATGTATAAGCTAGTAAAAAGATATAGCTTTAATACCTCATTGAAAATTATATGCCTTTGTTATATTTAAAAATAATTTTCTAAAATATAAATATATGACTTAATTACAATTAGTCTACTATGAATAAATTCCAATACTATCATCACTGGTTAGGGCTACATTTTGACACAAGTTTTAATTCTATATTTACTGGAAAATAGCCCCAGTTTTTTTATCCTGATAATAGATTAATACAAACTACTTTCAAAACAATTATATGAACCAATAGATTATAGATCATGAAATAATTTAAATTGGGTGAATCACAGCTCTGCTATTTAGCCATTTAGAGGGGAGAAAGTTATGAAACTAACATAAAGATATGCAATCTTTCTCCATACTTCAGTGTTGATTTTTAACTATCCTTAAACTTTCTTTAATTTTAATTTTCCATGAACTAGAAGATGTATTATTTCTTTTTACTTTTCCTACCTTATTTTCTCGCTTTATCCATACCTACACTGAAAGAAATAAATGATGAAGAAATCAATCTGAAACGAAGAGTTTGGTACAGGTAGTACTATTCAACACTTTCTATAATCTTGCAAATAATTTATATATCTTGCATTCATAGTTTTGCTTTTTCTTTTTTGTAGCACTCATTGTAACTAGTTAGTTTGCAGTGAAGAATTTCTCTAAAATTGCTGTCTTCTGATGCTTAAGGTCAGTCATAACCCAGACCTCCATTAGAACCAATATGCAAACTAGAAGTAATTCAACCTGCATTCTACAACCCTCCCTCTAGCTTTTGAAAATTTATGATAAAAGCATTAGATTTCTGATAGCCATACAAAATAAGCCATTGATTTAAAGGCCATTATGTCAACCACTCACAGTTACTCATAGCTAAATAAGTACTTCAAGGCATTTAGCTATTTCTAATTCTGAACACTAGGGAATCTATCTACCTATTACAAGTAAACTACAAGCCCTCAACTAAAGCTCAGATATTTTGAAGGATTTTCATAAGCTAGAGGATACTTATGGAAAAACCACTTAGATTGGTAGCTATAAAAATGTCAATTTGCAGTAAATAAGCTATTTAAATATTTTAATCTATTAAAAGTCAATTTATTGTTAATTGTAAAAGCAGCAATACAGAGAGAAAATGTTGAGATCAACTCTTTTACTGATATTAGCCAAAGAGTTCTATAGAGATATAACAGCAAAAAAGCAAATTTCACAATTCCCAAGGTCCTCTCTCTCTCTCAATGCCAGATGCAAACAAAATAAAAGGGTACAACTACCTTGTAATACACCTTGTATAATTTAGTGATTTAGAAAGAGTTCTACAATATGACTGAATCAGCTGTTATATAAAAACTCAGACATGCTAAGAACTTTAACACTGAAGTATAGAGATTATTAATTTGCCTAAAATTTTATCCAAAATACTTGATAAAGAAAGGCATCCACAGAAGGATACACAGGATTTACATGTGAAACTCTTAACACACTGCCTAAAATATAAAATTTGATCAATAACAAGGGAACTACCTGAAACTATACTGCTCAAACGGGATCATTACAGTAAAATCTACTAGATGGTAAATTAATCTAAACAATACTACATGTTTAATGACTTTAACCAAATATATATCAGGGTAATAAGGCCATGACTTTCCAGTGAATAAACTTGCTGGGTTTGACAAGATTTTAAGCTGGAATTAATAAAACATTTTCCATTTATGGGAAAGCCTACCATATCCTCAGTAATTGTATATAATGTCCAGTAAGCTCTTAGATCTACCCAAGTAACCTATGTGCTCTATCATATTACCATGGATTCTAGAAAACACAAGATTTAAGAAAATTCAATGCCTTTAGACCATACTCTACATCAGGGGTAGGCAACGCGGCGCCCGCGGGCTCCATGGCGCCCCCGATCGATTTTTAATGCGCCCTCGCTGGACTAATGTAAATGTATGATAGCCAGAGTGATTTATTTACTCTTGTCAAACGGCGATATACAGCAAGTAGTCAGTTGAGTTTAGGATTATGCATAGATGAGCAGTTTGCTAACCTTGAGCGTATCTAATAACACGCACGTTTTTTTGTTAGTGTGTGATTGTATTTCGAATAGACCACACGTAGACCGTGCATTTAAAACTACCAAGTAATCCGAAATAATTCTTTTCTTTCAAAACCCTTCATTACAGCATACAATTGCGAGTCTTTGTTCTCAAATATAAAATATATTTGAAATCAAAATACCGAACAAAGCTTAATGACTCACATTTAGATAATTGTTTACGGACCGAAAACTCTAAATATAAGAAATTAGCTGAAAATATGGACACCCAAGTTTCACACTGAATTATATGTATCATTATGTATGACACCAACAAAATAAAGTTATAAAAAAATCTGTTTTTTATGTCTATTTATATCTGTTGATTATCTGTAAAATATGCGCCCTCAGTGATTTTCAAATTTAGTATTGCGCCCTTAAAGACAAACAGGTTGCCGACCTCTGCTCTACATCCTGAAGAGGAAAAAATAATTCTTAAAGATTTGTCAATAATAGTTTGACAGCAGCTAAACACAAGACTTATGAAGTATTTTTAAATGGTTTTTACTTTTTAACGACAGACAAACAAGTCCTCTTGTGAAGGCCATTTAATGAGTTAGCCATGGCTCTTGAATACCTGACATTAAATGAACATTACAGGAACACCATATTCTACAGTAGGCCAATAATTAATTCTTTAGGATTCATGTCGAACTCTTGATTCAAATTTATTTGAAGTAAAATTGAGCTAAGGCTAGAAGCTGGAAACTCTCTAGTAAAACTTACTAATGGGAAATGTCAATGCTAGCCACAGATATATCTAAGACTGTATTAGTTTTCTAACCAAAATACTAGTGAGTGTTAATGAGCAATTTATTGACTCCATCATCTAATTAATCAAGCTCAGAACCACTTGGTTATCACCAAAAAAACTCCTGGATACAATTGTTACTGGGAATTACCAATAAACTAAAACATTTGCATTAGACACACACTTATTAAATTTAAACTCATATTTCACTATCAATATTCAAATACATTTGCTGGATAAAATATAAAAAAAATAATTTAGTACTGTTATAGAAAATGCAATCGGTTTTACTTTAACACAGAATTTATTTTAAATAATTGATTAATTTTTTAAGACTTTAGCATGGATTTTTAGGAAAATATATACAAATTTATAAAATTATGAAACATTTAGAGAAGCTAAAATTATTTGCATGAGAAAGTTTTAAGTTTCCTTACTTCACTTTCATCTGTTTCTGATGCAAACTTTGAGCGACAGTGCATCTGAGAATTATCTTTCATTTGCATATTGTCTTCTACTGCTCCATGTCTATCTTCATCTCTTCTCTTTTCAGCAAGATCATTATCTTGAAATCGTGAAGCTATAATAGAAATATTAAACAGATTGCAGAGAAAACAGTACTGCCCTATACAGATTATATTAAAGGTTAAAAAAATAAAGATTATAACTGTCTAAACATAAAAAGTATGAACTTATTCAACCTTCAGTATCTTCTATCACATACTGATTCAAGATTTTTTATTTTAGATTGTACCATTATTTTACTACTTTTACTATTCTTTCAAACATGCTGTATGCTTTTCACCTAATGAAAAAATACAGAAGAAAATTTTCAGAATGAAATTTTTATATTCAAGGTTTTAATGATGAAGAAGGAAAAGGTATATAGGTTGTTTCTATAGGATAGGCTGCTGCACATGAATTTATAAAAGGGAGTTAAGATATTAGCATAAAATAAAAACTGTTTTTTTTGTGGCTTCAAGTCCTTTTATATACAGGAAAATTTAGTGGTGTCTAGAAATAGATTTGTATGGTTCTTGATTCAATTATAGTAAACTAAATATGAAAAATAGTCTATTAACTTTCAAAATAGGTAAGGGAAAAAAAGAGCTAGGAAATTAGTTGCATACTTTTGCAATGTGACACCAGTTATCAATGAAAGTATTTTAAGTATTTAGGAATTACATTATTAATGTATTTTATCTTTCCCAAACTTTAAGTACAACAGTAGCAGTAAATATATGAAAAAAAAAATAGCAGGCGATAGTTAAAACAGCTGTTATACCATTGAATTTCAAGTAATATATATAGAGAGAGGGTTTGGGTTTAAGAGCAAAATGGCTTTTGCTATACAGGGTTTTACTTACAGAATGATTTCAAGGACTAGGATGATAAGGAAAAGAATTTATAGGTAGTAATGAATAGAATGTGCGTAGAAATGCTCCTTAAAGATATTTAAATACACCATTGTGAAATAGGCAATGATTTTATAGATTCTTGGACAGAAAAAGAATCACAAAAGCAGATTTATAACAGATGCTGCATTCCGATATGGTACATATGTTTATGAGATAAGAATTAAAACCCTGCCAAACTGATGAGGTGAGTTATATTGATGACTAGTCATTATGACAGTAATTTTTGTTTTTCTTGTTATCCTCATCTATAACACTTCTGTGACCTCCTTATCTAAACATACATCTGAACATGAGTTTATAATGAGTACACTATAAAACTCAAGATAGGGAAATGGGTCTTTATTCTTTAAAATAGATCTTACTATGTACAGATGCAATAGAAGGTAGACTGCACACCATAGACAGGAAAATGACTAATTACACTATGATAAATATTGATTCATAAGGAGATAATAGTTGGTTAATTATGATTATCAATTAGAATAACATAATCATACTTCTGAATCTTGGTATAAATATCCAATTTATACTTTTTCCTACATAGAAACATGTAGAGATTTATAATTGTTTAAAGATGAAAACATTTATATATTTTTACCTTTTATTTAGCTTATAATTACAGTAAAAAAATTTAACTTTTAGAATAATATTATTTATGTACACACACACACACATAACAGGGTATTGGTTTTATCACTATAAGTATTTATATTTGAAATATTTTACTTTAGAACCCAATTTGGCAACTTCATAAGTAGCAGTTGATAGAATACAAAACTTTAATCTGAACATATTCAAAATTGAACTTGTTTAAATGCCAAAAAGCTGCTGTCCTCAAGTAAATAAAGCACACACACACACAAAAAAAAAAAAAAAAAAAAAATTGTAACATTAGCATGTACAAGGTTATTCTTTATATACTGTTCTACAAATATGGAAGAAATATGTATTTTTTAAAATAACTTAATTACTTAACATTTCTTAGAATTTCTGCAGTACCTATATAATAAAAACAGGTATAATCTTGAAGCAAAATATTTTCCCAATATCGAGTGATATTATGCAGCATAAGAAAATGAAAACAAAAACTAATCAAATGGCCATATGTTATTTTTCTCCATTTTTAAAATAAAGATACTAAAAGGACAAAAATTCCATATTCTGCTTACTCAGATGCAATGTCAAGAGTATCATATTTCACTCAAAATTGGTCTTAAAAAATGTATTACAGTCTATGGAAGAGGATAGTCTCTTGGCTTTTTGCTGTCGCTGCAATTTTATGTTTGAAATTTTCATTTCACTACAGACATCTTTCAAACTTTTTCATCTTTTTTCCACATTTTTACACTGTTTAACTCAGCTTACAACCTTTGCCATTTAAAATGAATGAACTACAGGTTTAAATAACTAACCCTTAGACATTAGAAAAATATAAGTTAAAAGTGATTTCAAACTCAAAATATGTGCATAACCCATTTATTATTATTTCCCCAAAAGGTAATCTAAAAGTAACAAAAATAAAATATCACCTATACTGCACAATTAATCACATGTACCTTTACATTTTTATTTTAACACAGAGTTTGGAAGTCTATAAATTTAACACACACGATTGGTCTCTAAAGCTAATAATGAAAACCATTGCATATCAATCCTGAGTTTATAACCTCAATCATATAAAATATGACAGCTAGACTTATAAAAAAAAAAACTAAAAAAAAAAAAAAAACAGTACAATAGATACTAGGGTAAATTCTCATTTATCAATAGTGAACCATCATTGGTAAGAACAAAAAATGGTAACTCACCATTGATATTGTCAATACGTTCAAATCCATCCCTACTCTCACCCCTTAATGGACCTGGTTGCAGAAGTAAGGGAGGAAGGAAAACAAAATTTTAATACCTACATTTGGAATTACTTATAGGAAAAGTACAGCAACAATAAAGTTTAAACACATATACCCTCTTTCACAAAATAGGTCATCTTCTTATGACCGGGTACATGTGACAGGATGACCAATATTGTCCAGTTACAGAAATTTCTATAATACCTTACTCTTAATCATTTTTATACTTTTTCTTTTCTTTTTCTTGTAGGAAAAAGAGGAATATATTAAACATTTCTAAATCTCTCATCAATAACAACATTTAAAGATATAATTTTGTATTTACAAATAATGTTCAAATGAACAATTATTAAACCCATGAGAAAATAAATTTTAATAGTTCAATTTAAATAGATGGTCAAAAGATAAAAAGTATACAATTTGATATAATTTCTTCACATACCCCACTCTAATATAACAGCTAGCTTAATCAAAAAATTCCAAACATCAATAAAAACTTGTGATCTACAAGTATTTTTCTAACTTCCAAAAACACAGGTAAAAATTTAAAATTATTTCTACTTTTTTTAGCAGTTAAGTGGACATATTTTTTATTATAATTTACATCCAATTTGGAGAAAAACACAGAATACTCCTTTCAAATTAAAAGATTTCATTCCTTCCAGTGACATTTGGTGACAACTTACAACTTTGCATACTAAACATAAAAATTCTGTAGTTATGCTTATCATGTATTTGTATATTTATTTAAAAACTCATGAATAAAAAATGTTATAAAAGAGTCATTAGTTACATAGGACTTTGATATTTTTCAAACTTTTCTGTTTACCTCCCATCTTATTAGAATGAACAAATGGCATAAATACAAGACTTACATAAAAGCTTTTAAAATTTTTGTTATGGATTTTAATGTTAATTTTATATGGATATGATATTATGACAGTAGCTTTATTTTAGAGTAAGGACCTGCCTGAAATAAAACTAACTAAAAAAACAAAAAAAAATTTCAGATGCATATTTGACAACATACTTTTTAAAACAAAAATTAAGCAAATAATGAATGTATAGATCATTATTCTTCTTCTTAACAATTTAACACTTTTAATAATGTGAGTGAAACAAATACCTGGTTGATTAATACAGTTTAGTAGCATAGTAAAAATGAATACAGGAAAAAAAAGAAAAAAAAAACATAGCTATTTCTATATTTTTTCTTTCAAAGTAACTGAGATATTTGTAAACATTTGGTAAATAGGTAACAATTTATAAAAAGCTGTAAGTATTTTTAAAAATTAAAATTAAGCATTTTATAAAATTTTAATTACAAATAATTTAATATTTACGAACCATTAGCAACTGTTTGGCTGTCAGGAGTAGGAAGAAGGGGAGTCTTTCCACTTTTATTAACATTGCTTGGATTGCAACGGCTATCAAAGTTGTCTGCATCAGGTAACATGAAAGAATTCCCTAATTATAGATATTTTTAAAGAGGGATAAAATATTAGTTAACAAAAAAAAAAATCTAAACAGCAACTATTGGCACATAAACGGATATTCCTAACACTTTCAAAAGGAAAATTATATAACATTTAAAGTGCAAAGAAATAACCACTACTATTATATCATCATACATTAAAATGAACTAATACTGTGGTGCCAAGAGTTTGCTGTGAATAGGATATAGGAACTTAGCCTCAAGCATTATCGTTACTCAAGTACAATAATGCTTGATTCTGAGACGTTCTACATTTTAAAAAATATTTGTTCCAGATTTATTATTAAAAATTTTGCATATATAAATTTATATAAAAGGTTTTCTTTTAATTATTTACCTTTGTTAATTTTTGTGTATCCCATATAAATTGCAAGCCCGTAAGGTTGTTACAATTCAGCTTACATTTTAATTATCAGGTAATTCTTTATTTATAATGCTGGTAAATAAAAATCAAAGGAGAATAATAAAATTTATTTTTTGAAAGGAGTAAAATAAATTTATACATGTTCAAAATAATTATATTTAGTTATAGACATATAGAGTTTAAAATATTTAAAGGATTTATTGAGAAATTACATTTATGAAAAAGTCTTTCAGAGGATATATTGTAGTTTAATTCATTAAGTTTGGTTTAAAGCGCTACAGTCTATTTTTTGCTACACAATGGCTAATAAGACCAAGACCTGTTTAAAGCCAATCCCAAAAGGCTACCACCCATGCCAACAGGCAGATTTGAAACTGTGAACTGTGGAACTAAAGAACAGCATGCAATCATTCAGCCATTATTTAGAAATTTATTATGACAGAGCAATTTTATTGTATAGTGTCTGCATATTTGAGAATTTTCATTTATATTGAGATTAAATAAATGTTTGAAACTTTGAAGAAAAGATATAGATCAATATATCTCTTTTACATTAAGTAAGGCTCTAAAGGAAGAATTACTTGATACCAAATCAGATATATATTTTTTAAGTAATAAATTTGTTAAATTCAAAAATTTAAATGAAATTTTAAGGAACCTAACTTCAGAAATTTTTAGTTAATCCTTGAATTGCCAAACCAATGTTAAAAGAAGGCTTTTAAATCTATACAATGAGCAAAACATTTTTACCAGTTTTTAAAGATGTGTTATTGTATCTTTTCTGTACATATTTATCTAATTATGGTCCTACACCACAATATGTCAGGAAATACCTATATTTAGTTTGGGCACACATCTTCAACTACTTGTATACACAGGAAAAAATTATTTTTAAACAATTTATGCTTACTCCACAAAGCAAATATATTTATCATTTTTACAGACTACCATTTTTTACATCTTTCAATATAAGTCAGAACAGAACAATCAAATGTTTTTATATTATTTGAATTGTATGCTGACGGACCAGTATTCTGGTATTTTTTTTATTCAATATCTCATATTAACTATAAGCACACCAGTAAAATGTTTTTGTGAGTTGTATTGATGTTGGGACCAAAGGTAGATATCATGGCCCCCTCATCCATCTCTTTTTGGCATCTGGGATGGAGGAAAAATTTTTCCTATATTTAAAATTTCGATTTCCCTCACCTAATAATAACAGTCAATTTGAATGTACAACATTTGTTACATTATTATAAATACAGAATCATCTTTCCCTTCTGCTGAATAATGATGTTGTTTAGCTCCTTATTAGAAGCAGAAAAAATAAAATCCTTGTAAATGACACAACCTAGATACTTTAATCACTCACTACCAAGTCAGTGTTTGTTTATACCATATTTTTCTATTTTTGTTTAAAATTTAAGTAGATCCATCATATTAATATGGCATATTTCATTTCATCCAAGATGGTAGAGGAAATATAAACCACTTACATATTTCTTTGTGAACCACTTAAATTTTTTTTCTACTTGTTACTAATGTTTTTTTCTACTGAAATTAAAACCTGACATAGAAAAATATGTAAACTTATTTTGTAATATAAACTTTAATGGAATATCAATAAAATATCACAGATATCTGTTAGAAACTAGAAACCAAAAAGGGGAAAACATTCTGATAAATCAGAATTACACAGTATTTACACAGTTGATTTACATACATAAACTGGAAGGAAAGAAATATAATCTGCCTGAGCAGTGTTTAGAAAACATTTCAGTGGTTAATTGCTAATAAATTTGCTAATGTATTTTATATGTATATTATAAGATATTGTTAAAATATCTCCAGAATACTAAAAGGTATCATTTTTTCAATAACATTACCAAAAATATTGATTATATTATGGACATACAAATTATATAATATACAATATACAGAAATATTTCACAGTGAATAATACTAATCCATTTTGATATAACTAAAAGTCAATGGATTCAACTGAAATATGAGCATTAAACAGCAATATCAGTACAGCTTTAAGACAGAAATTTTGATAATAATAATAATTTCACCATTGAAAGCAGATGTGTTAAAATATCATTCATATTTTGTAAATATTCTTGATTAAAATTATACAAGTTCCTCCAAAGGAATATTTTTCTTCCAAACATTAGTAATTTACATATTTTAGTTACAAACTTTCGCATAATTCTGAAATAAATTCATGATCCTTTGTGGACTCTGTATAAATAAGTAAAGATTTTATAAGCTACAATTAACTGCCTTATGTAAAAGGTGGCAAAAATAGCTTGAAGTTTTCTGAAATTTCTGCACATAAATGCCCACAATGTAATGCAAACCTGCAAAATCAAAGGCAGTTCAGAAAGGCTGCTCAGACATACAAGAAAGCAGGTAATGGTAAACTAATCATTTATCATGAAACTTTCTTTTAAGACCAAAGGATAAAACTTGTACTTCTTATTAACCAAATATTTTTTGTCATTCATTTCTTTTAATTAAAAAGAGTATTAAAAAGAAATTAAATAGAAATGTTTATATTCTGAGCATATTAATAATTGTACTTTTTTCTTGCACTGCTTGGCCCTGTGTCCAATTTTGAGACAAAAGAAACAGCGCTTCTTTTTCTTAATTTCTTAATTTTTTTAAATCCAAACTCATCTTTCGAACAACAAAGCAATCTCGACTTTCATGGTGTTTATCACAAAATATGCAAGAGTAATTTATCCTATGGCTAGTTGTTTTATTATGGCCTAAGAATAAATAATTTGCTGTAGGCATGAGATTTTCCCCCTGGTACCTTTTATTTCTTTCTTTGAACCAAAATCAATTAATTTAAATCCAGCTTTCGCCAAGGAAATTCTTTACTCTCCTTCAACTTCGTTTCTTAAAAATAAAAATAACTGTTTCAGTTTCTCAGAGTGAGAGTTTTTTTATGCATGATTTCTCACCAAACTCTTAAAATTTACTCTGGAATGCAGGATTCAACGAGCAGAAACAGCATTGATGCGTATTTGTCCCTTGTCATCCCTATCGACTCCAACATACGTAAATATGACTCTAACTTGTCATACAATTCAGATAGGCTGCACTCTCCCTTTTGATTCGTAATATTTTTAATAATCAGACCTAATAATTCCCGAATATAGAATTGCACCAACAGTTCTTCTCTGCCAAACCTATTTCTTAAACTTACTATAACCTTTTCATAATTTTCAGCAGTTGCAGGGAAGCTTTTCACAATGTCACATGGTCTCGTACCGGGTAGGATTGCTTGAATAAGATAGTACATCTTGTCCTCATTCTGAATTTCCTTATCCTCATGTATTTGCCAAAATTGTTCCCAAAACGGTAACCAATCCTTAATGTCGCCACCAAATTGTTTCAACTCTATTTATGGTAATTTCAGTTTCCATTTACTCAGATTTGGCAGTGTACTGCCAGTAGATTCTGTCATTTGGCGATTAAAAAATAATTTCGTTTCTATTCGTATTAAGTCTAACTTTTCCTTGTACTCTTCAATATTTGCTCATTCACTTTCAAACTCATCATTTGAAGAAAATTCTGTATTCAATATTTAAGAGTAAAAAAAATTAAGTTCACTAGATAAACATTCTAAAGTAAGAAGTTTCATTTTCATTAATTTTACATCAGGAGTCTTCTTTTCTAATCCCTGCAAAATCGCATTAATTGTTTTCATAAAAGAAGCTCCAATAGGTTTTCGTTTCTGAACTAACAATTCCATTTCAATAAAATTAAAGCTCAATAGCACAATCAGATTTAAACGAAACTATTGTTCTACGATTCAAATATCACTGTAACGAAAAGAATAAAACATCTGACCTTCACTTCTTATTAAACGATCACATCACGGATCACCAAATTTAGGCAAGATTTGCAAGAACTAACTGTTCTCCTTTCTCTTAATGTTTAAATAAATAAATTTTTTTCATAACTACAATTCAAAATGACATGCCTTTATTTCAAATATCCATTGAACTCTGTTTATAAAAAAGTGTTGCCACTTTTACAATACTAAACTATGCATGAAATATCAATTCAGGTTTATTTCTAACAGTCAGATATTTATTTAGGTCTAAAAATATTTGACAAAAGTTAGCAAATATCTAATATATATTTTAATAAAGCATTTTTGATACTATCTGATCATAGTATATATTTTCTATGCATATATATATATGGAATTTTCATAGATATTTAAATACAATTAGAGCTATGGAATATGATCCCTTGTTAAACTAAACCAAATGGTCAGCTTTCAAAAGGTATATAATATTCAGATGTTTAGTTTCATTCAAATACAATATGTTTAGAACTCATACTTTAAAAATATTTTTTTAAGTATGCATTTCCTATACTCATCAAACAAAAATAATTTAACTGCTATTTAAACTGCTAAAAATTGTTTTGTGCATTATAATACTTGAATGAATTTATCACAAAAAGTTTATCATAAAAAAAGAAACTTGCAACCATTAGTTTGTTTAAAAAAAAAAAAAAAAAAAAAAAAAAAAAAAAAAAAAAATATTTTAAAGATATTTAAAATGACCATTCATTATATTTCTATGACCATTTATTATATACAGTATATCCATAATGAAACTTCCCTAGTTTTAAGTAGTCTACGGTCAAAACTATTGTTCACAAAGTTATGAAATGTTGTGTGGGATATAATGAAAGGATGGAAATTTGGTTAAATAAAAAAATAATTAGTACAAAATTTTACCCCCAGAGGGCACTTTTGATGAATTACACACTTAGCCAACATATACTCTAATTAAAAAAAAAATGTATTAACCCTTAATTTGACAAATGTTTTTTCATATATTTTTTAATTTCTGGTATTTCCCTGTCTGTATAGATATTAGGATCTCTGTAAAATAAACAAAAAAAATATATCATTTTCCATTTTTGAGATAATTAATGTCTGCTGTGGCAAACACTGACAATTATGTTATATAGTAGTTATAAATATACATGTCCGGTGTAGCAGCCAGACTTAGCCAAATTAAGGTTTAAAGTCATGTTCAACATGAGACCCATCATTTTCAGCTACCATTTGACACTTTAAGATATAAGATAGCATGTTCTACATTTGACTACAGTATGTCCAAGGAAATGATGAGAAGATGTCGTGAAATGCTGCTTTCAGTTCTTGGTTCAAGACTGATTAGATATTCCAAATGTGCCCAAAGCAAGTCACATGGCTTGAGGTCTGGGAATTGGAGTGGCTACATATGAGGAAAGCGGGGCCAGATGACATGTCCTTCTGTTAAGTGAATTTTAAGAACACTCTTAACAGGAAGGCTAATATATGGAGAAGCTCCAACTTGCCGCTTGGCTTGGAGTCATTTGAAATATCTAGTTAGTCTTAATGAATCAAGAACTCTATCTAATATGTAAGGCAGCATTTCACATGTTCTCAGCAATATTTATAGATATATATATATATATACCAGGTGGCCATAATTAAACTGACAGTGCTCACAGTGTTCTGTAGCACGATCTATTTGTGAGAATGATGCCACATTTTGTAGGAAGATTAAACAAGATGGGGGACGAAGAATTCCGCAAAAAAACAAATTAGTTTCAAAAGTCACCGCTAGGAGAATATTTGGCACTGTCTAATAGAAAACAGAGTGTTAACAAATGCAAATCAATACGGAAATTAAATTCTTAATTGTGCCAATGGATGTAACGTGAAATTTGAATAAAAAACTTCTTCTACTCAGCGTACGTGATATTGCACATCACGAGATTTTATCGTTGTTTATGTAGATTTTACGCTTTTTTAAAAATGTTGCTATATAGCACTTGAACTAAATCAGAAAATGTGCATAATAAAAGGTAATTTTATTCCGTATTAATTTGCATTTGTTAACACTCTATTTTCCATAACACCGTGCCAAATATTCCCCTAGCGGTGACTTTTGGAACTAATTTGTTTTTTCGCAGAATCCTTTGTCCTCTGACTTGTTTAATCTTCCTACAAAATATGGCGTCATTCTCACAAATAGATCGCACTACAGAACACTGTCAGTTTAATTATAGCCACCCAGTATATATATATATATATATACACACATGCATATTTATATATATAGATATTTTAGGGTAGGAGTTCTCTTTTTTTTTTTTAGCATAAAAGCAAGAATCCAGGGAGTGTGTTATGTGAATAAATACTGCTGCCTTTTTAACTCTGTCAGATTATATGGACACATGCAGTATTGATGATGCTTTCAATTGTGTTCTTTTTTTTTTTTTTTTTTTTTTTTTGCCCACAGGGGTATTTGTTTTGTGGTTTTATAAACTTTATTCACTCCTCTTTGCAATTAACTAGCATGTAGATAAATATCATTTTTTGTTTAGCATACTTTTTATACTTCAAATGGTTTGAATGTTCAATGTCTGTTATATTAGAATTTATTAAGACTAGAAAACATTGATCTTTGCTGATCATCTTTGAAGAAGTAGTTATTTCTAAGAATGAAAACAAGAATCATTGAGCAAATAAAACACTGCTGCCTATCAAATTGCATCAGCTGATAATATTGAGCACCATTTAGAACAATACAGCTTCAGTCTATTGTTTGAATATTTAGGAACATAGAAAAATTATAAATATGATAAAATTTAACATTAATTTAGATTCCTTTTAAAAATTGTTAGTTCAAATTTCTCTTAAGTTCAGAATTCCTAAAAATCTGACTGAAAACATGCCTTGTTGCTTTACACAGATATTTGAAAATCAGCAATTTTCATACTCATTTAATTATACTTATGGTCAAATACAGATTTGCTAAGCTATTTGATAGGTATACAGAGCAACTGCAGCAAGAAAAAAGCACATCTTCAACCTGCAGCAAAAATGTGGCTAATTAATAATTCTTCTTCTGTTAAATAAAGGTTTTAGCTTAATATTATTTATAGCTTTGAATTTCCGATCTATTCTGTACACTTTTAAAATTAAAGATAAATTATTTTTTAAGATTCATGTTATCAAAACTTATAAATTTATTACATCATATATATAATTTAACCAGTAATATACATATATATATATATATATATATATACTCCTAATAAGATCAAAAGAAAAGTTAACTAAAGTTAATATAATTTATAATGCTCAAAAGTACACCTTTGTTCTCCATTATATATCATAAGACCCATTAAGTGAATTATATGAAATACGAAAAATTACTAAACAAAGTAAAAACAACAATACTAACCGGAAACATTTGACAAATGAGATCCAGCATTTCTATTCCCCCTGCAGTAATAGATAACAGCATACTTAAATTTTTCAACTCTTTCATCAGTATGAGAACCAAATACTTGCCATGCAACTTCATCCAAATCATCAACACTGTTCAAATTTCGAACATAATCAACAATAGCTTTGATCAAAGTATTAGGTACAACCTAAACATAAAAAATTAAACTTAGTATATTCCAAGATATATACAAGCAAATGTATATGTAAACACAAGAATTGAAATCAAATTTTAACCTAATGAAATTTCTATATCTACAGTTGCAGTACTAGCTATAAATTGAATTTCAAGACATACTTTTTATGAAATTTCCTGACTTAATTCTAAAATACACACTACCTCAATCAGAATGTTACACAAACACATGTGTATTCTAAATTGCTTAAAGAATATCAAACCACATTTTAATAATTAATGAATTGCAAAAATTAAGAGACAGCTTTGAAATAAACAAATTCAGTAATTTTTTAACAGGAAAATAACAAAAATACTAAACCCAACTGATTAGAAAAAGTCAGAAATAAATTCCTAAAAAACAACATAAGCAATATTTTAATTTTTAAAAAAACTAAAAAAGTAATAAATTACACCCTAGAAGATTGACTTTAAAAATAAAAATATTTGTGATGAATATAGCCTTTTAAGCATTACAATCAATTTTAAAAAACTTGTTAACATCTAAGGAATAGAGGAACACAAAAAGTTTTTATAAAATGTTTAATACTATTGATTTACTACCTTGAAGAGTAATGGCTACTCTTCAAGAAGCATGCTGAAAAGACAATATACAAAGAATCGCAATGATGGATGAAAATAAATGGAATTTCAGAATTTTTAAAACAAAACCATAATTTAGGATATTTAAGAATTTTTTTTTTCAATAATTTTGAAATTTTCAAGACAAGTATGACCAGTGTATTTATTTTGGTGTGGGTATTTACATAGATAAAAGGATAAAGCTGTGTCCTGTTTAAAATGACCATACATCCTCAATATTTGTGGACTGTTGCCAAATTTAGATCTTTTATTATTTCGTCCCCCAAAATACTTTAATTTCTTAGGGAAGCAAAAAGTCCTAAAATTTACAGACTTGTCCTAGCAAACATTCAAATGAAATTATTCTGTGATTATTACTGAATCGATATACAGAGTATCCAATATCTTCTTGAAAGCTTGATAAGATGCAGTTTAATTTTGTTTACATTATTAATTTGAGCAAGAATTTCTAGACAATGATCCCTTAAGGGAAATTGGAAATATGTAGATTATATTGCTGTTGGTACTTATAACAGGAAAAATATATTTTAACTAAAAATAGTTTTTACTCCTAAGAAACTTCATATTTAAGCAGCTTTTGCTCAAACTTTATTGGTAAAAAGTATAATAAATCAAGAATTTTATAAAATCAAGTTTGAGTACATAACAACAGGAATCAGGATACAGAGGATTTCCTTTTATAATTAAAGAGAACTGAATAAAAGAAATAATCCTAATATGATATTGAAATAAAATGCTATTAAGTCAATAAAGGTTGAAAGTACAGGTATATAGTGTCTTATGTCCCAAAAATATTTTCTATTGTATTTCCTTGAATTCAAGGACACAGACTAATTTGTCCCTAAATTACTGTTTTAAATATGGTCACCATATCTATAAAAGAAGTTATGATATAGCAGGAGTGAAATCTGGTCAGAGGGTTAAAATACCGATTTTACTGACCAGACACAGAAAAATTTTACATATAACAAACTCTGTAATGTAATACAGATTTAGACACAATATTAATTCAAAATTACAAATTATTGACAAATCAATACAATATCCTTTTCTGAGAATGTAAGAAAATTTTAAGCAGTTTTTAGCTTATTGCTAAACAAATCATATTCATGTTGCTTGAAATTTTTTTTTTTTTTTTCTTAGAAAAAGCAAAATTTTTCAGCCAACATTTTAAATAATGATTTTGTATTCATTTTAGCACACTATTTTAAATTAAGTATAAATGTGTGGGAAAATATCATTAAAAGAATTTATGATCTCATTTAAAAATTTAAGGCATTGTTATCAACTCAAATGGATTTATGTTAGAAAAGTAATTTTTTTTTATTTTGTAGTTATTACACATAACTACACACATAACTTTAATAAAAAAAATGTGGTATTATGCAAAAAATAGATATTTAAGTAGTTAGGAAGAGTCACAGTAATTCAAAAGCAAAAGTCTCATAACTCGAGGGTTGTGGGTTCAGACCATACGTTGGCCTAGATCTGCCGTGTTCATTCATGGTGACTGGGGTACAAAAAATATTTTCATGGCCACAATGTCCTCCAAGTTCTCAAGTGATACCTCTGGGGGTTTTTTGCTTGGACCCTATTTCTAAACTACAAGGACTCACTTGAACAAAGTTGTTCTTTCTCACTAGCAGTGCTCTACAAAAAATGAAAGACACACCTTTTATCGTAATATGAGTAACCTATGGATCAAATATTTAACAAGTATTTAGGGAAAAAGGGGTATTCCTTCACTTCAAATACCTATAATATATAAATAGAATTTGCAATTTTAGTCATAAAATAAAGCATTCCTCAATTTTATGTATGTGAAAAATTCAAATGGTTTAAAATTTGATAACTTCTTTATTGAATTTTTTATTTCTGTTTGAAAAATTATTATATTTTCTCTCTTTTCAATTGTCTTTCAAACAGAATCACCTTATTGAAGGCAAAAATTGTCTTATTGGCACACTTTTATCTTTCTTGTGGAAAGGGGACAAGGAATCTCAATTTTAATACAAAGGTGGGTATTGGGTTGGAATTTTGTGAAAAAAAAAAAAAATTACTGATTTTATTAATTCAAATTCATAAAAAACTGACTAATACTGACAAACCTAAAAAATACTAACTTTTACTGACCAGTTTTCTTCGTTTAGTCAACAAAGTCAAGACAAGAAAGTTAAGTAAATAATTATGAACATTATTTAATTTTTCATTATAGTGCATCTAAAGGATTTCATAGGTATAATTCATATTTAAAGCACATGATACATTGTTATTAAAAGCTTGAAAAGTTTTTAAATTTTTCTTAGGATGAAGTTACATGTAAGGGAAAAACTCAACTTAAAAAATTATCCAAATCTTACCAAAAAAAAAAAAAATAATAATAATAATAATAATAATAATAAACCATAATAAATATTAGTTATTACTTTTCCAAATTAATTTTATTACTCTACATTTAAACAGTTAGATATGTATAAATCTTATTTAATGTACAGAATCAGTTACTATTAATATATAAATCTAAATTTTTACTGATGAAAGTTAGTGACAGATAAAACAAAAACTTAAGAGTTTAAAACCGAAACTTTTGTAAAGGCATTTCAAATTATGTTAGACATGAGATGACAGATTACTTTTAAAATAATGTAAAATTATAATAATACAGTATTCCATGCATTATTACTCTTACATTGCAGTTTATTATATTTCTTATTCCTCTATATTAATCTACCCTTGCTCCTGTAGCTTCCTTTCAAGCATTCCTAATTTCATTTCATAAATCTATATTACAAAGGATCAGTTATAACACACATAGTTACAAATCCAGATGGCTGCGAATGTTTTCCTGTGGTCACTGCAACTGCTACCAAAAGTATAGAAATATTATCAATTTTCAGCAAAAAATACCTACACATTTTGAATGTATGGGTAATATAGAAATTATGAGATTCAATATTTTAAAAAATTCATTTAAGCGTGTCTTTGTTTTTTTTGCTATATGAAATCGTCCATAGAAATTTAAATATTTTTTAGTTTATGCAACAGAATTGTAAGAATTTAAATAGCAACTTTTACATTTACAAAATATTGGAACATGCCCTAGAAAATATGCTTAAAATTATTAAAACATATTTATTAGCTTTTACATGCCTATCCCTCAAAATCATTGGGTATTTAGTCAACACACATTTATACCATAGCATGTACAAAGTTAGCTGGTTACATATTTTTAAAATTAATAAAAGTGTATGTCAGAGGTTGACTGCATGAAAAAAAAATTTTTTTAATAAAATAAATTTAAATATAATCCACAATTTGCTTGAAACTTATTGAATTATTTTTTAAGTATTAAAACAAATATTTAAAGTGTGTCATACTTAATAGGTAGTAAATATTTAAAAAAATCCTTTAACCATTATTATCCTACAATGTAAAGTCTACTCTTAAAAAAATAATTTGCAAAATTTCAAATGTATATCTGATTTAACATAAGTTGAAAAATTATGGATGAAAATTGACTACGAAATTTGAGACCAAAAAAGCCAAAAATAAAGTATTAAAGTTGATTTCATGATTTTAATATACTGATGTAATTTTCTAAAAACTATAAAGCAGTATTTAAGCAATAAATAGCATAAGCCTTACCTTTCCTTTAGTGTCAGGGCACAAAGACCTATGAAATGAAGCGAGTTCAGAATCTGTTATTATGTGGTTTCCAAGTAAAGCTGCAACAACACATATGCGACTAGGATGAAGATTCAAGCATCTTGTCACTTCATTTAAAATATATTCTTTTGTTTCCAAACATCCCTAAAATTTTAAAGGTATCCATTAATAAAAAGTAAAATCTGAATTTTAAATTTAATTATGAAAAATCAGTATACACACTAATATACAGGATTTATAAAATAAAGCAATTTCTTTTTACAGCTGTAATTGGCTCTGTATAAATAAATAAAAAATTCTGTCAGATTTAAAATCTTATAATTCAACTGCACCCCGAATTCTCCACATTTACCAAACAATTTCCATATGTATATAAGTGAACGAATTATTAAGGACATTACTCAGGTTTTTTTTATTCTCTGGTAGCCTAAATTTTCTTTTTCAGCAAATTCACTTTCACATTATTTTAAGTAAAAGGAGCAAAGATTATGATTCAACACAATCTCCCATACATTTTCCCTCACATGTGATAAAATTCCTATTTTATACGAGATTTTGGTTCTATTTTTGCTTTTTGTTTTACTTTATTTTGGAAATTTTACTCAATCAGTAGCAGATTCAGAAAAGGGCTAGAATTACCCCTTCAGTTTTACATCTGCAATGGGTAAAATGAAGTTTGGTTTCAATAAAATGGATATTAAATAATTTACAATACTTTCTTAAAATTGTGTTATGTAAAATTACCAATTTTCATATAATGTATGAATATTTTTATAATTCTGAAATCTGTATTAAAGAAAAACTGAATAGAACTATTTTACTAGAGAATCTAGATGATTATCAATGTTATGAATAAATATTCTTTGGTTTCTATCTTTATAAAATTTGATATTAATTCTACCCAAATCTTTTTCTTATTTGTTTGTTCACTCATGCTTTCCTTCTTACTGTCAAATTGCTATTTTCTCTCTTTTTCATCCAGTCTCATTTTGAAACATTATCTCAGATGTTTTTATTGTAAAAAGAAAAAGTTTTTGAACTAAACAGAATTCAACTCAAGAGTAATAGATTGATTGCAATAATAATTAAGCCATTAAAAACACTAATATTTATTTAAATTATTAAAAGCACATTTTCTGTGCTAGAAACAGCATTGCATTGATTGGACAAAGATATGATAGGTTACTGAACTGCAAATAAGACCAGAAAGAAGTATATTACCTGGAAAGAAAGGTTTGTTTCACAGCCTTTAAGGCTGTAAACCTAGTCAATCAAGGGTTCTTGTTGTTTGGAACTCTATTAAGAGTATACCTTGCATGACTATGCCCTGCTATATGCAAAGAGGCAGCTGCCTCAAGTGGTGCCCAGAGAAAGAGCAGCATAAGTTGAACAATTGGAAACATTTAAGGGATGGCATTTCCAAGACATGCATCATGTTAAGAAAATATATCACACACTCCTATGTTCCCCACCCCCCAAAAAAAGTTTCACAATCAACTTGCCACTCCCCTTTGAAAGATTCTGGATCTCCCACTAAGTTTATACAAAAGTTTCAAAAAAATTTATGCAAATAAATCTGTAACTCAGTTTAACTATTGGAATTCATTAGTATTATGTGCTCTTTTTTTTTTCTTCCCATTTGAAATGATTGGCACAATAACCCCATTTCTCTGCATAAATAAAACATCATACAAAATATGGGATTCCACATTTTAAAAAATAAAAATTTAAAAATAAATATTGAAATTGGTATTTGTTAAATAAGTATAATCATAGTACCAATAATAAAAAGGAAAAGGAATTTTGGCAGAAGGCCAAAGTTTCATCTATGAGTTACATTTTATAAGAACTTTACTTTCTGGTCCACTCATAAAAATAAAAAGTGACTATTTTCATTAGTCATTATTTTTCTTAATTTTACAAAAATGAACACTATCCCAAAAATGTCTGGTTTTTTAGCATTGCTAATGTTATTTTATAATTTAAATAAAAATGCACATTGTCCTGGAATTACAACAGCAAGCAGCAGATAAACCACAAGTAACTAGTAAACTGTTGCTTGAATAAAAGCTGATCAGTCCGATCCCCAATCTTAAAAGAAATTCTTCAATGAAAAGTTTCAAAATTTTAAAGTTTTACAATTTATGGACATCGAACTAAACAAAACTTTTATTTGTGACCCAATGTGTGAATTCCCAACTTACTATGTACTTTTGTGACCGATACACACCATGAATATGATAAGTACTCTTTTGTTAATTGAAATCTTTGCAAATCAGTCATAATATTATGTAATAAGAAATAAAGAGTCCCTAAATATCTTATTCAGGGCACTCAGATGATTAAGGCTAGCCCTGTGAACATTACACATCCAAGTCTGATCATAAATAAATCTGCAAGTCAAAAGTAAATTTTATAAATCAATTTATTTTCAATAAAAGATAATGTCTATTTTTTACTTTGTGTTTACTTTGCGTAAAGATAAGCCATGTGGTAGTCAGAAAAGCTGGACTAAGTGCCCAAAAATTTTTATACAGGGCTTAGAGTTATGATCATGCCTTGGTCAAGATAACTGTATGTAACTATAAAGTGGCAATAACAATTTCCCATAGTTAGTTCCAAAAGGCTATGTTCACACTCAGCTAATTATGTTGTTTCTAATCACAACTGATGAAAAAAAAAAAAAAAAACTTTCATTATTTACCTATTTGTCTTTACATTTTATGGTATAAATTAAGCTTTTATTGGTGAATTACTCAACTTTCTATGGCCAATAATAAAACAAAATAAGTCCCTAAAGCTATCTAAAACTGCATCTTTTTGATTGGTGATGCTATTTTAACTAGCTTTATTAAGGACTAAGTTTCTTATACCCAAATAATGAAAATAACAATTTCAGATTGGTGCTTTTGTTTTAGTTAGATTTACAGAATAAGTTTTCAAGCCCAATAATAATGAAATAAAAATTTCTCTTTTAGCCAGATTTAGACACATTTTCCCATTAGCCCAAATCCTCATAATAATCAAAATTAATTGGCAAAACCAAATCTGGATTTCTGAACAAAATGTGTTTCACAAGCATGGTTCATTTTATTTCAACATGTACATATGGAGTAACTTTTATATAATTTTTTTTCAATAAAATTTCTACAAAGTTGGGAAAAAATACAAATTGTTTTGAGATATTTTTGTTAAAATAAAATCATGTGTAACTTACTGCTAAATCGAAAGTTGATATAGAACAATTATTGGAAGAATCTTGTGTTATTCTCATACACAGAAGTCAAAAGTTTGGTGGGGAAAAAAAAAAAAGAGAAAAATTTAAAAAAAAAAAATTAAAAAAAGAGGAAAAAAAAGAAGTTAAATAACTAGTAAAAATTTATGTTCTCATTTACTTAATACAAAAACAAGTGCCTAAATATGAAATATAGAAGAATCAAAATAACTTTTTATCAATATAAACAAGTACTTAAGTTTCCTAGTAAAAAATATTTAAAACATTCAAACTTTGAGGGAAAATATTGCTTGTTGTACCTGAACCTTTAAGAAAAATGCTAGATCTCACAAAATTATACCTTGCATAAGATTTACATATATAAGATTTATAAAAATATTATCTTTAATGATTTTAATTAACTAAAACCAAACAGGACAATTGCCTATTAGAACGACCAAAAATGATGACAAATGCAAAACTAATTTTGTCTTTAGTTGTTGCTTAATATTTTAATACTGAATTAATTTATAATCTTCTACTGACGTGATGCCAGTTTCAAGATAGTTTAATGAATTTCTTTTATCCAATACTACAAAAAAACATTTTCTTTCTTTGAATCTAGAAACATATATTTAAATCTCTTTCCATAACTACACAAAAATTTTATAAAAATTGAAGAAAAAAAAACCTTAGTGAATGACTGAAAGAACGGATCCTTCTATCCCATTCCTAAGATTCGCTATAAATGTATAAAATAAAGATTCACCATTTATGGATAAATTATCATTGTAAACAAAAGGAAAATCATGAGATCAAAATTTTCATTTGCTATAAGCTGCATTGTTAAAATAGGGATTTGAACAGTACACCAATAATTTAAAAGCCATTTCGAATAGCAAAGCTTTAAAATGTACTTCTAAACAGAACTTGACAACTTTGACAGCAAAATTTGTTAGTAACTAGTTTGTAAAATTCTTAATTTTTCTTACATTGATTTAGAATTAATATTTAAAAAATACAGTATAAGTCTAATTTTTTTTAAAGTAGCAGACACAAATGTCAAATATTTGAGAAAAAAAAAAGGAAAAGAAGAGGGAAAAACGAAAAGTAAAGAACAATTTAAAAATATTTATTTGATTTACATGTTGCAAAACCAAGTACCATATAACCAAGTATGAAATATACCAGAAACTAAGTAATTTTTACTAACATACACAATACTCAATTTTCCTTATCAAAAAATTTCTTTTAGGTGTTTATTTTTCTGCTCATTGTCATCTTTATGTTTACTCATAAAAATCTCTAGATTGAAGGGCTTGGCCCATAGAGTCCAGTACCTTTACACAAAAAATGTTCAAAATAGATTCAAATTGGAAGTTTCTCAAATATCCTAATTTTTTTTTTTTTTAATCTAATAATTTAAAATGCACACTTTAGATGCAAATTTTTAGAAGGCATTTCTATAAATAAATTTTTAATTTCGTGACTGTAGAATTTCTTAAAAAGCAGTAAAATCTATATCTTAATAGTTTATAAAGATACAATAATATTCATTAGATTTAATTTTAATCAATGTCTAAAATCTCATAATTTAAATAGCATATACACTACACTATATAGGGCTATTTGAAGTGGACAATTAAAAAAAATTTAAATAGTAAAATTTCAGGGAGATGATCGAAAAGCATACGCTTTCTTTCGGTACCTGAGCCAGGGAGTTCAAATTCTACTTTAGACTAAGAGATTTGTAACCATTTAGTTTGGCCTGAGAGCGCTAGAGTTTACTTTTATATTAACCGATGGCTAAAGACATCGGAATTTACTACTCCAAGACGATTCTGAACGGCTACAAACAAAGCAGCGGGATTCAAACCAGTGGAAGCGTCTTACCAATTCAGCTGTAGGGCTGATATTTTATCGGGATTGCTGATAACAGTTTTTCATTGGCAAATTTTTCAACTTCAATGCATAAGCAAAAAATTTAAAATTGGTGCGGATTTTTTTTAACAATAATCAACTTCCGTGCATATCTAAAATTCTGTAAGTTATTTGCAAGTCATTTTCTCACAGAGACTGCCCATAGTAGAAAAAGTTCTTCAATAAGATGAAGTACTGTTTGAAATAACTATAGGAGAGATTGAAATCTCAATACCGTTATCACGATATTTAAAAAATATCGATATATTAAACAATATAACGATCAGTTTACATGCACTTGCGTTCAGGGAGATATCTATAAAGAAAGTACACAGGTTGTTAAAACATATTTCTACCGTATGAGAGCCAATATTATGATCGCAGTATTAACTATAATGGCCCATTTAAAAAATGCGCATTTTCGGGAACCAAAATCCAGAAAACAGTTGTTTTTAGCAAAAACACACAATTATGGCTTAGCTGTACTATTATAACTAGAGCCACACAAGTTCTAAATGTTTTATTTATGCCGAATCACACAGCTTTTTGACCTTGAAGCAAGTGTTAATCAACTGATAACACTTCTTTTCTGCTCTTTGTCAGAAAAAAATTGTGGACGCGGCAAAGAGAAAAAATGATGAGAAAAGAACAGAAAACTTTCGGATTATCAAAACAATTTATATATACGTAAAATAATAAAAGTGGCTCCATCCTTCCTTCATTTTTTTTTTTTTTAATTTCCGAAAAAAAATCTGTTTAACAATCTGTTTTTGGAACAAACTCATAAGAAATTTCGAATCAAAATCTTCCCTGAATTCAATATTCAATGTAGTTCCCCTCTTGGGTTCAGAAACAGATTAAACAGATTTTTCAACACTACATTCAACTAAACTCAGGTCCCACTTTAGTTTTGACAGTTTGATCGTTATTCGCTAAGGAGAGATTTCTAGAAAAAAGAGGGGAAAAAAAGGCACGCTGCGATGTTTATTATACTGTACATAATTGTTACTAAGTAATCATCCAAAATAATATATTTTTAAATAAATTTTATAAAGAGTGACAAGCAACAATCCTGTTTGTTATCTGATGTTAATAGAAAAAGCCCAAGTCTGTATAAACTGCAAATTGCAATTTCTCTACTGGTTGGTTGCCTAGATTCAAATGACATGGACTTATGTGTCATGTAATAAATGAAGAATCAAAATCAGAGACAATTGGAGAGTGGTTTAAAGAGCTCAACCTCAGGACATACATATTGTATGTAAATGAAATTTGTCATTTTTATACTATAGAAGGGAAATGTTTCTGTCAAAAAAAAAAATGACTGATTTCTTTAAATCATGAATACTATTTTATGAAATCAGAAAAGTTATTCTATTTTATCTTAATTCTGAGACATTAATACATTATAAATTTTGCCTTGTTTATTTATTACTAATATTGAAACTATACAATTCAGCAATACAATATTGTCTGTTTAGAAATGCTGTTGTACAAGATTTTACTTTATTCCAAAAGTCTTTGTCAAAACATTTTAAACTTTTAAAACTTTTACTGCATTTCACAATTAATAACTGTTTTAATGTTTCATTAGACACAGAGTGTCTAAAATCAGTTCTGATTTTTTCTTTTTCTTATTTGGCTGAATACTCGCTCATCATTCGCATTTTACTTCTTGCTTGAATACATAATTATAATTTGAGGGAAGAACAAAGCAAGAATGGGATTTGTAGGGAAATTTTAAGAATTCTAGACTATATTGCTGAAAATCGGTAGAATAAGTTTTCCAGTCAGAAGATTGGAAATACACAGAAAAATCGGAAAACTTCCGAGTATATCAGAAGCATTGGCACCTATGCATTATGCATAACTGACTTTTATTATAATATAAAATTACACTGATGTTTTAGTATATGGAAAAATAAATTATAGATACATTAAGTTTAATGATGTTCCCATTAGTTGCTTATTCTAGCCTATGAGATAGACACAGTCATAAGACTTAGTAGTAACAAAGTACTGTAAATGACAGTTAGGCCAAATTCCAAAGCCAATGATAGGCTTGAATTGTAGAGAAAAATAATAAGAAGACATATGAAATTTGTTTTGCCTATTTTCTACTAAATTATAAAATTGACAAAAACTTCCTACACTTAAAGTAACACAATTGAAATTTTTAGCAGAATGGAAGTGAGGAAAATTATAATGCCCAATATTTTTTTATTATTAAAACTAGAAAGAAACTTTGCTGACAACTTAATATAGCTAAATAAAACAAAAACAAATATATTAAGTTGTCATCAATCTTAAGTTTACTATTTGTTTTTAAATACTTGATTCTTTGGACTAAATGCCAAATTTATGTTTTGTCCTAGGATTCACCTTAGTGAACAGCATATTTAAATTAAAGATTAAGTTTTAATAATAACATAATTTTTACAGGGTATATCAAGCAAAAAATAACCTAAAGAGTTTATAAAATTAAGGCTCATCATGTTTATAACCATAACTAAAATTTTAATTGCCTATTGTAGTATTAAATAGTTGTTCACAATTATAAACACTAAATCATGAGGCAAAAACCTTCATATTTTAAGGACTTACTAACATGAAAAACATTTTGAAAATAAAAATTTATTTATAGCCTGACTTTATACAGAATTTGAATACATTTAAAGATGAAATCCTTTTTAAACAAAGCAACTGATAATCCAGATTCCTACAAAAATAATTTATATTTATAATTATTAATTAATTAAAAATAAGTTATGTTTAGTGTATTAGCACATAATAAATCTGAAACAGCTTTATATTTATTATGTACAGCAACTATATTTTGATAAAATTTAAAATCTGTCATTTGTTATATAAATTAAACAATTATAACACAGATGCTTCAAGCTCTCAATTGTCTTCAAAATACTGAAAATTTTACAAATTTAATGATATGAATAGCTCCTTATGTTGTAAAGGGGATAGAATGTCATACCCGATGGACTTGGGTAAAATTCGAAAGTAAGGCTTAGCTATACTTGCATTGTACCCTCATACGACTAAGTTAACTGCCTATAAACTATAAAAACGTAATTACTAATATGAAAAACATTTTGAAATTTAAAACTTATCCATTTCTTTACACAGAATTTCAATACACCAAAAGGTGAAATCTTTTCTATTTGTCTATAGATACTCCCTGCAGTATAGTGAAAAGCAAAAAATAAATGTCAGCAAAAAAAGTAAATAAACTGACATCAATAAGAAGATACCATAAATTACTCCATAAATTTATTTTACACATTCAACATTACATTTTTACTCTGAACTTTTTTTACTAAAGCCTGCTATCTGTTTTATATAAAAAATAAGAATATAAAAACAAATCCATGAGTCAGCTCAAGCCTTTGTGGGTCACCTTATGACACAAGTCATAACTTAGCCATCACTAATATAGACCAGAGGTCAGCAAATGTTTTACCCAAATTCTCAAATTGGAGAGCCATTTATAAGTAAATACAATAGTGATATGATACGAAGAGCCATAAATGTCTGTATATGTTATGTTCAACAAAAATTTTAAAATACATTCTATGGTAATTAAACCATCAATTTAGAATACTGATAAATTTCTTTTTATATATCAAAGGGTTATGGTTTAGTTTGCAGCACTCACAACCATATTTACCAACACAAGCAAAACCTAGATCAAGTGTTACTCGAGTGTCAAATGCAAATATTGTATATTCACCATGCCATAATCTAAGAATTACTTCCAGTCCGCTGATGCCTAATCCACCAAATCAACTACATGCTAATTTATTTATCAGACATGCTTAGCTGTCTTACAATACTATAACTAAATTGGGTGGAAATTCAACATTTACTTGATTTGAATTCTGATGTATGCTGATGCATGTTTAGTTAAGAAATTTACTTAACCATTTATATGAACTAAAATTTAAGCTGGGTACTATATTTTCAAAAAAAATAATTATTTGTGAAGTAATTGTAACAAATATGAATTATAAATTCTACAAGCTCTCACACAGTTCTGCTAGATTTCTTAACTTTCTTTACTTTGAAATTTTAAATGTCTGAAATATCTGATTTTACTTATATTATCCCAATTTAAAAATTATGCTCATTTTCATCTTTATTTCTGTAAAGATTTTCCTATTGTTATTTATTTTTCATATTTTAGTTTTAGTAACATTAGTTCACAGTAATATTTAAATCAGATTTCTTTTCATAGATGTAAATGTAACTTCATTCTATACCAACATTTCCCAACCTTTTCTGGCTCGCATACCACTTAGTTATACATCATGTTAAATTGTACCACTTTGTAAAAATAATTGTATTTCGTAAAAATTGTTATTGTGTGTTTACTTAACTGCATTATACCTTTTATATAGTGACTATGTATTCACATCACATAATGCAAAATTACATTGAAACACCTAAACGTCATGCCAGAATATAAACTCATTTTAATTATAAACATATATATATTACATGAACTAACACATATATATGTATATATGTGTTAGTTCAAAGTATTTTATTTATCTACTATTTTGTCATCTTTCATTTACTAATAAATGGTTTTAATAAAAACACAAAATTATAAAAAAAATTAACTTTACTGTATATTATTAAAATAATCTTGAATTATAGGAAACAAAATTTCTATATTTTTTTTATTTAAGTCTGTCATTTTTTTAATACAACCAATCGTACATGCACCATAGGTTGGGAAACTGTTCTATACTCTAAAAATTATGTATATCGAGGGAGATCGTCAGTTTTTGTATCCCTAAGAAATTTGCAATATTTTGAAGTACTTAAACTAATATACATGTAAAATTCTTTTATTCAGTTAACATGTGACAGTGCACCGACAGTATTTTCACACCTTGTAATCAAGAAAATGACTAAAGATACTGATATACTACTTAGTCTACTGCATAATTTAAACCTTCTCTTTCTACAAAAAAAAAAAAAAAAAAAAAAAAAAAAAATTCCATCATGATTGTCATTGTAAAATGCAAATATTACTTGTCATATTTGTATGTTAGGACTCCTACATCACTTATCTCATGTTCAATTTGTCAAAAGAAAGAACTCAGTAAGTTTAGTGTGACTTAAGAAAGAACACTGTATATGCAAACTACTCGGGATTCTCTGGAGAAATGAGAGGATTTGATAACTCCGGAAGGCCCCCAGATTGATCCAGAAAATAATATTTCAACAACTAAAATATTACAATTCAGCAATTTAACACAAAGTATTGCTAAAAATAATACTGAATATATTATTCTTTCCACACAGTAATGTAGCATGTAGAAGAACTTTCAGTACTGTGTGGAAAAACTGCATTTAGGTCAAATTTAAGTAGACAAACTCTAGAAAACCTGATGATAGAGAAATGTAAATATTTTAATCAGGATCAATGTGCTAAAAGAAAATTTTTTTCTGAAAAAAAGTTGTTAAGGCTAATATATTAACTTATACATTATTCAATGCATAAATTTTGATCTACCCTTTAGAATTTACTACTGTGTCTATTTTAATTTGAAATTTCATTTAGAAACTAATAAAATATGTAATCATCTCTATTTTGTTTATTATGTATGTTTTAAATCTGCATTATTATTCCTGACAGGGGTGCATTAATGTTGGCATGTCTGCAACATACACATTTTTTCAGTTTCAAAACTCAACACTAAAGAGTTTATGTAAATAATTGTTTGGTTTAGATATGGTCAATAACTTCTTACCCTGGGAAAGCTAATTTAACACAGACCTGCCAGTTATTAAAATATTCATTTTAATCATAATGAATGTTTTTATCTAGCTAAATATTCAAATATAATCCTCTGACTGTCAATGCCAAGAGGCAGAAAATGTGCAGAAATAGTCCTTTTAATCTCCCTAATTATCATGGTTTCCTTCCCGTGACAAATTGAGCATGGTATAAAGAAAATATACAATTGCCTACAAGCCAACTTAAGAAACAGGAATGCATATTTGACGACTTTTCATCTGGCATCTGTAAAACATTTCACAAAACATCTATTGGTTGATTAACTTAGAGCACAAGTAATTATAAATAACAGTTACCTTTCTGCATATATGCCAAGACATATTTAGGCTTTATAATAGACCTAAAGTGGGGAGATCAGCTTATATAGATATCCATTGAACATATATAGTATATGTTCTTCTAGACCAGTGGTTCTTAACCTTTTTAAGCCGCGACCCAAATTTGAGAAATATGTTCATGTCGCGACCCAAAAAATGTCAAAACTTTTTCATTGCTTTATTTTAGAGCGTATTTTTAAAAAATCTTCAATCCTACGATGATGATTTTTTTTAAATTTCAAATTATTTATTTATTTTTTTAATAATAAAGATAAACAAAAGTACTTTTCGATCCAAGGAAAATTTAATTAATAATCAAGTATTTTTAATAATTTTTATTGACCAAATTAAAATATATTTATAACTTTTTGAAAATAATTGACATTTTAACTTATTCCTAAAAAAAAAAAGAAATATCAATACAAATGTTAAGTTTTTAAATTTTAAATGCAAGTCATACAGTTTTAATGAGAACCTTATGCTTGAATACATTTTGAAAGATCTTTAAACCTCGGTTGAATGCTTGTCAATTAGCACCTTATATCTATTTCAGGATTTAACTTGTTCTAGGAGGTGTTGGTATTACTTATTATTTGGTGTATTACTAACTTTTTTGGTTCGACTCAGTGCGACCCAAGAAATATGCTTCGCGACCCAATTTTGGGTCGCGACCCATAGGTTAAGAACCGCTGTTCTAGACAACATTTTTGTCAGCGGCAATAAAAAGTTGCCAAATCGGCAAAAACTAAACTTTAAAAAAAAAAAAAAACACCTGAAAATAACAAAAAAAAAAAATGTATAATGGCAAAAAATAAATGAAATTTCTAAAACTTTTGAAATCAGAAGAAAAAACACAAAAATTGAAAAACAATTTTGGCAATCATTCTAACTTGTCAGAATAGTGGCAAAATAACAATACTACATCTGTATCGGATTGGCTTATTTTCTATAAAACATACATATATGTCAGACAAAAGTAATTGAGAAATCGTGAAAAATAGCACTTTTTCATTTTTTTAGTTTATATTGTTTAATTTTATGAAAAAGTGCAACTTTTACATAGGGATATTACATTTTACACTATTATCATTAGTGTCTAAGTAAATATATTATTGTGCATGGTCTAACGCAGCAATTCTTCTTAAACTTATCACAGAAGTAATCTAAAAAAACTAGTATAAAATTGTGAAATTAATAGAAATAGCATGAAGTTAGTTAAAAATTATAATTTGTTTTTCCTCACCACTGTTCAAACATATCCTTGTATTTGTATCGAGGCATGACTGATCCCCTACTTCCACAATACTTAAATTGATTGTAGCAACAAAAAAAGTTTTAATAGCATTTTACTATATCGCAATTTAGTTGGAAAATATCCCATTTTATCTGATTGGCAATACTTTCAGCTTCTTGGCAACAGATTTGAATGCTGCAGTATTTTTGACTTATATAAAGGTTATTCCATACCAAATCAACGTAAAGTTTCTACCCGACTATTTTCTATTTTGATTAAATTTGGTATATCAAGTGATTTTAAGGATATAAAGAAAATCCCCAAATCTTATGTTCAAATAATAACTGGTTTGGAAGTTATAAGGCTTTAAAGTTGCCAGATGTCTAAAAAATACACTATCACCATACTTTAAATTATACTTGCTACTAACCCAATTAACATGTTAGCTGCCACCGACGCACTGGCGCGTCAGAGTGGCACCTCCTGGTATGCCGACTTTGATAGGTTATATGCTCTTTTGTAATGCGGCTCCTGAGGATGGTAATATTTTTAGTGGCAGCGAATGTGATAAACTAGAGATATGTGCAAGGTTTGGTTTGGTTTGGAGCGCTACGGTCTACTTTTTGCAACACGAGGGCTAAGATATGTGCAAGGAATTTTAAACCTTATTTGATGGGCTTTCATATGATATACAACACATAATGACTTGAAATTTTTTTAAAAAATTAAATTTAAATTTTTTAAAAATTTGAAAAAATCTTCAAAAGTTACTCATATTATTGTTAATTAATCCTCAATGTTGCATGTTGGGATAATAATGGGATCACAAACTATAAAAGTTTTTTGTTTGATATATTCACTATTACAATAACGAAAATAAGAACATGTATTCATTACTTTTAATCTAAGCTATATATGACGGCATTAATGTTTACATAACACCTTATCGACACATACTTAAATAAATAGTACATTTAACATTTGTGGAGATTTTAGAATAAAGAAATCCTTAAAATTTATTACTTTTGACGGATGATGCTACTTATTTAGTTGGAACTGGTAGAAAGCTTCAGTTGAGAATGTCTACTTGAGAAAGAATATATATTTGTCCTGTTGGAGTAAAAGGATTCACCTTACACAAAACATCTGAAATTGGAATCCACAGTACATGACTTCTTTTGATATGAAAAGATGGTGATGGTCCAAGTGGGTGAAGGAATGTCACTTTCACTTCTTTAGTTTTTCTCTTCTTTCTTTAACATAAATGTAAAGCACCAGTTGTTATAAACAGCAGTAATATAGCCATTTATTTCATCAAATAGAATCTTTTCTTGTGATGCTATCACAGTTTGCATCAATAAATCTTGTGAAAAGGAAAATGTCTTCATAAAGACTTTTATTTTTGATTCTGCATGTATAAAAGCATATTTCCGAGTCCCAGGAACTGCAGCAGCATTTTTAAATCTGTCATCTAGAAATATAGCTGTAGAAATGTGTTCTTGTGTTAAAAAAGTAAAATTTATTCCTGTGCTCAGTTAAAAAGTTATTGTGGTGTAAGTATTTGATTTTTATATGGTCGTTGTAGGCTTGTTCAAGCTGCTAATATCTTGAGTGTGCCTCCTACCCCATCACAAGGTCCTTTAACAAGAGCAGTTGCCCAAAAATGCCATTCTGCCGCAATGCCAAAATTTTCCTTATGTAAACATAAATTGGCAAAGTTTTTCTTATTTTTATATTATGTAGATGACCCATCTAAGAAATAAAATATTTTCTTTGCAGTTTTTAAAATTTTATCTTCAAAAGAGTGAAAGCATCTTTTGAAAACAGTAAACTGCTACTGTATTGTGCTCCAACAATGTATGTAAAGTGGTCAATTTCAAACTTTCCTTTATAATATAAAACAAATAGGTGAATTGTAACTAAAACATTAGTTCAGTGATAAATCCGGCCTTCGTCATGTATAACAAATTAGTATCAAATGAGCCAGATGTACTATCGATTCCAATTTCAGATGTTTTGTGTAAGATGAATCCTTTAACTCAACAGGAATGTATATTCTTTCTGAAGTAGAAATTCTCAAAACATATGAAGCTTTTTACTAGTTCTAACTAAACAAGTAACAACATCCATCAAATGTAATAAACTTTAATGATTTTTCTTTATTCTAAAATCTCCACAAATCGGAAATGTACTATTTTCTAGAGTATGTGTCGATAAAGTATTGTGTAAACATTAATACCATCCTATACAGCTGAGTTAAATTGAAAATAATGAACGCATGTTCTCATTTTCATTATTGTAATAGTAAATATATATCAAACAAAAAAACTTTTGTAGTCCCAACATGGAACTTTGAGGATTAATTAACAATAATATGAGTAATTTGAGATTTTTTTTAAATTTTAAAAACATGGCTTTTTGAGAAATTTAAACTTTAAATTTAATTTTTTTAAAGTTTCAAATAATTGTGTGTTGCATATTAAATGAAAGCCCATTAAAGGTTTTAAATAACACCTTACACATATCGATAGCTTAATTAGGTGAGTAGCAAGTGTAATTTAAAGGTATGCTGATAGTGTATTTTTTAGACAAATCTGGCAACTTTGAAGCCTTATAATTTCCAAACCAGTTATTTGAACATAAGATTCGGGGATTTTTTTTTTTTTTCTTTTATAACCATGAAGTCACTATACCATATTTAATCATAATTGGAGGTGGTCAGGTAGAATTTATTTGATTTCACAAGGAATAACCCATACAGGTTTTGAACTTTAGGCAAATTTTCAAAGAAAAATCACACTCTTTGCTTATATTTAGAAAAATATGGTTTTTATAATTTCTTTCAAAGGAAAATTGTTATTAATACAACCTTTATGTATTCATTATCAAGGTGGTCATAAAATAATCCATTCTAATCTTCCCAGATTATGACTGTTTAGTAAAATAGCAACATTTGAACTTCTTTAAAACTACTTAAATTTAATTAAAAGAATGAGACAAAAAGCTTTTAATGCTACATGATTTTATTCAATCAGTCAATTTAAAACATGTAAGATAAACATTAAAATTCATTTAATGCCCTAATTTTGTTCAGTCTGAAGTCTGGATGAAATCTGCATCAGGAGATTCTTGTTGAAAAACATTTGTACATAACTAGCACCCAATCAAGACAATATTGGGATATGGCCTGGTATTTATTCAGGGTCTCCCCACCTCAAGTTCTGTATAATGTTCAATAAATTTGTAAAAATTGTAACTTCATTACAGAATACAATGAGGAAGTACCAAAAAAGAATAAATTTGACATTTGAATTTTTTTATAATTTTCTATAAGAATAAAAAACTATAATACTTTTTAATAACTCTGTATAAAGTTTCATTAAATATTGCTTAAAAAATGAACCAGGCAAGACTTTAAAACTTTAATTTCATTCTACAAAAACATAAAATTTATTGATTGAGCGAACTAAAAGCTAGAAAATATTCTTTCTAGTACAGCTATTAAAACAGAAAATAATTGCCTGGCTAAATTAGTAGACTTTTTCTAATGGTTGTTTTAGGTGGAAAATTTGTTGGTAGGGGGTTACCATATGTAATCTAAATGAGAATGTCCCAGGGTAGGTTTGGTTTGGTTTGGTTTAGAGCGCTACGGTCTACTGTTTTGCACACGAGGGCTAATGAGACCGGAACCTACTGCTTAAAGCCGATTCCGAACGGCTACGAACATCCATGCCATTGTGGGATTCGAACCCACGAACTCTGGTACCGACGATCAGCGCCCTAACCAATCGGCCAGCGTTCGGCGTCCCAGGGTAGGAATAGCAGCTAGTCCAGTCTACATACGAAATTCTTAATATGCTAGTGGGATATTGGATTATTCCATCTGAAATCGAAATCCATGAGACTCGATTGAGGATAATTTGAAAATATCAAAAATATTGTAATTAATAAATTAAAAATAAATATCAGGTACATATCACCGAAACCCAATGCAAGAAATTTTCAAATTTTTTTTAACATACACACAAATCCCACGTAAGTCTGTTATTTTACACAAAATTATACTTTCATTTGTGCCAACCTGGGAGAATGAGAATTGAGAATTTAAATGCATGCAATTTACAACAAAAAACAGCACACAGTAGTAAAATTTTGACACGATATAAAAAAAGAGAATTTCTCCTAAGTAGAACAGGGATTTATCCCCTTGAGACTACTAATAAAATATGCCTTATACTGTATATTCATCAACACAATTTTAATTGGTAGATAAAATTTTCTAGATATCAAGAATACACTTTACTCACAATGTAGTCACTAATATAGGAACAAAATAAAGCAGGTTTATGAGATGTTAAAGCAAGAGCACTGGACAAATGTCATAAGTGCACAGATTCTTTTTTACTGGAATTCCTTTTCATTGGGATTTTCTTAAAGTAAAAGCATTAAAATCATTTTTGTAGAGACTATGCAAAACATATAGGGATTTTTAAATAGATACCCTTTATTTAGAGATATTTTCCTTATTAATGTATAATTCAGGAGAACTGGGAATGTTTCAGGAGTTAAAGAGCAGGTTTAAAATTTCAGGAGAGCTCGTAGATATGTACACCATACTCCAGGCATCAGCACTAAACATAAGATGAATAATTCTAATATTAAGCACATATTAATATATTTAGTTTAAGCACTACGATCAGTTTCTTGCAATTGGTTAATTAGGCATAGCAAGTTAGCTTTTCTTTTAGGTCAACCCTCAGCTATTTTGCTACATGGCTAATTTTTATAAAAGTAATTTATCAAACAAATATGACTTTTTATGTTATTTCACACTTACATGGATCTATGTCAAATCATTAGATTTGAAAACATTTGATGTCTATGAACTCAAGCTGTTTGAAAATGTACTTTATACTTTTGATACAAACTTTTAAAAAATCTTATTGACATTAGTAAAGAACTTAAGTAGTTATAAGCTTTTAAATTATTTTTTTATAGATGACCAATTTTCCACTATTATGGCAATTACCATAACTAGTATAAATGACTAAACATCCTTTGAAGTTTGTTCATGATTTTCAGCTTTCTTCCTTTATGCCCAGAATAAATTACAACTTCATTTACGGTTTACTATAAATAATTATATGTTTTGTAAATATTTTTCATATTTTGTGGGGCAGGATAACTCCTTAATTCTTGCATAAAACATCTAAACTAAAACTTAAAAATAAACTTAATATTTTTATTGCAAGGTTATAAGATTTGCATTTCTATTTAAAAAATGCTTATTTAGAAAGAATTAAGTAATTTTTCAAATAACCCTTTGCTTAATTGAAAATGTACTTTAAACAATAAAAATATATTAAATTCTTCGACAAGCTTAAAAGGAATTATAAGTATGTAAATATTGTGTGATACTAAAAACAACCAGAACTCAAACCAGAAGAATATTTGAAGATAATATAAAAATATTTGATTTTTGACAATAAAATAATGCCATGTACAATTAGCATAAGTTTACCATATTTCATGTCAAATAATACTGTCACTATTATTCATCTTAAACACAAATATATTTATCTTTCAAATGCCCCTCAATATAAAATGACATAGCATATTCTTCAAAAAACTATCTACCTCGCGTGACCCAATCTCGCCCCTCCAATATTTTTAACTTTCAAATAAGTAACAAGTTTTCTAAGATTAAGAGTTTCACTATCAGGATTTTACACAATTCTTAAACCAATTAATTAATATGACTAAACAAAAGAGTATATTTAAAATAAGAATAAAAAGCATAAGAAATAAAAATATTCCAAATTATTTGTAAAACCTACTGAAATACTCTTGCGTAAATTTATATCCTGAACATCAACACACCCCTATTCTAACAATTCAGGTTAAGTAAATAACAAAGGTATTGAATAAAACAGAAATGCGTTTAAAGAATTAAAATATGGATAACATATTATTATTGCCAAATAAAGCAATTTTAGATTAAAAATTCTAGCAGTTTGAAGCCTCAAAAACAGTACATATTAAAAGACTTTCAAGGAGACAAGAAAGCAATTCAGTTTATTTTAATAGACATAAAATTCAAGGCTGCCCCAAAGCAGAAGAATATTTGAAGATAATATAAAAATATTTGATTTTTGACACTAAAATAAAGCCTATGTTTACCATGTTTCATGTCAAATAATCCTGTCACTATTATTCATTTTAAACACAAATATACTCAACTTTCAAATGCTACTCAATATAAAGTGACAAATAGCACAAACTCCAGAAATAAATTGCTGTACAATGAAAACTTAATGTAAAAGGTGTTTATATCAACCTTTTCTGTATTTTCAATTATGAGCATGTTTAAGAGAACTGTGGTGTGATACACACCACAGTTCTTAATAATACCAGATGTATAGTTTATCTAAATCATAAGAAGAATTTTGAAAGCTGGTAAACTGACAGAACAGTTTAAATGACAGAAAGGTAGTGTAAGCTACATACACCACATAGATCAGTTATTATCACATTTTTACTTCTTTAAAAACCGAAGCAAAATATGTTGAAATGAATACTAGCTTACATACTTAACCATTGTCCTAAATAATTGTAGGTGAAAAATAGGTTATAGAAAAAGTTTTATACATACTTTGATTCAAAACACTTTACAATTATGCAACCACATTCATAAAAAATACTTTATGAAAAATGTTGTACTAGTCTATCTAATGTGATACAAATTATGCTGTCATTAAATATGGCTACTGTGCACTAAAGAAAGAACCACTATAATAAAACCCATGTTTTAATAAAAGCTTTTTATTTAGAAAATTATAACAGGCCAACCACATATATAACAAAAGCAAAAAAAAAAAAAAAAGAGAGAGAGAACAAGAAGTCAAGCATGCAGTAGTAATTTCAGAATATTCCAGATAGAAGACAGACTAAAGTAAAGGAGTAGTACATAAAATAGCATGCTCACTGAAAAGATTAGCAAGTAAAAAGGATTAAAGGGAAATAAGAAGAATAGAGATTACTATAGTATAAAAAGTTTGAAATATGTACTGTACCTTAAATGTTAGTTTCAACTGAACAGATGAAAAATAACGAGGAGGATCAAATATTATATACTCAGGATCATCTGCTAACAAACCATGATAATTATACTTCTTCAAGTAAGACATGACTTCTTGATGATGATCATGTGTTGTCAGAACTACATTCACTTTCAAATGTCGTAACAGAATTCTCAAACAAGTGCGTAGTCCATTCGGAGCAATCCACCAAACTTTTGGAGGAGGTGTTCCCTTGCAAGTGGTATGCCTTAATACCTGAGAAATTTTTTCTTTCTCAGATTTCTGCTTTTCAATCCAATTACTCATCCGATGGGGCTCGAAAGCACCGTTGAAAAATACAGTTATTTCAATATTCCGTTTATTTACGACTTGAAAAAAAGTCCTGAGGAAGTCTACCATTCGATTCCATTGTCCTCCGCACACCCAATCGCCGAAAAATCCACCGTATAGTCTATCTAAGCAGCATTCACCATCCATTACAAGACAGAGGGGACTAGGAATAATTTCCGGAGGTTGATATCTAAAATCATGCTCAACCCGAGGCCCAATATTTGACAAGAGAACATTTCTAGCTATCTTTACCAAATCAACCGGCACACAGGCACTTGGGCAAAAGGTCTCAACGAATCTCTGAAAGGACTCGATGGTCATGATTGAAAATTAGTTCTCAAGTTAAAAACTAATATACAACTCGGAAAGATATTGAATTCAAACAGTCGCGCAGAAAATTGCAAAAATATCTCTTAAAAATTTCAAAACATTAAAACATCAGCCCATCACTCCATGTGCTTTGGCACTAAACTACTAAACCTTGCAAAAGCAGAGCGCATGTGCTGGAACACCCGGAATGAGGTTGATGTTTTAAAAACTCTCTATACTGTTTATTCTTCATTTATTCTCTTTAAAAAATTCCATAATTCATTTAATTCTTACAGTGGTAACTATTTGCATCAAACGTGTCGATTTCAGTTAATTACTTAGAAAATATTCAATTACACATTTTTTTCTTCTTAGCTGTAAAATTTGATAACTCAACACCTTAAAAGTATAATATGCTTACATTTATATCAAGCTGTGCTGTATACCACTATGTGCAAAAGGAATTTTATGTTTATCGTGCTTAAGTAGTAATAGATACGATAGCCGGTCTCACCTGTTGAGTTTCCACTCCTCTTTATTCCTTTGCTGGTCTTCCTGAAATTCCAAAAAACAATAAGGCGCTTGGAAATTAACTTATATGCAGGGTTCAGGAATTACAATGACAGTAGGTCCCGGTCTCATTAACCCTCGTGTTGCAAAAAGTAGATCGTCGCACTCCACAACGAATTACGATGAAGGGGGAGGAGCAAAATCTTTCTTTTTCCGTTTTAAAAGAAGTACAGGTTATGAGCTACCCACCACCACTGTGCCATTTGATTTTTCTAATGAATTTGACACCGTAAGTCATACACCAATGAAAGAATTGTATCATGAATCACCGAAACACGTTAATATATACATGAAACAGATTGATGGAGACGCTAAGTTAGCTTGTCTTCTGACGATATCAATTCTCCAAGTTTCATTCCAATAGGGAAGGGGGGCGACAGGGTTGCTCCATGTCGCTATTTACTCTGTTTTAAATTCCGAAGAACCACCTCTTCTGGTAATTGCAAATATTCTTTACTACGCACTGTAAAATTATTTGGATCCTCTAAGGAGTGAAAATTTTATCAATTCCATACAACTCTTCCCGTTCCAGCTAGAAGGCATTCAGATCCACTGATTAATCTCCATATTGAGTTTATATGAAGGGTGTTTAGGATGTTTGATGGAGATCAAGTTCAACACACTAATCACCTACTCCTGCTTCACTCTTATTATTTTTGTAATAGGACTTATATCATTCTTCGTCTTTCCAGAGGGTAGAGTCATTACTTTAATCATCTATCTTATATAAGTCGCATATTTAGTCTTGGTCGCCAGGAAAAGACAGGAAATTATCTTTAATATGTTATGACTATAATGAGCTAATTTTCCAGTTACATGAAATTAAGAATGAACCAAAATTCCTATTCCTCAACGGTTAAAAGATGGATAACAAAGGGGGGAGGACATACTGCCTCTCCGTGAATTTCTTGGTCTTCATAAAACTTTTCGTATTATTTAATTATTTAAATAATTACATAATCTAATTAGATTATGACAATTTGAGAATTAATGGTATTAAAGAATGGTATGAATATAAACTTTGTGATTACTTCTGGTAATAGCAAATTGTATATTTCAAATGGTAGAACTGACTTACAGCAAAAGAGTAGCAAATCTATGAATTGACATTTAAATATGTAGTTATTTATCAAAAATAAAATTTAATACTATAACAAGATATTACCCTTATAGGAATACAAAAACATCTTATAAATTTTTGTTAAATAATAAATGACTTAAATATTGTAATATTTTATATAATGAAACATTGTTAAAACAAGTATCACAAAAGTCACATTAATAAGTATATGAACGCGTGTAACATCCTGTATTACTGCCTAATTTAAAGGGGATATCGAATGATAAAAATATTTCCCACCTCTGTTCTGGTTTATGGTAGAAATACAGTAATGACCCGTTACGTGTCCAAAAACAAAGAAAAAGAAAAAAAACCCAAGGTCGGCTTAAAGGTCCTTAGAAGCTGAGACATATTGTTACCTTTAGGAAGAAACTCGCGCCTACTAAACAGTGTGAACAAAGCTCTTTGTGTACCAGTTTTTTGTACACAAACAGAAGCAGGTGGTCTAGCTCCGAGTTTAATTAACGGTGTCAATACATCGGAGCCAAGCTGTCTGGCACTTTATGTCGAGAGACTTCGATGACACTATAGACCCCCAGTGACGAATGGAGTCCACTGTTTCCCACATATGGCCCAAGTTAATGATTTCGCTAATGATTTGCGGTCGACAAACTTAAATCAACTCCTGTCACATCTGGACATACAACAGCTGAGTCCAGGGGGGTCATTTGACCTCAGAATTGCGTCATCCTGTTTTCTGGAAGGTTCCAGAAGAATGACGTCAGAGGAAAACGGGACCCCTATATAAGAAGATTTGATAAGAAGGGAAGAGGCGGTTATTTTTTTTGTGAGCTCGAGAAGAGTGTCAGTCTCTCTGATTTGCCGGAGCTTGCTTTTCGTCAGAGACCGCCAGCGTTTCTGATTATAGCTAGAAAGTCAACCCTTGACTCCGGGATTTCATTCCCGCTATGTTTATTTTTACTTCGTGTTTCGAAGTAGTTAAGAGTGGTCCTGCTCTCCCAGGATTTTCGAGCATCCAAGAATTTTAACGGAACAACTGCGAGATATTGACTGAGCGCTGCGTCAGCCTTGGAAAAACTGTTTCGGATTATCAGACCGTTGAACATAAGTAGCAGAGTCCTGTACCTGCACGAATTTGCCAACTGTTTCCTGCAACTTTTAGTGACCAGCTTCACTGTACCCACGTATTTTTATTTTAATGCTTATCTCAGCACGAGATTTCGTATTTCCCTTTAATTTTGTACATAGTTGTACATAACTTATACTCTAGAATAAATGATTTAGTCAAGAGTAAACAGAATTCAATCTGTATCCTTAATGGCTTCGCCTACCACTTTTCCAGTACGTCACAATACGACCTTAGCGGGACAGGGAGAGCTATATACTTCAAGCCTCTTACTGAAAAAATGCACCAGCGCTAAACTCTTGGATTCAAATCTTATACGAATCGTTGCATAGTTGTACTGTGATTAGACAGTCTGCAGGCGATGCCTCTTATAGAAGCAGTTGATCACTAAGTGCGGACATGAGATGGCCTGAATTAAGACAATGTTTTTCCAGCAAATGCAAAAATAAATAAATAAATAAATAAAAACTAAATGTTTTGAACACTGAAAAAGAATTTTATTACACTTACGTATAAAATAAATAAATATTAGTAATTTTTTATTATGTTACAAATTTCAAAGCATGAGATGCAAAGTCACCTCTATAATCTGGACAGTAGAACCGAGTTTTCTTCCTGCATCTCTTATTGCTATCCATCTCTTCTGGAACAATAGACTTTGTATTCTCTTGATGGTTGCTGCCTCTTATCAGTGGGAGATATCTGTGTAATAAAGTGCCTTTCAATCAAACGGTTAAAGTTATTATCCAAGCTTTACTAGAATATTTTAGCATCAGTATCTAACATACATTCAAGAGCTAAAACATTATGACTACCTGTCAATAACTAGTTAGCCCACCTATGGTGCGCAACACAGCTTCAACCCGCCTTGGAATGGACGCCACAAGTCCTTGGTAGATGGCCGGAGACAAATTGTACCAGATGTTTAAGCAACGGTTACGCAAATTCGAGATATTACGAATTGGTCTTTGAACTCCGAGCTCCCAGTTCATTGCAAAATATAGGGGGTGGTCGTAATGTTTTGGCTCTTAAGTGTATGTGTATGTGTATGTATGTATATGTATATGTATATGTATATATATATATATATATATATATATATATATATATATATATATATATATATATATATATATTGTGAATAAGGTACGAGTTCAAAATAGTTTGATCTAACACGTTACAGATAGTCTGGTACTGCCATCGGTGTATAGATGGGGAAATAAACATGATTCTGGGAATAAGAAATATTGTTTTAGTATTTTGGCTTGTTACTTTTGAACACTACAGCCCGAAAATAACACGAGCGCGAGAAAAAGAGGGGTGAATATTCATCCCGTCACTTTGACGGGAGCGAGAAGGAGGGCGTTAATGAATACGGCAGATCTTTAACCAGCTAGTAACCGGCAGATTACGAGACCATTTAAGAATGCATATATATATATATATATATATATATATATACACATACATATATATATATATATATATATATATATATAAGTGTATTATATGTGTAGATGTTACAAATATGTAGGTATTATATTTAAGTTTGATTTTTGAAAAATAAAATAGGTATATGTAGGTGATGAAACACCCACCTATTAGCAGACAAGACAAAAGTACTGGGAAAATTAGGTAACATAATAGGTTAAATATATCCTCACAACCACATTATGATGAGATATTTACTTATACTTATTTGATTTTTGATGTTTTTGTCTGGAATTTTGTTTATTTTCTCCATTTTTTAATGTTTTGTTGCTGTGTTTTAGTTTCATACTACTTATTGCATTCATGTTTTTCTCTCTAATCAAATGGTTATGTTTTTATGATGTACGGGACATCCGTTAGCGTTGCCCGGGCCTTAAAACTAGTTCAACCGGAGTCGAATGACCACAACTCCCCTCGATCCATTAAAATACGTAATATCCTGTTTTTTGTGTTCTGATTACTTATAATTCATCTTTTTGTTTATAATATATATGTCAAGCCTATGACAAGTCATAGATCCGATGATTTCTTAATAATGTCTTTATTCATGTATATTGCACAGTTTAACAGTAAACCATCAAACATGGCGGCATGTGGCTAACATCCACACTATAACAAAGAAGTCACGTTTAGCGAGAGTTCATGAACCAATCCTTTCTCAAGACGTTCTTCTTCAATCCTTAAGCTCTAAGTGCTTTTATAAGGAGTTATTACAGATTCATGCGCCTGCATTTAAAGAGTGCACTGTGTTTCTGCTCTCAAACCCTTAAATTATTAATTTTACGTTTTCAAACCAACCCCCCCCCCCTAAACCGTCCGCTTGGGCAATGTAGAGTTATAATTGGTCAGACCCCTTCTCTGAAGGCGTAAACTGTAGCCCCAGTGTTCAATTTAGGTTAGGGGTTAAAAAGGGGAATGCAAAAGGACGCGGGGTTTTTAGCCCTTGACTTAAGTTTTGAAACCCCCTGAGAATTTTCCTTATATATACAGTGAAACTTCTCTGAGCGGCCACCCTTCTAAACAGCCAATTTTACATGGCACGGATTTTTCGAATCATAAACCTAATGGAAAAATAACCTGTATCAGCGGCCACCCGACCCCCTCTAAACGGCCATCTAGTGGGATCGCCCATTTCATTTTTCGGGAAATTTTACTCACTCCATGCTTTAATGTTGAGAGTAAAAACTCAAGGTCAGGTTTATGGTCGAATACACTGGACACTGGAATGGACACTGGAATTTCGGGGCTCCTAGGGCCGAAGGCCCTTTATCCCCAGTATTGAACATAGACATATGGAAACATTGCTCACTTTTGGTTGAATGAGTATTATATTAAGCAAATAAAACAAAAAAAAGTGAAAAAAAAGAAGAGAGAAAAAGAAGGAAGAGCACATACCTACAAAAATTGAGATACATGATTTACAATAGTTATACAAATATACACATGAATTATAGATATCGACATAGCCCATAGTTATTTAATTTAATTTTATATTATTTTTATTTTAAATTTTTTATCCTCTGTATAAATTCTTTACAAAAGGAATATAAGATATACATGCAATACAATGAAATAAACGATTAAGCAAGAAAAACTGCAGATATAGAGTTCCAGAGGTTTTTTTTTTTTTTTTTTTTCTGGGCATGTGGATATTAACAACATAAGACAATTAGACATTTTGCACCTGAGGGCGAATCCCCGATAATAAAGTAGTGGCTCTCGGTCTGCGCCGATTTTCAGCAGGGTCGTAATCGGGGAGGTTAAATATTTCTTCGTTATTTATATTGTTAAGGTTATTAAAGAAATTAGTAGAGAGCTTTGCTATGTAGTCCCGAATGGGTTCAATATTAAGCGTGTTATGAATAACATCATTCCTTAAATACCTATGAGCTTTTATTATCATTCTGAGGGTTTTATTCTGAATTGTTTGCAGTCTCTGGATCTGAGTGTTGGAAGCCGAACCCCAGACCGGGGCTGCGTAGAGGAGAATGGGTCTAAGCACCGTCTTATATAGCAACACTTTATTCCCCATTCCCATTTGATTGTGGTACAGGAGGTGGGCGATCGATTTTCTAGCTTTATAAAATTTTGCAATAGTATAATTAGTGTTATTTTTCCAAGTTAATCTACTATCTAAGAAGATACCTAAATATTTTACTTCCCTCTCGAAGTAAACTGACTGTCCACACACCGAGATCGGGGGAGGTGGAATCCTATTATATGGTCGAATATAAGAATTAGGAATAACTTGCATTGTCCATTCTCACGCCCCCCTCTTTCTTAGAAAAATTAAATGTTATCTCTTTTGTATTCTCCCCACACCCTTTAGATAGGGAATCCTTATTGCACCACCCATAGAAGCTCAGGGATGAACTGGACAATCAGGCATTGCAGGTATCCTAGGGTCTTTTTGTTTGGAATTCCAATCGGTACAGTTAAGGAAGAATTGCACCTCTGTCAGCAAAAATGTTTTTTAAGCCAGTTTCATTTCATTACTAGTTGGTCAGTGATCTGAGTTTCAAAGATATCAAAACGCGTTTTCCTAAATCTCGTGCAGCGCATTGAAGTTCTGCGTGAATATGAGAAGTGCAAATCGGCAAGAAAGTTAGGAGAATTATTCAACTGCGGAAGAAAGCAAATCAACAAAATCATTAAAGAAAAGAATTTCATTTTGAAGGAGTATTAAGACTTCACATTTCGTGGTGTTAAACGGATGAGGCGCGAATAGTACGTCGATATAAAAGAGGCTGTTTTGGAATGGTTTAAAACAGTTCGGACGAAGAAAATTCCTGTCAGTGGACCTATGATTAAACAAAGCAAAAGAACTTGCAGATGCTCTAGGGTTTGAAATTCTCTCATTTAATAATGGGTGGTTGGATAGATCTCGCATACGGAATAATGACATTTCGATCCTTTTGTGGCGAAGTAGCCGATGTCGACCTCAGTACATGTGAAGATTGGCTGGAGCGTCTTCCACTGCTTTTGGTTGGATAAGGTGACAGGGAGATGTTTAATATGGACGAAACAGCACTTTTTCCGCTCTTTGCCTAGTAAGAGCATGATACAAAAATCAGAATATGATAGAAGTGAAAAAATTAAGAAGGAGCGACTGACCATTAGTTTTTGTGCAAGCGCAACTGGAGAGAAAGAGAAACCCCTAATAATTTGGAGATCTCAAAAACGCAGGTGTTTAAAAGGGAAACAATTGAACCATCTTGGTGTGTCGTGGTACTCGAATGCAAAAGCAGGGATGACTTCATTTATTTTTGAAGATTGGCTGTTAAAGTTCGACAAAAAAAAAAAATGAGAAATCAAGACAAGAAAATTCTCCCTGTGTTATTAATGCGGCTTGTCATTCGCACGTAACTCAGCTCACTAATATCAAGCTGTTATATTTACTGCCAAATACGACTTCAAAACTTTAGCCATTGGATCATGGTGTTATAAAATGTTTCAAGATGGAGTATAGACAGTGCGCTCTGAAATATGTCATTGCGCTTATGGATGGATGTGAAAGTGCCAGTGAAAGTTCAAAGAAGATTACTGTCGGAGATGCTGTTGACTGGATTAGCACCTCCTTGGAAAAATAGATCAAGAAGTAATCATTAAACGTTTAATCAGTTGTGGAATCAGTAGCAGAGAAATTGAGAGACAATTAGGTTTATTCGACGAATCGAAGGCGGAGGAATAATCAGCAGAACTCTCAAAACTTGCTGGAATAGAATATGATCCCGAATCCAGAACGAAGCAACAGTGGAATGCTGTGTTGATTACAGTGCCAATTTGTAGGAGCGCTTTTCGGTTAACGAGTGTGGCGAAGGTAAGCGTACTTTAAATCCTTTTTATCAAATCTAAAATTTGAGGTTGATTTAAATTAACTAAACAGTATGTATATGTATTGAAACGTTTTTGCAAATTAATTTTTGTAAATTTCAGGCGCTAATTCCGTCCCTGAAGAGGAACTTTCCAATGTCTAATGGAGAGCAAGCTAAACTTTCAACACAAGCGACTTAAGAAAAATCGATGAAATTATCGAAAATTCCGAAGCAGTTGCAAACGAATCTGTTAGAGATCTGCTTTTTAAAGTAAAAAGCGAACTTGAAAAAATGGTTGTTGTAGAAAAAAGTAAAAGCTTAAAACAAACACAAATTGTAGCCTTTTTTTTTTTTTTTTTTTTTTTTTTTTTTAAAGAAATGCAAGAAATAATGAAATAAATATTTTCTCTTTAGATAAGTTTTAAATTTCATTTTAAATAAGGGATATATGTCGGACTTGTTTGTATTACTTATTACAGCAATTATCTTGTAATAGTAAATAAAACCCTTCAGAGCGGCTAAATATTCTCGGTACGGTGGGGGTGGCCGTTCAGAGAGGTTTCACTGTATATTAAAATGCTGTCTAGTGCTGCAATGCGCCTAGACGTATTTTAATACTTTATTAATTTTAATGCTTTTATACTAATTTAAATAATTTTATTTTAATAGTTTTTAAAAACATTCTTATTTTTATGTTCCCCATTTATTACATTTTATGCATTTGTATATATTAGTAGCTCAGGCAAAGGCAGTGAACTCGTAACCGGATAGGGGCGGGTTTGGGGGGTGGCGTCGAGCCGGTCAAAGATTCACCGTGTGCATTAATGGCGGCTCGGGCAGGTTAAATAGATTAGTGTGCGCAGTGTCCTCAAAGATACCAAACGATACCTCTGGAGGTGGTAGGCCAAATATTGGGTTCTGCTTGGTTCCTGCATCTAAAATTCGAAGACCCAATATGTTTGTTTTGTCCTTCTATATGGTGCTTCCATAATAAAATGCCCAATAATCTCCGTGGTTATGTATGCGAGAATGTTTAATAAGCGATTGTCCTGACGTTATTTGAAATAACTTATACATACACCATATGAAGCATTTTATAAATATAGATGGGGTGTGGAATATCAAATATTGGTGATAATGTCACTGTTTTAATGGAACAACATTTGTTGACACCAAACCTACAAATGGAAATAATTTAGTTGACGCTTGTTTACTTTATTGACGCTTATTTACTTTAGTTGACGATCATCTTATTTCTTCAATATCTCAAAATGGCTGCTCAAAATTTAATCACGATGTTCTTTACAACACCAAGCAACTAAGCATCGAATGTGTACTGGTTGCGACAGGTATGTGGGATTGCGTAACTGCAATATGTGAAACCCAATTATAATTGCTTAAACATAAACAAAAAAATAGAATAAAAAAGAAAGGCTTCGAGAGGTTTCACAATGTGTCAAAAACTTCAAACACCAATTATTGTGCATGAATTTCTCAACGTTTCGAACAATCTTGTTTACAGACACATCACTTTAAATGTATAGATATTGAGACGAAAACAATGGGGCCCCGATGGGTTAAATCTTCAGAATTACATTGACACGTGGCATGAAATAGTTAGAAAAGTGAAATGATTTCCGCGAAATTGGTGATTTTTGTTTGAAATCCGGGAGTGTTCAAGGATACAAAATATTCGTAGATGTAAACTAGACTTCAAATTAGTAAGCTTATTTTTTTCCCTCTACTTGCCACCAGTCATTACGCTTGCGTTCCGGAATTTTTACTCGGAGTACTTTCAGTTGTAAGTATTTGAGCTCTTATTTAAAATTTTATATTATGATGTACAATTATAAATTAAGCAGACATTTGTATTTTGCATGTCTATAGTTAAGATTGGATAATTTGTATTAACTTATCTGATATACAGTGCTTGATATGTATGTATGTATGTAAATTTTATTGCGTAGACGTCGCAACTGTTACATGCATGAAATTTGGTAGAGTGATTTATCTTCGATACTTCTAGAAGCCCTTTCTTCGAAATTTAAATAAATGCTTATTAATGTTTTGTTTAATGTTTATACCATATCCACGTGTTTTTCACGTTACCATAAGATCCCAATCTATGTATCATTTTGAAACTAGATAAACGTTTTCTAAAAAATGTATAACATATCAAATATTTAAAAACTTTTAAATAGATGTCAATATTCGCAAGAGAAAATATTTTCAAATTGTGACGTTGAAAAAAACCATTCATAATGTGTGGAAATTTAAACAAGTTTCACACTGAAGTAATTTTGAACTCTAAAATGATTTGTAGATACAGTAAACACAGTATCCTCAGTAGGTGAAATTAGACAATTGACTACAAGAGAATTGAGTGACGTCATATACCAGGGGTGGCCAAGCTCCTTGATAACCATTTTTCAAAATTTGAAATTTTTCTCTAGCCGCAATTAAATACGTATTTATAAAAGGTAGGCAAAAAAGGTATTAAAATTTTTTTTTACAGAAATTATTTTTATTGAATGTCATTTGGAAGCTCTTCGTCCTTTAATTTTTCAAGGAAATTTTTGAATTGTCAATGATTTTTTGCATTGGTGCGAATGTAATTTGCAATGTTTTACACTGTTTTCATAACATCAGGGTATTTTAAATATTTTGTAACGTGACGTTCTTGGTGAATTATGCAGTGAATTGTATGAATTTTGGAATTTGAGAATCCTCTCTTAAAAGCCTAATAAGACCGATTTTATAACCCAGCATTGCCGGAGCTCCATCAGTTTTAATAATTTTTTTAAAATATAACACAAAAATGCATAGGGAACTCGGGTACATTTAACGAGAGCCACAAATAATCCTTCAAAGGGCCGCATGTGGCTCACGAGCCGCAGGTTGGCCACCCTGTCGCCTTGCGCTTGTTTTAGAAATATACCTTGTGCTTGCTTTAGAAACTACATTTTTAGAGAAAGGCCAATATAGAACGCGTGTTATGTTCACAAAGGGAAATTAAAATTGCAACATCGATAATACTTTCAGTAATAAATTTAACCCTAGAAAGATAACCTACGTCAAATCGACGTCTGAAGAAGATTTTTTTCAAATTTTTTTAAGTAATAAATAATTATTTTTATAACTTCAAAACTTTTTGCTAGTGAAAATACAGATAATTCTTAATGCTTTTCATATATCCATAACACAATAACATTCATTGTGGTACATTACAATTGACACAAACATTACATACACAATTTAAAATATATGCACTCAAACATATACGATGAAATTGATAATATATACGCTTTGACAGTTGAGATTCTAATTTACTCTTTTGTTATATAAGCGAATATCAGCAATTATATTTTATGTTAAAATAGACTGTCTTTTTAAACTTCCATAGGTAGGTTATCTTTCTAGGGTTAAGTTTACGCAAAATAATTTCCCTAATTCTTAATAATTTACTTTATTCATTACTTTTCAGCAACTGTGACAATATTTTTTTAACTGGTTTTTACAGGTTTTTCACCTAGTTGAAGGATAAAGTAAATCAAATTAATCATAAGCTAAAAATGTTTTCTTTTTAAATACACTTAACACAGTGATCGAGTTCCAAAGTATTTTGATTAATGTATTTAAAATAAGATGTTTGTTTTGAACTGAATTTTAAATTATGAGAGTGTGTATTTCAAGAAAATGTGGTCATTATTTTAATACGAAAGTATTATTTACTAATTAGTGTGAAATTAACATTTTTACATAATAATGCTAGATGTTGCAAAATGTGTAATAATCCTAAAATACAAATAAAATTCAACTATATATATACACACACAGGGTAGAAACTCATGTGCATATATATATATATATATATATATATATATATATATATATATATATATATATATATATATGTATGTGGGAGAGCCAAGATACGTGCGTGCGTGCGTGCGTGCGTGTCACACACACACACACGCACACTACATAGTTAAGTCCATGGCTAGCTTTTCCCCCCCATAACCATTGATCGTAGACATTCTTTCAAGAGCAAAAAGCGTTAAGATACCTGTTAACTATATCAAATCAAACTTAAAGTTTTTATACGTCTTTCGTGTACCATATTATATACAGCAAATATTTACAAAAAATAGGGTTACATAACTGTGTGAAAAAAATTAAGATATTTAACTTTGCGAAAATTTCGAGATTTTCTCTCCTTCATTGAAGGGTCACTTAAATGATTAACCACAGAGACTCGCAGCTGAAATAAAATTCCAACGTTCGTTTTACGGGAAAGGAGGGTTCCTTGATAATGGTGGGTGTATTCATACTAAGGTATGCACGGTGCGCTGAAAGCAATAGCTGTGTCCCATATTGGCCACACATGGAAATTTAAAATTCGAACACTGAAACAAAGTAAGACAAAAAGAAAAGTCAGATGAAAATCTGTAAATTATCAGTTAATACGAATCACCATTTAGCTCCCATGTTTACTATAAATTTGTCACGTCTATGTCATCAAATGTCACCAATCCATTCGTATTAGGAAAAAATAGAAAATAAATTCTGGATGTAACATGATAGATTTGGTTTGCAATGTTCAACACATCTTCACTATTTTTTGCATCAATATTTTAAGATTTTCCCCAAATTAAAAAATTTTAAAAGAATTAACTCGTGGAACCTGGGTTTTACGAGGGAACATCCACCGAACATAAAAAATATCTGTAATTGTAATAAGGCATTCTATTGATTTTTTTTTTTAAAGATACATGGACTACAGATATTTGAGGTACAGCAATAACCAGGATTTCGTTTAAGGAAGAGCTCAAAACGCGTTGAGCCTTTCCCCTGGTTTTTTACGTTTTAAGCTCTACAGCCGATTATCGGTCAAAGCTGTCTCAGTTTAAATCATCTACATCTCTCCAATTATACTATCCTCAAGCAATTGACACTCATGCTCTTAAGCCATCTTGTTCAGAGTGTATCATACGCTCTATTTTTTTCAGGTTTATGGAAAAGTTAATTTTTTTTACAGGATTTTCCTTTGTATTTCTTTGTGTCCTAGCTATTTTATTTAAGAAACCTTAATATTTACCGCATTACTCAGTAAAAAAAGATGTTGCCAAAATAGCCTGCAGGAATAAAATTGCTTGTGTAGGGTTAGACGCTTTGCAAGACCCCGGACCACTTTGTTTCCTTTTTTTTATTATAAAAACGTAGTAGAAATATATGAAATGCAATACTAACATTTAATAATTGCATTAAAAATACAAAATTATATATACACATATGTATGAGTGTGTGGAGGCGCAATTTTATGCAATATGTTTCAGTAAAGGTATAAAACGATTTTGAATAAAATTAAACTATAAAGTAGACAAAAGTTTAAAAATTTGAAATTTTTATTGGTTTGGTTTAGAGTGCTACGGTCTACTTCTTGCAACACGAGGGCTAATGAGACCAGGACCTACAGCTTAAAGCCAATTCCGAATAGCTACGAACATCCATGCCACTGTGGGATTCGAACCCACGAACTCCGGTACCGAGGCCAGCAGCCTAACCAGTCGTTTGGTACGAAATTTATTGAATACGCAGTTTTAAAAAAATATTTGGACATGCTTTTATTTTACTGTTAAAATGCAATACAGTAAACTCAAGAATTGCGGAGGGGGGTGCCAGATTTTGTCAAGCTCCTCTGGATACGACCCTAAATTTGATGCTATAATAGTAGCGATTTATCGCATTCAAGGGGATCGGTTTAAAACGTGTTGCATGCTCGAAGTGTTAAAATAACCCGCCTCGTTTATATTTATATATTACTAAACATGTTAATTTGCTTTTTTTTTTAGCATCCAAGAAAATATGCCTCTACTGTTTTTGCTCGACCCAAATGAGGCCGGATTCCTGTGGCGGTTAGTTGTTAGCAACTACACAACATTCATGCTTTCGCTTTCAGTATACGGCTTTATCTTGGACGATGCGCTTAGCTACGCGGAGCGGACCGGTCGTTTTCAGTATGTTCTCCTAGCATTCATTTTGGGCATATTTCTCTTCAAGCGGATTATACTGGAGTAGAGTTTTGATTGGAACAACATCTTAATTGAGTTCTGTACTAGATTTAGCCTTGTTAATCTTCACTGTGTAAATATTGTGGTTGAGGTAATGTGAAGCGTTAATTAACTGGAATTTTGTATTTTATGTGATGTTATTCTGAACTTCCAGTTATGAAATTGTATTGCATGGTAACTGAATAAAGATGTAAATTTGTAAAAGATACTTTTTAAAAATGGTTCCTTTACACCAGACTATATACATATATATCATGGACGAGTGGTTAAGGCACGGAAGACATTTTCATATATAAAAACTATTTTATTGTAATCTTTCTGTCCACAGCTATGCCATTTAGAAATCCTTTCTCATAATTTGTCACGACAAGCGTGGAGGATGTTATCAGCCCGAGTTCCCGCTCCGAACTGTCATTTTTGGCGTTGCTACCTAAGCAAATTCGAGGCTACCTAACCGCTCGAGGGTACCTTTCTCCTATTACGTTATCGTTAATGAGTTCTATTTTTAATTAGAACTCTTAATTCTTACAAGCACGCACGCAAGATAGTGATATTATGCAGTGATTAAAAGAACTAGCAAATATTGCACAATAAATAATGCCGATAAATTACTAAACAGTAGATCAAATAAAGTATTTAAGAAAAATCTTAAAACCGATACTTTAAGAAACTGCATTAAGTGGGATTATCAATGAGTTAAAAGAATAAACTGTACCCCCACTTCTCTTTCCATGAATATATATAAACGGAATGTGGACATGAGAACCAAGGCCATACTTTAAGTACTTCAAGGTGGGAAGAACCCTCTTGAAATTCTGGAGTGTACTGTTTTTTATTTTACAGTTTAAATAACAGTATATTTTTAAACTGCGTATTTTATCAAAATTTTATTTTTCAATAAAATTTTCAATCTTTTAAACCCTGTAATTTTTATTTCAAGTTTTATGAAATTTTTAATGATTTTAATGCTTTTATTGAAAAAAAAAACAGCGAAATATATAGTTGGATTATTTCTCATTTTACTCTAAATTCTAGTAACCTTTTGTCGAGAGCCAAATTGCCAAACAATACTTCATGCAAGTCGTATTCAAGTAGTTTTTGTCACTAGCTTATATAAATCTATAAGTATGTTGGCATCACGGGCACAATCCTGTAAACAGTAAATTAAAATTTCTTCCTTATATTAACCCTTAATTTGGTTAAGTCCGCTTCACCAGACATGTATGTTTATAACTACTATATAACATAATTGTCAGTGTTCGCCACAACGGACATTATCTCAAAAATGGAAAATGATACATTTCTTTTGTTTATTTTACAAAGATCCTAATGTCTATACAGACATGGGAAAATAACAAATTAAAAAATATTTGAAAAACATCTTGTCAAATTAAGGGTTAAGCATCTTAATCAAAAAGTTACTAAATACATGTAATAGAGAAAAAAGTCTAAGCATAATACATAATCAAACAAAAAATAAAGAAATAGTAAAACAGCTAGTAATTGTGACATACTGTATATGTGAGCCAGAAACATGCACTCATATTCCAGTTCACCACAGAAGTCGTGAGTTGGATTCGTTAACCCATTTTTAAAAAACTGAAAAATTCTGGTTCCCTAAGATATCCATTTCATTTTCAGCAAGCATATAATGGCAAAAATATATAATAAGTGTATTAAAATAAAATATATAATGAAATTAAAATCTTGTTCTGCATTATAAAGTTTTTTTAGCTGCTAATGAGATGGGTGAGCTTGATGGGTAGTATGAGTATGTTCGGCTAATAAAATTCTTATGTCTTCATGAGCACTAATTTTTATTTATATTTTTTGTGATAAGGTTCATAACTGTGCTAAATCCCCGTTCTAACAAAATAAGATGACCAGTAAGCAAATAGCAGTTTTTGTAGTGACATACTGCAGGATATAAAATTAGTATTTGCTTCTACAGCGAGAATTTGTGATACGCTTATCTTAAAATTGGTTTTAGCTCCTCATTTGTGGATAATTCTATAAGTTACTCCTTTAGAGTAAAGATTTATTTGTGTTCGTAGGTTTACTTGCAAAGGGGTCCCAGCATCAGTGAGGTATATCCGAGTGAAGAATATCTTGAAATATTTGTAATCCGAATGAAGAGCCTTTAAAAGAGTCCATAGTATGCAAGCAAATATTAATCTCGTTTAAACAATTTTGAAAGATTTGGGAACTAACTTTGCCCTAGTTTTGCTCGTACAGAAAAGGCTTTGCAACAAACGCAGATATTATGCTTATAGATTTTATCGGATTTATCACCTTATGGCTTCAAATTCGTTACGTTGAATTCAGTAAATAAACGCTATGCTATTTTTTAAATTTATTAAGTCGCAAATTATTGTCTAATTTTCGAGGAATTCTAAAACTCAAAGTAAAAAAAAAAAAAAAAAAAAAAAAAAAAAATCGATCTAAACATGCTCCTTCAGATAACCAGTGAACCTCTTCATGGGCAGTACTAAACAATTATAATTTTCGAAATGAAGATATTCTTCCATTTAAAGTACTTTTGTCAGTCTACAACGTGGTGAAAGCGTTCTCAAATTTTTTAGCGTCTGAATGTTGTACAATGCATAGATATGCTCTCTACCGCTTGCTTGAAGAAAGGCAGAAAGCCTCTGTATCGCCCTACCATTGCCGGAGCACCGTCAGTTGCAATAGAAGATATTATTCAAGGGAATAGTTTACTCGTCGAATATTTTTTTTAATTCATTAAATCCTTCTGCATGTGTTTCAAAACATTTGCAATAATTCTTGCGAATTTTTATTTATCTTACATAAGCTAAAAGTAGAGCTTTGCTTCCGGGTAAAATTGACTCATCACATTGTAAAAAGTCAGATGTTTTTTAGTAATCACAAAGAATTTTCTACACACACCATTTTGTCACTCTTCCTTTGAACTTTATTATTACTTGGAGGAGTTCTTTATAATTTCAAAAGTTAACCTACGGTGAAACAAGTAAAGTAAAACAGTACGGTGTGTTTTACTTACAGCTGGCAGAATAAGTTTTAACAATAGTGTACGGTTTTTCGGATTCCGCAATCAGTAACGAACTGTTATAAGACGTACACAGTCAATTATTCAAATCACCCAATCAAATTACAGACCTATTTAATCCTTGCGGTAAAAAATACTTAAACTATTTAAAAAAAATTACAAAAAATTTTATTTAAAAAACTAATAAAAACAGTTCTAAATAGTAAGAAATATTACTAGTAAAAATTATGCTGCTTATTAAACTTTAATAAACGTTTTCCCAAAACAAAAATGTTAGAATATGTTAATTAAGATTTAAGAAATACCTTCATTGTATTTTCCATTATTTATTAGATCAAGTATTACGAGATGATACTTGGAGTTCCAATGTATACCAAATGTAACCTGTTGAGTAATCGCTCGAGAGCTGTCTCTAGTACTCGAATGATTAGGCAATAGCTATTTTATAAAATACCTAGTTAAATAGCAGAACCCAATAATTATGTATACTTTAACTGGTTCAAATAAGTATTATCTAGTTATTTTATGCTTGTGTGTGGTACACCAACAGTAATACAGATATATTATATAGGCATCTCATTAAATTAAAAGTAGGCTCCGATATAATTAACCACGGTGAGGTCTATATTTTGACAATCTGTGCAAATTGTTATTTGAGCAGAATGTTGGAAGTTTGATAAATTAGAAACCTTTCTATAAGGTTAAAACTAAGTGTTGTCATGTAGCACATACCAAACGCAAATAAATGTCCGACAATGAAGTGTAACATTTAACAATTTTTTACTGCGCAAAATTACGTAACTCGATAGATTTTATTTCAACACTTTCAATAAAAATTACGTCCGGAATAACATTCACTTCAGTTCGATTGGACTAAATTGCATTGTTAATCCTTACACTGTAAAAAAGCATAATTTAAAAAAAATATTTTTGAAAAAGCATGTAGTTAGTACCTTTGTACTGAAGTTTGTAATATGAATTTACCCATTTTGAGAAAATGTCTGGGAATGTCGAATTCTTATTCTTCACTTCCTATGACGAATAAACATGTTTAAGCCGAGATGTAAATCAAAACTTCAAAAGTTACAGAAGTTTTCTTCTGTATATGTCTACATGAGTCTAGAAGTTGATCAATGAAAGTTTTCAACGATTGTGCATGTCTTGTTCAGAACGATAGGCAATGTTTTAACAATATGTGAACACAAATACAAAAATCTGAAAACATCGCTCCATAAACGGAAAATTAAGTACCTTCTTAACCTGCCCCTTCCTCAAATTGACAATCTCTTAAGTTGGTGGGGTTTTTTTGTTTGTTTGTTTTGGTTTAGAGCGCTACTGTCTACTTTCTGCAACACTAAGGATGAGACCGGAGCCTACTGCTTAAAGCCGATTCCGAAAGGCTAGGAACATCCATACCATAGTGGGATTCGAACCCATAAACTCTGGTACCGAATGCCAGCATCCTAACCAATCGGCCATCATTCGGCACTTAGGGTGGGGAGGGTGTCTTTACACTATAAATTATCAAGATTTAACTCTGTTTATAGCCATAATTTAACTCCTTACAGGAAGAAATAACTCCGTTAAAAACAAGTTAAAAACAAAACTTTCATTCCAAGAGGCATTTCTATAGCTTCAAATTTGTAGCTGCGTATAAGCATTAATAGTATTAACTACTTGAAGTGTTAACAGATGTAATGTTACTCAGTAAATACCGAATAGCAACAACAAAAATGAACTTTATTCAACGCAACGTTGAAGTAGTTTCTTATAAATGTAAATAAGAATGAAAATTAAAATTGAATTCTTAAAGATTGCACTATTGATTATAAGCATATTATGTAATATAATATGCTTAACAGAAATACCCAATTAATTGTAGGAAAGGAATACTCAATTGTGAGATTACCATAATTGCGTTTGAAGCACAATTAAAGCTCACATTATGCATTGAAGATGAAATACAATTGAATAAAAGTAATACAAGAAATAATACGAGAAACCATTAATACATTTCTCCTTTCTAAATAAGTTTTGCGTTATTAGTTAATAGCAAAATGTTGACATTCTTACCTGATCATCTCAAATATGGAGAAGAAGGTAATTTAAGGTTAATATCCAAATCTTTTAGTCGAACATGCAATCTAAATGCCGTTAAGACTGCCAGCGTTCAGTTTAAATGTATATCCAAGCGATGACAGTCTTAACAGAACAGTCATTGCCCAAGAATGAGTGCCACTTATTCGGGAAAGTAACCAACATGACGGTATTTCTTTGGAAGATTACAATACTGAAAGAAATACCGTAACTACTCTCATCTATATATATAAAAATGAATTTGTGTCTGTCTGTATGTATGTATGTACTCGATAGACTCAAAAACCATGCATCCAATCGCCGTGAAAATTTGGGAAATTATTAGGTACATCCCTGGGAAGGTTTTTGTAAATTTTTAACGTTCGAAATCCATTCCTTCCCCCTTTTTCGAGCATTTTATGTCATTATTCCAAGCATTATTTTCCCCGGTTAAACGCAAACGATTAATTTTTTAATTTATCGCATCATAACTAAGTGAAAGAATCAATATTTCTAGCAATGTGACGTCATCCCAAGTAACTGTTTTAAGCTTGGTTTTCTTCGGTTAAAAGCAGGAGATTAAAATTTTCAATTTATCACATAATAAATAGGTGAAAATGATACTTTTTTTTATCATGACGTCATTCCTTTAAATATCTGATTTATTCATTTCTTATTTTATATTATTTAAACATCGTCTGCGTAGTATCCATTCGATTTGACCTGGAAATTGAGATATAAATTGACTCACTTTCATTTCTATGTGATGAAATTATAGAATTTTATATAAGAACTTATTTTAAATTTAATTCTTAGTTAATTTTTACGTTACAATGAAATGTTTATCAACAATATTCTAACAACAAAAAGTACAAATTTCAGTGACTCTCATGGGCAAATAAAAACCTATCATTTTATATAGTTATCTTCATATTCATATGGTTGTCGGTATGAATGTGCGTTTCTGTTTCATACAAAACTATGTGGTTTGTCATAAATTTCCTTAATTTTGGACAACATTTATTAATACCACCAAAATTAGAACTGTTGTTGTCAAAACTTCTGCTTACTATTCTACCACTTAATATGTCAAGATCTATTAACGTTGCTAATCAACGTACATAATATGGTAGTATAAAAATTGAATATTGTTATAATACGCTTATAATAGAAATATATAAATATGCCAATGACTGGAACTCTACTGTGACGAATTTAGAGAGTTATGCACGAAAAAAAATTCTTTGTTTAAAAGTAATACATTAAGTGACCGTAGCAAAGCACGGGCACATTTGCTAGTGTACTATAAAGAAGGCTTTTAGATATACGTTATGTATTTTATATTATCAAAGACAGGAGGAACATTGCTACTTGTTAATCCTCAAGTGAAAACAAAATAGGTTAATTCCAAACAATGTAATAAATAATATTTTTTGTGGGCGTAAAGCATACGGTCAAAGTGTCAGTAAGAATATCAAATTTCAATTTTAGAGCCTTACTAAACTCTAAAAATCTTAACTAGGACAGTCAATGTATCGATATATCGCAAAATATCGATATAAAGTGCTGCGTTGGAATATCGATATCCAAATTTTCAGATCGGCGATGCTTAACGATGTGAGACGAAAGCCGATATAGCTAAATTAAGTTTCTCCGCCGACCTCCGATAGAAAATCGTGTTTCCGATAGTCAAACTTAGGGCCGGTTTCACCAAAATCCTTTAAAACCTAACAATGATTAATCTCTGTTTAAACGGAGAATTGCGTCCCACCATTGGTTGGCTCCATAAGTTAATCGCACTTAGCCGTTAAACGACTTTGGTGAGACCGGCCCTTGAAATGTGCGATGAAATAACAACGTATATGCAATACCTGATCGCCGATTTATCTCTATATGGTAAGTTACTTCATCCCCCGACCCAGCTTACGCCATACGGGAAGTGAATCCTTGTCATCAAGATAGTAATACAAAACCAAGCAATTATAACCAATTACATATACAAATTCAAAAACCTAACCTGAAGCAAAACCGCCGAAAAAAATAATAATAAATATATATATATAAAAAAACTTCCTTTCCAGTATATCTGAACACTTATTCTCACCTTTTTTTTTTTCCTTTTTTTTTCTTTCCTTTTCTTATTTTTAATTATTACAACCATGTATAACACAAAATTAACCAACATTAATACAAAGTCAATTACATAAAATATTAATAAACAATTGAACCAAATATAACATAGTTCTGATTAAATACTAATCCAAAACAGTACGCAAATTACAAAAACAACAAGCCAGATCCAATAAAACATGAATAACACCATTACAATAAAGAACAATTTAAACAATTTAACAAACCAAACCAAATAAAGCAAATCACAAAAATAACCATATCAATCCAAGGATTTTTCAACAAAAAATTGGGGGGGGCGGCGGGAGGTGGGAGTTGTAGCAGAGGGGGGGGGGGGGGGGGGGGACGACGGGGAGTGGTGGGGGGGGGGGGGGCGGGGAGAAGGGGAGGGGGGTGAAGGGGGGCGGGGGGGGGCGGTGGTCAAGGGGCTGGGGGGGGGGAGGTGGGGGTAGTGGGCGGGATGGGTTAGTTGGGGGTGGGGTGGGGAGGGGGGGGGGGGGGGGAGAATTACAAAGATTAATAATATCAACGTAAACAAAATTTTTAGGAAAATAACGTATTCTTATATCTTTAACTAATTCACAATAATAAATAATATGATCAATTGTACCAACATCCTTTTGGCACCAACATAACAAAGGTTTATTAAAAACTCTATATGGTAAAGTTGTTTTTCCAGCAGCGGAATTTGAAAGGCATTATATGAAAATTTGACCAGTAAGACACATATAGTTGGACTTAATTACTGAACACAGAACTACATTACTGCCCAAAATGCAGAGCTACTTTTTTTTTGTCACAAAATAAAAACTATTTTCAAGTATTTTCTTCCATATTATTACTTAAGTTCACATAGAATAAAATTTAGATGCTTGTCTATATTTCTTGATTCTTCATAAGACTTCATGGTGAATAATTTTTAACTAGTTTATAGAAGTAAAATACTTTTGAAAAATAATTTTTTCTCAAATGTTTTTATTTTAGGCATATTATATAGTGACATATTGTAATGAAGTTAAAAAAAACTATCCGAATGTAATTTCTTATACCAATCTGTTAATATACCAATCAATCACCATATAAAGCTGGTTATACATTGATTTTCGACATTGTAAAGTTTTAGTCTTAACAAAACAGTAATTACTATTACCCGTGGAAGAATACTGTCACAAAATGTGAACTTGTTGATGACTTTAATTACTAATAATAAATAAATGTGCAAACATTATTAAACGAAGTATATAACTTAGATCTTATCAGTATAACAGAGTGCGTAAGTCATTTTTTTAGTATAACCATTAGCAGTTCCTTCATTAAATGAAGCTCCTCATTTATGTGTTTAGCTTAGTTGAATAACTTTTTCTGTTTCATGCTAAACATCTGCATACCAGGAGTGGTCAACTTCTAAGTACGTAAGATTTACTTTTTCTCTTACTTACGTATCTTTTTTTTTTTTTTTTTTTTTTTTTTTCATCCCGTTATCATTTAAGTGGGGGGGGGGGTGTTTAAAGTAAATTTTAAATAGTATTTTAACATTTATCAAGTCTCTCGATGCCGTCTTTTGCTTGCCATTAATGCAATTATATTTTACTTCGTTTTGCACTTTTTATAGATACCATGGAAGTGTTGTGTTTATTTTAATTAATACTTTTGTGTTGATCAGGTGAGTAAGAAAAGCTGTTATTTAGTTTAACATATAAAGAGGGGGTACATGAAACTGGTAATGAGTAATGTTAAAAACATTGATTGGATTGAAGCGGTACGGTTCACTCTTTGCTTCATGAAGGTTAATAAGACCTGTTACAAAAATTTAATCATAACGTGGTTACCAGGGATAGGTAGGCAGTCTTCAACAAATCAAGAAAAAAAAAAGAAAAAGCTACTGAACTATAAACTTAAATGACTTTATAGTTTTCATACATTATGACTACACTGCGTCTGCGAGTTGATATTGTCTGTTATCGGTTGTAATCAACCACCATCGCTACGCGGTCGACCATCCTGATGTAGTCTTGTGGTGACCACAGTTTGTACACATATTTTTAATTGTAAATAGTTGCATTTTGTGATTCCTGATTAATGTTTACACGGGCTCTAAAAATTCGCAAGCTCTCGAGATTAGTGGCGATAAAAAAGAAGAAGGACTTCTACTCAGCACATGAGTTCCTGTGTACGCGACAGCTTCTTCTTTCCAGAGAAAATTACCATTTAAAAAATGAACGCTTTGAAGAGGGAAGAACGCCTGAACAAAACGACATGTTGAAGTTCAATGACCTAGAACCCTATTCGATAATTTTCCATAGTATAATAATATGTTACAAATGATATTTTTTTAACATCTTTAAGTAAAGCTCAAAGAGAGCCCAAGTACATACTGGTATAGTGCAAAATAATAGAAATACTCATTTCGAAATATGCCTTACTTCGACCATCTAATACAACAACAGTCCCCCATGTAGTGGCGGCGAATTGGAAGGTATCATATTATATAAGAGCAAGTTATTAAATTTATCAATTTATCACATAGGGCCGGTCTCACCAAAGTCGTTTAACTGCTAACTGCGATTAACTCATGGCGCCAACCAGTGGTGGGACGCAATTCTCCGTTTAAACAGAAATTCATTGCGGTTAGCCGTTAAACGACTGGTGAGACCGGCCCTATGTGATAAATTGATAAATTTAATAACTTGCTCTTATCTGGGGGAAATAGGGTTTGAAATAATGGAATTACATGCTCAAAAAGGGCGGAAGGGGTGTATTTCGAATGTTTTCGAACAATCTTTGAATTTTGCTAGACCTAACTCATCAAGAATCCAATATGGATGCCTCTACCCATTCCACGTCCAACGTTTCATAAATTCGAGGATAGACAGACAGATAACTTAGGCTATTATTATATATGGGATTGTGATAGCCCAGTAAAGGAACAGTTAATGTGCCAAGTTAACCCTCTAAGCGGTTCGCACGTACAAAGCTAAAGATGATGACTTCAAAGCATACAATTTTCGACCTCCAAAAACGCTCCGAAAATAGACGTAATGTACATTTTTGCCAGTGCTTTTCCTCATGGAGATTTGAGATAAGGGTCAGTCAATTGTTTAGAACTGCATTTTCACTGGCATTTCTTGAGATGCAACCCTACCGTGAACACAAAGACGCTGATAACTTTCATGGCTTTGTAAAAATTTTTTCGAAGTATTTCGTTTGCGGTAACAGATGTATCTCTAACAGCACCCCTTAAATATCTTGGATGACTTTCGTAAAAAAATATAAATAAGTCTCTCAAAGAATATTTCTATTTGTACTTTTAGAATCCGTCATTTCTTATGGGATAATATTCGAAACTTGACGAGCTTTATGTGTATTAAAAATTAACAATCTATAATATCTATTTATATATATATTTATAACCGGAAATAAAGGGACAATAACGAGAGTGGGTTTTCCATATTCCATTCTAGTCGACAAAGGGTGAAGATAAAAATCATAGAACTCTTTGGCCACTGACATTAGCGTATTTTGGAGAATTTTTTTCTAGATGTGTTCCACTCGGAGGGTTAATTACTAAGCACAGCCCTTAACTACGCAACTTTCAACTATTCCCCAACTGAAATATTTTATTTGCTGTAATATCTCTTACTAAAAATACTTTAGAGAACATTATTATTTTAGCTAAAAAAGAAAGAATTTCTTATGTATTTCAAAATATAATCCCTCTTTCACAAAGAAATTTTTTTTTTCTAAGTCCAGGACCCTGTCAGGGAACGGTCATGAGTGACAAAGGCAGGACCAACTAACACCTGAACTACGGAACACACAACTATACCCTGACCAGAAAATCTTTATTATATATCATATAGCAAGTAGAGTTGTGAGCAGTGGAAAAAACCAACACCTCCTAAAGAATTTAGACACCTCTTTTAGGAGGTGTTGTTTAAACCCGGGAAAAAAACCGGGTTTTTTGGGAAGAGAATTTTGAAAATTTCCAAAACATGGGAATTTTGAAGTCGCCAATTCCTATGGCACAAGGAGAACCACCATTTATTTCTATCTTTGTTGTGTACCTCAAAAGTTGATATTTTCTCAAAATTTAACTATATGCTATGGAAAAAAATTGAATAATTAAGATTAACTAACTATATTTGGCAAGGTATCATGTTTAGCATGAAAGTATGAGTATATTTTTTCCTTTAAGAAATATCCAATATTTTTATTGTTACATAAATATTAGGCAATAATCTGTAGTGTTACAAAACCCATAAATCATTATTTTTCTTGCATAACATCTAACCCTCTCTCTCTCTCTCTCTCTCTATATATATATATATATATATATATATATTATATATATATATATATATATATATATATATATATAATGTATGTGTGTGTAGGAATTGGACACAAAATGCAACAGTGTCATTTGATTACACCTTTAAACGATATATGCATTACAAAAAATAATAAACTGCTATTTTAAATTTAAAGATGTTTATTTTTATATTATAAAAGGAGGGGGAAAAGTTTAGCATAAAGCAATTTACATAATAAATAATCACCAAAAATAATGTATATAATTATTATATTAGCAATTAAAATTTATGCAACCAGTTACTTGTTTGATAAGACTAACAGGGTAATTAATTACATAAGTACTACTACTACAAATTCATTTAAATGTTCATTGCTATTATTTCTTGAATATATATATATATATATATATATATATATATATATATATATATATATATATATATGTATATATATAGCCAAAAGTAAAAAAGAAATCTTTTAGAAATAATATGCTAATTCTTAAATAGTCACTGTTGAAAAAATAAGTGTAAACATTATTAAAATGATTTCTTCCCAAAATTCCGGGTTTTTTACATCTCTAATAGCAAGTAATAAAAATATGTATATATATATATATATATATATATATATATATTGCCAAAAGTAAAAAAAAAAATCTTTTAGAAATAATATGCTAATTCTTAAATAGCCACTGTTGAAAAAATAAATGTAAACATTGTTAAAATGATTTCTTTCCAAAATTCCGGGTTTTTTACACCTCTAATAGCAAGTAATAAAAATATGTATATATATATATATATATATATATATATATATATATATATATATATATATATATATATATATATATATATATATATATATATATTGCCAAAAGTAAAAAAAAAAATCTTTTAGAAATAATATGCTAATTCTTAAATAGCCACTGTTGAAAAAATAAATGTAAACATTGTTAAAATGATTTCTTCCCGAAATTCCGGGTTTATTTCCCAAAATTCCCGGGTTTATTCCTACCTCTTCAAAATTCCGGGTTTTTTACATCTCTAATAGCAAGTAATAAAAATATGAACGTTTCCAGCGCACATGTATACTGTACAAGTTGGCAGTTTTTCTACTTTAACTGTGATGTGCCTGTAAAGGAACGGCGAAGAATCACCTGTTATCTATTAAACTTAGACCTTAACTAAGGAAGACTCAACTATTCCTCAACTAAAATAGTGAAATTGCTGTAATATTAAAAAAAAATTCTTTATACAATGTAAGGAATTTGAACCCCACGACCAGTGTTTCGCATATGTGTGCCCTTCTTGATAGCTGCAAAATCGCCCTCATTGACCCTTTCCACCTTGCGTTCCTTCAGGAATAAGGAGCAGGCCGGCTAAGGGGGGCTGATAAGGTTTTTCGGATGTGTCGCTTGTTTGTTTTGTAGGGCATCTGAAAAGAAGGTTGTGCTCTAATCGGAAGGGCTCAAGTTTCCAAAAGCTGACCCCCCGAAAGAGGGGAGAGAAGATCTGCAAGAGAGCAGTTGGATGTAAACGGTTTTTATATTTTTTTGTTTTACAAAGAACATTTCTTTTCGTATGTTGGCGAATCAGTGAATAGTCATGAATACCAAAGGTAGTATCAGGTAACACCTATACTACGGAACCCACATCTATAACCTAACAAGAATATCTTCATTATTGTATATCGTATAAGAAGTAATAAAAATATTAACTTTTCAAGGGCACATATATGTCGTAAACGGTTGACAATTTATTTCACTATTAATTTCATGTCCCAGTAAATGAACTGTGAAGTGTGTCAAGTTGAATATTAAACATAGGCCTTCAATAACGAACTTTCAATGCTCCAATGATATACTTTATGTGCTGTAATTTTTTTTCTTTTTTTTTTACAAAATTACGTCATAGAATATTATTTTTTTAATTAAGAAAGAAAGATCCTTTTACATTTTTCAAATTGTAATTTGTTTATTCTACTTTATTCTACTTTAAATTTCATGTCCCAGTAAAAGAACTGTGAAGTGTGTCAAGTTAAATATTAAACATAGGCCTTAAATAACGAACTTTCAATGCCCCAATGATATACTTTATGTGCTGTGATTTTTTTTAAACAAAATTACGTTATACAATATTACACTCATGTCCATAAATTAAGGATAATTATTTGGTTTGGTTTGGACACTACGATCTACTGTTTTGCACACGGGGGCTAATGAGACCGGGACCTACTGTTTAAAGCCGATTCTAAGGATAATGAAGTTCAGGCAACGAAAGAGACAAAAGCAAAACAAATTTGACTTATTTGTAAAGTCTATTTATTAAACAAAAGGCAAAGAGCAAAAAAGATGCTATATGTTTGACATAATTAATAAAAATTGCGATTTTTACTCCCTGGAGCAAATTTCAAAAAAGAACCTATTTACAGAAAACAGTATAACATGGTTAGTATGATGGTTAATACGGAGTATGTCTCCCGGACGATGCAATACAAGCGTTACAATGCCTACGCATGCTGAGTATCAGATTATCAATCTGATCTTGGGGAAAATTACACCACTCATCAAGCAATGCCCTCCGAAGTTCCGATAGACAGTTGGGAGGGGGTTGACGGGCTGCAATTCGTCGGCCAAGCATGTCCCACACATGCTCTATTGGATTCAAGTCCGGTGAGTATGCTGGCCAATCCATACGGCTGATATCCTCCGATTGAAGGCATTCGTCTACAATATTTGCACTGTGAGGTCGGGCGTTGTCATCCCTATACAGAAATTCAGGACCCATGGCACCCCGAAACAAACGTACATGTTGTTCCAGAATGACATCCCGATAGATGTGGCCTGTCATCGTTACACTCTGAACATGCAGGTCAGTTCTGGAACCAAGAATAATTCCTCCCCAAACGAGCCATCCTACACCACCGTAACGGTGTCTTTCAATGGTGTTCTCTTGGTGGTAACGGGTACCTGGCGCTCTCCATATGAAAGTCCGGCGAGAATCAGAATGTAAACTGAACCTGGACTCGTCGGAAAACATCACACAAGACCACTGTTGCGGTGTCCACAATGCATGCTCTCTAGCCCAGCATAATCGCAGGCGACAGTGAGTTGCGGTAAGGGGAACACATCTGACAGGCCTACGAGCATATAGACCAATGTTCCCTAAGCGTCTGTACATGGTCTGCCTTGAAACTGTCGTACCGGTAGCTGAAGAGAGCTGACGAGACAGGTCTGATGCTGTGCTCCGTCTGTTTCTTTTGGCAGTAACTGCCAAATACCGGTCATCATTCGGCATAGTAACTCGGGGGCGACCTGTGCTGTAACATCTACTCACATTACCATCATGTTTGAATCGTTGCCAAAGCCTGGAGATGACACTCTGGGCGATTCCAAGTTCCTCGGATACTTCCAGCTGGGTACGTCCACATTCCAGTCGTCCGATAATTCTACCACGTAAAAAATCATCCAAATGCTTCCTTTGTGCCATAACTATGCGGTTATTGCACTGAAAGGCTTTTAAAGCGCTTGTGAACAATTTTACTTCTTTGCTACCATTCCTTATATACCCCTTTTATACACTCTCGTCATCGTGACGTACTATCCGCGCCATCTGGTGGTTTCCTGCAATTTGCATATTCTTCTTCAAGATGTGTGTGATAATTCTACAGGTGAAATTTTTATTTTAGAGGTCAATTTCTGTGTGATTCTGAATTATCCTTAATTTATGGACATGAGTGTATTTTTTTAACTAAGAAAGAAAGATTATCTTACATTTTTCAACTTGTAATCTCTTTTTCACAAAGGATATTTTTTTTAAGTTGTAGACCCTATCAGGAAACGGTCGGGCGTGTCAAAGACAGGATCAAATAACACATGAATTATGGAACTCACAACACTTCCCAGACAAAAAATTATACATTATTATATATTATGTAACACCTAATAAAAATATAAATTTTCCCAGTACTCATGCATTTTGTAAACGGTTGAAAATTAGTTATACTTTAATTGTGAAGTTCCAGTAATGGAGAGGTTTAGAGGATTAAGTTAATTATCAAACATACACCTTAACTAAAGAACTGTCAACTATACCCTTACTTAAATACAATAACTGCTGTAATATTTTTTAAAAATTTTATTATACAATATTATATTTTCACATAAGAATAAACCTAAGAATTTTTTACCCTTTTCAAAGAAGATAGTATTTCCATATGTTGCTCAACCCGTCAGGAAACGGCCATGAATACCAAAGGAACGATCGAGTATTTCCTGATCTATGAAACTCACAACTCTACAAAAACAAAAAAAATCTTTATTATTATATATCATATAACAAGTAATTAAAATATTAACTTTTCCATTACTCATGCATCTTACAAACGATTAACAATTTGTTCTACTTTAATTGTCATTTTTCTCAGTAATGAAACGGTTAATAGTGTCAAATTAATTATGAAACATAGACTTTAACTAAGGAACTCTCAACTACTGTCGTAGTGAATTACTTTATTTATTGTAATACATTTTACAAAACTTCTTTATAATATATTATTTTTTTACATAAGAAAGAAAAATTTCCTTACCTTTTTCAAAGTTTAATCTCTTTTTCACAAAGGAAATTTGGGAAAGTTTTGAAAGTTGGAAACCCTGCCAGGAAACGGTCGGAAGTGCCAAAGGCAGGATCAAATAACACATGCACTATTTAACTGACAACTCTTCCATGACAAGAAATTCTTAATTATTATATATTATATAACAATAAAAATATTAATTTTCCCAGTGCTCATGCATTTTGTAATCTGACAATTTCTTATAATTTAATTGTTAAGTCCAATTAAGGGACTGTCAACTTAATTAACCTTTCACTTCAACTGAGGACGTCTACATTATTCTAACACAACTGAAATACATTAATTATTGTAATTTTTTTTATAAAATTTTTATATACAATATTTTACTGTAACCTAAAAATAAGATAATTTCTTAACTTTATAAAATTATATGGGTTTGTTTACAAAATAAAATTTTTCTTACATTAGGTACCCTGCCAGGGAATGGCCATAAATGCAAAATTGAGTAAAACCTCAGCTACGGAACTCACAACTCTACCATAATAACAAAATCTCCATTTTTATATATCATATATCAAGTAATAAAAACTCTTACTTTTCCAGAGCACATGAATCTTGTAAATGGTTGGCAATTTATTCTACTTTAATTGTGATGTCTCAGTAATGGAACGGTTAAGATTGTCAAGTTAATCAATAAATATTTAGCTTAACTAAAGAACTCTTAACTATTGCCCTAACAAAAACACGTTATTTTCTGTAATATTTATTTAAAAAATTCCTTAATGGTACATTATATTTTTATATAAGAAAGATATTCTTACCTTTTTTAAAGGTTAAACTCTTCTTCACAAATAATCTTTTTTTCTGGGCCTGTCAGGGAAAGATCAAGAGTGCCAGAGCCAGGAAATTCTTTAATATTATACATTATATAAGAAGTTATATATATATATATATATATATATATATATATATATATATATATATATATATATATATATATATATATATATATATATGTAATATATCAAAATTATTTAACTTTAATATTTCTTCAAAAGACTCCTCTCTCCAATTTTAATTCACTTAAATATCTTTACCAGCCTGTAAATGGTTTAATCAACGGAGTAATTTCCACTTAACATTCCTTTCTGTCCTAAAACTGTAAACTTTCTGTCTATGCAGCAGTTTCCCAGATGTTGGTGGAACTTTTTTTCGCGTTTTGCTGATATTGCAATCAATTCGCTTATTAAGCTGTTTTTGTTGTGGGAAAATTCTTGTTGTCAGCGCTCTTGGGTGTACATGTGTCAGAGCAGAGTGAACTCTGTGGCTTTTGATTGTATATTGTCCAGAAGGATAGATGTGTGGTGTTGCCGCTCTGAAATAAAGCTTTAAAATTATACTTCTGAGTTCTCTTAAATATGAAGCCCGACTGCATTCTCATTACTTATAGCTGTTGAGCTTTCTTCTTGTGAAGGAGTGATATAAAAAATGGATTACATATATATATATATATATATATATATATATATATGTAATCAGGAAACGGTCAGGAAACGGTCGAGAGCACCGCAGGAAGGATTATATAGCACCTTAACTACGGAACTCCCAACTGTTTCCTGACAATAAATTCTTCATTATTTATTGTTCTATAACATGTTAAAAAAATAAACTTTTCTAGTACTCCTGAATCTTGTAAACGGTTCACAATTTTTTCTACATTAATTATTGAAGTACCAGTAATAGAAGTGTATATATATTAACTTTAACACTATACATGCATCTTGTAATCTTTGACAATTTGATCAACTTTAATTGTGAATTTTCAGTCAAGAAACGGCTATGGGAGACAAATTATTTATTAAACATAGATCTCAACTGAGAAACTCTCAACTATTCCCCAAATGAAAGACTTTATATGCTGTAATGCTTTTCTTAAATTTCTTTATATATTATTATATTTTATCCTCAGCATAAACTAATTTCTCACCTTTATAAAACTATATATACATATATATATATATATATATATATATATATATATATATATATATATATATATATATATATATATATTAACAAAATACAATTTTTTTATCTATTGGGGACTTTCACAAGGAATGACAATGGAAGAAACAAGTAAAACCTCAATTATGCAACTCACAACTCTCCTTAAAAAAAATTTCATTTTTATATATATCATATCACAACTGGTAAACAAAATAAACTTTCCCAGTACACAGGCATCTTGTACACGGTTAAAAATCGTTGTAATTTAATTCTGCATTCCTAGTTAAGATAGAGTTAACAGTAAATTATTAAACTATCAGAGTTCTTAACTAAAAAACTCTCAAATATTTCCCTAGTGAAATATTTTATTTCCTTTAATATATTTTACTAAATAACTTCAAAAAAAATTATTTTCTTTACGGGAGAAAGAAAGACATTCTTACGTTATAAAGTTTTATTTCTTTTTCAAAAATTAATTTATTTTCTAAATGAGAAAACAGCTGGAAGTGACAAATTAAGGATCAAGTAACACCTGAACTATGGAAGTCACAAATCTTCATTGACAAGAAACTTTTCAATATTATACATTATATAAAAAGTAATAAAAATATAAACTTTCTCAGTATTCCTGACTCTTGTAAACGATTCAAATTTTGTACTTCATTCATTGTGAAGTACTAGTAATGGAAGTTATAAGATAGTCAAATTAATTATCAAACATGGGCCTTAAGTAAAAAACTTTTAAATATTTACATAATAAATTACTTTATATCCTATAATATTTTTTACAAAATTACTTCATACAATATTAGCTTTTAAATAAGAAAGAATATCTTACCGTTATCAACATTTCATCTCTTTTTCACGAAGTAAATCTTTTTCTAAGTTGCAGAGATAACACCTAAACTATAAATTCCAATAGAGGTACGGATCACAGTGCCAAAGTATTCATTAGACATAGTCCTAAACTGAGAAACAGTCTATTATTCTCCAACTGAAATACGTTTCTTCCCGTAATATTTTGTTATAAAACTTAATTGTACAATATTATGCTTTGTCATAAGAATGAAAGTATATCTTACGTTTCATACTAGTCTTGCATCTTGTAAACGATTCACAATTTGTTCTATTTAAAAAGGGCAGTGACAGTGATGAAAGCGTGAAGAGTGTCATATTAATTATTAAACTTAGACCTTAAATCATTTATTCTTAAATATTGCCCTACTAATATAGCTTATTTTATGTAATATTATTTACAAAATTACTTCATACAATAACATTTTTTATATAAGAAAAAATTTTCCATACCTTTATCAGCATTTCATCTCTTTTTCGTGATGTAAATGTATTTTTAAGCTGGAGACACTGTCAGGAAACGGTCGAGAGCACCACATGAAGGAATACATAACACCTTAAATGCGGAACTCCCAACTGTTTCCTGAATATCAATTCTTCATTATTTATTGTTCTATAAAATGTTAAAAAAAATAAACTTTTCTAGTACTCCTGAATCTTGTAAACGGTTCACAATTTTTTCTACATTAATTATTGAAGTAGAAGTAATAGAAGTGTTAGGAGAGTCTAATTAATTATTAAACATGGACTGTAAGTAAGGTACTCTTAAATATATCCATAATAAAAAACTTTATTTGCTGTAATATATTTTTACAAAGATACTTTATACAATATTACTTTTTAATTAAGAGAGAAATATTATCTTACAATTATCAATATTTCATCTTTTATGTACGAAGCAAATCTTGTTCTACGTTGGATTCCATGGAAAGGAATACTGGGTAGTACCGAAGACAGGAACAGATATCACTTGAATCATAAAACTCCAACTTCTTTCCTGAGAAGAAATTCGTTATTATTATACATTCTAAAACAATTAGTAAAAATATTAACTTTGCAAGTACTCATGCATCCTGTAAGCAGTTTATAATTTCATCTACTTTGATCTGCAGTCCTTGTGGTGGAAAGTTTAAGACTGTAAAATAGTTTATTACACATTGACCTTAACGAAAGTCTTTGCGCTATTGACCTACTATAATATTTTATTTACGGTTATATTTTTTTAGAAAATTACTTCATTTAACGTTATATTTTTAAATAAGAAAGAAAGATATTCTTACCTTTTTTAATCTTTAATTTTTTTTTTTTCACAGCGAAAATTTTTTTATGTTGTAAACACTGTCAGAGAACAGTCGGGAATCTCACAGCTACATCAAACAACATCTCAACTATGGCACTCATAACTCTTCCCTGACAAGAAATTCTTCATTATTATATAATACATAAGAGTAAAAAATATTTACATTCGATGAAGTCATGCATCTGGAAAACGGTTATTAAATTTTTCTACTTTAATTTTCAAATTGTAATAGAGGTACGGGTCAGAGTGCCAAGGTATTCATTAGATATAGTCCTAAACTGAGAAACAGTCTATTATTCTCCAACTGAAATACATTTCTTCGTAATATTTTGTTATAAAACTTAATTGTACAATATTATGCTTTGTCATAAGAATGAAAGTATATCTTACGTTTCATACTAGTCTTGCATCTTGTAAACGATTCACAATTTGTTCTATTTAAAAAGGGCAGTGACAGTGATGAAAGCGTGAAGAGTGTCATATTAATTATTAAACTTAGACCTTAAATCCTTAATTCTTAAATATTGCCCTACTAATATAGCTTATTTTATGTAATATTATTTACAAAATTACTTCATACAATAACATTTTTTATATAAGAAAAAATTTTCCATACATTTATCAGCATTTCATCTCTTTTTCGTGATGTAAATGTATTTTTAAGCTGGAGACACTGTCAGGAAACGGTCGAGAGCACCACATGAAGGAATACATAACACCTTAAATGCGGAACTCCCAACTGTTTCCTGACAATCAATTCTTCATTATTTATTGTTCTATAAAATGTTAAAAAAAATAAACTTTTCTAGTACTCCTGAATCTTGTAAACGGTTCACAATTTTTTCTACATTAATTATTGAAGTAGAAGTAATAGAAGTGTTAGGAGAGTCTAATTAATTATTAAACATGGGCAGTAAGTAAGGTACTCTTAAATATATCCATAATAAAAAACTTTATTTGCTGTAATATATTTTTACAAAGATACTTTATACAATATTACTTTTTAATTAAGAGAGAAATATTATCTTACAATTATCAATATTTCATCTTTTATGTACGAAGCAAATCTTGTTCTACGTTGGATTCCATGGAAAGGAATACTGGGTAGTACCGAAGACAGGAACAGATATCACTTGAATCATAAAACTCCAACTTCTTTCCTGAGAAGAAATTCGTTATTATTATACATTCTAAAACAATTAGTAAAAATATTAACTTTGCAAGTACTCATGCATCCTGTAAGCAGTTTATAATTTCATCTACTTTGATCTGCAGTCCTTGTGGTGGAAAGTTTAAGACTGTAAAATAGTTTATTACACATTGACCTTAACGAAAGTCTTTGCGCTATTGACCTACTATAATATTTTATTTACGGTTATAGTTTTTATAAAATTACTTCATTTAACGTTATATTTTTAAATAAGAAAGAAAGATATTCTTACCTTTTTTAATCTTTAATTTTTTTTTTCACAGCGAAAATTTTTTTATGTTGTAAACACTGTCAGAGAACAGTCGGGAATCTCACAGCTACATCAAACAACATCTCAACTATGGCACTCATAACTCTTCCCTGACAAGAAATTCTTCATTATTATATAATACATAAGAGTAAAAAATATTTACATTCGATGAAGTCATGCATCTGGAAAACGGTTATTAAATTTTTCTACTTTAATTTTCAAATTGTAATAGAGGTACGGGTCAGAGTGCCAAGGTATTCATTAGACATAGTCCTAAACTGAGAAACAGTCTATTATTCTCCAACTGAAATACATTTCTTCGTAATATTTTGTTATAAAACTTAATTGTACAATATTATGCTTTGTCATAAGAATGAAAGTATATCTTACGTTTCATACTAGTCTTGCATCTTGTAAACGATTCACAATTTGTTCTATTTAAAAAGGGCAGTGACAGTGATGAAAGCGTGAAGAGTGTCATATTAATTATTAAACTTAGACCTTAAATCATTTATTCTTAAATATTGCCCTACTAATATAGCTTATTTTATGTAATATTATTTACTAAATTACTTCATACAATAACATTTTTTATATAAGAAAAAATTTTCCATACCTTTATCAGCATTTCATCTCTTTTTCGTGATGTAAATGTATTTTTAAGCTGGAGACACTGTCAGGAAACGGTCGAGAGCACCACATGAAGGAATACATAACACCTTAAATGCGGAACTCCCAACTGTTTCCTGACAATCAATTCTTCATTATTTATTGTTCTATAAAATGTTAAAAAAAATAAAATTTTCTAGTACTCCTGAATCTTGTAAACGGTTCACAATTTTTTCTACATTAATTATTGAAGTAGAAGTAATAGAAGTGTTAGGAGAGTCTAATTAATTATTAAACATGGGCAGTAAGTAAGGTACTCTTAAAATATATCCATAATAAAAAACTTTATTTGCTGTAATATATTTTTACAAAGATACTTTATACAATATTACTTTTTAATTAAGAGAGAAATATTATCTTACAATTATCAATATTTCATCTTTTATGTACGAAGCAAAACTTGTTCTACGTTGGATTCCATGGAAAGGAATACTGGGTAGTACCGAAGACAGGAACAGATATCACTTGAATCATAAAACTCCAACTTCTTTCCTGAGAAGAAATTCGTTATTATTATACATTCTAAAACAATTAGTAAAAATATTAATTTTGCAAGTACTCATGCATCCTGTAAGCAGTTTATAATTTCATCTACTTTGATCTGCAGTCCTTGTGGTGGAAAGTTTAAGACTATAAAATAGTTTATTACACATTGACCTTAACGAAAGTCTTTGCGCTATTGACCTACTATAATATCTTATTTACGGTTATAGTTTTTATAAAATTACTTCATTTAACGTTATATTTTTAAATAAGAAAGAAAGATATTCTTACCTTTTTTAATCTTTAATTTTTTTTTCACAGCGAAAATTTTTTTATGTGGTAAACACTGTCAGAGAACAGTCGGGAATCTCACAGCTACATCAAACAACATCTCAACTATGGCACTCATAACTCTTCCCTGACAAGAAATTCTTCATTATTATATAATACATAAGAGTAAAAAGTATTTACATTCGATGAAGTCATGCATCTGGAAAACGGTTATTAAATTTTTCTACTTTAATTTTCAAATTATAATAGAGGTACGGGTCAGAGTGCCAAGGTATTCATTAGACATAGTCCTAAACTGAGAAACAGTCTATTATTCTCCAACTGAAATACATTTCTTCCCGTAATATTTTGTTATAAAACTTAATTGTACAATATTATGCTTTGTCATAAGAATGAAAGTATATCTTACGTTTCATACTAGTCTTGCATCTTGTAAACGATTCACAATTTGTTCTATTTAAAAAGGGCAGTGACAGTGATGAAAGCGTGAAGAGTGTCATATTAATTATTAAACTTAGACCTTAAATCATTTATTCTTAAATATTGCCCTACTAATATAGCTTATTTTATGTAATATTATTTACAAAATTACTTCATACAATAACATTTTTTATATAAGAAAAAATTTTCCATACCTTTATCAGCATTTCATCTCTTTTTCGTGATGTAAATGTATTTTTAAGCTGGAGACACTGTCAGGAAACGGTCGAGAGCACCACATGAAGGAATACATAACACCTTAAATGCGGAACTCCCAACTGTTTCCTGACAATAAATTCTTCATTATTTATTGTTCTATAACATGTTAAAAAAAATAAAATTTTCTAGTACTCCTGAATCTTGTAAACGGTTCACAATTTTTTCTACATTAATTATTGAAGTAGAAGTAATAGAAGTGTTAGGAGAGTCTAATTAATTATTAAACATGGACTGTAAGTAAGGTACTCTTAAATATATCCATAATAAAAAACTTTATTTGCTGTAATATATTTTTACAAAGATACTTTATACAATATTACTTTTTAATTAAGAGAGAAATATTATCTTACAATTATCAATATTTCATCTTTTATGTACGAAGCAAATCTTGTTCTACGTTGGATTCCATGGAAAGGAATACTGGGTAGTACCGAAGACAGGAACAGATATCACTTGAATCATAAAACTCCAACTTCTTTCCTGAGAAGAAATTCGTTATTATTATACATTCTAAAACAATTAGTAAAAATATTAATTTTGCAAGTACTCATGCATCCTGTAAGCAGTTTATAATTTCATCTACTTTGATCTGCAGTCCTTGTGGTGGAAAGTTTAAGACTATAAAATAGTTTATTACACATTGACCTTAACGAAAGTCTTTGCGCTATTGACCTACTATAATATCTTATTTACGGTTATAGTTTTTTTAAAATTACTTCATTTAACGTTATATTTTTAAATAAGAAAGAAAGATATTCTTACCTTTTTTAATCTTTAATTTTTTTTTCACAGCGAAAATTTTTTTATGTGGTAAACACTGTCAGAGAACAGTCGGGAATCTCACAGCTACATCAAACAACATCTCAACTATGGCACTCATAACTCTTCCCTGACAAGAAATTCTTCATTATTATATAATACATAAGAGTAAAAAGTATTTACATTCGATGAAGTCATGCATCTGGAAAACGGTTATTAAATTTTTCTACTTTAATTTTCAAATTGTAATAGAGGTACGGGTCAGAGTGCCAAGGTATTCATTAGACATAGTCCTAAACTGAGAAACAGTCTATTATTCTCCAACTGAAATACATTTCTTCGTAATATTTTGTTATAAAACTTAATTGTACAATATTATGCTTTGTCATAAGAATGAAAGTATATCTTACGTTTCATACTAGTCTTGCATCTTGTAAACGATTCACAATTTGTTCTATTTAAAAAGGGCAGTGACAGTGATGAAAGCGTGAAGAGTGTCATATTAATTATTAAACTTAGACCTTAAATCATTTATTCTTAAATATTGCCCTACTAATATAGCTTATTTTATGTAATATTATTTACTAAATTACTTCATACAATAACATTTTTTATATAAGAAAAAATTTTCCATACCTTTATCAGCATTTCATCTCTTTTTCGTGATGTAAATGTATTTTTAAGCAGGAGACACTGTCAGGAAACGGTCGAGAGCACCACATGAAGGAATACATAACACCTTAAATGCGGAACTCCCAACTGTTTCCTGACAATAAATTCTTCATTATTTATTGTTCTATAACATGTTAAAAAAAATAAACTTTTCTAGCACTCCTGAATCTTGTAAACGGTTCACAATTTTTTCTACATTAATTATTGAAGTAGAAGTAATAGAAGTGTTAGGAGAGTCTAATTAATTATTAAACATGGACTGTAAGTAAGGTACTCTTAAATATATCCATAATAAAAAACTTTATTTGCTGTAATATATTTTTACAAAGATACTTTATACAATATTACTTTTTAATTAAGAGAGAAATATTATCTTACAATTATCAATATTTCATCTTTTATGTACGAAGCAAATCTTGTTCTACGTTGGATTCCATGGAAAGGAATACTGGGTAGTACCGAAGACAGGAACAGATATCACTTGAATCATAAAACTCCAACTTCTTTCCTGAGAAGAAATTCGTTATTATTATACATTCTAAAACAATTAGTAAAAATATTAATTTTGCAAGTACTCATGCATCCTGTAAGCAGTTTATAATTTCATCTACTTTGATCTGCAGTCCTTGTGGTGGAAAGTTTAAGACTATAAAATAGTTTATTACACATTGACCTTAACGAAAGTCTTTGCGCTATTGACCTACTATAATATCTTATTTACGGTTATAGTTTTTATAAAATTACTTCATTTAACGTTATATTTTTAAATAAGAAAGAAAGATATTCTTACCTTTTTTAATCTTTAATTTTTTTTTCACAGCGAAAATTTTTTTATGTGGTAAACACTGTCAGAGAACAGTCGGGAATCTCACAGCTACATCAAACAACATCTCAACTATGGCACTCATAACTCTTCCCTGACAAGAAATTCTTCATTATTATATAATACATAAGAGTAAAAAGTATTTACATTCGATGAAGTCATGCATCTGGAAAACGGTTATTAAATTTTTCTACTTTAATTTTCAAATTATAATAGAGGTACGGGTCAGAGTGCCAAGGTATTCATTAGACATAGTCCTAAACTGAGAAACAGTCTATTATTCTCCAACTGAAATACATTTCTTCCCGTAATATTTTGTTATAAAACTTAATTGTACAATATTATGCTTTGTCATAAGAATGAAAGTATATCTTACGTTTCATACTAGTCTTGCATCTTGTAAACGATTCACAATTTGTTCTATTTAAAAAGGGCAGTGACAGTGATGAAAGCGTGAAGAGTGTCATATTAATTATTAAACTTAGACCTTAAATCATTTATTCTTAAATATTGCCCTACTAATATAGCTTATTTTATGTAATATTATTTACAAAATTACTTCATACAATAACATTTTTTATATAAGAAAAAATTTTCCATACCTTTATCAGCATTTCATCTCTTTTTCGTGATGTAAATGTATTTTTAAGCTGGAGACACTGTCAGGAAACGGTCGAGAGCACCACATGAAGGAATACATAACACCTTAAATGCGGAACTCCCAACTGTTTCCTGACAATCAATTCTTCATTATTTATTGTTCTATAACATGTTAAAAAAATAAACTTTTCTAGTACTCCTGAATCTTGTAAACGGTTCACAATTTTTTCTACATTAATTATTGAAGTAGAAGTAATAGAAGTGTTAGGAGAGTCTAATTAATTATTAAACATGGACTGTAAGTAAGGTACTCTTAAATATATCCATAATAAAAAACTTTATTTGCTGTAATATATTTTTACAAAGATACTTTATACAATATTACTTTTTAATTAAGAGAGAAATATTATCTTACAATTATCAATATTTCATCTTTTATGTACGAAGCAAAACTTGTTCTACGTTGGATTCCATGGAAAGGAATACTGGGTAGTACCGAAGACAGGAACAGATATCACTTGAATCATAAAACTCCAACTTCTTTCCTGAGAAGAAATTCGTTATTATTATACATTCTAAAACAATTAGTAAAAATATTAACTTTGCAAGTACTCATGCATCCTGTAAGCAGTTTATAATTTCATCTACTTTGATCTGCAGTCCTTGTGGTGGAAAGTTTAAGACTGTAAAATAGTTTATTACACATTGACCTTAACGAAAGTCTTTGCGCTATTGACCTACTATAATATTTTATTTACGGTTATATTTTTTTAGAAAATTACTTCATTTAACGTTATATTTTTAAATAAGAAAGAAAGATATTCTTACCTTTTTTAATCTTTAATTTTTTTTTTTTCACAGCGAAAATTTTTTTATGTTGTAAACACTGTCAGAGAACAGTCGGGAATCTCACAGCTACATCAAACAACATCTCAACTATGGCACTCATAACTCTTCCCTGACAAGAAATTCTTCATTATTATATAATACATAAGAGTAAAAAATATTTACATTCGATGAAGTCATGCATCTGGAAAACGGTTATTAAATTTTTCTACTTTAATTTTCAAATTGTAATAGAGGTACGGGTCAGAGTGCCAAGGTATTCATTAGACATAGTCCTAAACTGAGAAACAGTCTATTATTCTCCAACTGAAATACATTTCTTCCCGTAATATTTTGTTATAAAACTTAATTGTACAATATTATGCTTTGTCATAAGAATGAAAGTATATCTTACGTTTCATACTAGTCTTGCATCTTGTAAACGATTCACAATTTGTTCTATTTAAAAAGGGCAGTGACAGTGATGAAAGCGTGAAGAGTGTCATATTAATTATTAAACTTAGACCTTAAATCATTTATTCTTAAATATTGCCCTACTAATATAGCTTATTTTATGTAATATTATTTACAAAATTACTTCATACAATAACATTTTTTATATAAGAAAAAATTTTCCATACCTTTATCAGCATTTCATCTCTTTTTCGTGATGTAAATGTATTTTTAAGCTGGAGACACTGTCAGGAAACGGTCGAGAGCACCACATGAAGGAATACATAACACCTTAAATGCGGAACTCCCAACTGTTTCCTGACAATAAATTCTTCATTATTTATTGTTCTATAACATGTTAAAAAAAATAAACTTTTCTAGTAGTCCTGAATCTTGTAAACGGTTCACAATTTTTTCTACATTAATTATTGAAGTAGAAGTAATAGATGTGTTAGGAGAGTCTAATTAATTATTAAACATGGACTGTAAGTAAGGTACTCTTAAATATATCCATAATAAAAAACTTTATTTGCTGTAATATATTTTTACAAAGATACTTTATACAATATTACTTTTTAATTAAGAGAGAAATATTATCTTACAATTATCAATATTTCATCTTTTATGTACGAAGCAAATCTTGTTCTACGTTGGATTCCATGGAAAGGAATACTGGGTAGTACCGAAGACAGGAACAGATATCACTTGAATCATAAAACTCCAACTTCTTTCCTGAGAAGAAATTCGTTATTATTATACATTCTAAAACAATTAGTAAAAATATTAATTTTGCAAGTACTCATGCATCCTGTAAGCAGTTTATAATTTCATCTACTTTGATCTGCAGTCCTTGTGGTGGAAAGTTTAAGACTATAAAATAGTTTATTACACATTGACCTTAACGAAAGTCTTTGCGCTATTGACCTACTATAATATCTTATTTACGGTTATAGTTTTTATAAAATTACTTCATTTAACGTTATATTTTTAAATAAGAAAGAAAGATATTCTTACCTTTTTTAATCTTTAATTTTTTTTTCACAGCGAAAATTTTTTTATGTGGTAAACACTGTCAGAGAACAGTCGGGAATCTCACAGCTACATCAAACAACATCTCAACTATGGCACTCATAACTCTTCCCTGACAAGAAATTCTTCATTATTATATAATACATAAGAGTAAAAAGTATTTACATTCGATGAAGTCATGCATCTGGAAAACGGTTATTAAATTTTTCTACTTTAATTTTCAAATTATAATAGAGGTACGGGTCAGAGTGCCAAGGTATTCATTAGACATAGTCCTAAACTGAGAAACAGTCTATTATTCTCCAACTGAAATACATTTCTTCCCGTAATATTTTGTTATAAAACTTAATTGTACAATATTATGCTTTGTCATAAGAATGAAAGTATATCTTACGTTTCATACTAGTCTTGCATCTTGTAAACGATTCACAATTTGTTCTATTTAAAAAGGGCAGTGACAGTGATGAAAGCGTGAAGAGTGTCATATTAATTATTAAACTTAGACCTTAAATCATTTATTCTTAAATATTGCCCTACTAATATAGCTTATTTTATGTAATATTATTTACAAAATTACTTCATACAATAACACTTTTTATATAAGAAAAAATTTTCCATACCTTTATCAGCATTTCATCTCTTTTTCGTGATGTAAATGTATTTTTAAGCTGGAGACACTGTCAGGAAACGGTCGAGAGCACCACATGAAGGAATACATAACACCTTAAATGCGGAACTCCCAACTGTTTCCTGACAATAAATTCTTCATTATTTATTGTTCTATAACATGTTAAAAAAAATAAACTTTTCTAGTAGTCCTGAATCTTGTAAACGGTTCACAATTTTTTCTACATTAATTATTGAAGTAGAAGTAATAGATGTGTTAGGAGAGTCTAATTAATTATTAAACATGGACTGTAAGTAAGGTACTCTTAAATATATCCATAATAAAAAATTTTATATGCTGTAATATATTTTTACAAAGATACTTTATACAATATTACTTTTTAATTAAGAGAGAAATATTATCTTACAATTATCAATATTTCATCTTTTATGTACGAAGCAAATCTTGTTCTACGTTGGATTCCATGGAAAGGAATACTGGGTAGTACCGAAGACAGGAACAGATATCACTTGAATCATAAAACTCCAACTTCTTTCCTGAGAAGAAATTCGTTATTATTATACATTCTAAAACAATTAGTAAAAATATTAATTTTGCAAGTACTCATGCATCCTGTAAGCAGTTTATAATTTCATCTACTTTGATCTGCAGTCCTTGTGGTGGAAAGTTTAAGACTATAAAATAGTTTATTACACATTGACCTTAACGAAAGTCTTTGCGCTATTGACCTACTATAATATCTTATTTACGGTTATAGTTTTTATAAAATTACTTCATTTAACGTTATATTTTTAAATAAGAAAGAAAGATATTCTTACCTTTTTTAATCTTTAATTTTTTTTTCACAGCGAAAATTTTTTTATGTGGTAAACACTGTCAGAGAACAGTCGGGAATCTCACAGCTACATCAAACAACATCTCAACTATGGCACTCATAACTCTTCCCTGACAAGAAATTCTTCATTATTATATAATACATAAGAGTAAAAAGTATTTACATTCGATGAAGTCATGCATCTGGAAAACGGTTATTAAATTTTTCTACTTTAATTTTCAAATTATAATAGAGGTACGGGTCAGAGTGCCAAGGTATTCATTAGACATAGTCCTAAACTGAGAAACAGTCTATTATTCTCCAACTGAAATACATTTCTTCCCGTAATATTTTGTTATAAAACTTAATTGTACAATATTATGCTTTGTCATAAGAATGAAAGTATATCTTACGTTTCATACTAGTCTTGCATCTTGTAAACGATTCACAATTTGTTCTATTTAAAAAGGGCAGTGACAGTGATGAAAGCGTGAAGAGTGTCATATTAATTATTAAACTTAGACCTTAAATCATTTATTCTTAAATATTGCCCTACTAATATAGCTTATTTTATGTAATATTATTTACAAAATTACTTCATACAATAACAATTTTTTATATAAGAAAAAATTTTCCATACCTTTATCAGCATTTCATCTCTTTTTCGTGATGTAAATGTATTTTTAAGCTGGAGACACTGTCAGGAAACGGTCGAGAGCACCACATGAAGGAATACATAACACCTTAAATGCGGAACTCCCAACTGTTTCCTGACAATAAATTCTTCATTATTTATTGTTCTATAACATGTTAAAAAAAATAAACTTTTCTAGTAGTCCTGAATCTTGTAAACGGTTCACAATTTTTTCTACATTAATTATTCAAGTAGAAGTAATCGAAGAGTTAGGAGAGTCTAATTAATTATTAAACATGGACTGTAAGTAAGGTACTCTTAAATATATCCATAATAAAAAACTTTATTTTCCTGTAATATATTTTTACAAAGATACTTTATACAATATTACTTTTTAATTAAGAGAGAAATATTATCTTACAATTATCAATATTTCATCTTTTATGTACGAAGCAAATCTTGTTCTACGTTGGATTCCATGGAAAGGAATACTGGGTAGTACCGAAGACAGGAACAGATATCACTTGAAATCATAAAACTCCAACTTCTTTCCTGAGAAGAAATTCGTTATTATTATACATTCTAAAACAATTATTAAAAATATTAACTTTGCAAGTACTCATGCATCCTGTAAGCAGTTTATAATTTCATCTACTTTGATCTGCAGTCCTTGTGGTGGAAAGTTTAAGACTGTAAAATAGTTTATTACACATTGACCTTAACGAAAGTCTTTGCGCTATTGACCTACTATAATATTTTATTTACGGTTATATTTTTTTAGAAAATTACTTCATTTAACGTTATATTTTAAAATAAGAAAGGAAGATATTCTTACCTTTTTTAATCTTTAATTTTTTTTTTTCACAGCGAAAATTTTTTTATGTTGTAAACACTGTCAGAGAACAGTCGGGAATCTCACAGCTACATCAAACAAAATCTCAACTATGGCACTCATAACTCTTCCCTGACAAGAAAGTCTTCATTATTATATAATACATAAGAGTAAAAAATATTTACATTCGATGAAGTCATGCATCTGGAAAACGGTTATTAAATTTTTCTACTTTAATTTTCAAATTGTAATAGAGGTACGGGTCAGAGTGCCAAGGTATTCATTAGATATAGTCCTAAACTGAGAAACAGTCTATTATTCTCCAACTGAAATACATTTCTTCCCGTAATATTTTGTTATAAAACTTAATTGTACAATATTATGCTTTGTCATAAGAATGAAAGTATATCTTACGTTTCATACTAGTCTTGCATCTTGTAAACGATTCACAATTTGTTCTATTTAAAAAGGGCAGTGACAGTGATGAAAGCGTGAAGAGTGTCATATTAATTATTAAACTTAGACCTTAAATCATTTATTCTTAAATATTGCCCTACTAATATAGCTTATTTTATGTAATATTATTTACAAAATTACTTCATACAATAACACTTTTTATATAAGAAAAAATTTTCCATACCTTTATCAGCATTTCATCTCTTTTTCGTGATGTAAATGTATTTTTAAGCTGGAGACACTGTCAGGAAACGGTCGATAGCACCACATGAAGGAATACATAACACCTTAAATGCGGAACTCCCAACTGTTTCCTGACAATCAATTCTTCATTATTTATTGTTCTATAACATGTTAAAAAAATAAACTTTTCTAGTACTCCTGAATCTTGTAAACGGTTCACAATTTTTTCTACATTAATTATTGAAGTAGAAGTAATAGAAGTGTTAGGAGATTCTAATTAATTATTAAACATGATGATGCAACATGATTAAACATGATATCATAGTGATCTTTTACAGTGTAAAGTTATTTCTTACACATGGACCTTAACTAAAGACTCACAACTATTGGCCTAATAAAAATTTTCATTTTCTTAAAAATCTTTTATAAAATTACTTCATTTATCATTATATATTTAAATAAGAAAAAAAGACATTCTTAACTTTTTTAATCTATAAATTCTTCTTTAGAAAGGAAAACACTTTATGTTGTAGACAATGTCATAGAACAGTCAGGAGTCCCTCAACAGCATCAAATTACACCATATCAATGCCACCTTCAACTATAAACAGACAGAAAATTCTTCATTATTATATATTCCAAGACAAATAAAAAATATATTAATTTTACAGTACTCATGTTTTCTGTAAACAGTTTAAAATTTTACGTACATTAATTCTGTATAATTCTGCATAATTCTGCAGTAAAGTCTTTATTGATATATATTCCAAGAGCTGTAAAAATATATTAACTTTACAGGTACTCATGCTTTCTGTAAATAGTTTAAAAATTGATGTACTTTTATTCTGTAGTTCTATTAAATTCTTGTTTTAGACTGAAATGTAATTTATTACACATAACCTTAATTAAAGTCTCACAACTACTGGCCAAATAAAACATTTTATTTACTGTAATAACTTTCATAAAATTTCTTCATTTATCACTATATAATGAAATAATAAAAAAAGACATACTTACCTTTTTTAATCTATAATTTCTTCTTTAGAAAGGAAAACATTTTATATTGTAGACAATGTCACAGAACAGTCGAGAGTCACACATCAGGATCAAATAACACCAGAACTATGCCACATGCAAGTATTCCCAGACAGAAAATTCTTTATTATTATATATTCCGAAAACTGTAAAAAATATAATTACATTACAGGTACCCATACATTTTGTAATCTAATTACAATTTGTTATACTCTAATTCCGTAGTTCCACTAACAGAATTTTTTAAACTGTAAATTTATTTATTTCACATGGACCTTAAATAAATTCTCACAACTATTTTCCTAGCAAAATATTTTATTTACTGTAATATGTTATATAAAATTACTTCATTTAACATTATATATTTAAATAAGGAAGAAAGATAGTCTTACTTTTTTTTAATTTTTAATTAACTTATTACAAATAAAATTTTTTAATGTTGTAGACCCTGTCATAGAACAGTCGGGAGTCACATATAAGGATAAAATATTACCTTAACTATGTCAATCACAACTATTCTCTTGTGGGACGATCTTCATTATCATATATTCCAAAAGAAGTAAAATTTATATTAATTTTACAGGTACTCATGCATTCCGTAAAAATTTGATGTACTTTAATTCTGTAGTTCTAGTAAAGTGTTGTTTTAGAGTGAAAATTAATTTATTACACTAAAGTCTCACAACTGTTTTCCTGGCAAAATATTTTATTTACTGTAATATGTTATATAAAATTACTTCATTTAACATTATATATTTAAATAAGGAAGAAAGATAGTCTTACCTTTTTTAATCTCTAATTTCCTTTTTACAAATAAAATTTTTAATGTTGTAGACCCTGTCATAGAACAGTCGGGAGTCACATATAAGGATAAAATATTACCTTAACTATGTCAATCACAACTATTCTCTTATAGGACGATCTTCATTATCATATATTCCAAAAGAAGTAAAATTTATATTAATTTTACAGGTACTCATGCATTCCGTAAAAATTTGATGTACTTTAATTCTGTAGTTCTAGTAAAGTGTTGTTTTAGAGTGAAAATTAATTTATTACACTAAAGTCTCACAACTGTTTTCCTGGCAAAATATTTTATTTACTGTAATATGTTATATAAAATTACTTCATTTAACATTATATATTTAAATAAGGAAGAAAGATAGTCTTACCTTTTTTAATCTCTAATTTCCTTTTTACAAATAAAATTTTTAATGTTGTAGACCCTGTCATAGAACAGTCGGGAGTCACATATAAGGATAAAATATTACCTTAACTATGTCAATCACAACTATTCTCTTATAGGACGATCTTCATTATCATATATTCCAAAAGAAGTAAAATTTATATTAATTTTACAGGTACTCATGCATTCCGTAAAAATTTGATGTACTTTAATTCTGTAGTCCTAGTAAAGTGTTGTTTTAGAGTGAAAATTAATTTATTACACTAAAGTCTCACAACTATTTTCCTAGCTAAATATTTTATTTACTGTAATATGTTATATAAAATTACTTCATTTAACATTATATATTTAAATAAGGAAGAAAGATAGTCTTACCTTTTTTAATCTCTAATTTCCTTTTTACAAATAAAATTTTTAATGTTGTAGTCCCTATCATAGAACAGCTGGGAGTCACATCTTAGGATCAAATAACACCTAAAGAATGTCACTCACAACTATTCCCTGACAGGAAGTTCTTCATTAATATATATTCCAAAACAAGTAAAAAATATATTTACTTTACAGGTACCCATTTATTCTGTAACCTGATTACAATTTGGTGTACTTTAATTTTTTTCCCCCAGTAACCGGTATTTTTAGAGTATAAAGTAATTTATTACACATGGTCCTTAATTAAAATCTCACAACTATTTTCCTTACAAAATGTTATTTTTATTGTAATATGTTTTATAAATTTACTTATATATTTAAATAAGAAATTTATTTAAATATATAATTTATTTATCATTATATATTTAAATAAGAAAGCAAGACAGTCTTACATTTTTTAATCATTAATTTCTTTTTCACAAATTAAAATTTTTTGTATTGTAGACAATGTCACAGAACAGTCGGGAGTCCCTCATCAGGATCACATACCAGAACTATGCCGCTACAAGTATTCCCATACAGAAAATTCTTCATTTTTATATATTCCAAAACAAGTAAAAAATATATTAAATTTACAGTTACCCATACATTCTGTAATTTGATTGCAATTTGATGTACAAAATTTTGAATACGATAACATAAATATTTTTAAACATGATGTAGATTAAAAATTAATGCTTAATGAGGTATGTTATAAAAGATTTTCCGTATTATCGTACTTTATTACACATTATACTAATTATATATGAATATATACACTGAATATTTTTTTAGCCTTCGGTAAAATGATCGATCAAACTTGTTGTGGGATAGTGGTGATTTTAAATTTTAAAATAGTAAAAGAAGCGAAAGTTATATTAAATAAAGAAACTTCTGTTCTGTTCTGATGCTGTAAAAGTAATAAATTGCAGAAACTAAAAAAAGCTGACATTATTAGAGACATCAAATCCGTTTTCGAAAGTCGCAAAATTTATCTGCGAAATCTTGCTTAGTTCAAGAAATATATAAAGCAATAGCAGCAAAATAAATACTTTAATACAAATTTTGTTCGTGGACAGTAATGACTATGCAGATGCATTGACGAAATCCTCTTTTACCGATTTATCAACCACCTTTATTTCCTTCCCATTAAAAACATACAAAAAACCTAATATAATTTGAAATTGGAAAAACATTTAGTTAAATTCTTAAAAGGCCCGCCATTGGTTTAATATATACTCACTGGTGTATTTTAATCTTGAATTGAAAAATCAAATTTTATTCTTTTTTCTAATTAGCCACGGTAATTTCCCACAATACCTGTTTCAAACAGGCAACTGAGCGCTCGTGTTTCAAAAAAAAAGTAGACCATAGTGCATCAAACCAAATTAAGTAAAGTAAGCAAATTAGACACTCCTCATTGTCCTTGCGGAACGCTGGGTTCTACCTTTCAATACCTGCAAATTTCCTGTAGTTTTTCTCAAGAGAGAATAAAATTTGCTTATAATGATACCTTTTAGGAGTATCAAGGAGAACTGAGAATAAGAAATACCTATAAAAAATTTGTATAAAAATTTATAATGATTTAAATGATAAGTTTTCATATATATCCAGACAATTTTAAACACCAAAATATCCAGGATTGTATTAATTAGTCCCTTTGTTGTACTTAGTCATTGTAACGTATGCATACATACATACATATATATATATATATATATATATATATATATATATATATATGTCTGTGTGTGTGTTAATAATTACGATATTGTATATAAAGGTTATCTACCAGTAACTTCCTGCATATTATGAATATAGTGGTTGAAGAAACGTTTAATAGCTGAATAGGAGTACATCTTGTAACTAAAATAATACTAATAATAATAATAATAATAATAATATTGATAAGATTAAGTCATTATTTATTGTGTTGAAAAATTACGGAAATCATGTTATGGGTGTTTTCTTGTATTATGAATTTACTGTCCAAAATGTCTTAATTGCTTTTGAAATCTCTTCTTTACAAAACTTGTGTTGTAGTGTAATCTGAAACTATGATTTTGTAGTAATTTATACATTTCAAATAATTTGAATTTCACCAGATCATGTCGATGTAAAGAAATTTTAGGCAAAGTTTAACTTATATTGTAATATTTTATTTCCTATCAGAGTTGTATCGGTTTTAACCAAATGGGTTTAAACCAGTTTTAACGGGTTTTAACCATCCTGGTCAACATCGATTTTGACCAGTTTTGACCACTGGAATTCACTTTTCAATATATTTAATACAATCGAACATAGTTTAATAGCATATGATAAAGGCAAGATACATTTGTTAAAAATGTCATAATATAAATAACACCAGCAAAAAACAAATATAACAGGACACCAAGATACAAAAAAAAATATGTTTTATTTATTTTTTTTTATACAAGCTGTAATAATTACAATCTTTCTTTTACTTTGTACAAGGAAATAAAAATAATTCAAATAATGGCTACAAACTCATTAGTTTTTAAGTGTATTCTCCAAAATGATGTAATTAAAAAAATGTAAATGTCTATTAAATTAATAACTAAAATCAATAAACCACTTAACCCATTGTGTGCGGGTACATTTCGCAGCCGAATTGTACCGGGAGCGGGCGTTTTGGGCATAAATTCAGTTATTCAGTTAAATCTCAATAGATCGAAAATTATTTAATTTTTTAACCAACTTTTTGTATTTTACATTGAAATATATAAACAAATACGTAGATAGAAATATATAAATAACAACCATAAGATTTTTGTAAACAAAAAATATACTTTTTAGTGGATAAATAGTGGATAATAGAATCGTAAATATGAAAAATTAAATAGAAATAGTAGTATATAATTTTAATTTTTTCGAATTATGTTATATATAAATATTTTTACATTATAAAAAATGAAAAGAGCAATCATAAAACTAATAATGTAAAAACTTGTTTTTATTTGTCTAAATTTTTCCAGAATCTATGCAATAGACAAGAACATTCGGCTTCGTTTTTCTGTATATACCATTATTTGTGTACCCACAAACAAACCATGTTGTTACACTAACTCGTACTAGTACGTGACCCGCAATCAAGTATCAATAGTCAGAAAACGTACTAGTACGTGTCCAGCATACAATGTGTTAAGGACATAACCTAAGATAATTCGTTCTACGTAACGAATGCAATAGCCTCTCTTCTGAGAAAACTTTGTCCGATAGAATTCTATCACTCTCATCAAAGCATCGGTCCGTATTGATTTAAATATTTTTGTATTATAATTATAATCAAGCCCATTATTTTGTTTCTTAAATCAGCAATATAAAGATAAGAAATATTTGGATGATAACTGAAAAATGATTTGTTTCTTTAACATTTTGCCTTAAAACAACGTATGGAAGACGTGATCGTACTGCTGTGCCTAAAATGAGGACCTCGTATCACACACGTGATGATTCTGTCTGTCCAAAAGTGAAAAGCTCGTATCAGTAATAAAACAATTCCCCTTACTAAATTTTGACTAATATTATACATTATTCACTTATAGGCTATTCACGCAATAAATTCTACATAGAAAATATTTAAACGACTGAAAATTTTTACTTTTGTTATATTGTCGCGTAGATGAGATTAATTGAACTTGGTGAATTGAATGATAAACGCTCAAGACCAGTTCAATATTTTATTACCCCGCAACTGAAGGAAATCCTGCTTATATACACTTTTAAAACCTTCCAGACTTGGAAGGCCTGCAGAAAAAATTAGGAACTAAATTTACATAAATTTGCATAATGAAATTAAATTAACATAAATTAAATCAAAGTTAAAATCAATTTTTAAAGGCAGCTTGCCTCGCTTGTTTTCGAACCCGGAACCTCCCGTTCGCGAGTCCGCCGCTTTACCGACTGCGCCACGGCGTCCTTGCTAAAAGGAGCGATTTTCGCTACAATATAATCAAAAACATAGAAATAATATGTGAAATAAAAACATTAATAAATTTTTTAATAAAAATGAAATGAAGTATAATTAACAAATTCTGTGGTTTTATTAAATAGTAAATGCAGTACTATTAATGCCCACTGGTTTGCTTACAATTTAGCCCGTGATGAAACTGCTTCTGGTCACGACGCATGAGAAAAGCTTTCATCGAAAGTAGCACATACAATAGTAGCTCGATTCATAAGGCAAGGAGTTAAAAATTGATTAATTTCTTATTAAAATAACACGAGTATTATATTGATGAAAATTGAAGACAAATGAGAAAAAATCCTTTTACCTTCGGTTGACAACTTTTTTATACAGAACCAATCGGTAAATTCCTCCTGATGTGACCGAAAAAAATTTGAATGGGTAGGGCGCTTTTCTTCCGTGCGAAGGTTCAACTCCTGCTGAAGATGTGCATGTTCGCAGTCGTAAGGGTCGGCTTTAAGCAGTAGGTCCCAGTCTCATTAGACTTCGTGAAGAAAACCAGTACACCGTAGGGCTCCAAACCAAACCCCTATAGCAAATTTATTTTCTAACAAACTTGCAGCAACTTCAGCATGACAAGTCTTCAAGTTTAAACAAGACTGCAGCAAGTCTAAGAATTTTCGCTTCCTTCAAGGTTGTCATGACAAGGTTGCTACAGTTTTGCAGCAAAAGAGCGTTGCAAAGGATTGGTCGCTTTATGTTCCGCCTAACTTGCAGTAGTTTTGCTGCAAATTTGTCGTGTTAAATTTGTTATGACAAGATATTATCCAAAAAAAAAATCAAACTTGTTGCAAGTATGCATGCTATCTGGGAACCTAGATGTGATGCCGATTTGAAGCAAATTTTATGAATTTCTTTGTTTAATACAACCAAGGTCTATAAACCTATATATTTCATTATTTGTGGGGACTGAAATTTATTAATATTGTGAATTTTGTTACAAAATTAGAGGCGAAACACTATTTTCATAACTGCGAAAAAGTTGTTTTAACTAAATTTAAATTTATGAAAATTCAACGTGCAAATAAAAAAAATATTCTATTCAGTTTATCAATAATAAACTATTCAGTTTATCCGCAAAATAATACCCCTAGAGTGTTCGAAAATATTTTTAAATATTAATAAACTAAATATAGAAGAAAAACTAAAAATTAATATACTATGAACATTTTACGAATTAACAAAATATTTTGAATTCATTCTAAATATATGATACAGAAAAAAACATTTATATATTTTCTCACTATATTGGGAAGTAAGGGCGCAGATCAGTTTTTTGCCACGGGCGCTAAAGAACCTAGTGACGCCCCTGCTTAACATGAAGGTTTAAGATGTTTTGGATGTCCTCGGGTGTACATTCCACAGCAGCTCATAATATACAGTGAAGTATAAATACAGTAAAAATATTACAAACACATACAAATACAAAACAGACAAAAACAATACTTAGAAATAGTTAAATAAAAAAAAACTGTATAAGATAATTACATGAAAATAAATATAGTGCGGTACAGTGGAAGTTACATATTCGAATTCAGCATTGTTACGGGGCTTGCAGGTTCTCCGAATTTTCCATTAGCCAACTGAAGAGTTTTCATAGAGAGGGGGTTAGGTGGAGAGGGTTCTGTTACAATTTAGCTGATCAGCCCAGGCTTTCTATTGAGATCGATTTTAGAAAATAAATTAATTTAAATTATTGGATTAGTTTAATTTGATGTTAAATTCTTTTTCGCGGAAAGTTCGCTTACCTCCGATCATTGGGTGCTGTGAAAAAGTAGTATATTTTATGCTTCTTACTTCTTTTTATGTTGTATAACTGTAATGCTTAATTTTTGCAAATACTAAAAACTAAAAAATAATTTATATTGAATGAATAAAAATGAATCAAATGAACGAAGGGTTATGTGCAGCAGAAATTGTCATATGGATTCATCCAAAGCTATGCTAAATTTTTAAAACCATGTTATGAGGTCAAAGCATTTATAAATTTATTTTGATACTGGTTAAGTTATTAATAAATGGCATATCTAATGAGAGGTACAAAACAGCTTACCATATGCATTAAAAAATAGTTAATTTGGTGATAAGTACGTTTACCACAGCCTTAAAAAGGGTTAACACAGGTAAATCAAAGACTGTTTTTTTTCCAAAAAAGCCTTTTTTCCCGTTATAAAGTAAAGTCCAAACTGCAGAGACAAAAATGCGCTTTTTTCACCTTTTGAATAAAATCAATTAAAATAAAACAATAGACACAATAAATAGTAAATTTATCAAATATTAATCCAAAGCTAGTGCGAATATATTATTTCTAAAATTATTATTTTAGCTTTAGGTCATTTTCGATAAAATTCCAATGAGTAAGTTTTAATATCACGTTACTGCTTAGATATAAGGGCATGAAAGAAATTTATTCATGTAAATCTTACTTAGTCAGATCTATATCCAACTAATCAGGGCGCTGACTTTCGGTACAGGAGTTCGAATCCCGCAGCCAGCATGGATGTTTGTAGCTACTCGGAATAGTTTTTAACAGTAGGTCCTCATATTTCAAAAAATCAATATGAAACCAAGCTCTGCTTAGACTCGATAGTCGTTATATAATCCTAAGATCAATTCTGTTAGTTATGTCACGTTAAATCTGATTATAATAGTAGAACTGCCTCTTCTCTTTTCAAAATCCATTTTAATTACTCATACAAAATAAAGGATAAAGTGTAATCAAGATATAAAGTGAACCAAAAAAAAGTTGGTCAGCAAAGAGAACCCATTTTGTAGTGCAATGTTTTAAAGGCGAGTTGTACTTTTAAAATGAAACATTTTTTTAAAAAATGATAATTCTTCCACGATTGAGATTACTGGTTTGAATTTCAATAAAACATTGCATTTAATTTTAAAATAATTTAAAGATAAAATTTTGTGATTTCCACAGCCAAAAAAACATTTTTTTGGTTCACTATATATATATATATATATATATATATATATATATATATATATATATATATATATATATATATATATATATATATGTGTGTGTGTGTGTGTGTGTGTGTGTGTGTGTGTGTGTTATAAATCTGTCTAAATAGTCTTAAATGAATAATATTTAAAAAGTCTATTCTTTACAAATTTACATCTTTATTCAGTTACCACGAAATACAATTTCATGACTGGAAGCCCAGAATAACATCACATAAAATACAAAATTTGAGTTAAAAATTAACGCTTCACATTACCTCAATCACAAAACTTAAACAGTAAACATTAATAAGGCTAAATCTAGCACAGAACTCAGTTAAGATGTTGTTCCAAGCAAACCTCTACCCCAGTAAAATCCGCTTGAAAAGAAAAAAACCCAAAATGAAGACTAGCAAAACATACTGAAAACTGCCGGTCCGCTCGAAGTACTCAAATGCATCCTCCAAGATATAGAAGAATACAAAGAAGAAAACCATGAACGTTGTGTAGCGTCTAACAAGTAACCGCTGCTCGAATCCTAATTGATTCTGGCCAATCAGAAACAGTAGAGGCATGTTTTCTTGGATGCTAAAAAAAAAAAGCAAATTAACATGCTTTGTAATATATAAATATATACAAGGAGGCAGTGGCGTGCGGTAGGTTTTCATGCAGGGTGTGCAGAGATTTTCCAATAAATCTTTAATTATTGAGACATCTGAGTTCTCCATTCTGAAACGGGTTATTTATTATGAATATAAATTTAAAGATTACAATAAATAAAATATTTACCTACGAGTAGTCGAGTTATAACTACAAATACAGCTAAACTCATGACAGTTCTAGCACTGTAGCAAAAATCATGTCTTTTGCTGTATTGTATCATATCGGCGTCGAAAAAGCAACGCTTTGGGCTTCCACGAAAAACTTATATGTTCAGTAAACGTAGCACCACATGGCCCCCGCCGCTGTGGTGTCGACAAACCGAACGTCTATTCCAAAGTGCAGAGGATTTCACTGCACGCTGGCACAATAAAGCAAACTGTTTCTTGTTCGGTCAGTGGATTAATTTATATTTATTAATTGTTTTTAACATTTGGAAATAATATATTCTGCGAAAAACAGCTTGACAGTTTTAAAAACAAAACCAGGGATATGGTGTTACATAATATAACTTATATACTGTCTGTAAGACACAATAAATGGTAACATTTGGACTGTTCTGTTAAAATTAATTTCTTTAAAACAAAACATAGTTTTTCAGCTAATTATTTCAATAAATATAATACATCACCGAAATTACTTTTGCCACACTAAAACATTTCACTTTATATTGATGAAATACTTCTTTTATATTTCCATGAAAACAAAATCTTACAATATATAAATTTAAACATTAACCGTCTGCAAAATCGTATGGCCAGTTAATCAGTTAAAAAACGAAAAGCGCTTCAGCACGTAAGTCCCCGCTCTAATACAACGCTTAATAAACCGTACCGTCGGATAATTCTGAATGCCAAGTGCAGAAAAAATTGCTGCACTTGCCTCAGTGCCATAGTATGCTGTTCTTCTCCAATAGCCCATACATATAAAGCGTACACATCAGAACTTCCTATGTTCGTTTGCGAGCTACGTGGTGCAGCACTTAGTGCCGCGCTTACTGCAGGAATACAAGCAAGCAAATCAACATATTTGACTATATTATAAATAATATTTATTATATATCATATACAGATAAGTAGACATAGGTGCAGAAAATTATTGTCCCTCATAATTTTGCCAGGGTGTGCAGTGCACACCCTGCACATATGGACCGCACGCCACTGCAAGGAGGGTTGTTTTAACCCTGTAATCTTAAAAATCTTGTAACCTTACGGTCCAACTTTTTTTGGTTCACTGTATTTTAGTGCCGATATTTCGAGGAAAATATTTATTTTGATTAATTTAAGAATTATATCTCTATATATTTACAAGTAAACTTTGATTCTGAAACTTTAAATAACCATTTTGACCATTCCTGAACTGTTTTGACTTGCTTAATATTCACGTCTATACATACATAGGTATCTCGTATAACTGAAAAATAATTACACGTAGCAGGTCTATAATTTGCATTTAGAACTTCGCCTTTTGATTGCAATATCAACTCTTTAAGACGAAAAATTTCAGTATAGCTTTATTAACTTGTCGCTAAAATTCAGTATAACATTATTAACGGTGTAGAACATAAATCAAAACGATTTGCTCTAAAATGTAGTAATCTTGCATTTAGGAATATTATAATATCCTTCTCTTTTGAAGTCACTAGTGCTGATTCATACCTCAAAAACGATTATCCATAAAATGTTGAAATTTTGCATTTTAACATTTATGGTTATAATGTTGGATATCTAAATTAAAATTGATTATAAAAAAATTAAACACTTGTTTTCTTAATATATTAAAAGACATGTCAGATTACATTACCTGGTTAAAAATAATTATTTGTTAGGCAAATTTTTAAAAAAATATGTATATCTATTTTTCCAACAATTTATTAGATAGCATCCACTGATTCCTCGCAATCCATGTTCCATTAGGTATTTGTATGAAATGCATTGTCTAAGAATTACATGGGCATAGCTAACATGAAGTACATAATATTTCAATTAATAAACTAATGTAAAGCACTAAGACTCATGAGGGTAAATATGGATATATCGATATGTGTACATATATATGTGTGTATGAATATATGTATGAATATGTATATATATGAATATATGTATGAATATGTATATATATACATATATATACATACATATATACAAATAATTATCGTTTTTGAGGTATGGATCTAAGATATAATATAATAAGATAATATGAGACAATTATAATAAGATATAGTTGAGAGCTCTCTCTTCTGACTTCAATCTACACTCTGTTTAACAAAAAAAAATTAATATAGCTTATATAAATGTTGTAACCCTTGACTGAAAATCAGTTAGCCTTAAATTGATAAAATTTTGCATTTGAGACTACTATAACGTCTAGCTATGCATCTACTCTTTTGGCTGAAATCAGCATTCTGTATAATGAAACTTTTTAATATAACGGTGTTTAGCATAACTGAAAAACGATTAGTCATAAAATATTAATATTTTGTATTTTGGAGTATTATAACATCTAGTCTTGCATTTACCCTTTTTACTTCAGTCAGTACTCTATAAAATGGAAAATTTCAATATAACGTATATTACAGCTGTAGGGCATAACTCAAAATAGTTACCTGTAAAATATTAAAATTTTGTAATTAGAACTCCTATAACTTTTACATGTGACCTCCGTTTTAGCAATTTTTATTCTATGTAATGAAAAATTTCAGTATAACGGTCATTAATGCTACCGATCTATAAGAATGCAAATCAAAGATTTCGACCTATCCTATGCAATGCTATTTAAGCAGTAGACACATTGCTTTTGAAAGTCATTTTTTGAAAACATTAATAAAAATCTATTATTTGCAGAGAATAATATTGAATTTTTACTGTTTAAAACTATTGTGGTGGTGGTAAAGGAAAGCTTGTCATCAAGGCCAATAGACCAGTCACCAGGGCCTGATTAAAGCACAAGCCGACTGGGCTTAGGCTCTAGGCTCCCTAAAATTTGGTACTTAATTAAATTTTAAATAATTTAATTAACAAAATTTGAAAAGGTTAATTGTGTCATAAAATAAATATTTTTTTTTTTTATTATTTTTTTATTGTTTATTTACTTCAGGTTTTTATAATCTTTTTTTTGCTGTAATTTATTTAATAAGAAATGTATTCTATAACTATCTTTTTGATTTATATTTTTTTTTACTATTTTTTTTATTTTTTATATATTTTACTATAATCAAAAAGATAATAGCTATGCTTTTAAGTAGCAATAATATACAAATAATGGAGTTTTAACAATGAAAAAGTTGAAAACACAACTTTTTTTTTTTCTATTATTTAAGCGAAAGTGGTAATTATTAAATTTAATATAAATTTGAAAATGTTTTTTGTTAATTCTTCAAGTAATATCTCAAGAAACCTTAATCAGAAATTAAATAAAAACAGTTAAAATGTTGACAATTGTACCTAAAACACACTCCAGTTTATTTATTTACATCACTCCAGTCACTTATTTTACTCATTATTTACTCCATGGTTCTGAGTAGAAAAATCCTTTGCTTTTCAGGTTATACTAAAGATATAAATACAGATTTTATTTTCTTATTAGAAACTATCAAAGTAAATCAAATGTTCAGTTCAAACTTTTAGTATTTATTTATAAATAGCTCATAGCATACATAAGACATTTATTATGGTTTGCAATAATTAAAGGAACATAATACTGGAATAACAGTTTATTACATTCAACATTTATAATATGAATCATTAAGAAAATAATTTACAAAATATTAAAGGAAAAAAAGCATTTATGTTATATATTATACAATATAAATTAGTAATAAATTAAAAATTTCAGCCAGTTATAAACAGATATTAGCACTTTTTATTATATTTCTGAAACTTAGGTACAATTGTTATTTGCTTAAGAATTTTATTATTTTATTATTTTTATCTGTTATTAATTTTGTCTTAAAATCCACGAATAGCTATTATTTGTTAATCTTACCTATGCTATTTTATTTTATTTTTTATATAAAAACTTAATTGCAAGTGTTACAGTTTACATCCTTGAGGATATACAGATTTGTGGCATTCGACTGTACTACAAAAGTATGTAAACATAAAAAAGTTAATATAAACTTTCCTCCAAAAATATTCATTTGTATCCTCTTTTATAAACTAATTTTTTTTTCCTTTTCTTGAAAGGAGGTTGGAGGGGGGCCTGAAAGACTACCAGGCCCTGGCCTCAACTTTGCCTTGATCGGGCCCTGCCAGTCACGGTATTCGACGAATACATGGCTAAAGGTACTATTAGCTTCACCTTGTGAGAGGTTTGGTTTGGAGTGCTATAGTCTACTTTTTTCCAACACAAGGGCTAATGAGACCGGGACCTACAGCTTAAAGCCAATTCCGAACGGCTACGAACATCCATGCAATAGTGAGATTCGAACCCACGAACTCCGGTTCCGAAGTCCAGCACCCTGACTTTGAGAGAGGAACCCGAGGGCTGAAGACTGACTCAAGTGGGTCCTCCTAATTTAGAAGTATGGACCAAGTAGAATACCCCCAGGTTTTGCTTGACTCGTCCAGTGGTTTCTGTTAGGAACTTGAAGTACATTGCAACCACGATCCTACATACCCCAGCCGAACGATGGCCGATTGGTTAGGGTGCTAGCCTTCGGTACCGGAGTTCGTGGGTTCGAATCCCACAGTATCATGGATGTTCGTAGCCGTTCGAAATCAGCTTTAACCCATCCACCGACCACCCTCCCCACCTTTTTCCCTTTCAAAACAGTCACCCTTTTCGTAAATTCCAGACGGAACTTACCGTACCATACTAGAGTTGCCGGTTTAAAAGTTGTCAGGCTACTTTTAAGTTATTTTCCCTGCGAGGTAAAGGAGTTCCGTTACGCAAAATTAGTTTCTTTCATTTATTATCGCTTTGCAATATTTTTTTTCCTCAAAAGTGTGTTATACGAGTGCGAACAAGAAGGGGTCGACAGGTCCGTTTTCGAACAGGAATTCGCTGTCGAACCCCCGTCGACGCGTCCGTTCAGTGGGTTAAGCTGTAGGTCCCGGTCTCATTAGCCCTCGTGTTGCAAAAAGTAGACCGTAGCACTCCAAACCAAACCAAGCCTACATACCCCAGCCGCCATTAATGGACACGTAGGATCTTTGGCCGGTTGGTGTCTCGATCCCAAAACCCTCCGGTTACGAGATCGCTGCCGTTGACGACTGATCTACCGCGACTCACTGATCAATATTTCCTGTTACTGAGAGAAGTACGTGTTGAGATTGGTATTGCGGCGACGTAACTGGAAATACAGTGGACTCCGCTTAATGTGAGCAGTTTAGGGCACCGTGATTTTGATAACAATAACCGATTGATAACAATAAATGATATGCAAAAGTAGGTAAATTTACCCCTCTCCCCCTTTAATTTACACATACTAAATTTCAAAAAAAAAATGGAAAAAAAACTCACCTTATATTTATGTACTGCATATTATCCTTTAAAACATAAGAATTTTATACATAATTTAAAAAATGATCAATTGTTGACTGTCTACAATTTTTCTAAGAAGCTCATCGATAAATTTTTCGTAATCATGTTTTTTACAGTCATCGGAGCGGTGATGTACTCCACGTTTTAACACTTTCAATGCATTTCTCATTTCTGCACTTGCAGGAGGTTGCTCAATATCAAGAGATTCTTCATCTAACGCATCAGTTCCAACATTCGTCTATTTTCCGATGGCTATCTGAGCCGAGCGATGGCCGAATGGTTAGAAGGCTGTCCTTCGGGATCGGAGTGAGTGGGTTCGAATCCCACTATGACATAAATAGTCGTAGCCGTTAAGCAGTAGGTCCCGATCTCCTTAGCCCTTGTGTTGCAAAAAAAGACCGTAGCACTCCAAACCAAACCTATAACAATCTGACAGACTTCAGATTCTGTTAATGTGGAAGCTACGAGAATGTTTTGATCTACTTTCACCCATGACTCGAACTCTTTAGGGGCCATATCTGAATGATTTTCTATCATTTCTAGTTATTTTTTTCACAAAATCCTGCTTAGGCGAAGCAGTTTCTGATCGTTTGAGCAGAAACTCGATTCCAAGAAACTGTTAAGAGGTGCACCGCATCAAGAACGCTACTTTTCTTAGCCAAATAAATATCCCTAAGATTTTGAGTGTCCTCTATTTCATTCAGTAAGATTTTTAAAACTTTTGCACAATAGAGGGTGAGAAATGTTTAACTGGGCTGCAGTATTGAGCTGACTCATTTTTGGTAACCTGTCATAACGGTTTAAAATTTAATGTTTATTTTTTTTGTTTTAATGTTAAATCATTTCGGTTTTCGGTTCCTTCTGAATACATTGTAAATATTCTTTTGCCAGTTAAAATGAGGTTCGAAAACTGATAACATTAACCGGTGTAACGATCACATAAAGCGATATTTTTAACGTAGATTCCAAAAATGTTTTCAAAAATGTAAAAAACTGGGTCCATCGTTTAAAAAATTAATTTTAAAGTTAAGCGAAAATCACGTGACATCAAAACGCTCCGGGATTGGTTGTGATGTCATCGTTCATGTCGACCAATATTTTCTTATTGCTTTTAAGCGAGCACTATTTTCCGATTTTGTTTTTCCAAGTTCCTGAAATTTTCTAGCTATCAAAATTTATTTATATTTAAACCTGAAGGTTTATTTTATCGATCTAGATAGCTTAGTTATCTCAATTTGTTATAAATGTCTCTTCTACGTTTTCATTTTTGTGCTTACTGACAGAAGCCTCTGGATTGAAAGCCTTTAGCCTTCGTGTTGCAAAAAGTAGATCGTAGCGCTCCAAAACCAAACTAATTCTTAAAAACTTTAAATTTGATGAAAAGAAATTTAAAATCTTTAAAAGGCTTTACTTAATTATTTATGCTTTTTTAAATAGCAATACAATTTTATTGTCTTTAATGTTAATATTAAATTAAAAAATGTATAAAGTTTCTGAAATTAAGTTTAATTTTTAAAGTAATATCATTATAAGTATTTTAAAAATATTACATTTTCAAATTAGTCACCAATTTAATCGAAAAATATCACTGTGAATTGATTCAATTAAGAAAGTATGCATCTTTGAAGAAAATATTTATAATACCTTAAAAATACAAAACTTTCCCCTCCCCCGAGTTATTTTATTAGATAATTATATGCTTTAGATATTTATATGTTTTACGATATTTATATGCTTTATCAAACATTTATTTTAGTTGAACTCTTTGATAATACTCGAAAATGAGCAGTTTTAAAAGTTAAATAGCACTGGTTAATCAACAGTTCTTTTAAAGGTATATATGCATTTTTATATACTTTACTTTTTCTAAACAAGTAATATTTAAACAAAAGCAAGCATTTATTTACCAAAAAATGGTCTTCCCAAACCCATAGAGATGATTTATATGATAATTTGGGGTTTAATTTCTCATCCCTTTTCATCGCAGTTGTCCGGATTTTACGTGTATGTGGATCTTTGGAAACGATGAAAAATATCTTCTCATTGCAATTAGTTGCTGTATTTTGACAGAGTGGCACAATACAATATTTATACTATGATTTTTTAATGCCAGACATAATAAAAAAATTTCTATTATATACGGTACTTTGCACAGAAACAAATTTAAAAGTCGCCTTGTAAGATGTAAACAGCATAGGCGGTCGGTGTCGACATGAACGATGACGTCACAAACTCGGCGGAGAAAAAGTATCGTTTTTGAGAGACGTTAAAGAGTCCGCTATAAAACCCATCGGAAATCACATATTATTTCCCCAAATGAAAGAAAAATAGCTACTGTCCTGCTTACTTTTTTGTCTTCTATCGTTTAAAATCAAAATTAGAAAACGTGAAAATTCCTCATTCTAACCTTTCTTTTTCCCTAATGGAATCACGTGAATGGTTTTCCATCTTCTAGCATTTTGTAGTAAAGCTGAGCTATGTCAAAAATTTCAGCTTGACTTGTTGATGTTCTTATTTCCCTTATATATTCATACTTGGTTTCGAAGTAAATAAATAAATTATGAAAAATCTGTGCTCTTCATTTCCCCCCGTATCATTAATGACCATTGCATTGAGATATTTCATTATATAAAGTGCAGATAGCAATTATACATGAATGTGCACAACTAGAAATTATAACAGTCCCAAACGAAAAATTTCAACATTTTACGGCGAATTTGCTTTTCAATCATGCCCCACAGCTTTAATGTACGTTATAAGGAATTATTTCCTGCTATAGAGTGCATATTGCAGTTGATAAAGGAGATGCACAGCTAGACTTCATAACAATCCTACAGAAAAAAATTAAGCTTTTTACAGTTAACCGCTTTCAGTTGTCCCCATAATGTTAATTTATGTTATATTGCAATTTTTTGTTACCAATGTTTCACAACACAATAAAAAAAAGAGATGCAATCTAAACGATAAAATAGTCCTAAATTCAAAGTTTAAACATCCTGCAGCAAATCGTTTTTACGTTATGTTCCATAGCGTTAATATGCATTATATTGAATTTTTTCGTTTAAATATATAGCTCAGGTTATAATAAAAAGTAAGAGAGGTGTTACTCTGACCCGGCCTAAGCCATCCAGAACCTGTAATAAGAAGTTTAAAAAAAAAAAAAAAAAAAAATTAACCATGAAATGTTTCAATTTAGTCTGTGGATTTACTATAACGTCTAGTTGTGCATATTCTTTATCAATTACTTTCAGCACTCTATATAACGAAAAAGTCTAATAAAACGTATATTACCACTGTAGGACATCAGTTAAAAAAGATTTACCATAAAGAGTTGAAATTTTCTATTTAGGACTATTATAACATCTCCTAAGCATCTTTTACTTCTTGTAATAAGAAGTAAAAGATGCTTAGGAGATGTTATAATAGTCCTAAATAGAAAATTTCAACTTTTTGTGGTAAATCTTTTTAACTGATGTCCTAAAGTGGTAATATACGTTTTATTAGACTTTTTCGTTATATAGAGTGCTGATAGTAATTGATAAAGAATATGCACAACTAGACGTTATAATAAATCCACAGACTAAATTGAAACATTTCATGGTTATTTTTTTTTAGTTATGACCCACAGCGTTAATATACGTTATATTGAAATTGTTCTTTATGAATATTTCAGTACACAATAAAAAAGATGCTGAACTAAATATTAAACAGTCCTAAATACAAAATTTAAGCATTCAAAAGCTAATAGATTTTGAATTATGTTCAAAAGCGTTACTTTGCGTTAAATTGAAATTTTTTGTTATATATAATTTAGGTTGGATTAAAAGGGAAGGTGCAATACTATATGTTATAACAGTCCTAAATGAAAATTTTGAACACTTTACGGCTGATCGTTTTTGACTTATGTCCTACAGCATTAATAAACGTTAAATTGATTTTTTTTTTTTTTTTCGAGCCACGGTTGGTCAATAGGCAAAGGCAGCGATCTCTTAACTCAGTGTTTCTTAACCTTTTTGGCACAATGGACCACTTTAAAAATTTTAAATATGTCACGAACCCCTCTGTGAAAAAAAAATTGCTTAAACATAATTTATTACAAAAAAAATTCTGTTTTATTGTTTAATTATTTTAATATTTTTATTTCAATAGTATAAAAAATTTCAAGAAATTAAAATTTTTAATGTGGAGGCTGTTGTTGCTTTTCCTTGATTAACAAATTGAGTTGAGGGAAGGTTTTCGACAAAGCAACGCGCATATCATATTCGATATTCAGTCGATTTCCATATTTTACATAATTTTCATCATACTTCCTTCTTTTTGGACATTTTGGGCCACAAAAAATATCAAATAATCAAGTTAAATATTAAGAATTCAAATGAAAAAGTAAAACAAATATTTTGTTTTAAAAATTGGCAAGAACTTTGCGGAACTGATTTTAACGTCACTTTATTTCTAAGTAAAGTAAAATTCAAAGGTTACTTTGTGTTTCTAAAAATTTCAAATTTTATATGGTTTGCGAATGTTTTTTTCCTCGTATTGTAGAGGTCTCTATTGGGAAATGGCAGACAGGCGGCTTACAGAGGTTGCCCGTGACAAAAAAAAAAAGTTGTTTTTTTTTTAAATATTGATGCAAACATTTTAAAAATTAGGAGCAGTTGGCGGACCCCAAAATATGACCCATGGATCCCCAAGCGGTCCATGAACCACAGGTTAAGAAACCCTGAAAGGCTGCGGATTCGGGGCTGGAACCGGCCTAAAATCCGCCGTGTTCACTAAAGGTAACTGGGGTAGGTAAAATATGTTCGTGGTCACAAAGTCCTCCAAGTTCTCAAACGATACCTCTGGGGGTATCTTCTGCTTGGTCCCTGCTTCTAAATTACGAGGACCCAGAGAGGGTAATGTTACTCTCTTCCGTAGCATACCTTAAGCTACACGTGCTCCTCGGGTGGTACTAAATGAGTAACACGTTAGCAGCCTTGTTAAAGCGTTAGTATAATGTCTGTATCGTCTGCTGCATTAAAAAAACTGAATTTTTTTTTTCGTTATATAGAGTGCAGATTGAATTCAAAATGCACATGCACAACTAGAAGTTGTAAAAGTCTTAAATACAAAATTTAAACATTTTATAGTTAACCGTTAATGAATTAATCTCCATAACGGTAATATACGTTACACTAAAAACTTTCGTTATACAGTGCATATTGCACGTTATAATTGTCCCGAATACAAAATTTAAACATTTAATTACCTTTTTTGTCTTTTTTAGTTATGCTCCACAGCGATAATATGCGTAATTTTGTTCCATTATAAAGTGAACATTGCAATAACACAACTCTAACTTCTATAGTATTAACTATGAAATTTCGACCTTGTTAAACATTTTTGAGTCATTCGAGATACATACGTTCATACGTGTAAACGTCGAGAATAAATTAGTCATAACCTGTCAAAATGGATATTTAAAGTTATAAAATTAAAGTTTCCTTATAAGTATATTCAGGCTTGACACTCAAAATCTATTTAGGCAAGGTAAAAATAAATATTTATGTTGAAATATAAACACTGAAATTTATCATGATTACAATAATAATTTAAATAAAAATAAAATAATTTAAAACATAAAAATAAATACCACTAACTCATTAGTTTGTGTGCTTAAGTATATTAAAAAATTATAACATTTACAAAATTATAAAAGTCTTTAAAATTACTTTTGATAACTATAATCAATTTAACCGCTTACGATCATGACCCGGGATAATTCGGGCCATATATATATATATATATATATATATATATATATAATATATATATATATATATATATATATATATATATATATAATACCATAATTTAATATAAATATATATATATATATATATATAAATATATATATAACATTTAAAAGTGCTGTTGGTTAACCAGTACTGTTGAAAGATATAAATTACAATACTTATTTAATACGTAACTCACAAAAAAGGTTTTACATATTCTCAAGGTATTTCAATTTTTTCTTGAGAAATACCTATTTTCTTAAATATAGCGGTTCACACTAACACATTTTTCAATTAAATTGGAAACTAATTTGAAAAATTTTTATATTACTGATATTACTTAAAAAATGTAAACTTAATTTCTGAAACTATATACATTTTTAATTAACACTTATATTAAGCTATAAAAATGTATTAATATTTAATATATAAATCAAAAGTAATGCAATCTTTAAGTATAAAAAAAATACTATGATGAATCTGAACAATGCATACATTTCAAAAAGTCATTTATGATTTTTTTTAATAAATAGTAGAATGAATATAAATTTATAATTAAAGTACAAACGCATATCAAAAATCTGCTTCTGAAACGAATATCGATTTCAGATTTCAACACAACAAAATCTTAGTACTATATTTTGTTAAATGTTTACATTAATTCCGTCAAGAACAGCTTACTCTTTTCCTATTATGTTTCTTGTTTGTTTTGATTTTATTAATATAATTATTAAATTATAGCATGCACCCATACTCTACATTTATTTACAACATTTCAAAACACTCAAATTTACAAGAAATAACAGAAATTCAAAAAGGTAATCTTAAATAAATCGTTAAAAATATGTACAGCAACTAGTAGAAATTAACCTTTGAATATCTGCCAGCCCCATCATAACATACAAAATTATTATCCAGATAAATTCGATGGCAAAAGAATATATACATATATATATATATATATATATATATAGATTTGTTTGTTTACTTAAAATTATAGTACTTCATAAAATTATAGTAAACATACGTTACTATAATTTTATGATTATAAAGTATTTTATAAAAATTAAATGGTGCATTTTAGGAATAAATTTTGAGAAATTCGTTACCAACTGTAATAAATCACTTTTCAAAACAAAAATAAAGCAATGTTTTTCAGAAAAATTTGTGTGTAAGAGCTTTCAATTTTAAAGTTACCGTAATTATGGAATATGAAAGTGTCTTTGACATTTTGATTTCTTAAGTGTAGATTTACAAAAAAGTTTACTTAGACACATGAATACCTTTGGCACACACATGACGATTGAGGGCACAACACATAAATGCATTTTATTTTTTACTTCCTTTATCAAAGGAAGTATTTTAATTAGGATAAATTTCAGAGATCAAATTTCAACGAGCCGAACGATGGCCGAATGGTTAGCTCTCACAACGATATTGCTTAACAACAAAGAAATTATTTGCTTTTTAAAGTTTATAACCACTATGTTATTCAAATTAAACCGTTAAGTTTCTTTTAACCGCAATTAGATTCTCGTTTTCGAACGATTCTGTTTTCCCGCCAAAATCTATTTGATACAACGCAGCAGCTAGAGGCGGGAAAAATAACGGACAAAAGGCGGGAAAAATAACGGATAAAGGGCGGGAAAAAGAATAACGGACAAACTTCCGTTTATTCACAAAGCAGAATTGCTTATAAGAAAAGAATGGTATATGTTGAATCCACTGCTTTATTTAGACCAACACTAACTACTTTATTATAGTTAAATGAAAATAAATTATGATTACATTCATATTTTTTGTAAGGGTTGAAAATTTCGAAATGTAATGTCCGTTACATCAGTGAATTCTGTTCGTTAATGTGATGTATTTATTCCATTATGAAATTTTAACTGCAAACATTATAATGTTTATAATATTTTACGATCATTATTTATTTACTCAATTTGGTTTGCATACAATGCAGGCTACATACTACAGAAATATTTACATTGAAGTAAATAATTAGGGTTAAGAACGTATTAATAATCTATTATATTAATGATAAAAGAAATATAAATGTTATCTTATCTTAGACCTATACGATTCAATTATAAGCACTGTATAAACTTATAACTAATATCCAATAACTGAAATTGACTTATAAATACACAAACAACAAACTTTCGTTTGGCATACATTAATCTGTTGAGAACATTCAAAATTTAACAACGGTAAATAAATACTGTAATACAAAACAAACATAACTTTTTCAACATAAATATCTACACTAAATACTTTATAGATATGTGTTTGTATCTATGCGTGTGTATACATCTATAAATTTTAATACCTTTCAGAACCATGCAAAACAATGCAATAAATGAACCTCGACATTTCAATTTTTATAAATAACCGTACTAATAACTAATAACGGCTTTCTAGGTAATAATTTATTATCATTTCTCTCTAAAGAGCTAATTTTGTAGCAATTTATTACCATTTCTCCCTAAAAAGCTAATTTTGTAGCAATTTATTACCATGTCTCACTAAAAAGCTAATTTTGTAGCAATAATTTAGAAAGAAAATGCTATTAAAATCTTAACTCACCAGACTGTTGATGTCTTGACAGTCAAATTAGTTTTGTAAAGAGTTCTTCAACTCAAAATCTTGCACACTTGATCTTGCTCAGAGGTAATGCACACAAGCATAAAAACTGTCAATAATGATTACTGTTTAAGAACTTAATCTCAACTGAACGCTTTGCGCCACCTATGAATACTTTTTCAATACATTTTTTATTAATATAATTATTAAATTATATCAGGCACCCATACTCCGTGGTTTATAATGAGTTACATTTATTTACAAAATTTCAAAACACTCAAATTTACAAGAAATAAAACAAATTCAAAAAGGGAATCTTTTAGATATATCGTTAGAAATATGTAAAGCAACTAGTAGAAATTAATCTTTGGAAATCTGACAGCTCCATCATACCATACAAAATTATTATTTTGATAAATTCGATGACAATAGAATACATATATATTACTGTAGCTTTGTTTACTTTAAAACATAAGTTGCTATAATTTTATGTTTATAAAGTATTTCATAAAAATTAAATGCCACATTTTTGGAATAAATTTTGAGAAGTGCGTTAATAACTGTAAAAAAAAATTAGTTTTGAGGAAAAAATAATGTTTTTCAGAACTGAATTTGTCCGTAACAGCTTTAAATTTTGGAATTTACCATAATTATAAAATATAAATTATAGTACTTCATAAAATTATAGTAAACATACGTTACTATAATTTTATGATTATGAAGTATTTTATAAAAATTAAATGGTGCATTTTAGGAATAAATTTTGAGAAATTCGTTACCAACTGTAATAAATCACTTTTCAGAACAAAAATAAAGCAATGTTTTTCAGAAAAATTTGTGTGTAAGAGCTTTCAATTTTAAAGTTACCATAATTATGGAATATGAAAGTGTCTTTGACATTTTGATTTCTAAAGTCTAGATTTAGAAAAAAGTTTACTTAGACACATGAATACCTTTGGCACACACATGACGATTGAGGGCACAACACATAAATGCATTTTATTTTTTACTTCCTTTATCAAAGGAAGTATTTTAATTAGGATAAATTTCAGAGATCAAATTTCAACTAGCCGAACGATGGCCGAATGGTTAGCTCTCACAACCTAAGTTTCTTCGACATTTTTATTTCTTAAGTCTAGATTCACAAAAAAGGTTTATTTAGGCACATGAAGACCTTTTAGGCACTGATGACCTTTGGGGGCACAATAAATAAATGCATTTTATTTTTTACTTCCTTTATCATAGGAAGTATTGTAATTAGGATAAATTTCAGAGATCAAATTTCAACGAGCCGAACGATGGCCGAATGGTTAGCTCTCACAACCTAAGTTTCTTCGACATTTTTATTTCTTAAGTCTAGATTCACAAAAAAGGTTTATTTAGGCACATGAAGACCTTTTAGGCACTGATGACCTTTGGGGGCACAATAAATAAATGCATTTTATTTTTTACTTCCTTTATCATAGGAAGTATTGTAATTAGGATAAATTTCAGAGATCAAATTTCAACGAGCCGAACGATGGTCGCATGGTTAGGGCACAGATCTTCTGTACCGGAGTTCGTGGGTCAGAGTCCCACTATAGCATGGCTGTTCGTAGCCGTTCGGAATTAACTTTAAGCAGTAGGTCCCGGTCTCATTAGCATTCGTGCTGCAAAAGTTACACGTAGCGCTCCAAACTAAATTTTAAAGAAAATATTTATTTTGGCCACGATTGACTGAAGTTTAAATATTTTAAGTGATACTTACGTACGTACGTATCACTTAACGTATATGTACGTACTAGGAAACTTTTATTCCAAAACTTTAAAAATCCATTTTTACCATTCCTCAGCTAGCTATTACTAGTTTTGTCTTGACGTCTGTACGTACGTATGTACATATGGGACTATGGATCTCGAGCAATTTTAAAACAATTAGATGTTAAATATCCGAGTTTTTCGAATGGGGGAAAGGGCTCTTATAACGTCTAGTTGGACACCTCCTATTTTGGTTGCATTCCTAATTCAATATAAAGAAAAATTTCAATATAGTGAGTAATTACACTGTGAGACAACTGACAGATGAATCTCAGTAGTATGTCAAAAGTTTTTATTTAAGACTCTGATAGCATCTAGTTGAGCTCCTCCTCATTTGATTGCAATTTGAAAGCTATACAGGGAAAAATTGCAATATAACGTATATTGATACTATGTGTACAAAACTCAAAAGCAATTAGTTGTAAAATGTTGAAATTTAGTAATTAGGACTATTATAACATCTTGATGTGCTCCTCTCCTTCTAGTTGGAGTCTGAAAGCTATATAACAAATATTTCAATATAACGGGCCACAAGATACGTTAAACTTAAATTTTTCTTTATGTACCCTTAACTCAAAAATGATTAGCCATAAAATATTAAAATTTTGTATTTTCAGTTATAATAACATCTTGCTGGGCTCCTCCTTTTTTAACTGTGATCTGAACTTTATATAAGACAAATTTCAATATAACGTGTAATAATCTAAGTTATATTGAAATTTTTCACTGTGTGGACATGTCAAAAAGAATAAATCGTAAAATATTCAAAATTTTTATTTAGGACTATTATAACACCTTGCTCTGTTCCTCTTCTTGTAATTACAAACTGAGCTGTATGTAACAAGATTCTCGATATAACGTACAATAATATAGAAAAACAGGATAGCCAAACAGAATTTTAATACGCTTACAGCGGCTTCCGAAAAATCGAAAGAAAAATGCTGTAAGGTGTAAAAATCGTTCACATACAATGCATATGTGAAAAACAACACGCTGAATGATTAAAAATAATCATTCTGTACCTTGAACAATGACAAAACATCGAAAAACATAGCAAGTAATCAAAAATGTACTCGGCCAGAACACATAAAAGTAAAATTGGGAGACACAATAGGGTGGCGCCATTTATTGGTCGCAACAGTAATTAAAAATACACATAAAGGTTAACACTAAGAGAGGAGATCTTGCTATATGTGAGAGCCCCACAAAGGCTCACCCCTTCCTCAGCAGCAGTCCTGGACAGGTAGTCGGCCCTTTCATTTCCGCCAACACCAACATGAGATGCGATCCATTGAAAATGGATAGTGTGTCCAAAAGAAAGCCAGATGAGAATATCTAAAATGTCCAGGCTTGTCTTGTTCCCTGTAGCAGTCCAGTTAGATAGGTGTTGTATTGAAGCATGACTGTCAGTCAAAATCCAGACATCATGTAATTGCCTCTCAATTTGATAAGCGTATTGCAAGCCCTTTCTGATAGCAATAAGCTCTGATCTAAAAACCGAACAAAAGTCGGGATTCTTTATTTTAAATTACACTAGTTGAAATATATATACCATTGCCAGAAATTCCCTCCTCACCTCTGATACCATTAGTGTACATCTTCAAAGAAGATTATGGGATCCCATTTATAGTCCCCAGGGCTAATTGCTTGATGAAAGCTGGATTCTCAATATTTTTCTTTACACTAGTCAAAAGAGTCATGTGAAAGTAAATCCCATCAAGCTTCAATTTCGACCCAGATTATTTAGAGAATGAGGTTCTACATTTGTGGAGGGAAGTCCAAGCGTTTTAGCATAAGAGAAGGGGTAAGCTTCTTCAAGCGTTGGTTATTTGTCCAAGTATGATGGTAAGCAGAGGTTCTATGTTGATCATTGTAACTGAAGAGTTTGTTATAGTATTTTGAAAGAAGATAAATCCTTCTCAATAAAGGAAGAGGCAAGTTACCTTCATAGAGTGCTATGTCATTTAGACAACAATGATGAAGTCTTATTATTCTAGCAGCACTCAACTGAACCCTTTCAAGTTTATTTAGATTGGTATTGGAAGCACAGGAAAAGATGGGAAAACCATTCTCCAATATTGGTCTGACAAGTGAAATGTAGGTAGTTCGAAGAGTGCTAGCATCCTCTCCCTAGTCCCGACCTGGTATGAACTTAAGAATATTTAGTCTGTGTCTACCCCTGTCCACCTAGATATCAATATGCTTATTGCTAGTAATTTCCTGGTCTAAATTGTAGCCCAAATGTTTAGCATTTTTAATATGGTTTACATGTGTGCCATTCATGAAAATCTTAGGCTTATAACTGTAGAGGTATCTATCAGTAGTAAAGAATGTTGCCAAGGAATTTGAAGTATTAAAAGTCAACTTATGATGCACTGCAAAATAATGAGCTTTTTCAAGAGCACTATTTAGGCTTTGCTCAATTGTACCAATATCTGAGCCAGAGGGCCAGATGATAATATTATCAGCATAGATTCCCACTTTACATCTATTAGAGATCTCCCTCTCAATACCAGCAATATAAAGAGAAAACAGGATGGAGCTCAAAACCGAACCCTGCAGAGCACCTTGTCTCAAGCCAAACAGGTCAGACATGGAATTATTGTGCATAACTCTAATGGATCTATTCCAAAGAAAATTGAAATCCAGGGAAGAGCTCTGCCCTTGATACCAAAAAACGTCAAAGTTTGGTAATCAACAATTGCCGCAAAACAGTATCAAAACAGTCCAAGATGAGTCACATTTCAATATAACATATACTAACACTGTGGGTCATAACTAAAAATCTATTAGCCATTGAAGATTGAAATTATGTTGGTTTTTCTCCTGCTTTTTGGACTGCATGATGAACGCTATATAGCGCAAAATTTCAATATAACATAAATTAGTGCTGAGTGGGCATAACTCAAAATCGATTAGCTGTAAAATGTTGAAAAATAATATTTAGGAATAACATATCTTGCTGTCACCCTGCTTTTTTATTGCATTTTAAATTATGTATAACAGAAATGTCAATATAATGTGAAATAATATACAATATGTTATATTGAAATATTTTTGTTTGAGTATAACTCAAAAATATTAACTGTAAAATGTAGAAATTTTGTATTTAAGACTGTTATAACATCTTGCTGTGCTTCTCCACTTTTGAGTGCAATCTGAACTCTATATAACTAAAATTTCAATATAACGTGCAACAATATATGTTAAATTGAAATTTTTTGTCGTGTGGGTATAACTCAAAAACGATTATCCGTAAAATGTGAAATGTATTAAGGACTAATATAATATTTCTTTCTGCTCCTCTCCTTGTAATTGCATTCCGAACTCTGTAACAAGAAACAACTGTGTAACAAGATTTTCGATATAACGTACAATGATATGCGTTACATTTAAATTTATCGTTGTATGGGATTAACTTAGAAACGATTAGATGTAAAATGAGCAAATTCTGTATTTAAGACAATTATAACGTCCAATATATGTTAACGTGCATATGTGTTATTGATTGTAATCTGCCTGCTATATAACGAAAATTTTCATTATAGCGTATATTAATGCTGTGGGGCATAACAAAAAGTCTATTAGCCATTGAAATTCGAAATCTTGTACTTATCAGTAATATAATATATAGTTGTGCTCCTGCTCTTTCGATTGCAATCTGAATTATATATAGCGAGAAATTTCAATACAACGTTTATTAAAGCTGTGTGGGCATAACTCAAAAACATTTAGCTGTAAAATGTTGAAATTTAGTATTTGAGACTGTTGTAACATTTTGCCACCCTCCTCTTTTTTAAATTCTCTAATTAACAGAAGTTTCAATATAACGTGAAGTAGCTTACTTTATATTAAAATTTTTCGTTGTGTGGGATTAACTCAAAAACTATCACCTGTAAAATGTAGAAAGTTTGTATTTACGACTATTATATCATTTAGTTTTGCATCTCTCTTTTTGATTACAATCAAAACTGTAAAATTTTGGAATTTTTTATTTAACATTGTTATAACAACTGCTTACATTCTACTCTCTACATAACGGAAAATCTCGTTAAATCGGCTATTGTTGGTATAGATCTGTAACAATACAGCTAGATTTTATATTTTGGTGAACATTGGATATAATGGGACAAGTTTAGACTCTATACCGAGTACCAGAAAGGGGCAAATTTATGGTTTTGCTACATCAATTTTTGAGGTTTTATTGATATTTTAGAGTTTTGATTCGACTTTTCCTCCTTCAGTTGAAACTTCGTGTGCCACTAAATATTTCTACTGTGTACTATACCATGTCGCACTTTCCCATACGTTTCTCATTAAATGCACGTCGTAATCTCTCCGGAGTATCGCATTACTGTTTCAAACAGTGTTGTATTGAATTAGATGTTCAAAAACAGCTTACATATCAAATTTCAATAAAATTGGTCCAGTAATTCTCGAGATAATTGATCAAATCTAATTTGGTCCCTTTTAAGTTTGTTCATGGGTGTAATAGCTAATTGTACAAAGTTCGTGAGTATAATTAGCTGTAAAAGAAAAACTTTTTACCCCCTGCATGGTTAGAAAATATTTCAGTTACCTGAAATAATTTTGTATTATTAGTTTGAAAGGATTTTGTTAAACAAAGTAAAATTATAAAAATTGGGATTCTAAACCTCCATTGAATAACTTTTCAGTTAGACAATCCCTCCAGGAAGCTTTTATCGTGATTTCGAAATAAGTTATATTTAGCTCTTTACATATATATGTGTAAAAAAAAGTGTTGGAAGAAATTACTATTTGATTTTCGGCCCTTTTCTGAAGCCATCCATTTGATCATTATTATCACTATCTTTCACTGCGACTTTATTTACATGACAAAGAAAAACTATGGCGGTAACGAAGGTACGGTGAGAAATTTAATTTCGCATGAAATATGTATATAACAAATTCTTATTAATTTGACTTATAAACATTTTTTCCAGTTAGTAAACTCAATCTTATACACATAGATTTTTATTTCTGGGCTTTATTATGTTTCGCGGTTGGTAATTTTTGTATCTACATATACATACGATGAGAGACTACTACATGATCCCTGATATGTTAGTAAACAAATTCAGTCTTGCGTCCGTACGCTTTCAGCTGTGCATCGAGGGATGAAACTTTTCATCATAACAAATTTGAATATGTCAATGATTAATAAGTGTTATAACAATAAATACTATTTAAATAATTCTAGCTATAAATATTATTTTTTAGCTGCTCACGTTAAATGAAACTTCATTTTTATTCATGGTTTTTAAAATTTTTATAATTTTTGGTAATAAAGCATTGTGAAAATATGTTTCAGTTTATTTCTTTTATTTTCGTTTATTTCTTTTATCTTCGTATTTTAATTAGTACCAACCTAGATATTTTATTTGGTATTAATGTCATTTATGATAATTATTTTTTTAAACAGAAATGTAATTTATCTGAAATTGTGGGATATTAAAGTTTTCTTAAATGATCGAATTTTTGTTCCATTTTGAATTTAATATGTTGGGAAAAAAGTAAAAATAAGTTTCTTTGAAATTTCTTAATTATATTTATTTAGACCTCAAAATAACTTATTTTTGTAAATTTAGGAAATGAATAAATAAATCATGGGCATTATGTGTTAGAATATTTAGTGATAGCTAGTGTGATTGCTTGAACAAAATTTCACTTCTTGAATAGATTTTTTTTAAATTTAATACGAGTTTTTAAATATATGTTAAGAAACTAATAACATTTTTAATAAATGTATTTACTTGCATGCAGTACAAATTTTTAATAATAATCCTTTTCAGACACCAGATTATAATTGATTTTGATTTATAAATTGAGATGTTATAACTAATTATATTTAATAGATTACATTTATTCAGATCCACATAGATTATAAAATTTTAAATGCATTGCATCCCTTTTATAATTATTTAGCTTTTATTGTATGAAAAGCTTTTTTTTTTTTTTTAATTTTCATTTCATATATAATTCTGGATATAACATATAATTATTTATTGACTCACATTTCTTCAATGAGAATATTATCAAAATTATACAATAATTTATACAATTATGACATTGCTCTTCACTTTAGTTTAAATATCAAACATTGCATTCTAATTTTTTATGGCACATATGAATTAAAGAATGTGTGTTCTAGTTTGAAACAGTATATACTTATGTGCATGGAAATGGAAACTAACTTCACTGATTAATAAAAGTATTGAAAAATATATCAGCATTGCTAGATAACAATGGTCTGTGACTACTGAATATCCCTCCTCCTAAAAAAATAAAAATAAATAAAATAAAAAAATTAAATTAAAATCTCAAACTACAATGTTATATAAATTTTAATATGTAATTTTAGTCTGACAGTAATTGCTGTATTGAAACATTGTTAAAATTTGTCTTTTAAGTGATATTTGTTTGGGGCTGTACATTCAAGCTGGGAAAGGCAAAAATAATAAAAAGTATAAAACAATTGGTATTCTATGCTGTTTACATACAATATACTAATCACAATGATCATTTTTGTATTTTAATTCGTTTAGAATCTTAGACGCAGTAATATTTATTGTTTCATATTTATTCATATGTGTTATACTATTAGGTATTTACTATAATTTATACTGTTATTATTTTCACCATATTCTTGGCATTTTGAAAATGTAATATTTAATATTATATTTTCATATTAAATGATTTTTGTGTTATCTTCAATACACGTTATTTTGAAAATAGATTATAGTTAACTTTCCAAATAATATAACAATTCATTTATACTTATTTATATGATGTCTTCCATTTCTATTAGTTCTATTTTATTGTATACGTTTTTTGCAAAATATTGAGGCTAGCTGTTACAAAAATTTTTAATAATTTGTTTAAAAGAAACTGTTAAAAAATATTTTGTAACATGAATGTAAAAAATGCTTTAACTACTGAAGATTCATAACATACTTTTAAAAAGTAATTGAGAATAATTTAAATAATTAAAAGTTATGTAAAGACATTTAAGATGTAACAATTTGCCTGCTATAGGACATGCTGTTATACCAGATTGGGTAATTTTCTATGTAAAAGTATTGAGGAATAAGTTATAAAATAATTATATTGTTGTTATGTCATTAGTTTGGAATTTCTATCGAAAAATGTCTATTATGATACAATATTTAGGTTTCATATATCTGCTTAATTTTATAAGTTATTTTGATGAGTTATAATAATTATTATATGAATAAGTTAAGTTTTTATTAGTATATGAATATTTTGTCATATTTACATTATGAGTGTTAATCTTTTGGAGCAATGAAGACATATTTTGGAGGGGTTTTGGATTTTGAGTTTGGTGTTCAGCATATTTTACACAGAATCAACCCTATGTTATCTGAAGAAACTTCCCTAGAATACTTTATCCTTGATTTTTTCTCTTAGGAGTTTTTATTTGTTCATTTTTTCATAATGGAAAATTTTTATCTTCAATGTTTGCCAAAATGTTTTAGCAGGTTTTATAAATATGGTATTAACCACCAGTTTCCATTTGCAGATCAAGTTCCTTTAGTTATCTTATTGATATAGACTTATTTCTTGGAGGTTGATATTTAGCTATTCCCACTTTGATGTATAAGAATCAACTTTTGACACAGAATAACTTAATTTTGATGCATGAAAGATTGCTTCAGCAGATATAAATATTTCGACAGTGATTTGTTCATTAAGTGGATCCCTACCCTGTGAGTGATCAGTTATTAGTGATAGCAAGAACTCATCACCAAAAATAATATTTATTAAATGGCCAGAGTTTTTATTTACTGTATAATCTCTGAAGTCACATGAAATTTACTCCATACTTATTAGTTGACTTTGAAAATGAGCATACCTTCATTATTTCTTTTCTGTCATCCAGAAATGTCTCCTCTGGCTTTATATTCCTAACAGTGTTTCATTTATAGTTATGCACATTGCTTTTAGTTATACTGTAATAACTACATCCAGTTGGAACTGAAACAACCTGCCCCTTATAGGGCCATTTTATGCATTGATATGAGTAGTATCATGCAGCTATAGAGAACTTTTAAGTACTTAATTATTTGCCTGAAATCCACGCTTTCATGTGGTACAACGGTTTGAATATATCACGTTATACAATATATATATATATATATATATATAATTTAGAAGAAAAGTTACTAAAAGACTCATTACGCTAACATGAGCTATCATCTCTTTATTAATAACTACAGGTTTTCCAGTGCATAGTACAGAAATCATACAGATTAGTCTCACAATCTGGCAAGCTATAAAAGCAACAATTCTATTGGTATTTAAATTAAATTTTAACAGTTTGCTCAATATTAATAACTAGCTCCAGTTTCCCTTATAGAAAAGTCAAACAATAGCCAAATGAGTAGGGTGTTACTCTTCAGTATTGTATTTTATGGGTTCAAATCCTGTTGAGGACATGGATGTTTGTAGCTACTTGAAATCAGCTTTAAGCAGTATGTCCCAATTTCATTATGCCTTGTGTAGGAAAACTGTAGACCATAGTGCTTGAAACCAAACCCTTATTGTAAGAGTGAAGATTCATGGGGTCATTGTTATCCACATTCAGGTGTTTCATATGTTTTTATAGTCATGCTATAGTAATGTAGATGCAAATATTCAACTTTAGTTTAACGTAATATGATTATATAACTTTACCAAGTCATTTCTTATATATGTAAAGTATACTTTTATAAAAAGGTATGAATATAAGTAAGAAACTACAGAAGGATTTTTTTAAAATGTAAAAATAAAATTAAAGTATTAAAAATCAATAAAATTCATCAGTGTAATGATATTACTTTATCAAACCTGTAAATTTTTGGTATAAAACTTATTAAATCCATTTATAGCAGTGCTGTGGCATGATGATTGGTCAATTGTAAATGATATAATAACTAAACACAATATAATGCCTGTATAACAAAATGTTAGTAACTTAGTTTAACAAGATTTAATGAAAATAGTTCTTTTATAAAAGAAAGAGGTTTTGAATTTCCCGTGGAAACCTTATTCAACTCCACAAACAGCTGCGTTTTCCACTATTGTTAAATGTTAACAATATTTTATTTTGTGTAATATCATCAGAAATATAGTATGCCTTTTATATTTTATTTATACTCCATAGGAAGCTATTGCTGTTGTACTTGATGTTGGGAAATCTATGCACAATGATAATGATTGCCCGACGATTCTAGAAGAGGCTAAGAAATGTATTAACATGATTATTCAAAGGAAGGTAAACTTATCTATATAATTTATATTATTAATTCACTTAAATGTTATTAATATTAAATTATTTAATTTTAAGACAAAGATATTTGTATCTTAGGCTAATGTTGCTACATAATGGCTATATTTATACTACAGTTTTAATATAAACAAGTCATATAGAGCTCCATATACAGTAGATTAAAGGTAATGAGTGAAAAAGAATTTTGTTAACTGTCATATAGTTTCATTGAGCATATTTTACTAAAGCTGACAGATAGCCCTTCAAGTTATAGACCTATTTCACTTACAAACGCTTGTTGTAAGATTATAGAAAGAATTGTAAATATTAGACTCAATTATTATCTTGAACAGAATTGATTAATTTCTGATTCTCAGACAGGTTTTAGAAAACATCACAGTACAATTGATCAAATTGCTTTCCTCGTACAGTGTATAAAAGATGGTTTTCACAAAAAAGAATCAACTTTAGCTGTTTTTGTTGATTTCAAATCTGCCTTTGATAGAATTTGTATTAAATGCCTTATTATGAAAATGGTTGATATTGGTATTAGAGAAAATATGTAAAACTGGTTTAAGACTTTTCTAGGTCAGTGTTTTGCAAAGGTTAGATATCAAAATTCCTTTTCTAGGTATGTGCAGCTTAGAAATGGTTTACCACAAGGTGCCATTACTAGTTGCACTTTTTTTAATATTATGATTAAAGATCTAGTTGAGAAAATTCAGAATGTTTCTCACATTAGATGCTTATCATTTTCTGATGATGTTGTTTTATACAGCACTGGACATGATGTCTTCCAGATTACTACTAAACTAAATGATGTACTAAAAGTTTTAAAACAATCGTACAGTGACAATCTCTTTGGGGTAAAACTGCTAAAACGGTTGCTCAACTTTTTATCCTGTCCACAAGGGATCATGAAACCAGTTTGATATCTAATGATAAGAAGTTAGAGGATAAGAACTACATGTATTACCTAGGTGTTTACCTAGATAAATGACTATCTTGGAAAAAACAAGCTGAAAATTCTGCAGAGGGTGCTTCAAAGAGATTAAGGCTTATTAAGAGACTTTCTGGTATTCTAGTAAAATGGATTTTAATCATTTCTTGACATGTACCTGCTTGAAGGACTACATTTTAACTCTGACAACTGGATTAACAGAGCAACTTTGTGTTGGGTTACATGTAGAGAGCTGTGGTCTCCAACAGCTCTCTACATCTCTCTCCAACGAGAAAAAACACGCCGTCTATAATGCATCTGTATCAAAACATGAGCACTTGAAGCACAAGAATTAGTATTATAGTTTATACCTTTGATGCTAATCTTTTATATTCAACATATTATTTTAAATGGATCTCATGTAACTTTAATATTACAAGTTTATCACAATTTTCTGAGTGAAAATTTTTTCCGGATATAATGAAAAAATTACGGTTAAATTGCTCTTTGGGTGGATTTAAATTAAAAGATGAAGACAGACGTTAAATGGTATTTTGGTGAGGAATATTTATAATATTTGATTTTCTTATAAATCAATATGCCTGAGGAGCAAGAGTGTGCAGTAAAGTTGAAAAAATTAAAGTTTCAGGGGAGTATCTAAATGCATATTTACTCTCACAAAGAAATGAAATCTGCACAACCAAAAATTTAATATCACTATTCGTTCTACCGTTACCTTCTAAAGAGTGTAAAGCATTAATGATACTACAAGTAACAGGATTTCCTACATTTTTATCACCTAACACTCAATGCATTGAGAATATCAGTTAACTCATTTAAATTATTAATAGGGAAAGGAAAAGAAAATTTGTCTAACCTACTTAGTTCCAGATCTCCATTAAAAATCCTAATTTCCAGTTTATCATTAATAACAGCTGAATATTTAATTTTGGGTGCAGGATGAGAAGTCACACAAATTATCATTACCGATGATTCACATTCGATAATTGTTCAATTTTTATCTAAACTTTTGGAGCATTCCATGAGTTCTATAATTGAAGTAAAAGTTCTTGATTTATCTCTTTTAGATTCGCAATTATCTTTAACAGCTCTCTGTATTAATTCATCTTTAATTTTGGCCCTTTTATCGTCTCTGCTTTCTGTAGCTAATTTATTACAAGAATGATACGATGGTATATTAGGAAACTGAGAAGGAACAGCACCAGGAGACAGTCTATAAAAAGAAAAAGATTTACATTTAAGTACATTTCAAAGAATGGGATATAAAAACTATATTATCATACATTAGTGCCTTAAAAACAAACCTATGAATTTATGAAACAAAAAATCTGGTGAAATTATTGATTTTTCCAAATAGTAAAATATTCTAGATCATATATTTTTTAAAGTCACAATCTCCAGTTTTCATAACCTAAATTACAAAGGATAAACAATCTATGTCAACTTTCAAAACATATGGCACAATAAAACTTGAAGTAAATATAATCTATTTTATTTACCTTCTAATTTTCAAGGGAGCTTATATCACATGTCCAGTTTTTTCATCAACACCTTTAGCAGAAGTCAGAAAATCAGAATCTGTGAAGTGTAGTTCACAAACCTTAACAGAAAGAAAAATTGATTATATGCATAAAATATATTGCATACGTATTAATAACTTAATATAAAATATTATATCAAGTATGAAAACTAGTCATAGGCTTGAAAATACTGATTTTACTAACCAAAATTGAAAAAATGAGGACCAAAATACTGATTTTTAAAATTACTGACCAAATTCAGTACAGTAATTGACAAATAAAAAGTTAAATTTTCACACAACTACAGTGAAGTTTGTGATATGGTCAAGACTGATAAAACCAAAATATATTTGGAAAGGGATGGGGGTAAAATACGAAAACATGCAAAAAACTTATTTTTCATCAAACAATGACTTTACTGGCTAAATTCTAAAAACTGCCTAATACTGACCTATCTGAAAAAATACTGGCGATTTTTATTTCTGATATATAAATAACTTATACAAAAACTGCTTATTATAGAGAAACATATTCTAATATTAGCTTAATGTAAAATACCAACTTATGTTTTGGTTTGGTTCTGCTCAGGATGGCTAATTAACTTATGTTAATATTAATTTATGGTTATTACAAACACACACCATTATAAAGATATGAATAAAACTTTCAACAGTAAATGGACAAAGTTTAGAAGTAAAATAATAATAAATTTACTTACCCTGCTATATTTTGAAAGGGTAAAATTTTCACACTTAATAGCAACAATCCACTTTTTTGACAATTCTGGATGTTTTGGAAAGCTCTAAACTTTAAACTTTGGTTTGTTTTTATAATTAGTGATGCACAATGGTACTACACATGGACTAGGTATTGTAAATTAAAAATAATCCAGTTTTTCTAGACTGTAAGCGAAATTGCAAGTGCTAGTAAAGCATGTGCATAGAAATCTGCCTAAGAGATAGAATGGAGATCCCTCAAAGTACCCCACAGATGGGGTTAGTAGATCTCACTGAGCTGACATCACAGCTACAGGGAGATCCAGTTGTGGGGCCTGGTTCTCAATGGTCACGGGTAAGCTGTGTTCATCTGAGTTATACTCACAGATATCAGAGGACTCAGCTTTCTCCAGAAAAATGTTCCACATGCCATTATTCTATTGACACCCACCTAAAGAGTTGTTATTTGGCAGGAGGGGTCTATTAAATAATGTACTTTGTGCTATATTCTGTTGCTGCCATCTGCATAATAATAGAGCAAGAAACAAGTTTCATCAAACAAGGCTATGCTCTTTCAGTGTTCAAGTAACCAGTTTCATCATTCCTGATCCCACAATAGTTATCTTTTCCTATTTATTTCCAAAGGAATCCTTAACCCATTAACGCCCAAATTATTTTATTTTGATGCAGTGACATATAATTCATAAATTGATTGTCTTTTACCATCAACATGAATATTATTATCAAATTTTATCAATACGTACCTTAGTTTTTTTAAAAAATGCTGATCTAAAAATAGATCACTGGGCGTTCGGAGGATATATTTTAGCAAATACACAACAACCATTAGTATTTCAATAAAGTGGTAAAATCGAACCAAATAGAGAAAAACTAATGCATTTTCTTTTAAAAAACGTTTATTTATCCAGAATTTTACAATATTACAGAATGTACATAGTAACGTTCAATTATTTTAAAATAAAAAATTTAAATTTTTCTACAGTTTAGTGGGGAATCTGAAGAAACACTTCTTGCATAAAGTGGCATCGCACTTCACACAATATGTTAGGGGCCTTCCTTGGTACCCTACAAGTAAACAGTGTCTTTGGCCCCTTCTTTGTCCCATATTGTGATCCCTTCTATCAAAGCGAACATCATCACTGAGATTAGCTTTTTAGGATGAAGAAAAACTGCAAGGTCAACCTTTCGAAACTTTTTTTCCGATTCCCAATTTTAGATATTTTACAGCAACAGCTCTTCGAAAATATTTCATGGACATAGAATCACCTTTAGGAACATTTCTGGGCAGAATACTTGCATTCACTACAGCCATATCAATTATTCGTGTGAATAGACACCAGTACCATGTTTTACCTCTTATTCTCTCCAAAAGGGGTTTTATCTTGATTTGTCATTCTTACGTTCAGCTGCTTTTGAATTGTCTTGGAAATGAATATATGACTTTATTTTTAGGTAAGCATTTCTACTAAAAGAGTCCTGTACAAGACCTTTCCCTAAATATTCTACATCACTCCAATAATCTCTTTCACTTGAAAGAGTAAGATAGCCAGTAAATATCAAAAACCCTATAAATATATTTATATCTTCTTTAGTGATAATTAAATCATGATCGTTTTAACATTTTTAGCATAGAGAATAGTCTCATCCACAATTACGTTATATACTTCAACAGAAAAAAGTTTTTCAAAGCAATGATGCAAGATGCATTTGCAAGATCATTTTCCATTGCCAAAATATTATCCTTATAAGTTTCCTCTAATTCCAAACATTTGGTATAATTCGATTTTTTTTCCAAACAATTTTTGACTTTTCTGTTTTTAATTTTTTAGGTTTTCTCTCAAACATTGAAGGTAAATCTTTTTGATCACACTCATCTTTTGATATTACTTCTATTTTACCAACAATATCATTTGCAAATAGAGTGTGTAACTTATCTATTTTCCCTTCAATCTGTCAGTTCATCTACATCAAGTGGTACGGCAATAATATCATCTTCAATTTGTTCAGAAAACAGATAATCAACTGCATCCTGAACGTTACTAAATACTTTTCAACTCATATTTTCATCTAAAGGTGAAAAAACATAATATTACCAGGGTCAGGAAAAAAACACCCGAACGCCCACTGATCTATTTCTAGATCAGCAATATTTTGACACTAATTTTTACTATTTATATTTGTTTTAAGATAACATTGGTTTATATTCTGATAGCTACATATATGAAGATATTAAATCACAAAAAAAAAATTAAACTTACCGGTATTGCTTAGCTGTTTTTAGGGTTTATGCTAAGAAACGTTGGAAAACTGAGGAACGAAAGGTCGATACAAACTTTCTCTTATCGCTTTAGATCAATGACCAAATAAAACAAGAAAACCACTTGTTGGTAAACAGGTGCATGCCTTGTCTTGCCCCCTGTGCAGTGTAGAATGTATGGGGTGGGTTTAAGGTAATCTATAGGCGAGTTTACCATGCTATGTTTAGCGATCTAAAAATAGATCACTGGGCGCTAATGGGTTAATTATCTGCCGTTAAAGTCCATCCTTTATAAAGCTTGTCTTGTGCATTTAGCATATTTTGCTATGCATATGCATTGAATTAAGTTTTTAATTTGACATCTTGTTGCCTTTCTGTTGCTGTAGACTGTGAGCTGCTCACCTTTCACCTCTCTTGTTTATCACATTTTTTATTATAATAGTTTTTATCTCATGGCATTTTTTGCGCAACTGCAACTCTTTTAATACCCAAGATACTGTTAGGCAAGAAAATTTTAAAATAGTTGTCATTTTAGAGATGCTAGCACCATCTCTTCTTCCCCTTATGATCATCTGTTATTCCAAATAACTTAAGTCTTTCATCTTACCCATTTCAACATTAACTTCTGTAATAACTATATTGTCCGAAATTGAGCATTTCTAATATAATCAACTGTGCATTTTTACATCCCTCTAAATCACTGTTGGGTTGGTTTAGTATCAAATAGCAATAATATCTAATTTTTTGCCCCCTTGTTGTATTATAGTAGATATAGTATGTAAATTAAAATTTTAAAACATTACAGGAGAAGATTAGAGTTTCTCTAATTTTGTGTTAGTTGTAAAAAGTTTCTTTTGATGGTATTTAAAAAAATATTTTTTTTTTTTTTTTTTAGATTTTTTCAGAATCAAAAGATGAAATGGCTCTAATTTTATGTGGATCATCTGATTGTTCAAGTTATTTAAATGAGCAATATAATTCTGAGTTTACAAATATTCGTCTGGTTCAGGATCTACAGCCTACTAATTGGGAACTTTTAGAACTTGTTAATGGGATTCATAGCACAGACATATCAACTGATTGTATCCTTTTTCTCTTCAGTTTTGGACTTGATATTTTGTATATATAGGAAAAGTATTTTAGTAAAAATTTAAAACTCTTAGGAGTATAAAGCTCTATTTATTCAATGATACATTAAAAACAGTTTTTAAAATGAAAATGTACTTCTTTTATCATTTTTATTGTTGATGTTGAATTTTAGGTATTAATTCATTCTCTTCTTTTCATCATTACACAACTCATGCATTACTCTTAAAAAATAAATAAATAAAAATACAAGTATATATCTAAAAACTTTTATCTGTTAAAGATTTCATTCTTTTTATTCTGTTATAATATGTATATGTAACATTTTTTTCAGTTAGTTTTTTTTCATTTAAAATAAATAAACATGGTTTTATGCTACCATGTATGTATTTTCTAAAATATGTTGCTCAAACTGGTTATAATCTCTACTAAATTACTGTATTCTAAATTAAGTAGAATAAAGTTACTTTAGTTTGTAAAATTCTGCGTTTAAAGATATTTTTTCTCTTAACAGAATTTAAGTTATCAGAGATAGTGCTCTACTTACAGCAATTAATTTACTTTTGAACACCATCAATGGAAAAAAATTCTTTTCTCGGAGAATTCTCTTTTTCTCCTGTTTTGATGGCTATTTCCACAGTGACAAAGTTAATACAATTTGTCAAGATCTTAAAGCACACAAAATAGATTTGAATGTCATGTAAGTTATAATTTAAATCATTTGTTTTAAAGTAGTAATATATATGTTATTTCATTTTCTCCCCTTTAGTGTACATGAATAAGAGCATTTTTTTTTTAGACATTTAACTTAATTTTTTCCCTATTAAAAAAAATATTGTGCAATACTTATATTTTATGTATAATACCTATATTTTATGAAATTCAAACACAAATATTTATAATCAAAGTAGTTTCTGTTTATAAATGCTATATGTTTATTTTCTACTAACATATGGTAATTCTTTTTGGTTTGCTTATAAGTATAAGGAATGATTTTGTGATCTTTCTGTTTATTTTAGTTTACCAAGCACAAAATGTTTGATTCGGACTACAAAAACACATTTAAGTTTTCATATAGGCAATTTCTGTTAATCCTTTGATTGTCTCACTAAATGACATTGATAAGAGCATTAATGTTTATTGATAAGAGCATTTATGTTAATAAAAGCAATTTCTGGCTCTGAATTGACAAAATTGTACATTTTTACTTTTCTATAAGACTTTTTCTTTGCTGAATTACTAAAATCACCTTTAGGTCAGCTCTGGGGGGTTCCCAAAGAGCAGAGCACTGTGACCATAGGTCTATTATGCCCAAACCAAAGAAAACAACCCTATGAAACCATCTATGAAAAGAGGCCAATGGCTGAAGCAAACTGCAGCAGACAACTGACAGGAATATTTTGCATGTCCCAAGGCTAAAAAAAAAAGATGACCAAGTTATTCAGACCTAAGAACTGTAAAAATTCGCAATCAAACAGGATACGGCAAGTGATCTCATCCTCAAGACAGCAGCTATGACACAAGGGATTGGGACTGATCTCCATCATGTTAAGAGGCCTTCTTAGGGAACTGTGACCAGTAAGAAGACAAACGGATTTCTTCAGACCATTCTTTTAAAGCATCAAATGATGCTTATGGTATATACTGGGGGTAGTCATAATTGAGGTCTTTGACTTATCTATGATTCTCTCTACTGTGCCAATTAGCATATTGAATACACCTGAAATATTAAAAAACAGAGTTCCTAATAGACCCAGGAGCAATTTCAAGGACAGGTTCAGGACCAGTAAAAGAAATATTGCACCTCTTTCTACCTAACTCATCAGCTAGCTAATTTCTCTGAATACTCATATGCCTGTGCACCCAGTAGAGTATGACCTTATTATATGAAGCAAGGTCCTGAAGAATCTCATAGAATTCCCAAATGAAAATGGAAGTGATACTGAGTCTCCAGGCTAGAGACAGCTTGACTACCAGAGCAGATATAAATGGTTTGCTTCTGAAAACTCCTGTCTAGGCAAGTCATACAACATATGTATATTGCAAAGACCTCAGCTTCAACACAGTTACATATTTACCAAGTGGAAAGAAGAGCTTACTGTCATTTCTAGGACAGTATCAACCTGTTGATTATACTTAGAACCATCAGTGAGCCAAATACTAAGTCAGCTAAGATTCTTAATTTAATCTTTTTGAGAGGGAAATTGAGCATTATAAGGTTTACAAATAGTAAACCTAGTTTTAAAGACATTGTTAACACAAAAGGTGTCATACTAACCACAGATGAGTCAAAGTGACCCCAAAAGAGATACAGAGAGTACCCTATCAAAGGTCCCCTCATCAATATCCAGAAAAACTAGAATAGCAGTTTCCTTATCATGAATGATTTTCTCTAAAAGAAAACAAAGTTCGTAAGGTGCAGAATAAGTAGATCAGCCAAGCTGATATGCAGGTTGCCTAGGCAATAAGGAATTATCAGCAAGAACAGAGTTTATAAAGTATCTGTCAATGAGCTTTTATAAAGTTTTCTGAAGATAGGATTTGAGGTTGCTAGGTCCAAAAGACTTGGCCTCAGAGTAGTTTTCTTTCCTAGCTTTAGGAATAAAGACAACTTTATATAGTTCCAGAAATGAGTGATATAACCTTAAGCAATGCAGAATTTAAAAATCCTGCAGAAAATGAGAGCAAAAGGGTGATACCATACTTGAGAAGAATGGGAATGATCCCATGTAGCCCAAGAGACGTACGTGTAGGACTTAAAAGTATTAATAGCCCAAACAATTTTATTATAGGAAACTACTAGTTTAACAGTATCCAAATTCACTCTACCAGGAACGAAAAGGAAGTGTTATAACTCTCACTCTGAACATCAATAGAGTTCAAGAAGTGGACCCTTGGCAATTCTCTCAAGCTTTTCTCCTTAATCTCAGTAAACGTACCACAAAGAAACTTAATAGTATTAAAATTTCAACCTTTGTCTTTAGATATAACCTTTAAAATCTTAGCAATAGCAGTAGTGTTATTGATGCTTTAAATAGAAACATACCAAGAGCCATATTTTCTTTACCAAATGGCTTTACTGTAGGCTGTCAAAGGACAACAATAGTAGCAAGCAACTTGCCCTCAGAAAAAAAAACCTAAAACTCTAATCTGTAAGTACTGTGGCTAGCCACAATAATGCTTCAGGGGGAAGTAGGATCATAACCAAATAACATTTGTTATCTGGCTTAATCCCTTCTCCTGGTCTTAAGGTACCCCCAAAAGAAACCCAGGAAGGGTATTAAACCTGACTCTTTTGCAGTAGTAGTTAAGAACAGATCAAAATGTCTTGTTGTTGTGGAAAATAACCTAGCAAACAAGCTCACAGTTAAAATTGCTGATCTCATCAAGTCTTGATCATCCATGCATTCTTACATGGATGTTTTCTGTTTCTTTGGACTATCTCTCCCTCAATGTTTTTGGCACAATCTTCTGGAAAAAAGCTCTGTTAGTCCTAATATAAAAATTGTCTGAATGGTGATAGGGAGGTTTGGGGAGGGTAAAACCCTCAAAGTTAGTGCTGATGAGCTACCCAAACTTTGCAAGGTTGCTTATAGCTTGGATTATTGCTCTTATTTGCTCCTTGACTTATAGTCTTTTGAATTATTTTTAAATTCTTCATCTCCTATGCTAATTCAAATAAGGAAAAACCCTGTCTTACTGTATTTTTATTCTGGATTATTATTCCATTTTAATTGTCATAATGCATAACAAATTGAGAAGTATATTAAATTTCATTACTTTAACTATTATAAATCAATGCTATTATTACTTTTCTGAGTTTTATTTTGATACACACAATGTTTATTGTTTTATTTATATTTGAGGCTGTATTAACATTTTCATTCAGTAAAATCCATGTTTTGAAATTTTATTTTTTATACGTTAACTGTAGAGGTCCTGTGGCATTTCCTGTTGAAGATATTAAAAATGGTACAGGTATTCAAGCATATCAAAATGATAGCCTTATGTCAACTAAAGCTGAAAGTTGTATAATAAAGATACTTAGAGAAGTGAATGGAGAATCTTATTCTTTCAGGTAATATGACTTTTGAGTTTTCCAATTTCAGTTAGACAGTTATTCTTATTAAGCCTTGAGATGTGAAAGCTAGATAGGTCATCCACTCTTGCGCTTATACATAATTTTTAGGAAGGAGAGTCCCTTTAGTTTAATGTCATTTTTCACATTTCATGTGATTTTTTTTTAAATTTCATGGTTATTTGTAATTGCATAGAATTAGTGTTCTTTAAATTATTTCATTAAATGTTATGTTAATCTATGCAAATTTTTTTTAGTGATGTTCTTCCTGCCTTAATTTATTTTCAAAAGAAGAAAATTCAGCCTATTCCTTGGAATGCAAACCTGGATATTGGAACTAATTTAACAATTCCAATTAGTGCATACATAAAGGTAATGTAAATTTAACTTTTTTGGCATCCTGATATATGTAAGATACCTTCTAAAAATAGTTTTTGTATCACATATGAAAAGTAGATATAAAAGTTGCTAGCATAGATTGGCATAATTTTGTTTTATATTATGTATGATATAATGCAGGGATGTTACGGCTGCTCCAATTGCGCCAAACTGCTCCGATTTCAGATATCTGCTCCCAGCTGCTCCAAAAATGGTATTTTAGCAGAAATTGCGCCGAAACTGCGCCATTTTGCAAATTTTTGCAGTTTTTGAACGTTTAGTAATTATGTTAGTTCTACGAAGCTAAGACGAATTTTTCCTGCCGAACGTCGCTGAATAGTAGACTTTAGAGTGAATATGTCATATTTATTTTTCCTACTTACTTTGTCAAGTAAAAGTACATGAAATAAGAAGAAAGAATTTCATTCTTCAGACACACTGCTACTGTTTTGTACTACAGACTCAAGAAAAGAAATACGTTTATAGCATGTACAGCGATAGAAATTTTCCACTTTTTGGTGAAGTTCTACTTGATTTCTATAGCCGATTTCTGCTCTCCTTTTTTTTTTTTTTGCAAATTTTAGTGCGCCTGTGGAAATTTCCAATTCCTTAAGGAATTTTTTTTTTTTTTTTTTTTTTAAATCTTGCTATTTCTAACTTTTTCGAAATTGGAAAGAAATTCGCTTATTGGTGAGACTATCATCACTTGATATGTGATTTTTATCCTCTGGGGGACCAATACTCTTCCCGAAACGTAATGTTTGGAGCCTATTAAAAATAGTAATCAGATCTGGAAAATATGGAAATTGAACAATCTAGAATATTCAGATTTAATTATTTTTTAAATTTATTTTATTTTTTGTAAAGTCAGTTTACAATTTTCCGCGCTTTACCACCGGGAAAAAATTCGTTTGAAATGAGCCTGCACAAACATGTCACAACAAGAATTTCCTGCACTGGCTGGATGCGGAAGTTAATATAACTTTTCCATACAAACGTATCACAAAAATATCTTGACGCAGACCCCAGACAGCCTCTCGCAATTGAAGTTCCGTATTTGTGAATCGTCGAGGTTTTCCTCATTTCCGTGCATCTCTCTCTTTTATTTATTTCCAATGTTTATCGGGATTCTTCACTTAGGACGAAATAACGATTTCGCGATGTAGATACATTGCTGTTCCCTGATATACTGCATGTATCTCAGTGTCGCAAATTCGGACAGATGATGTTCAAATATCAGTTAGTTGGAATGCTATGGTCTACTGTTCCGCTATACAAGGGCTAATGAGACCGTCACCTTCTGCTTAAAGCGGATTCGAATGACTACGAATATCCATACCAATAGTGGAATTCAAAACCGCGAATTCCGGTACTGAATAGCAACGCTTTATCCATTCGGCCGTCGTTTGGCATTTATATAAAAGGACATTTTATTACGCATGTGCTTTGTAACTAGAAGTTGTAAAATCGAAAAGATTATGTTTATATGTCGGAACAGACTTTTAGGAACACTATACCTCATATACTCTAATACTGTCATGATATCGGAAAGACGATTTCACATCAGAGTTCTCTGATCAGTTTAGCTATATAAGAGTTTGTTCACATCTTGATCCGAACTCAAAGTTTGGAAATCAGTGTCGCGAAGCAGTACTCTTTATCGATATTTCACGATATATTGATACATCGCCCAGTCTTAATGCATACTGTAGTGAAATGCAAATTTAATATAGCATCTTGTAAAGGATATAAAAGGATGCTGACTAATTTTGAAAAAATACAGCAAAATTAAAATAAATAATGTTAGAGAAAAATAAGATGAATAATTTTTAATAACTATAATCATCATACATCATCCGTCTTTAAAAACGTTATTTTTTTTTGCCAAAAATCATATTTTTTAAAAATTTCTCTATTGTAAAATTTCAATTTTTAGGCTTCTAAATCTGTTTTTGTTTTGTCTCTACGGCATTTTAAAGAAAAGTTACAGCTGTTTAAATATCAGTGACAGCTGTCAAAACAAAACAGAAGTAGCGACTTCGCAACCGGAAGTTGTGAATTTAAAGAGCATTTTTGGACAAAATTTTTAAATTTTCCTGAAGAATAGTTTAAATATTTTCCAGTATTTTTAATAATTAGCAACTTGGCAATTATAAAGTTTTGAAACAAAAAAGTGTGGGGAATTTTAAACATGTATTTTAATTTTTTAATAGTTAAAGTTGCTTTCATAAACTTCAAATGCGTTTTTCTCAGAACGGTATTTTTAATAAAATATTGAAACTTGAAATGTAATTTCTCAAAAAGTTCTTAAAATATTTTGTTGAAAATTATTATGAATGCTTTTGATAGTATTTACTAGTAAATGACCTTAAAGCTTTAAAGTTTGATAATTTTTAATGATTTTACACTCATAGTTAGATATAAAGGTAATGAAAATTCGTTAAAAATTCAATGTGTATGATTTTGAAGGACCGAAATTTTTTGCCAAATGTAAGCAAAGATTTTAGGTGATTCACTAGTCTAGTCTATAAGAAATATGTTGCATCAAAAATCTTGAAATAATTTAATTTATTAAAAGATTAGACCTTTTGAAAAAACCCAATTTTTTTACTAAATTTTCTTCATTTATTAGAAATTTTATAAAAACTTCTCCATGAATAAATTTTTTAAGTGCAATTCTCTATGATAATATAAAAAATAATATAAAAACATGAACTAGTTTCTACATTTAAAGAAAAAAGTTCTCCAAATGTAGACGGATACCTTAAATATTTAAATAGCTAATTATTTAATGTAACAGTTGTAATTGGATGCCTAAAATTACTCATATCAGCATTGAAAGCTTCATTTTGTCTCATTATTTTTCAGTTTTTAATTATATTTAGTTAATTTAAAATAAAGTAGTTTAAATACAATTATTTTAGAAAAATAATTTAGAAATGAGGGAATATTGGAGTGCATATTTTATGACCACCCTGGGTAATTTATTCTTGAAAGAGCATTAGGGGGAGAAGTCTTATGTATCACCTTGCTGAAGTTGTTCATGTAAAATATTTTATCATTTTATTTTCCAAGTAAAATTTAAAAAAAAAAAAAATTTTACTTGGAATTGGGATTTTTAGGTTCATTAATTGTTTTGCAATAAATGGAGAGACGAAACTCATCAAAATAACTTTTAAAGGCTGGAGTAGCAATGCACAAAACTTCATCTATTTTTTGCTGTTCATTTTATCTTCTATTTACACCTCTTAATCTTTAAAGGGCATTTGTATCTTCATCTGTAAGTACTGTCTTTTGTCATGCAGTAGTGATGTTCATCTGCATCTTCCCACCTTGTGAATTATTCTCCTCTGTGAACTAATCCATGGTCAGAACTCAGCCAACACGTTGAAAGATAAAATTATCTTTACCACTAAGTACATTCTTTATGATCGTGACCAAAAAACACTTGATATATCTTTTACATTACATTGAAGGGAAAATGATGGCTTTCCTCTTCTGTCTGGTCCTTTTTTAGTGCTATTTCATGTGATTTTGTGAATGAAAAGTAAATATGCTACTGATATTGCTTGTAATCATGTGTAATAACTCTTTAAGCATCATGCTGTAAAGAATGCTTTCTTGTTAACAAATAAATTCGTACTGAAGCTGTAATAAGGAACCTTACTAGTAATTCTCCAGCTTTGGTTTTTACTGCTAATACTTTGTTATAATCTTTTATATGATTATACTAATTACATAGAAATATATGTATATTGCATATACAAAACCAACAAACCATATCAGAAATTATTGAATATTTGGCCATTCCGAATGCTATTAACCAATCATTCAAAAACTTAAGTTTATTTCTTAAATCATTACTTTAACAGCTACAAAAACACTATATCCTGCTCCCAAATCAAGATTTTGACTGCTACGAAAATGCTTTCTCCTGCTCCAAATTTAAAGTTTTGCTGCTCCGAAATGCTTGAAGGGGCGCAACATCCCTGATAATGTGAAATATTTGTTCACTTCAACACATTGTTGCTTAATATTCTTTTTTTCTTTATATTTTAGTATTTTATTATTTCTCTGTGTGTGTGTATTTATTTATTTTTTGCTGAATCAATAGAGTATGTCGTTTTGGTACCTTTGTTGCCAGAGTTTGTAGATTTGTATCCTGCTGTTGACATAGATATTTATAGCCATTCAGAATTGACTTTAAGCATTAGGTTCTTATCTAATTAATTAGCCCTTATATGGTAAAAAAAAAAATACTACAGTACTCAAACTAAACAAAAATCTATGTAAATGTGTGTGAAAGGAGAGAGTAGGAGAATATGGGAGAAAAGAGGTTAAAACATTTTGAACTATTAAAAATGTATAGATAAAGCATTAAGATAATAATTGGTTTCAAATTTAGCTATTGAGTCAAGATATTTATTTCTGTTTCCAGAGCAGACATTGATCTATTTAAGTTTATGAATAATTGCAGCTTCCTAATCTTCACTTCAGGAGAGTTGTATTCAATGTTATTAGTATAATTGATCACTAAAAGTACAGGAAATGTGTACCAAGCTATCTATAATTTATATTAACTATATATAATTGTGTTTTAACAAACTGCAATGTTGCCTTTCTGAAATATTGTTTAAGGTTAAAAATATAAACATATTTGATAATACAAATTCATTAAGAGCAGCCAAAAGTTCAAGTTCTCAAGAATAATTTAAAAATGTATTCTAAAATATTTAAAGAGTAATACTACTTTTCAAGTATATCTTATCAAAAAAGAAGTCAACTTAATCATTTTAATTTAGGGAATTATTGCAAAGTTATGAAATAAGTTTGAAAACTATTACGCATGTGACAGACATAGAATTAAAAAAAAAAAAAAAAAAAAAAAACTATTTTCATCATTTTATTGCAGAAGCTTATGTGCAATGGTTTTATACGTATGTTTCAATAAGGTAACATTTTTATCATGAATCAAGCATTTTACATTTGTTTTCAACATTTTAACAGTGATAGATTCAGAAGCATGCATAGGTATTTATGTTCCAGCGAAATCCCCAGAATTCCATACACTCACACTAATGATCTCTTGATTTTTGGAGAAATAATAATACAAAATATTTTCTTTTAGTTCCTTCTGTTTAGTTAGAAAGCTATTCAAAGAATATAACATATCCTCTGTGACTCAAATAATTCAACTATGTCAATGCTGTGATGCAGTCTGCTAACCAAGTTGAAACTCAGAGAGTTACTTTCATGGCACACTGCATGAAAATACTGAAAAATGCAAAGTTCATTTACAATTTTGAAGGTTAAAATAACTTAGGGATCATGGAATCTGTAAGATCATGTAACAGCAATTAAAGGTTAAAACTTTAAAAGAGATGCCATTTTCATTGAACATGGACAAAAGTATAGGTAATGCTCAAGAGAGCATACTTGTCATGTTAGTTATTAAGTCATAATAGAAGAGATGAATGTTTAAATGCTTGTCTTCATGTAAAGACATACTTTTTTGGTAATTTAAGAACATCTGTTTTTATTTAATTTTTTAGGGTAAAATTTAATTGCTTTTAAATTTTATTGTTTTTGATGTTTTTAGTATATATATTGTTTAAATATTTTTAAATGTTACTTTTTTATGGGAGAGATTTAATTCCTCACCCCCCTCCAGTCAAAAATGTTATTTGTCTACATTTGTTTCTGAATTCCTCTTAATATATAAATCTGTAAAATTTTCCTTGGATTTTTAACTCTACAAACATTTCTGAGCATATATTCTAAAACTGTAGTTATCAATGATAAGCAAAACATTTTGTAGTTATATAAATAAGGACTATCATAATGTAATGCCTTAGTTGCTAATCATGTGATTCTGTTATTACCTTTAACAGTCATTCTAGGAAATTACAGGATCACCCTAACAAACTTATTGTTACTATGATTTTCTATGCCTTCAATTCTCCCATACATTGCTCATTTCTTCTACCAAGAAGTAATTTAGATGCTTTTATTTTGTGCACACAGCATGAAGGTTAGTGTATAAGCAGGTCTAGTGTTACATGTTTAAAATTGGTGTGAGTAAATGCAGTCATTTTTTCTATTTGAAATAGATATTATGCAGATTGATAACTGAACCAGCTCTATTATTGAAGTAATGTTCTTTTATATCTTCCTGTACCACTGTCAGTTTGTCAGTTCTAATGATTTTAAATTTGTAGAAAATATAAAGGAAAACTGTTAATTTTATCCAGATGCTTATTGAAGTTAAAATACACCTTTGTTCATTGTCAAGATCATTATTATTATATTAGATAATCTTTCTTATTTACAAGCTTGGAACAATGTGTCTTAATATAAATAAATGTATATGTATATTACATAGGTTAATGAAAGCAAGCCCAAGATATGGAAAAGTGCATATGCTCACAAACTCAATGCAAAACTAGAGAGAGGTGTTTCATATTTTATGAATGATGAATTACAAACTAAAGTTTCTAAAGAGGGTATAATACCAGGTATATATATTTGTATTGGCTATAAGACCTGTTTATATTTCATATTAAAAATTATATCTTCCGTATCAAACAGGAAACTATACTAATTTTATTTTTTTAACATAATCCATTATGAGTAATGTTGGTCTTCTATGTTATGAAAAATTTGTGGTCTCTTTAATGTTTATTCTCTATTTATATTTATACTTTGATATTTATTAATGAGTGATATTATATGTATACATGTGTGTGTTTCACGCCATAATAACAGCAGCAGATGCTGCATGTGTAAAAGATTATCAGTCTCTCAAAGTTTGGGTGGCCATGTAAAATATTCTGAAAATTAAGGAAAACTAGCCAAAACTCATGTTGCTATGGTTAGACTCAGTAAAAATAAACCTGCCAACAAATGAGCATTTTAACACTTCATTTTATTGACGTAAAACTTTGGAAATAGCTCTGATGCATATATTGCAACAGTTATCAGAAAACTGATTGAAGCTTGACTCCCTCAAGCAAGATAGCAAGATAGCACACCTTTCTCAGATAAACTTATTGATTTAGCATTCCTTTGGTTTGTTAGTAGGTCACTCAAAATTGCAAAATCAGTCCCCAGAATCAGAATTGGACAGCATTAATCCATGGGATTTAAAATGTACAAAGGAATAAAAATGAAAGATAAAATATTATTGATGAGAAAATGCAATATATATACAGCTTTTGTTCCTTATAGCACAAGTATACAAGACCAATTAAGTTCTGGATTTTTGGTAAATGTGCATTTTCACTATTATATTATGGCAGGGATTGATACTCCATAACTTGTTTGCTACTTGAGACAAATTTTGTAGGCATTTATGGCTTTTTTTTTTTTTTTTTTTTTTTTTTTTACTTTTTTTTTTTTCTATATATTGTATCAAACATATTATGTGAGACTTGCCTAGCATTTGCTTTTAAACCTTAAAACTTAGCAGTAACTCAATCTTAAAGAAACACCTTAATAAACAATAATTTACAAGCATACCTAGAAATGAAAACAACTAGCTATTTGTCAGATATAACAAATCTGTCAAAAATTGCTTCTAAATATATAAATTATGCACTTATTACTTTTATCCCTTGAAAATCCATATATACTTAAATATACATTCATGAGTATATCCAGCATATTGACCAATGGCATCTAGTTTTTTTTTTTTTTATTTTTTTTTTTTTTTAATTTAATGGTTGGATTAATAGATGGACAGCTAATGTCAATTTTATATGAAAATGAGAAATATTACATATTTAGCTAATAAATTTATCAATGTTTCATGCAAGAAGAAAAACAATTTTAATTATTGGGGAAAATATGAAATTCCCCAACAAATTTTTTCATGAAGCTTGTTAGTTTAATTCCAAATGTGATATTTTGAGATTTGTTTTTCTTACATTGAGAGACAGAAATTTTTTTAAAAAATCTAATAAATATACTTGAAAAATCCATTTTAATTTTCTACAGAAAATTGGGTATTACATTTTATTGAAAATATTCCTTTTTAATTTTTTTTCATCTAATGCATTGTGTTCTTATTTGTTTAGTAAAATCTAAATTTTATCTGCACATTAACAGGTTAGGGATTTTTTATGACTCTTTGAAATGATTACCAAAGAGTTTCAAAATAATGTGATATTCTACTTTATAATACTTTTTTGATTTAAAAGTGTATTGTTTAATAATTAAAAACTTGCTGAAAGAAATATGTAAATACAGAAAATAATAATTTACATAACAAAAATACTAATATCCCATTTCTTCTCTCTTTTTTTTTTTTTCTTAACCCTCATTCTATAACTTTAAGAACATTCTGAAATTGTTATTTTCATTCCATAGCACTGCATTGTATGAAAGTTATATCTGACACCATTCCTGCTTATTCTTCTGCAAAATGACTGCCTGAGTTCATATAAGACTTCTGTTTCCCTCCAATCATCTACCATTTCTTGTGAATTCTCCACCTCCCTCCCTCGTCTTAATAATTTTTTTGACAATTTCGTAGCTTTGAATTTGATTTCAACAGGGGGAATTTCTACCATAAAATTTCTCCTGGTGACCTGGAGAGATAAAAATGTTTCGAAACATGAATATGTATGGCAAGAAAGGAGATTTAAAGGGTGCTTTTCCCAATTTTTTCATTTAATTTCTACATATTCAAGCTTCTGTCTCCCATCTTCTACCCTAAACATCTCTAAATAATAAAAATATGTAGCAACAATTTTGGCTTAAAGCAGGTAAAGAAAGGAGAGTCCCAAAGTCCTCACAAAAATAGTTTGAAAGACATACTATACAATGGTGGCATTGTCAATAACTTGTGCAATTACTGTTTCATGTAGGAATTTTCATGGTTTGAGAAGTTGACCTTGCATTTCTTTTATGTATCTAGTCATGAACTTAAATTGTTATTGTCCTTCAGTGCATCTTTCACAACTGTACCTGAGAATACAAAGCATTGTTTTGCTGTTTAGTATGGCATTCAAGTGTAGAAGTTAACCTGGTTGTTATTGCTGTGTTTAGGATGAATTAATTTTAAAAGGGCAATGGAAATCCGTTTCTCTGCTTTTTAAAAGTACCTATAAATTTGACTTTGACTGAAAAATTGGCAGTTGGGACAAGGATTAGTCTCTAAAGATTAGCTGAATTACTTGGTACTGTGGCTTGATCCAATTCACAAAGCTATCAATGCCATTTGCTGCATTGTAATAGTTTGGTACAAATCTTGCTGCCATTTCACAGTTTGTTACCTATGTCAAACTTCCGCCCTCAAGGTTTCTAGAAAGTGTGAGTACACATTTTAGCATCTAAACTTGCCTTCTGCTGTAAGACTAGTTTCTCGCAATGTACCTTTACCAATATTAGTGCTGCCCAAAACCCAGAGCCAGAAATAGATTTGAAACACTGAGCCCTAATTTGGATCATGAATATCAATCAATGCTGAAGGGTATACAACTGATATAGTTCATTAGCCAGAGAGGAATGATCTTGTTTGAGATTTAGAATCATTTATGAATAAATCTCAACATCTTGATTTTTTATTTCTGCATTAAAATCTGTTAGAAAAGTATTCCTGTACAAACTATGAAGGGTGCAAGTTATTGAGAGCACCAACATCATACAGTAAATCTTCTCAATTTTCTTGCAAGGACTTTAAAGCCTCTACCTCCCATTACTGACTTGAAGCCAAAACTGTTGCTATATATTTCTATTATTTCAAGGTGTTTGGGAAAGTTAAAATAGAGGGGTTAAAAACTGATAAAAGCAAAAAATAATTTTTTTTTTTTTTTTTTTTTTTTTTTTAACAATTTAAATAAGAAATTCTCTTGTCAGAAGAAGTTTAACTGTTAAAATAATCCTTTCCACCTTTAAATCAAATTCATAGCCATAAAATTATTGAAATGCATTAGACATAGTGATGGGGTATCCACAGAAAATGGAGGGCGATGAAAAAAAAAAGCAGGGATCATATTAAACTCCAGGGGTCATTTCATATAAGAATCAACAGGAATGGTGTCAGGTATTGAAAAATAATTTTTTGCGCAGAGCAGTGTAATTGCAGACCAGACCTCATTGTTAGGAAAATAAAATAATAATTTGTAATCAATTAAATAACTGAAAATTTTAGATGCAAATATTTTGTGTTTTAAGCAATAATTAATTAATTCAATTACTAACATATATTATAACAACATTCAATTCCCATGGTTCTTTTCATTATAAATTTCTAAAATTGGAATGTGAGCCAACTTTGCAGAATGTGTAGAATTCTTGCCAGAATAGATACCAAAATTTAGTCAATATTTCCAAGAATTTCAAATGCCAACTAAACTTTAATTTAGACACTTAGTTTTGCTTGACTTTCATTTTACTTTAATATATATGTTACTTTAACCAATATTTTCTACTTTATTTTATTTATTTATTTTTGTACTGAAAGAAATTAAAAGCACACTTTAGGGTATCTTAAAGGTATATTACTGTTTGTTAAATTACAAGCTAACACATTTATTTCATACAGTTAAATATTCAAGTAATCCTGTTATTGCCATTTGTAATCATTTCCCAAAGATCTCTGTTAAGGGCTGACATTACATGATGGAACCAATTTTATTAATGACACTATTTATTTTCAAATTTCAAACAGTTATGCCAAATTTGTTTATTCTAAGTTAACTATGCAGATTATATCTATATAAAGAAGAAATATAAATGGATACATAAAAACATTCTCATGGATGTTTATTGATTCTATACTAGTGATAACTTTTATTGTTACTCAATGTTGTTTTAATAGTTCTATTTTTAGACACCTAATGATATATTTTATTTTAATATAGCTTTTAAATATGGTACGACTCTTGTTCCTTTCTCTGAAGATGATAAGATAAATATGGATTATCAATCAGGGGAAAAGGGAATGAAGGTACTTGGTTTTACAAAGGCTGAAAATGTAAGTTTATCACTTTTTTCTTATGAAAAAACTTGATCCCATTTTTCCATTCTTACAAAATTTGGCCGTTTCAAATATGGCTTACGAACTTTTAAAAAATTCCCTTATAGCAATGAGTACACCTATATTGGGTGTTAGTACAAAAATTTCAACTTTCAAAATATTTTGAAAGAATTCAAATTTTAAAAAAGAAAATAAATTCAAAATATTTGGAATTTATTATTTTTTTTTCCTTAAGAAATGTATGTAGATTGCAAGACAAAAGAAATAAATGTCTACAAAATATATTTTTAAAACTCTTATGGAAAATGTATCATTAAAACAATGGATTTAATGTATAATTATGTTGTTAATGTATTTTCACTGAAATTCACATACATTTTAACTTGTAGTTATAGGAAATAACTTGTATACATTTAAGCAGTCATTTATTCTAAACTATTGATATGTAAATTTCTTCTTCTATACATTTTTATATAGTACATTTCTTAATGTTGTACTATTCTTGTGATTTCAGTAGTCCTCTGAAGTGGTTTAGTTATTTGTGATGATGGTTTCTTTTAAAAATTTTGACATTTCACTGAAAAGCAAATGATATAAAATATTTATTATATCAACCATATTTAAAATATTCATTATTAAATGACCTGTTAGCTGCATTGTTTTTTTACTGTTATTTTTAAAAAGTAGATTTCGTAGGTTTCTGGAATAAAATTATTCTGTAAATTTAAGAAGTTGTCATAGTATCCCTAAAAATCTTAGTATTCTGTACTATTTAGTTCAAAACAGTATTAATTATATAAGCTACTTAGTATAAAACGTTTATTTTTCTCTGTGTCATGTTTGATAAAATATATTTTAGTAAAATGTTATCATGCCGACATAAGATATTTTGATTGAACAAATTGTGTAATTGAGTTATTTTCATTAAATCTAGAATTAGAAGTTATTTAATGCCACTGAAGAGTCTGAGGATGTCTGCGTAACGTATTTTTTTTCCTATTTTTTGTTTTGACTTTTCTGTACATTTATTACATGTACATCATACTCTGCATCAGCTTTATGATAAAACAATCCATATCATTAAAATAAACATCCTTTTAGATATGCATTACATTAAATGTATTATAAGCAATTCAACTTTTCTAAGTGAAAGAAAATTTAATATTTTTCTTCTGGATGATTATACATCAGAAAAAATACTTTAAGGGGTTATAGGCATAAAAATTATCCTTGCAACTAATTGAAAACTGTTATTGGGAATCAGAAAAGAAATTATAATAAAAAAAGCTTCATTTTCTTATAAATGCTTCAAGTTGATCATTTTCTTGTAAGCAAACAATATATTCTTGAAATACTCCAGATGAATCAACATTTAATGTATAGTCTTTATCTGATATTCAGGTTAGAGAATCTGTATAAGAGGAGACTCTGGACAAGGGTTAGAACAGACGCTTAAAGTACTCTTGCCAATGATGTGCATTATTAATGTTGCCTGTGAGGTGAGGATAGAGATAAATTGGTCTTTTCCTGTTGGATTTTCTACCTTTATTTTTTTTTTCTGTATTTACTCCTTATCACCACTGTGAGTCAAGATAATTTTTGTTAGGATATAATTCATTATAATCATTTAGTTTATTTAAAAGTTTTCTTTTTCAAAGGTAGAAGATTAGAGTTTGTTCATATTCAGCCAACTTCAGTGGATAATAATAATAATAATAATATAAAGATATGCACTTCCGCAATCATAAATGTTGCTTTATGTTACTGTATAATCTTCTAAACAGATTTATGTTAAATTTCCAAGGTTTACAGTCCTATGCTGTAATGAATAAAATTTTGAAACATCTAAAATGTTTATAAAAGTTGTATATGTAGACAATATCATACTTAAATGTCTTAAAGTTATATTTATGTCAATTTGAAACTGTGTATACAAATAATAGCAGTTGAAATTGGCCTCTGTGTTAGATCTTAGTTTTCAGCAAATTGTTGTTTTATTTATTTATATAATAGAATTAAATAAGACCTCAGATCAAAATATTATATAATCTTGAAATTTTTTCAGTGATTCTCTAACAATTTTTAGGTAATTGTTAATGAAAGCAGATTTCTTAGATCGGTGGTTGTTTTCTATTTTGGGTTATAATAATTTTCCTGGTATAATTTTTACTTTTTCCTTTATATTTATGTATGTAAATATAAATATTCTTTCTTCTTTTTTAGGTTCAGAGGTATCACTGCATTGGAGATAAGTCTATGTATGTGTTTGGACAGAAAAATAGAGAAGTAAGCTGATTGAAGTTATTTCTTTTAAGATACTGAAATTTACATAGGGAATTACATATGCTCTGTCAAAGTTTTTTTTAGATTTAAACATTATGGATTATTTTAATTCTTTAATAGGTTGTTTACTATTTTTAGGCATAATTCAATTTTAATTCCACTTATAAAAAATATTAGTTTTTTTAACAGTGTTTTATTAAAAGAATAATGGCATAAATTTATGAATCAAGGTTACAGTAGTCATGTGCATTGCTTAGAAATAACATTGTAGTATTAGTTACAGTTAATGTAATTAATTTCACAGAGTATCTAAAATATATTATGGTAAGATCATAAGCAAATAGTTATGCTGGAGTACTAGAATTAGAGGTATGGTGATTTTAGTTATAGCAATGTGAGATTTTTAAATAGTATGGCAAGAATACCATATTTCGAGTTGTTTGTCTGTATCTTAGAATTCCTAACTAGTAAAGCAAATTCATTACCTGAGTAGCAATTTATTTAAAATGTTACATATAGAAATGTATAGTAATGTTGTATGACATTGGAAGGAATTAACTCATTTTATTGGTTATACATTTCTTTTCCCTGATTGGTATTTGAGAACATAAAATTATTTATTTATTATGTGACTAGCTGTTATAATGTTCATAATATCTAACTAGTAGGAGAAAAAAAAATTGTGGGAGGGAGAGAACATAAATTGCTTGCTATTATATAATTTTCTGCATGATCATTATTCAGATCTTATGTTAGAATGTTTGATTATTTAAACATTTGTTTGCTTTCAATGCATGGTATTTATTTTCTGTAACAATATGTTATTGGTTGACTAACTTATGTAGTTTTGCAGTATTTATAAATTACATGTCTGTATAAGTAAATCTTTTAAGAACCCATTTTCTTTCATCTTAGCTTGCTGGAGTTATATTAGCACCCTTTATCCAAGCATTGCACGATACGAAAATGGTTGCAATAGTTCGTTATGTATATTCTCAACGATCAGCACCTAAGATAGGATTTTTGTACCCTAAAATTAAGCCAGACTATGAGGTAACTCAAAATTTATTTTGTATTCTTAACATTTGTAATGTAGATTTCTTTTGACCTGGACATGTAAATAATATGAACTTTATTTGCAGTGTCTTGTATTTGTTGCTTTACCATTTATGGAAGACTTACGCCATTTTGTGTTTACCCCTCTTGATTCAGACCCCAAAAATATTCCTACAGGTACATGAAATACATTATAAATAGTAATTTTACTTTTTGACTTAAACCTCTTCTTATATAATATTATTTTTTACAGAAGAGCAGCTTAGTGCTGTGGATGACTTAATAACTGCAATGGATTTAACTGTTCCTACAGAGTAAGGGCATTCACAATATTTCTTAGTACATTAAAAGTACTATTTTTTTTCATTTCATTTTGTCTTTTTGTATTTATTTTAGTAAAGAAGAGGAGGAATGTTTGAAGCCAAAAAATTTAGTCAACCCATATCTGCAGAGATTATATCAAGTATGTATATTTATATATAAGCATGTAATCTTTAATATTTTCAATTTTAAATAATTTATCAATACTTTTTATTTCTAGTGCTTACAATTTAAAGCATTTCATTCAGATCAACCTTTACCAGAGATAGAGCCTCATATTGAAGCTCTCATTAATCCTTCACCAAAAGTAAGTTTATTTTAATAATCTTTAGCTTCAGTAGTTATAAATTATCTGTTTTATTTTCTTAGATCATTATATTTAAGTATTTCTTAAATTCAGTTATTTATAACCATTGAATTTTACTTATTTCATGCAGTTGTTAAAGAGAGCTGAAACTTCTCTTAAGCGGATAAAATCCCTCTTCCCTTTTAGAGAAACTACTTTGAAAAATACAAAAACAGAATCTCACATATTTTCAAAAAGGTAAACAAAAAAAAATTTTTTTAAATTGGTGATTTTATATATATATATATATATATATATATATATATATATATATATATATAGTCACACTTATTTATTTAAAAAATAACTTTTTTCCTGTTCAATATATTTCAGAACTTTTTCCTGAACATTATTATTTTTATTTGCTCTGTGTAGCAGAATATTAATTATAGATTACAAAAATTTTTCAAGTGTCTCGTATTCTTTTATGAATAACATGTATAAATTCTGTTTCATCATTTAATGTTCTTATGAAAATATGTTTTAAGAATTACTTAAATGTTTTTTTGCTTTTATTTTCTTTCTTCAAAAAGCTTTTACTATGTTGACCTCTCTGTTGCTCTCTTATATTTCAGAGAACCAGATGAACCTATTAATAGGCATTCAGTAAGTGCAGATTTTATTTCTGAATCAAAATTCACTGTGTCAGAAGCAAAATTAGTCAGTGCTGTGACTGATCAAATTGTGCAGGTAAAGTATAAATTGATTTTAATTTATGTAGACTTTATTTCTTGTATACTTTCATAAATGTTTAATAGATTGTAGAACATCCATATCTAGAGAGGCATCTAAATTATAAATTATGTGTTTAGGAATTTCGACAGTACGCAAAATGAAATTATATAAATTTATTAAAACTTGATGAGAAATAGCTCTAATTTGCTAACAAATTTTTTTATTGTAACTTTTTGTTGTAATCAGTATAACCAAATTTATGAATAATGCTGTTACTGTGTAAGTAATATTCAAATACATATGCTTTAAAGTAAAAAAAAAAAAAAAAATGACAGTTTTCTAATTCTTCTCTCTCAGTACAGTATAACTTTATAAATTCATGGCACCAGTTTTACTAGGTTATGAGTAATTTTTTATGTAATTAATATCATATATCTACAGCCATTAACAGTACAGTTGCATTAAAGGGTATGTAGGTTGGTAGATTTTTATATTCCAAAGCATGTGGAATACTCTGGAGTATAAAAATTTACATGATCTATAATGTTAAGGGTGGTTAATTTAGATAGTCCTGACTAGAGCCAAATCAGTAAAATTATCTCTTAACTATTATTTGACATCTATATATTTGTACTGTGGTCCACTATCATAGCAAAGTATTCTTAAGTCATCTGAATAAACACGTTTTATAAAAGGATATAACTTATTAACCTGTATTTGTCAGAGCATTTTGCAAACAAAGTAGTCACTCTATTTACTTCCAACTAAATGCAACCACCTTAAGAGAGTCATCACCAGCTTGAGCAGCTTTTGGCTGATATGAGAAGTATATGAGTTCATGATGTTTTCTTATTTCCTGTATCCTTCCACCTGTTCTATTTAGCTAGCAATGCCTACTTGTTATATCATACTTAGAGGTTAATTGGTGATATTATAAAAACCAGGTGTATTGGAACAGTCTGTGAATCACTGACCTGTGAATTCCGAACTAGTCTGGGAATTGAGTCCTTCTACTGTCATAAATATTTATAGCCATGCAGCATTGACCTAGTTCCCTTTTAGTTAGCCCTCAAATAGCAAAATGCTATCTGTAGTGCTCCCAGTCAACCAACCAAACAGGTCCATTCATATCACATAGCTATGGTATATTCCTGTTCACCATTAGCTATCAATACTCAAATTATAGACTGAATGACCCTTCAGCAGTTTGCTAAAGTTTTTGCATTAAAATCTTTTGTTAATGTAGTGTTGCCTGACTATTATGTCAAACAATTCTTATCATCTGATGTAGGTCATGTAATCTGCAACTTTCTATTACTATATTTCTATTACTATTATTTACTATATTCAATTTTTCCTCTTTAATTGTCTAATATTGTTCACTTCTTTTATTTACTGATTATAACAAACTAGCATGACTTTCTACTAGTTATAAATCTAGATAATGACCATAAATTCATTCAGTCATAATTGTTTTAATAACATTGCGTAGTATTTGCTACTAGCAAAAAATTTTGTACATTCATTTGAAATTTCAGAATCAGTATTTGTTGGATTATTTTCTAATTTATTTCACTTTTTTGTATGATTTCCCATTTGGAACTCTATACTGTTACTAGCCAAAAATTCTATATGTGAAATAAGTTTCAAGTAAAATAGTCAACACAAATCTAATGGAAATGTACACTATTAAAAATATATAGCTTTGACAAAAGTGATTTATAGCATCATTTTTCATATACTTGAACTTTCGTGCATTATCAATATTGTCATTTCTGTGTTTTATTCGACTTAATGTTATATTTGTCTTTAAACTGTTGTTGTATTTTTTTCTTGTAATATCATAGGTTGGATCAGTTAATCCTGTTACAGATTTCCAATACTTGGTTAACAACCAAATTCTTCCCTTTGATGATAGTAAGTATTTTGTATGAATAATTATATATTCATCTTCACATATACCATGATAAAAAACTGTAAAGTTCATTTTCTGAGAATAGGAAATATATATAAAAAGCATTTATACTGAATGGTCTGAAATGGCCTAGAATCTTGGGGTACCCTAAAATATCTCCATGTACACACAAAACTCATGCAGGTTAAATTTGCAGTTCAAATGGCCTTTCTCTTTGAGATTAAGAGGTGGAAAAGGAGTGCAGAATCAAAAGAAAAATTTCTCCTCTTTAATGTGACCAAAACTGTTTGGATACATGTAAGGCCAAATCAGATATTACTCTTGTTATATTCCTCAGGTCATTTGGCTAAATAAAACTCATAACCTTTTATGTAATACTTAACATGGATGTATTATGTTTGATTTGTAAATTACATTCATTACCCTGCTATTTTTATTATGTAAATGAGGAAATTATTCTGTATGCATATGTTTCCAAATTCCTATTATGTAGAACATGGGTATGTGTTAGTTTCAGTTTTAAGTTTTGATATTTTTATTTTTTAGACATGTTTTATTTTAATGACAAATATTGACCTATTTTTAAAAATTGCAAAAATAATAACTTTTGTCTTTAAAAAATTATATTATGTACTATTAACATATGCTTCTTTTTAAACTGAAAAGTACATTATAAGTAATATTGAAACATCATGTAGCTTGTATATAAGAACATATAGGAATAATAAATTGAATTCTTTAGAATGTACATATCAATAGAGAGCACCACTAGTTAATATTTGTATTAAGTAATATCTTTTTAACTAATTATAGTTTTGAAATTAAAGTGGATTTACAAATATATATCAGCCAATTTCTAATTATTTCATATCAATTCTGGTACAATCAGGATTTAATATTTTCATTTTTATGATCATAACAAATGATATGCAAAATTTAGTATCTTTTGTAAAATCTATGCAGTATTTAGATGTGCAACATAAACAAAAGGAAATGAAAATTACAGCTAGAGGAGATCATTTCAGGAAAAGAAAATGATTTGCTTAGATAAGGACATAGATTTGCCTGAGTAATTGAATATGAAAAAGAAATGTATAACTTTTCAGAGAAATTGAAGCTAATAAAGATATACAGTTATTTATGAAGTCTAATAATAATTTGAGAAAAATTGTTAAAAAAAAAAAGTGATAAGCTGAGATTGCAGCTAAAACAGAGCAAACCAAGAATGAGTTTAAAACGGGATTAGTATTTTAACATAGTTGCTGTTTAATTTTATATTAACCTTTAGTTTTGCATTACTGATATATACAGTAGTTTTGCAATTGGTGCCTTTTTTTTTTCAATATATGAATTGATTATTAAAGATTTGTTCATTTAACTGTCTGCTTTTATACTTTATTTAAATTGCTAGAGTTATTAGTAAAATAGATGTAATTAGAAGATGTTATCCTTGTGAGAAAAGAAGAAACATGATAGTAGGAAAATAACAATTTCGACTGCTTAAAAATAGTACTGAAAAATCTTATTTTTCTCCAGCATTTTTGTTTCCCAAATTAAGTATGAACCCTGACAATATCTGAATCTATTTACATTTAATAAGAATTATCTTTTTATTTAAAATTTTACATTATGCTAACTATGTATTTACAAAATATATCAACTTATTTGGATTTACATACCCCTTATAATATGTAAAATTATTTCACTTTTCTATATTTTTGATTTTGTGCTTATAAAGCTTTGTTTAATTTTACTTCTCTTATAGTTTGTCAGCAAATGATGGACGTAGTTGTAAAGTTTTTACATGACAGTGCTCATTTACGATTGTATCATTCAAAAATTTTATCAATATGTAAAGAATTCAGAAGAGCATCATTAAAGGTAATGTAATTGCCATTTCTTTTCAAAGATATATTAGTATAGCTATGATACACATATGTCTTATAATAAAGCACATTATATAGATTTATATTAACATGATTGTGCAGAAACAGTACAACTTATATATGCATGGAATTAATTAAAGTGATACTTTATAATACAATTCAAAATGCCTCAAAACCTTTTTTTTTTTTTTATTCCAATCAATTTTTATGTACTTATTTGTAAAGAAATTTTTCATGGCTTTTCACACATCTTCCTCTGTTATAATCAAACAAGTGGTTATTCAATTTAAATTTATATACAATTGTGAAACTAAAAAGAAAAATTCTTAGATAAATGTTTCATAAATCTGTAAAACAAATCACTTTTATTATTATTATTTTTTTCTAAATAGTAGCCAGTTTTTGACCCAGGATTCATTTTAAAATTCCAATAAAAAAATCTGTGATGTTTTGAAACTTAATGACATAAAGAATAAAGCATTTTTCTGCTTTCAAAAACAATTCTTATATGTGCTTTTTATGAAATTTTAACTCTAAAGTCATCTAGAAATATTTCATCTGAGGTTTTCTCAACAGATGTAATTAGCCAACATTATACAAGTGAGTTCAGGGATGTCTTATACATTTGGTATCCATGCTTTTGAAACTTATTTTTAAACTAAAAGATTGTCTAATGTTAAATACATAAGAAGCTCACAAATAGGCATTAAAATTGGAACTTATAATGTTAGAAATATTTTAAGAAGTGTTTGAAATTTTGATTATTTACTTTATTATTTACTCTTTGACTGTTACAGTAGTGTTTTAGCCTGTTATTATAAGCTTTTCATTTAGATATACTATATAAAAAAGCTTAAGTACAGAACTTTTTAAGAATCTTAAAGATTCTTAAAAAGTTCTGTACAGATTATAAGAATAACCAATAAGTCCAAAATATTTCTTCTCTTTCTTAGTAAAATATTTTAATAACATGCATTTTAACTATGTTTTCAATACAACTTAATTTTCTGTAATTTAAGAAACTTAATTTTAACCTTCATTTGTTATTCCTGTTTTCTAATTTATAGGAGGGTGATTCTGTTAAATATAATTCTTTTATGTTTAATTTACAAAATGTCCTTCTGGAATGTGATGAAGAATTGTGGAATAAAATTAAAAATGGTAAGCATATATATTTATTTTATTTCATATTGATATTGCTTAGATATTTTAAAGTAGCCTTATTACACTATGAAAGATTAATAACATTATTGTGTATGAAAATCACAACTAACACCATTCTTGCTAATTCTTATGCAAAATGACCTCTTGAGTCCGAATATGACCCATTTCACTCTATCAGACACTATTTTCCATGGATTCGCCCTCCCTCATGTTAATCACTTTTAAATAATTTTATGGCTCTGAATTCACTTTTAAGGTAGTTGAAAGGATTACTTTGCTATCTTCTGGGAGGCTAGATTGATGAAAACCTCTAAAACATAAACACATTTAGCAAGGATAGGGATTTTGGAGAATTTTTCTCCTTAAATTTTTTTTTAAAAATTCAATAATTGATTTTTTTGGGGTTATTTTTGTAATTTTTCACCTATATTTCAAGTATTTATTTTTTTCCTCTCCTGAATACTAATTATCATACTTTGAGAAGTTTAACCTTGTATTACTTTTATGGCTATTATTATGAATTGTAATCACTTCCTTCCCTCAGTACATCTTTTATATTAGTACCTGAGTGAAGGGTGATTAATAATGAGCATTGTTTTACTGTTTAATTATGCCCAGTAGCTACAAAGTACCCATAAATCAATACCATTTTCTGTGCCGGTTTGGTACAGAACTCACTGCCAACTTAGGGATTGTTACTTTTGTATGACATCCACCACAGAGTTTTTATAAAAAGTAAGCATACAATGTCCAATCCAAATGTCTATTCAGCTATAAGACTAGTTCCTTGCAACATATTTCTGCCAATCCCAGTGCTGCCCAAAACCTATACTCTGGAGCCAGAAATGGATTTGGAAGACTCTGAGCCACAGTCTGGACAATCAACACCAATTGATGATGAAGGGTATGCATAGCTGGATCAGTTCAACAAGTCCACCTTATTACTCAGCTGTGGTTGAAGTCTTGACAGTATACAGAGTTACACAAGTGTAAATCTCGATTTCAGTAGTGAAATTTCTTATAATAAAAGTATTTTTGTCTAAGCCGCAAAGCATGTCAGTTATTGACTGTCATCATACAGTGAATTTCCCAAACTTTGTTGTGAAGACTCTTCCCCACTTTCTTACCTACTTTTAGCCAAAAGTATTGTTATATATTTTTATTACTTAAGAGTGTTTTGTAGAAGGGATGGGAGGGGTTAGAAGCTAAAATAAATTGAAAATAAAAAACAGAAAAGATTAACTTTTATTTATTTATTTTCCAATGTAAGAGATGAAATTCCCCCCTTACTACAACAAATTTAACATACACACCTCCCTCAGTATTCTACCTTTAAAAACATGGTCATTCGTAAAAGCTCCAATTATTCTAATTGACTTCCTTTGGAGCTCCTAAGGAATGGCAGATGTCTGCCATAACAGATTTAAAGAATTTCTATGGAACTTTTAAAAGTACTTCCTGAGAACTGCCAGAGGTAGGACTTACAAAGTTTCAAGGTCATCCCGTTGGAAATTTAAAAAAATTATATATATATATATATATATATATATATATATATATATATATATATATATATATATAGGCATGATTGTGTGTGTGTGTGTGTGTATATATATATATATATATATATATATATATATAGAGAGAGAGAGAGAGAGAGAGAGAAAACGAAATAAACTCAATTGTACTTGACTGGCTGAAAAGTAAGTCAGCATTTATAGATGAAAATTATATTTATAGGTAAAAAGGTGTATTTTGTAAAAAAGGAAAAATACCTATAGAAATATTATAAACTATTTTGTGAAAAAAAAAAACTTTGTACAATTATTTGTATGCCACAGTTAGTGGATTTGTCAATTCAATTTTAAATGTGAAAATACTTAACTTCTTTAAAACACTCAAGAACATCATCAATATTATACTGAAATATCAGAATAGAATTTGCTGTGTCATTAGTTGACATGATTTTAATAGTAACATTTTGTGTCCTCAGCTTTCCAATTCTATTCTCATATTTCACTTTTAAAGATAGAAAAGAATCTTGATCTACTTTCACACATTTAAATTAATCTTCATATTCAACTTACTTCCTTTTTTTTAACACAATTCTGTGTAATACTCAGTCTTTCCCATTTATCAGACAACTGACTAACAAATACTTATAACCTTTCAGAAATGGAGCGAGTCACTATTTTCTCTTTCACAGATTTAGTGATTAATGTAAATGGTGTGTTTGCTTTTTCTTTTAATTTTCAAAATTTCTATTTTCAGAAAATGATTACTCCAAAAATATTCACTTGAAATCACAAAATCACACAAACATCTTGTCATGGATACAAAAATTGTTATTTAGAATTCTAACTTAAACAGAAACCTCAGCTTCTCATATTAAATAAATTCAAAAGTAAATTTGAAATATCTACACAATGTTTAACACAATGTTATGTATGATATTTGAATTCTAAAAGAATACATTTTAAGTAAAGGTAATACAAAACATTTATTTCAAAATGTAGGTAATATCAATTATGTTACTGCATCCATAGTCACAGAAACTCTAAATTAACATTCTCTACCAAAGCAGTACTGACACACAATTTTAAAGAAGAAATATACATTTTTAAATAAGAATGGATGAAAAGAAGAAGTAAAACAGTAGTAACAAAAATCATAAGTAGGCGATTGTCATGAGGAGTCACATAATTTTCCACTCAAAACTGCTAAAGGATTTCTGTTAAGAGGAAAATGAGACTCGCTTCTAAGAAAAAACTTCAGTGTACTTTATAATAGAATCCTTTGTGTTTTTGTTGGCTATTTTATTGCCACACTGAGGTTTCTTATATATTTTATAATTTTCTATACATATGATTTAACAATATCAAATATTGATTAATATATTTTTTGTTTTATAAGTACTTTTTTTTTTTTTTAGAAAAAATTGGCCTTATATCTAAAAAAGAAATACCTTCAAGCACAGTGACATCAGAACAAGCTGAAATGTTTTTATTAAACCCATTTCTCCCTGAAGGAAGCCACACTGTTAAAGCTGTTGATTCCTATGAAGATAATGAAGATGACGACTATAATTTGGTATGTATTTTTTTATATTCATATTTCACTAAAATTTAACATGATTTAATAATATCAATCTATCTTATATATAATCTTATATATAATACTTAAGGCTAAACTATAAATTAATTCCATTGACAATCATATCAGTTCCCAGATGAAGAAAATTAATTTGCTTTATCTTATAATCAAAGGGATAAAAAATGGCAGATGGAAAAAGTTAGAAACCAGGTGTGTTTATGTTCTGGGAAAACCTTAATATTATAGAGATTTTGCATTAACCATCTCCTGATTTCTGAAAAAATAAATTTATGAATTATTTCTCCTTTCTGTTTACTTTGAGGACAAATGCAGTACATTCTCTTTCAGCTTTAAATAATATCACAGTTGCTATGACATAATCAACTAGACCCTGAATCGTTAACAACAGATTAAAATTTGGCAAGATATTTTGGTACAATTTTGAGGAATAGAAATACAGGTGAAACTTGTGGTATCTGTGAGTCCACATAACAGCAGTTAAAAATTAATACAAGTAGAGATGCCATTTTCATTAATATATTTTTATAAGGATAAAAGTACAATATTTCATACTTGCCACCTTTGTTAACAAAAGAAATTAAATGTTTATCTTTAAAAAAATAATTCTAGTAATTTGAAATAGTTTGTTTTCTTTAATTTTTCCATAGTAATATTTAATCCTTTTAAAGATGTTTTAACATACTTTCATATCTTTAAAATATTTTTTATTTTGTTATGTTATAAAAGGGATTTAATTTCTCCCCCTTGCAATCCAAAAGGTCATTTGTTACAACTTGTTTTTGTCATTCCTCTATACATAAGTCCATAGTTCATAAATCTTTCAAGAGATTTTTTTTCCCTCAGAAACACTCCTACAAGTATTTAACATTTGTGAAGTATCTAAAAGATCCCATAAATGTTAAGCCAAATTTATTTATGTTGGTAGAAACTACTATTGGCAAAATTCTTCTAATTGATTTAGATTTAGTAGAACAAGTATGTCGTATGAAAGGCAAAGTTAATTTAAACAATATTCCTTTTGATATTGACTTTTTATGATATCCTAAAATTATCATTTTGATGGTAAAAATTGTTCCATGTCTGATTCATACTGTTACTTCACCCTAACAGGGTAAGTGCATTACTGTCTTTAAATATCTTTTGCTATAAACTGATTATACCATGAGACAAAATCCATAAAAAAGTAATTCCAAACAATTATTTTGCTTTTTAAAATTCCAAAATTATAAAAAAAAAAGTACTCTGGTGGTTTTGTGTGGGTAGGCATCTGATTTCTACCATATTCCACAGATAATAGTAGATATAATAAGATCACAATAAAAATATGGCTGATTACTTCATTTGCCTTCAAAATGCATTTGTCCTACTTATCTCTAATATCTTCTGCTTGGTGCAGCATGTCTTCCTTTGGATTTTAACGCATTTGCTGCTGATCACGCAGCAGCGCATGATCAACATACAGGAAGATGCATATATAACGATGTGTTCGGCAGTGATTGTGTTAAGGACTAAAACTAAAATTCACTCACTTCCAGTCAATTTAGAATTGACATTATTATATCTGTAATGATTCTGTATTAGTCTGTTAGCACTCCTTGAAAATGCATTGGTTTTTTCTCTACCTGGTACATGCATCTAATAAATACATGCAAGATTTTAGTTGCATAAGTTGTTTGTACATAATATTAGGTTTTATATATTTTTCATCTTATATTTTGCTACCTTTATGTTTTAATAAATATTTTGATATTTGTAGGATTTTATATAAACTGAGATTTTTTTTTCTTTTCAGTGTATTGCTTTTATACAAATTGCAATAGAACTATTATAAAATGTAAAATATTAGGGAAATAGTGTTTTATATACCAATAAGTATCTATAGATTATAGATGTTTATCATAGATGGCTGTTAGCAAAGTCAAGTGTCCAAGCTGTTTATAGTAACTATTAAATGGTCACATTAATGTAAATCAATCTTGTATATATGAGTTAAAAAGTGGAAACTTTCTCAAATACATTTTGTTCTTGAGACATTGCTGATAATAATTTTTAAAAAATGAACTTACTTTTTCTTGTGTATTTTGTTAAAAATTAAAATTTGTATTTTAGATCATTCTAAAACTGTTCCTTTAGACTTATTTAGCAGGGGAAGGACATAAATTTATCATAAATAATCTTTGAATGTCTGGAATTTGTGAATGAAAATGAATAGTTGAACTGAAGTATATTGAAGTCATACTTACCATATTAAAATTTTCTCTTTGCAGCTAGAAGAATTATAATTTTAATTTAAGTGAAGTGGATATGCTTCACTCTGACTGCTCTGCTGCAATGCTTTTACTTTGCTGACATCTAAGACCAAATTAGTTAAAATATGTAAACAAAGTTTATACATACAAATATATATAATAAAGTTTTGTTATTTAGTTGTAATGTCTTGACTTTTGTGTTAATTAATTTCATACTGTTTAAATATTATGATTGATGTTATTGAATTTATTATTACTACAAAAATCTTGGACTAAAGCAATATTCCATTCCCAACATGAAAGCAGTATACTTCTTTTCAAATGAAAAAAAAAGGGGGGTTCAGTGAAAATTACTGTTTGATACTTAAATACTTATCCTATTACTGCATTTATCTTACAAAATGAAAGCTATATCCACATTCTTGTTTCTTCATTGTTAGGTTATTTAGTAATGTTTCATACAGAGGCCAAATGTACTTATAGAATTCTCAGAAGCTGATAAATACACTGGTATCCAAAAGTTTAGTATAATTGTTTATGTGAATATATAATGAAATCCAAATTAGAATGGTAGGAAATGTAGTATACAAGCGTAATGTGGTTATAATGGAAGAAAATAATGCAAAAAAAAGGTAATATTTATTTTTATTATTCAAAAACAAAGTTTGGTAGAAAAATACACAAACAAATCATTTGAATTTATGTGAAAAAAATTAAATAAAAATATGATTTTCCAGTTTGATTAAGTGTAGGGTTGTAGCAGCCATATATGCTTAATAACAATTTCTCATGTTTGCTAAGAAATTGTAGAAGACCTGTGACTTCAAAGAATTCTAAGCATTATACAGCTCTTTTTAGTTCTAGGATGGAATTTGATGGTCATAGAACTGTAAATTATCTCCCCAATATATCGTACACATGCTCAATATGCCTAAGATCATGAGTTTTTTTTTTTCTCCTTTTGACTGCTTAATGGTGCTCCTTTACACAGTATTGCACAGAACCTGCTTGATATCCTTATGCCTCATGAGCCTGGTTTATACTTGTTGCAATGTGTGCATGTTGTTACCATCAATCAAAATATTTTCTTCTGCACAGTATTTCACAGTAAAAATATTATCCTCCTTAAGTAATTTTAAACAATTTTATGAATCTTTACTAACATTGTTTCACATTTTATGAATTATACTTAACTTTTGGACACCAATATACATATCAATACATTCTCTTTCTCTTCTCACTATGTAATAATAAAGGGTATTAGCATTACAGTTCATATAAATAGTAAAAAGACATGATTAGGCTATATTAAATTGATAACATAAATTTGAGGTTTAGAAATTTTTTTTTTTTTTTTTTTTTTTTTTTTTTGCTATATAACAATTATAGAACTATTGTTGTAATAAATGCAAATTAAGATGTTTTATGAACAAATTGACACAGTCCATTAAGAGCTATGAAGGTGGGTTGAAAAGTTTCTGGCTTAACAAAGAAAATAAAAATAATCTGGTTTAAGTTAACTTTATTTTTCTATGTAGTCCCCTTCCAAAGGTATACACTGGTTCTATAGCTGTTGCAATGCTTGGATCCCCTCACAATGAGAACTTTTGTCTAAGGCCTCAAAATAGGCATTGATCGCTGTGATGACTTCAGTATCAGAACAGAATTTTTTTCAGGTTGGTAAAGAGGCTATAATCCAAGGGGGGCCATATCAGGAAAATATGCATGAGGAAGAATTTTGAATTTCAGTTCATGGAGTTTTGCCATGACAATAGCAGCCTTTTAAATGGGATCATTATCCTGGTGAAACATGACTCTCTGATTTTGGTCTTCCAGAGTGCTTGTGAGATTGCATTTAAAATCTGCAACCCGTGCTTTAACAGTTGTAAATGAATCAGTATTCTCCCAGTGTAGCATCTAGCTGAATTACAGTACCCGATGGAAATAAGCCTATTATAAAAAAAAATATTTTATCACAGCTCGCACTTCAGTTTTCTTTATACTTGATTAAAGGCAAAAGAAGAAAATTTTAAAACAGCACAACATAAAAACAACCAATCACAAATGCTTCATTTATGCTAGAAATATTAAACAAAGATAGCTGCTTAAAGTACCTTTGTCAAAATAGTTTCAAGAACGCCATCTCTAAGTGAGACCAGAAACTTTTCATCCCACCCTGGTATTTGATCATGACATTCAGCTAGAAAATTCACTTGAAGTAAAGCATCTGTATCCAGTTTCAATTATATAGTACAATCTGAACTTTCCCATTAAGTATACTCTAATTGTGTTAAATTTTGCTTCTGACTTACAAATCTACTTTATTTTCAATGCCATCATATTGTCATGTAGGGGCTTAATGTGGAACACAATAACGCACACAGGAAGTAGAGCTAATCAAATTTATTAACTCAAAGAGCGATGCACAACTCTGAACTCGGAGATCTTTGACTTTTATAGCAGCTGGGGAAAATTCCAGAAATCCGTCTGGGAAGGCGATGAAAGTTTTAATACGCAATTGAGACAAATGGCGAATGTTACAGATTACTTTTCTGGCAGACTAAAGAAAGGTCCCGAATCTTCTGGATCTCGAAATAAAGTAGAAAATAAATAAAGGAATAAAATGAATATTTACACAGATTTTAAATCTTATCGTCGCTACTGGGGTTCGAACTTATGATCTTTTGATTACGAGACTAGAGTGATGACCATTCGGCTATGGGCACTCTAATGCTTCTCTTCAATACGGCATTGCTCCCTCTTTAGAAGAACAGCGTCTCGATGTTACATCATTTAATTTCGCGGCTTTAGTTTTTGATCAAGTCACAGGACCAGTATTAGTCGTCCCGTCTTCACAGGGGACAATCTCTTGAAAACTGTCTTTTTCCGGAACCTCCATACCTCGTCCGAATCTGGTCATCTTGTTCTTCTGAATCATGGTATGCCTTCCTGACAAAGACATAGACAACATCCTTCGGTTTCCGCCTTCTTGAACTAGGGTCGAAATCGGCTACTTCGTAGGTAACGTCGGACAACCTTCTCAAAACTTGATAAGGGCCGGAGTACCTCTTTAGCAGCTTCTCGGAAATCCCTAATGTACGGACTGGAGTAAAAATCCACATCAAATCCCTTGGTTTGTATGTGACCATCCGATGTTTGGCGTCATAACGCTAGCGATCTTCTGTCCTAAGAGTTCGTATACGAGCTAATTGCTTCGATTCTTCTGCCTTATTGATCAGAGGACATGTAATCGTCTTCTTAGCCAAACTCGTTGAGAAGGGCGTAAAATATATCGTGTCCTGTTTGGCTGCGTTGTAGGCGAACGTGACGAACGTTAATATCCGGTCCCAGTTCCTCTGTTCTACATTCACATACATCGAAAGTATAGTGCTAGGGTTTTGCTGAATCTGTCTGTAAGGCCATTTGTGGATGAAAGGCGGTTGTCATTGAATGAGACACGTTGCGCAGTCGATTAATATCGGACACCAGCTTGGAATGGAAAACTTGTCCACGATCTGTAATGAGATCTCGTGGAGCTCCATCTTCAGGATTATGTGCTCTATTAGGAATTAGGTGATTTGTATAGCTTCCGCCGTCGGTAAAGCTCTGGTGACTGCGTACTGCGTCAAATAATCGGTACATACTGCAATCCATTTGTTGCCGTCATCAGATTTTGGAAAGCGGCCTAGCAAATCCGCTGCGATGGAAAAGAGCGGCAGCTGGTGAAATAGGCACGAGATGACCTGGTGGCTTCAGCGGAATAGATTTTTCTCTTTTGCCATTATCGGCAGTGCATCACGTATCTTCGGACATTTCTGTACAAGCCTGGCCAGTGAAATCGCTTTCTTATTCTATTCTACGTCCTGGTGAATCTTAGATGTCTGGCTGTAAGGTCGTTATGGAGAGATTGTAGAATACTGAGTCGTAAATGCTTCAGAATCACTGGTAGAAATTTCTTTCCGCGCTGATCAAAATTCTTCTTATACAGAATTCCTTCGACTAGTTCAAGGTTTCCCAGCCTGTTTGCTTCGGTACTTTGTTGGTGTCTTATTATTTTTTCCAATTCCATATCTTTCATCTGTTCTTCTGATAAATTAGTGAATAATGTGGCACTTATGGAGTCTCCAGACCCCGAAGTATCGTCTTTTAAAGGGTTTCTGGAAAGACTGTCAGTGTCTTTGTGTTTCCTTCCATTTTTGTACACCACCGATGCGTCGTATACTTGGAGGCGCAACACCCATCTACCAAGTCTTCCAGAGGGATCATACAGTCTTGCGAACCAGCACAGGGAATGGTGGTCAGTGATGATTTTGAAAGTCTTTCCAAAGAGATATGGATGAAACTTATTTACATCCCATATGGCCGCAAGGCATTCTCTTTCGGTAGTGGAATAGTTCCTTTCAGCTTTCGTCAGAGTACGCGAGGCACAAGCTATTACTTTTTCTGTCTCATCTTGGATTTGGACTAACATTGCTTCGATTCCGTACCCACTCGCTTCGGTGTGAAGTCCCGTTGGTGCATTTTCGTCATAAACACCTAAAACAGGATCGGAGGTAATATCTTTCTTTAAGTTGTTAAAATCTTCCATTTGATCAGGTCTCCAACAGAATTTTGTATCACTCTTCAGTAGCGACTGTAGCGGCTCGGCTTTTTGGCAAAAGTCCTTTATAAATCAACGACAGTAAGAGCAAAGCTCCAGAAAGCTTATTATGTCATGGATATTCCTAGGCACAGAAAAGTTACAGCCTTGATTTTTTCCGGGCCCGGCTTTCGCCATCACCGGGTACTAGGTGTTACAATATCTTGATCTCTTGTGATTCAAAGCGACACTTTTTAGGATTAAGAACATACACTGAAGGACGGTCTCCAACCTTTGAAAATGTTCATCGAATGTTTCTCAGAACACCACAGTGTCATCTAAATAGCAAAGACACGTTGTCGATTTTAAATGTCACAGAAGATTATCCATCATCTTTTCAATGGTTGCAGGGGCGTTGCATAAGCCGAATGGCATCACCTTAAACTAGTACAATCTCTCAGGTACTACAAAACTGTTTTCTCACGGTCGGCTTCATCCACTTCTATTTGCCAGTAACCGACGTGGAAATCCATATATGAAAAATATTTTGCCCTTTTAAGCAGTCCAATGTGTCGTCAATACGCGACAGTTCATATACGTCTTTCTTGGTAATTTTTTTGAGTCTGAGATAATCTACACAAAAACGCCAGCTTCCATCTTTTTTGCTCACTAAGACTACTGAAGATAACCATGGATTTTCTGAGGGTTGAATGATGCCTCTTCTTAACACTTTGGTTACCTCCTCGCTGATGATACAGCTTTCAGATGGAGACACTCTATAAGCTCTCTGACTGATAGGTAAGAGGTCGCCTGGGTTTATTCGGTGTTTATTGAGTTGACGTCCTTCCTTGATTGAAATTTTCTGTAAAATTCTGGAGTACATGCAATATTCTTTTTTTTTTTTTTTTTTTGGTCGATTCCCAAATCCGGTATAGTTGATGACACCCAACTTTGCCTTTGGTATGGTCGTGGAATAAGACGAACCTTCGGCTATGATGTTTATGCAGTCTTTGCGTAAGGCTTTGGCATACACAATGCACACTCCTTTATGGATGATTTGAGGCTCCCCTTGTCCGTTGGAAATCCATAAATAGCTTTATCATTCAGGAGCGTAACTATAGTTGATGGAACGGCGACTTCCTTGTTCAAGAAGAGCATCTTATTTCTTTCCACTATTACATAGATAGCTCGACAGTTCTCACGGCCTAGAACCATGTTCTTCCTGATCAAACGAGCAGGTACTGTACACTCTTCCAGCATGAATAACCGGCTGGAGTCTGGGATTCTTGAATAACGTCTTGAAACAAGAGCTAACGTCCATAATCTATAACAAGTTGAGAAGCTTCCAGAAAGGCTCAACCAAGGATACCATCGTGACTGCATTGCGACAAAACAATAATTTCAAAAGCGTGAGGTCGACCATTAATTTCAAGAGGAAGAGTACATTTTCCTATTGGTCTCACGTAATTTCCATTGACGACTTTTAATAGGACATTGTTAGTTGTTGGAAACATAACTTCCTTCTGTAAGCGACGATACATCTCCGAGATAACAGGGAAGGAGGCTCCCGAGTCCACTAGGGCAGATACTGGGTCATTGTCGATGATTACTTCAATGTTGTTTCCTGACATCCTTGCGGCAGTCGGAGGATTTTTGTAACTAGCTGTCTCACTTCCAAGGAAGGTCGCACCGTTTAGTTTTCCTCATTTCTCCGGCTAGGAGATTAGCAAGATCTCCTGTATGGTGACGGAGACCTATAGCTGCGTGTCGGCGATCGTCCTCGTTATGGGCTGGGCGATGAACTTTGAGAGGCTGGGAAGCGGTATTTGTCAGCATAGGGTCCCTCGTCCGACGGTGGCCGAGCGAAATTCCTGTTAGTCTGATAGGTGTGAAAAATAGCTTTGTTATGGCAGTATCAAACTACATGGCCAGTGCGGACAAAATGGAAGCAGACGGCCCTTCTATCAGCGGTGGGCCAGGCGTCTGTCTTCCTCTGTGGTTGCTGTGCTACGGGCCTAGGTCGTCTGGCAACAATAGCATAGGTTGATTGGCTTATTGTTTTCGCCTTTGTCTACTCGGATGTTGTCTGTGACAATGGAGCCAATGCATTTTCCACTTCATATCGAACGATGGGGTCAATGCATTTATCTTGTGGTTCGGGATAGACTACGGGAGACATAAGGCGCTGTACCTCTTCCCGCACTATTTGAAGTACCAGTCATACCAGATCCGGCTTCTGGTTAATTGCAGCCATTGGTACAACATTTGGGAGCCTTTTAAATATCTCGAATCTTCTTTTGTTGCATATCTTCGATTTTTTGCACCAACCAATAAAGTCCTCTGTAGTGGCTATTTCTTTCGTCAGTAGTTCTTGGTAAACGTCTTTGTGATTCCTTTCATCAGACGAGTCACTTTCTCTTTCTCTGACATATCTGCTTTGACATCATGGCATACGACTGCGTGCTTTCATCAGATTTTTGAGCCCTATACTTTAACTCATCGTCTTTGGGTAGTGCTGTGTTTCCCCAGATGCCTCTTTTAACTTTTATTTGAATCCATCCCAGGAAGTTAATTTGTATTCATTATTTTCGAACCATTACTTCGCTGTGCCGTTCAGAAAGAACACATTTGCTATACAAAAAGTGTCATCCCATCTGTTGATTTTCGATGCCCTGTCATATTCCTTCAGTCATTTGTTTGGGTCTTGTTCCTTGTCACCTTTAAATACAGATGTATTCCTGTATTATGGCTGTAATGGTGTCAGGATGACAGATTTAGCTTCCGGTTCCATAGGCATTTTCTTTGGCTTTCTAAGTGGATTATAAAGTCTGAATTCAGGGTCAAAGCCTTTAAGGTGATCACTTTTTCTTAAATTCGATTCCACACTGACTGGAATCCTACCCGGCACCTCCACCAAAAATGTCACGTAGGGGCTTAATGTGGAACACAATAACACACACAGAAAATAGAGGTAATCTAATTTGTTAACTCAACTCTAAGAGCGATGTACAATTGCAAGCACTGCACAACTCTGAACTCAGAACGCTCAGTGACTGAGAAATCTTTGGCTTTTATAGAGCAGAGAAAGTTCCAGAAATCTGTCTGGGAAGGCTATGACAGTTTTAATGCGCAACGCAGAGAAATGGCGAATATTACAAAAAGCTTTTCTGACAAACTAAAGAAAGATTCAGAATCTCCAGGAACACGAAATAAAGTAATCGGATAAATAGTTACACAGATTTTAAATCCTATCGTCGTTACCGGTTTTAGAACTCATGACCTTTTGATAAGGAGACTAGTGTGATAACCATTCGGCTATGGAGACTCTAATACTTCTTTTTAATGCTGCAATATAGCATTTTTAGGGGGGGGGGAGATGGAGATCTCTCTAGTCTGATTCATCTGTACAAGCAGAGTGCTGAGTTTCGACATATTAACCTATGAGTTAAAGAGGCAATTGACATCTGGATAATATCCTCTCTATCCCAGTAAAAAATGTTGTCACTAAAAAGTGTCTTTTCTAATTTTAAACCCATGGTAAGTGCCTTGTCTGCTTAAATTTTATTTTACTGTTTTGGCTTTTCACAACTTTTTCCTATGATATACACAAGATGTAAATTTTAAACATTTCGCAATTGAAATCAATTATCAGGAATTATAATGAAACATACATCACTAAGATTTAGTTACTTTTACGTTAGTTTGATGGACTTTGAACAGTATTTAGCTGTTGTTATGACAGATATTTGAAACAGCTTTTCATCATAAATGTAACTAAATTTTAAAATCTCATTTTCTGAGAGAAATGTAAAGTTTTATGTTGTCAACCAAAGACACAAAATGCCAATTGTTATCAATTAAATGTCATTTGTTATCAATGTGTTTGGGTTGAAATAGTATTTATACAAGTGTAAATATATATATATATATATATATATATATATATATATATATATATATATATATATATATATATATATATATATATATATATATATATATATATATATATATATATATATATATATATATATATATATATATATATATATATATATATATATATATATTCAGGACCCGATTTATACCCATGGGGGTCCCGGGCCAAAGCCTGATATGGGTGCCCCCCATACATCTTACCTTTTTCGAAATCGAGAGTGATTTTATTTTATAAGCTGCTATATCCGTTTAAATACTTTTGACAAGTATAGATAACCTAAATATTTTATGTATCTAATGAAATGAAATACTTTTTTTCTTTAATTTTAGAATTCCACTAAACTAACTTCAAACATATTACAGATATCTGTGCAATCTAAGTACAGTATCTGAATTTAACAATAAAACTGTGATATTCTTGAGTCAAACTCTACCTATAATATTTTTAGAGGAAAAAGTACTGGTTTAAATTAATAAAAATTACTATTTTAAGTAAACTATCATGTGAGACTTTGTTTTACAAAATTCCAAAAATTAAATACAGCTTTTATTCTTAAATTACCAATTTTAAAACTTTCTGTTCATTCTTAAATCTTAAAAAGAGAAAAAAATAGATATCAGATGCTTTTGGATAAATATATTTTCTCTGATTTGTTAACCACTTCAAGAGGGAAAAAAGTAGTTAAGATTTTTTTCCCTCTCAGAAGAGATGAATTTGTAAATTGGTGTCACTGATATGGTTGGTATTTCAATCTTTTGAATAATATACACATTTAAAATGTTAACATTGCTTCAAAGTATTTTTAAGCAAATAAAAGCTTACTTTTGGCTTAAAATTATGGAATAAATTTAATTTAATGACTTTTGAAGCCCACCAATAACATACACACTCCAGTTTGTCATTAACAAAAAAAAATTCATGTTTTCCGGCAGTATGCCAGAAAACATGAGCAAATTCTGAGATGCACCAAAAAATTAATGTGTATGATTTTTTAATTTGGGTCCCCCCTAGAGTGGAGGCTCCTGGCCAGTGCCCCGAATGCCCAGCCGTAAATCATGCCTTATATATATATATATATATATATATATATATATATATATATATATATATATATATATATATATATATATATATATATATATACATACATACTTAATACTGTATTTGTAGATGATGTGAGAGAATTTTTCATAATAGTTAAAATATATGATGCCAATTAAAATCAGCATCCAGCTTTGCATGCAACCTGGAAAAGAAAATTTTTCTACATTTCTTCATACATCACAATTGCTGAAATCCTGCTTACATGTGCATTGTACTAAATCGAAATTGTTAAAACTTCAGGGCTTGATTAAAACTTGTGAACATTTCCATTGCCATTACTGATAAAATTGTTCTAAACTGCAGTATTTAAAGACTGTATTCTTTTCTTCTTAATAAAATCAAAAGTTGTGTACAGTTGGGTCTCTACAGGATGTAATATAGTGTACAACAGTATTTTCGGTATATGAGTTGAATATCTAATCAAGAATGAAGTAAAAGGGTGATTTTCACATTCCTAGCATTCTGCAAAATACAAGATAGTGTTGGCATATGTGCATAAATACTATATTAAATCATGGTCATGCTGTGCTAAGATGCAGAGTGGTCCAAACACGGAAATTAAAACATTTAAGAAGCAGTCTTTTGAAGAGTTGTATCATTCATAGAAATCTATTTTATGGCCCTAAATTTAAAGCTTTTAGTACATGATTTCTTGTATATGTATGAGTAAATAATGCATGGAGATGATGCAATGCATTCAATGTGACTGCTATAATCCTTCAACAATTCCCTAGATACTTTAGAGGTGGACATAAGGTAGCAATCACTTCATCAGAAACAAGTGGTAGATACCTGTCATTATAGGACTGGAGATTGTAGAAGCTGACAAAGCCACAGAAAATCCTGATGTCTCGGGGCTTATTGGTTTAAGCAGAATTTGTGAAATACTTGAAATTTCTTCAGAATTACCTCTTTTTCTGTCAGCTAGTGAGCCTTAAGTTACATTTCCTTTCACTGCTATTTGTGACGTTCATAAAGTGTGCGTATGTGAGATGTGTGATGATGGGGTAATTTGACAGCTATCTGCTGTTTGAGTTTGAGTGGTTGACTATTGTGATTTTCCTTAAAGCAAAGGTACATATATATCAACAAGGATTTTCCCCCATTTAATATCCATGTTTGACTTTTAATCGATACATCCATACATTTTTATGTGATAGGAGCTTAATGTTGTAGGATAATTTAAAACAATAGTCTTGATGAAGGAAAATTACCTACTTATACACTAATACACCTAGCCATGGGAAAATTCTTCCGAAATGGATTATGCTTGTTTTTATTTAAATGCGGGGCAGTCATTTATACTTCATCAAAAATTATGAATAATCTAAAAATGTAACACTTTGAAGGGATAGATATGTATAAACTTAATTTGTAACTGTAGTAGAACTTGTAAAAATTCTGTAGAAAGTGCAGCATGTAGTGTCAATAAGGACATGCTCTTCCCACACGGAATGTTAAAATAGATTTCTCCTTTGTGGAACAGACACACAAAGAATCTCTTTGTAAAGCGAAACATTAAAAGAAAAAGTCCTAACTGAACCAAGCAATGAGGCACTTCTATTGATATTTAGAAATTAAAAAAAGAAAATAAGCTTGACTTGAATTATCAGCTCCCCCAAATGTACATGCGCTTATATATATATATATATATATATATATATATATATATATATATATATATATATATATATATATATATATATATATATATATACAAAGTACGTACATAATAGCCATATATAATTGAATATGAGTGTATAATGCGATATGAAAGTTTTAAATATTAGTTTTCAGCTGCTTATATAAGTGTGTTAATATATTTCTTAATATGAAATGACCTCATTGCACTGCAATTGGGGAAAACTTTTGAATAAAATGAAAGATTGAAAATATACACTGTCTACCAATAAGTATTTGGACACCTATGCAAATGACGATATTTGCGGTCCAGAGGTACGTTACGGCCTCCGCCGGTATACATCGTGTAGGAAACAGCATCGGCAATAGTAGCATGCAAGATGCCTCGCAGTTCGGAGCTCTTTGATTTCGAGAAATGTATAATTATCGGGTATCACAAATGTGGCCGATCCTTAAGAGACATACCTAGCGATAGTGACCAAAATCGACAGTGACCTATGTCATTAAGAAGTGAAAGATGAGCGGTGATTGTTGGAATGTGTCCCGAATCGGCAGACCAACGAAACTGGGAGATAGAGACCGACGAGTGCTGGCCAGAGAAATTCGGAACAATCGCACCCAACCGATGGCCCTCATCCGCGAGGAGTTTCAACAGGCATCAGGGTGTATTGTTTCAATGAATACCATCCGTTAGGAAGCACATCTTCTTGGTTTCCATGGCCGTGCTGCTGCCCATAAGCTTTTGATCACAAAGTCCAACCACGCTGCTCGGTTAATGTGGTGCAAAGCACATCGAAATTGGACCGTAGATCAGTGGAAACAGGTTCTTTGGAGCGACGAATCAAGGTTTCCCCCTTTACCGTTCGGATGGCAGGGTCTGGGTCTGGCGTCTGCCTGGAGAACGTCTCCTGCCAGAATACATTGCGACAACAGTCAAGTTTGGTTTAGGTGGAATTATGATCTGGTGGTGTTTCTTCTGGTATGGACTGGTACCCTTGGTCCCCATTCATGGTAAGCTCAACACCTATTACTTTCAGGACGCAATGCCAGTTGTCATGTTTCGAGGTTAACCAAGGCTTGGTATGGTGCTAATGGAGTTCATCGAATGGACTGACCTGCCCAGAGCCCAGACCTGAACCCTATCGAGAACCTCTGGGACGAGTTGGATCGCCGAATTAAGGGGTGCACTACCCGTCCAAAACCGGTGAAGGAACTTGTATGTCTACTCCAAGCCGAGTGGAAGACAATACCACTAGTAGTAATACAAAGACTTGTGGAAAGTATGCCCCGGAGGGTTCACGCTATAATTGTCTCTCATGGAGGCTCTACCAACTATTGATTTTGAATAAAGTTAGTTTTTTTTATCACAGGTGTCCAAATACTTATCGGTAGACAGTGTATTTTGATTAGGAGACTGGCAAAATTATTAATAATTCAAATTTTATAAAAAAGCATTTATACAATTTAAGTAAGAGAAATAATAAACTGAATACACGTTTATGGATGTTCAACGCTTTCTTCTATTCATTGAACTGGAGAGACTCTATGTCCAGACAAATCGGATCTTTGTCCTGATCGCCATTTTCATTGCAATTTGTAAAATGTTTTTTAATGAAAAATATTTTTTAAAGTATAATTATAGTCATATGGGAAGCTCGAAATATAATTATTTTATAAAATTTTTATTAGATTTAATATAAATACCAACCACTAATTTTTATCTTGGGGGAGATGGGCATTTTACATTCTTGTCCTGAGCTTCAAAACTGCTGGAATTGCCCCTATATTAAGAAACATTTATTTGCGACTTTTTATTAATTTTTGCATTTATTTAACCTGAAATGTCTTAATAAGTCTTACCATCATATGCATACATTACTTTTTTTCCTCGTGAAAGATATACGTGTAGATCGAAGGATGAGTATAAATATAATGAAAACTATAAGGTGCGACATTGTGGAATAGTATTTAAACTATGTTTAAAACCAAAGGGTTATATTAATTAAAATAACAGTCAGATAAAAAACTATTTAAGCTCTGTTTATTTCCCCACAAAATTTGGCTGTTGGGAAGAGTTTAATCAAGGCTAGCTAGAAAGTGAGACTTGTCTTTAAATGCTGAACGTTTATATAACCAAAAAGAAAGTTCAGAAGATTTTTTTAAATGTCTTCTAAAAATTTCGATACTACACACCATTATAAATTAGCAGTTAATATAAATTATTTTTACAACGTAACATTAGGTCAAAGATAGGCCATGGAGACAATGGCGTGAAAAGAAATATTTGCAAAGTTTCGTACATAGTGAGTGGTGTTAGTCTGTTTATTTTGCTAAAATCCCGCTAAGTTAAAACTCCCTGGTCCGAAGTTTTACCAAAACCTGTAATCTTAAGTAGTTTCAGTTTCTTACGATGTTCTGAAATAATATTTTGTATTTGTCAGCTGTAAAGTTAAATAAAATTGTTTGATTATTCTGATATTTGTAGATTTTGAATATGGTTGTCAAGGGAGTAAGTACAAAAGATATTTAATAATTTGGATAGTTTTTAAGTATTAAAATGTTGGTAATAAGCATATTTTCACAGATTATCACTGTATGTTTTGTTTCCTATTTCGCTGTATTTCACATTTTTGTTAAATATGAATCATAAACAACGAAATTTCTTTTCCCGAGTGTATTTCATAGTAGCAAAAATTTATATGTTTTTGCTTAATAAGGAGTTGTGTTTGATAAGTAACTATTCACCTTATGGGATAGTATTTTTTTCTTTTGCTACAATCTATCGTAAAATATATATAAATTTTACAGTATTTCTTTGAACATTGCATAGAATAATAGCAGAATCACAAGAAAATTTAAGGTGTCGTTTTGTCATTCCATTAAAGTTAATAAGTCATTTTATTTATTTATTGAGAAAATAGCAAAGGAAAATATTGTATCTTTCGTGATATAATGTCAATCTTGATCGTATGTTATGACAATTTTTTCTAAAAAATATATGTGTAGATGACTATGATAAATTTGTTTCTAAATTAATTCCGATTCAAATATACTATCTTCAATGATTTTGTTTTTTGGTATTAAGTATTATATTTATCAACTGTGAAACGAATTCTGTTTATGTGTTTATATACATGCCTTGCACCTTCTGTATGTGCTAAAATTATGAAAATAGTGTAGTTTCAATCTACATTAATGTATAACATAGTTATGTCTTATAATTTAGGAAGCTATTGTTGTAATACTTGATGTTGGGGATTCCATGCACTATAATGAAAGCTACCCTACACCTTTAGATGAATCAAAGAAAATTATCAGTAGGATTATTCAGAGGAAGGTAAAGTTATTATATTAACACTTTTATATATTGTCATAAATTGTATAAATATACATACCAAATCCCATGAAAATGCAGTTCAGGGTGCCCCCTTGTTGTTTTGATCATATTTTTTGAGTTAAAAGTGCCAACATGCCATTTAAGAAGATGGCGATAAACATCCATAAGTGCAATAGAAATGATATAAAAAGCATAAGTTATAATAAATAAGTATTAAAATAATAATAAAACACAGTATGGAGAATAATTTTTAAAATATTCTAAATCATTCTCATTCTTAGGAAATGAGCACTCACTTTATAAAAGCAATAAAAATGCAATAAAAAGTACTAAAATATTTAAAACTTTATGTAAAAATTTTTATCTGCAATTGCAGTTGAAAAAGCCCTGAAGTTGCCATATGTGAGATAATTCACCTACTTGGCGATGATAAGCCGAATGATGGCCAAGTGGTTAAGGTGCTGGCCTTCGCAACCAGAGTTCGTGGGTTCGAATCCCACTGTGGCATGGATGTTGACAGTCATTCGGAGTTGGCTTTAAGCAGTAGATCCCAGTCTCATTAGCCCTCATGTTGCAAAAAGTAGACCATAGCTATCCAAGCCAAACCACACCATAAGCAATAAGAAATATAAGTAAAGAATCAAATTCTTAGGATAATCTAAACTGCAGTGAAGTCCCAAGACCATAGCAAAAGGGTGGAAGGGGTCTCAACTGACTCAAGACCCTCCTAGAATTCTCAAATTTACTGTATTGCATTTTAATGCTAAAATAAAAATGTATTTTCTGTAATGGATATTTTTAAGCCTATTTTCTTAATCAAAATTTAAGTTTTAAATAATAGTTTCAATTTTCAAAAATTTCGTTTCTACTTTAGCATCTTTGCTTCAAATTACTTTATGTATAGTATAAGTAATATTAATTTTTCATCTAAATGTATTTAATGATACTAAATATATTGACTATTTAGTGATTATAATCTAGCAGCTGTAAAAGTTTATAGATAAGGAATTTATAAAAAAATGTAATTGTACAGGTGATTATCAAAATAATAGAAACACCTGCTAATAAAAGTGACATTTAAGAGTGTAATTAGTAAGACTAAAATATTATTCTAGCCATTGTTTTTTTTTAAATATAAAAAGTATATATTAGGGTAGTACTTTTAGGGAAAGTATATCTATCTTGGATTTTTATAAAAAGCAGAAAATATTAGACCTCACACACTTTATAAGAGGCTAAATTATAAGAGTCTGATTAGCTGAAGACTTAGCCATTCAATTTAGAATCAAAATTCTCCTTCAGAATCTCTCCTGGAACTTTCACAATATCTCAATAATAAATGATATTTATGTAGTATGCTATATGTTAATTACATATGCAAATATGTATATCTAATTATAATTTATGACTTAAATTGGGAAGGCTCAAAAGAGCACCAGTACTGCAACGAAAGGTCTATTGTATGCATATCTAACAAACTACATACTACATAAATAATTCTGAGATAGGAAGTGAAAAGATAAAAGTAAACATGTGTCACTGCATTAAGTAGACTGTGTTATTTCTTACCAATTTTTTATTGCTTGTTTTAGAAAATGATTTGGATATGATCTTAAAGAATCCATTCTGTCACAAAAAAAAAAAAAAAAAAAAAAAAAAAAAAAATTTAAAGAAATGTTTAAATTCAAGCTATCTGTTTATAGAAATGTTTGTATGATAGGTTGATAGTTAGTTAAAGGTATCCAATATTCCAGCTACCCAACTATGTTAAATTCTGATATAATAATATATAAGCCATCAAAAGAGAAATTTTTCTTTTTTAAGATATTTTCAGAGTCAAAAGATGAAATAGCACTAATACTATGTGGTTATGCTGACAAAATGCCAGTTGATGAGGATAAAAAGGATGTGAAATATGCAAATATTTATATTGCTCAAAATCTGCAACGAGCAAGTTGGAAACTACTTGAAATAGTGAATGATATTGAAGGAACTGATGTAATAGTTGAATGTATCCTTTTACTTTTATTAACTTTGCATAATGATAGTTTTATCTGATAAAAGTTGGTATAGAAGTCTGACTATATTTTTGTTGTTATAAGTTTTGTTAGAAATGTTTTGATTAAGAAGTATTTTTTTTTTTTATTTATACCATCACTTTTAATTCACTTTTATCCCAGTTCATTTTTTTTTTCATATCATAGCAATTAGGAAAATTTTATGGTAATTTAAATATATTCAAAGGAAAATTCCAAAATCATTGTTTTTAGGAAATATATTTTTAATAATTTTAACAAGTATATTCATTCATCCCATAATGCAATCACAGGAAAACTGTACTTTTACATTGGTCATGTGTTGTATTTCTAATTATCACAATTTCAATTCAAATAAAGATGGATCCAAAGCTATAATAGTTATTCTCTATTAATATTAAGCTATTTTTCTACATATTGTATTCAAGATTAAATGTCAGGAAACCTTTACACTAGAGAAATGGTGTCCAGATTTATATACAAATTATCTAGTAGACATGCACTTTTGAAACCATTTGGTATAACTATTAACCCTTTGTATCCCCATGTTGCTGATCTGCAACATACCAAAAAAAAAAAAAAAAAAAAAAAAAAAAAATATTTACTGAGTGAGCTTAAAGCTCACTGTATAAATAACATTTTTTAAAAGATGGTTTTGTTGACTGTTGCTATCGTGTATAACTACAATTAACAAAATTTACCCTAAATTTGTACTAAATTCAGTTTTTGTATCAAAGTTTTATTCATTGTTTGATGAGAAGCACATAATTATTATTGGAATAAGTTTTTAATTTAATTTTTTTTTTGTATGTAGAAAATAAGCTTTTTCTTTTTGTATAAAATTTGCATTTAAAAATTTTTAAATAGTTTTTTACATGTTGGAAATAATGTATCCTAAACTATGAAAAACATTTTTAAATTTTAAGTTGTTAAAATACAAAGGGTTGAGTAATAGCCTTCATTCAGATTTACCTTTCAGTAGTAAAGATTGAATTTAGGATTCCTACCAGTTAGTTCAATTATAATCAAAATTATACTTTTGCAAAACATTATTAAAATATATATATTTTAAAAATTTGTGAAAGATATGACTTTGGTTTTGTTGGAGTTTTTCATACTTAAATGTTGATTAAATGAAAAGATTCCTTAAGAAATTCAATGGTTTTATGAATGTCAAAAGTAGGCCAAGATGTAAAGCATTTTTTATAATCTATAGGAGATTATTTTCTTTAATTATTCAGAGGACTTATATACAAGTATTGTCTTGGTTTGAAATACTTGGTTAATATAAAAATTTTACCAAAATTTTGATCTTGTGAGAGAAATGTCTCAAAAATCTTGTTTTGCACTTTTGAAACTTGCAACATCTTAGGAATAAAATGTTTTTATAATGAATTAGTATATAGAACTATTCTTAACAGATTAGTAAATCACTATCCTTTTTCTTCTATACATTTTGTAGTGTTTAGTTCATACTATATTACTATATATTAATGCATTCTGCTTAAAGTTAAATCCTTTAAATTCTTGTTTACTTTAACTAATTTACAGCTATGAGAGATCTTGCTTTAGAAATTGCCATTAATTTACTTCAGAGTTCAGTGAATGCAAAGAAAATCGATTCTCAGAGAATTTTATTCTTTACTAATTTTGATGGCTATTTTAAAAATCCTGATATTAATATGGTGTTTGAACAGTTAAAAAGTGATAATATAGACATAAATTTTATGTAAGTACATTTTTGTCTTTTTTTTTTTAATCTCATACTTTTATTTGTTGGTTTGATTTTGTACTCATTACAACTGCATTTTTCTGTAAAATTATATTTCTGGTCTCAAGAGAGTTATAAATAAATAGTTCATATTGCACTCTCTCTCTTATATATATATATATATATATATATACATATATAGAACAGAAAGTTATCAATTTGAATTTTTTTGAGCTTCCGAAAACAGCTACTTTTTTTTTACAATAGAAAAAGTTATCAGTTCATACTTAGTGTATTTCTCACAAAATAAATAAATTTGAAAAAGGGAGAAGCATTCTTTTTTAACTTGTGTATTCCGTTAAATGAATCTTGTTCAAAACTAGTATCCTGAAATATATACATTCTCTCTCTCTCTCTCACACACACACACATACATACATATATATATATATATATATATATATATACCATATATTTCAAAATGTAAACTGATCTATATATAAGCTGATAATACAATTTTCCTTCTAAAATTTACTCAAAGTTCAAAACCTGTATATAAACCGAAGTGAAAAAAACAATTTCTAGAATGCTCAAATATGTCACCAAGAAGCCAAAAATATCACCAAGCAGGTAAAGTGGGGGAAATATTTTCTAATCAGGTTGCTTTAAATTAAAATGCTAGACCAATGCTTCGCAAACCTTTTTCCATAGCATCCAATTTAAATACTGCGGAGGTAGAGGATTAGTCACAGCTCAAGATAAATACAAAGACATACCTTAGCATGTTTAGAAAGTGGCAAGGAAAAACAACTTTTGTTGTTCTGTCTTTTTTTACTGGTTTGGTGACTTTTTGTTGCCAATAATAAAAAAGTTGCCAAAAAACATATGTATTACATCTGTTTCATGTACCAGTATATAAGCCGAACCCCCACTTTAGGTCTTTAGAAAGCCTCCCAAATTCTCGTCTTTTAAACAGAAATATATGGCTTATCAAAATTTCTAAATAGTCGATACTTTGGGAGCCCAAAAATCAGTCTTTATAGGTGTTAGGTAGGATCTGAAAAATAAGGTATTTTGAAAAGTAGAAAAAATAAAACTTTTAGTTACCTGAATACCAATAATAATTGTATAGGCAAATGAAACTTTTCCCAAATCTGTACACTTCACAACATACTTTTTCAGCTGTTATACATGTTTACTTGACTTTCAAATCCTATGTCAATGATTTATTTTGCCTATGAGATACCAGATTTGAAACTCATAATTGGATGAAATATATGATTCAACATGCCTGAATTTGTCAACATAAAGGAAATATCTTGCATTCAGAAAAAGGCCTAATCACAGTATGGCAGTAGGCATTTGATTGTAGGTTATACAAGTCATTGTCTAATAGATAAGATTCTTTTAATATATTCCTGTCATATGCATTAAATGTTTACAATATTTTTGTATTGAGTTTATTACAATTTATTAATTATTAAAATTACCATTAAGATCTTTTAAGAGCTATACTTTAAAACATTATTTTATTACTCATATTTTCCTCTGTTTTTATTGACTTTCCTATGTCATTATTCTGTCATAGTAAAATGTTACTTTATCAGTTTTACTCTTACTTTTGTTAATTTGGTTGTATTTAAAGTTTTGGAATTTTATTGGATTAATTTTTTTTAACAAATGTTAGAGGTCCTGTAGCAATCACAGAAGAAATGAAACTGCCTGGTGATAAATATAAAGAGCTTATAGACTGTCATATTTCTGATTTGTTAAGAGATACTAATGGAGAATCATTTTCATTCAGGTAAAATTGTGTATAATTTTGTATTATTTCTATGGAAAATAACCGTTAAATGAAAAAAAAAAAAAAAAACTGTTGTGCTCCTGTACTTATGGTTTAAAATTTGTAGTGTTTAGTATTTTGTCATAAGTTGACCATGAAAAAAAATTTAAGATTTCTCCTCAAATCTAATTAATTCTTTTAAACATTAAAAAAAAATTGTTTCATATTAAAAAAGATGTAACATATTTTTTCATCACAGAAAGGAAGTTATTTGCTAAGTTTTCTGATAATTGTAATTATTATTACTATATATATTAATTGCACAAGTTACAAAACTGCACTTATTATTTTTTTGCCTATTTCATATATGGTTGATATTTTACAGTGATGTTTTATCTGCATTAACTAATTATCAAACGAAGACAGTTCAACCCACTCCTACAAATATAACATTGAATATTGGGACATTATCAATTCCAATAAGTGTCTTCATAAAGGTAAAACTTTTTTCAATTGTTATTTTCTATTAAGAATTTTAAGTAAACTTCCTAGGTACAGTCTAACAGACACTTGCTCTTATCCTTATTTTATTGTTTACTTGATAGGTAAAAGATTGCAGCATTATGTAGTTGTCCCTTCTTGAATAATACATTGACTTATGCCATTAGTAGCAGTAACTTGTCAGTACCAGAGTTTGTGTGTTCAAATCCCTTTGCTGGCATAAATGCTGATAACTATTCAAAGTCAGCTTTAAGCAGTTGGTCCTGGTCTCATTAACTGTTATGTAACAAAACAGTAGTCAAAAGCACTCCAAATCGAACCAAGCTATCAATAGCCAGTTGAATAGAGTAATATTTTTTTTCATGACTCACATACTATAAGATCATACCTGGTCTTAATGGATTAATATTCCATTACTTGGTCTTTTTTATATCCTCTATGTTACTGACCCTAATTTGCAAGATGCTGTTCTAAAATGATTTGAGGAAATTTTGTGTAGGAATGTATGATAAGGTAGTTGTAATGTAATTGAATATAATATCATCCATTTTACCTACAACATTCATTCACTGACCATGTGCTATGTGTAGCAAAAACAAAACAAGAAATGACTACAAAGGAATTGAAAAAATGCAAAACATACTTTACATGTAACAAAAAGAGAAGGGGAAGATGATTTATGTTTACCATTGTTACAAAAATGTCATAATTTGAGCGCTTTATTAAAATTTTACTACATGTGTAGAGAAAATTTAAGAGAAAAAAAAATCTATAAGTTTTAGTTTAATTTTTATTTTATTGGATATTTTATGGGTGTTATATATATTTTTTTACATATATGATAAACTTTGAAATCATAAAATATAACGTTGAGTAAATAGTATTCTATTCTTTAGTTTAATGTTTATATGTAATATTAGGTTATTTTTTAGTTTTATGGTTTAATGAATTTTAATTATGCTATAATATTTTGTATGAGCTATTTCTGTAGTCTTCTATGCAATGAACTGAATTAGTTCAGCGAAATAGTATTTATCAGCAGTTAAATATTTTTTGTTTGTCTGAAATAGAAGTTTCTTAGACCACTCCGAGGATAGAGTATGACAAAAGTATGACCTGGGTCATTAAGGGTTAAAAGAGATTATTGTTTATGTATATGTCTCTGTTAGAAGAAAATGTTTTGATGTAATAATAATATTTGTAATTGTATATATAAACACATTTATAGTGGAACCCCATTTATATGTTTTTCAAACAAAGGATAAAAGAAATACATAAATGAAAACTTGTATGGATGAAATATAAATTTCACCACTATTTATTTTTCAAGGTATCAAGAAAAATTAATGTATAAATTCCAAATTGCACAATACCAATGCATTAACACTATTATATAGCTGTACTTATATGGTTTCACTATCAGTACTAAACAAAGACAAAATTTAGAATATGTTAATATCTCAAAGTAAAGATAAAATAAAACAAGCTTTCTGATTTCAATAAAATAAATAGTATTTGGGTAATTCCATACCAAATCAACACAAGGTTTCTACCTGACCCCCTCCAATTTTGATTAAATTTGGTATAGTAAGTGACTTCATGGTAATAAAGAAAATCCCCAAATCTTATGTTCAAATAATAATTGGTTTGGGAGTTATAAGGCTTTAAAGTTGCCAGATTTGTCTAAAAAATACTCTATCAGCATACCTTTAAATTACACTTGCTACTTACCTAATTAAGCTAGAGATATGTGCAAGGTGTTATTTTAAACCTTTTTTAATGGGCTTTTATATGATATACAACACATGATGACTTGAAAAATTTTTTAAAAATTTAAATTTAAAATTTAAATTTCTCAAAAAGCCAAGTTTTTAAAATTTTGAAAAAAATCTCAAAAATTGCTCATATTATTGTTAATTAATCCTCAAAGTTTCATGTTGGGATCATAATGGGATCCCAAGCTACAAAAGGTTTTTGTTTGATATATTTACTATTGGAATAACGAAAATGAGAACTTGCATTCATTACTTTGAATGTAATTCAGTTGTATAGGATGGCATTAATGTTTACACACTACCTTATCGACATATACTCTAGTAAATAGTACATTTAACATTTGTGAAGATTTTAGAATGAAGAAAAATCATTAAAGTGCATTACTTTTGATGGATGGTGCTACTTATTTAGTTAAAACTGATAGAAAGCTTTATGTGTTTTGAGAATTTCTACTTCAGAAAGAATATATATTGGTCCTGTTAGAGTTAAAGGATTCACCTTACACATAACATCTGAAATTGGAATTCATAGTACATCTGGCTTCATACATTGTGACATAGTACATTGGGATTATAATGGGAGCACAAGCTATAAAATACGAAATTAGCTTCCATTAACACATGGAAAAATTAACACATACAAGGACTGCCTTGCTATGATGATTTTTAATCCAGCATCAGTCAGCTGCCACATGGGAGAGTGTACATCATGTTCTGGGACTACATAATTAAAAACCATACTTGATGAAACATTCGATGAAAATATGGTGGAAAAGGTCATTTTCAATCAGTGGATTTCTGTTGATAGGAGCTCTTTAGAAGCAATACAAAAGTCAGCATCAGAATTTATTGACTTATTTTGTGAGAAAATATCTGTATTAGTTTATCATTACTTTGTGGTGAAACAACAAAATTCATTTATAAACAATATAAAAGAAAATTTAAAAGATTTAGAGTTTGTAGTTCTTGATTTTGCTGAAAATTACTTATTTGTTATACAGGATGAGGCCCAGAGTTGCCACTGGACTAATGTTTAATCTACAACTCACCCATTTGTTGTATATTACAAAGGGAAGTTTGGAATTGACCACTTTATATACATTGACTGTTTGGAGCCCAATACAGTAGCAGTTTACTGTTTTCAAAAGAAGCTTATTACTTTTTTTAAGACAGAATTTTAAAAAGGTGCAAGGAAAATAATTTATTTCTCAGATGAGTCATCTACACAATAAATAAATAAGAAAAACTTTGCCAATTTATGCTTACATAAGGAAGATTTTGGCATTGAGGCAGAATGGCATTTTTGGGCAACTGCTCATGGTAAAGGACCTTGTGATGGGGTAGGAGGTACACGCAAGAGTTAGTGGCTTGAGCAAGCCTACAACGACCATATAAAAATCAAATACTTACACCAGAACAACTTTTTAACTGGGCACAGGAATACATTTTGTTTTTCAACCCAAGAAGAACACGTTTCTACAGCTATATTTCTAGATGACCGATTTAAAAATGCTTTTGCAATTCCTGGAACTCCGAAATATCATGCTTTTATACCCACAGAATCAAAAACAAAAGTCTTTGAGAAGACATTTTCCTTTTCACAAGATTTATTGATGCAGATAGCATCACAATAAAAGCTTCTATTTGCTGATATAAAAGGCTATATTACTGCTGTTTATAATTGCAACTGGTGGCTTACATTAATGTTAAGAGAAAGTAGAGAAAAACTCTGAAGAGGTAAAAGTGACATTCCTTCACTCATCTGGATATCACCATCTTTTTTATATCTCTATAAGCCAGATGTACTATGGATTACAATTTCAGATGTTATGTGTAAGGTGAATCCTTTAACTCCAACAGGACCAATGTATATTCTTTCTGAAGTAGAAATTCTCAAAACACATAAAGCTTTCTACCAGTTTCAACTAAATAAGTAGCACCATCCATCAAAAGTAATGCACTTTAATGATTTTTCTTCATTCTAAAATCTTCACAAATGTTAAATGTACTATTTACTAGAGTATATGTCGATAAGGTAGTGTGTAAACATTAATGTCATCCTATACAGCTGAGTTAGATTAAAAGTAATGAATGCAAGTTCTCATTTTCGTTATTCCAATAGTAAATATATCAAACAAAAACCTTTTATAGCTTGGGATCCCATTATGATCCCAACATGAAACTTTGAGGATTAATTAACAATAATATGAGCATCTTTTGAGATTTTTTTCAAAATTTTAAAAACTTGGCTTTTTGAGAAATTTAAATTTTAAATTTAAATTTAAATTTAAATTTTTAAAAAAAATTTCAAGTCATCATGTGTTGTATATCATATAAAAGCCCATTAAAAAAGGTTTAAAATAACACCTTACACAGATCTCTAGCTTAATTAGGTGAGTAGCAAGTGTAATTTAAAGGTATGCTGATAGTGTATTTTTTAGACAAATCTGGCAACTTTAAAGCCTTATAACTACCAAACCAATTATTATTTGAACATAAGATTTGGGGATTTTCTTTATTACCATGAAGTCACTCACTATACCAAATTTAATCAAAATTGGAGGGGGTCAGGTAGAATTTGTTCTAAAATTGTGTTGATTTCACATGGAATAACCCATTTATGACTTTAAAAAATCAGAAATTTTTGTTTGTCTGGAAGCATTTACCTTAAGAGTTATAAAAGCATTTTGAATAGCATTTAAATGCTGAAATAATTTTTGTTCTGTATCATAACATATAAATTAATATTATAAAGTTTTTACACAATATATTGCCTTACTAACATTTATCAGTAATATAATGACTTTGCTGTTATCACTATAATCACTTTTGCTTTCATCTATTGCAACTTTTAACTCATTTAATTCATCAATCAAAAGCAGTTTCAATGCCACTAATCTGCATCACTATTTGAATATTCCTTGAAAGTAAAATCACAGTACATAATATCAAAATTATCACTTTAGTATAATTGAGCTTTCTTCATTAAAAGGAAAACCCACTTTTGCAAAACAATTTTTGATTGTTTTCTACTTTATTGGGTCCCAAATTGGAATAATTAAATCATGGCCTCTAAAATGTTTATGTTTTTGTTAAAAGATATTTTTGTCAGACACTAAATTTTTTGCTTCAAGTTTCACTAAATTTTTGTTATAAAAACATTTAATTTTCTTTATTATGCTTGAGTCCAATGGTTGCAAACAACTTATACAATTAGCAAGGAAAAAAAAGCCCTTTATATTTAATAAATATTCTGTATCTTGTGGATGTTCTTACATCAATCCATAAGAAGCAGTATTTTCAATATTGGCTATATAAGTCTTTTATCAAAATCCTTTAACCAATTGGAAAAATTTTCTCCTGTGATCTAAGCCTTTTTATTAGATTTATATGTCAGTGGTATGAAGTGAGTATCATCCAACATAGAGAAACTAAAGAAAGTTTGTAAAAACAAGGTTGTCAATTGTAGTTTGTATGTGGGTGGGCAATAGTCTAGGATTGGTAATGAACAGAAGTTTAGAGCTATTTTTGATGAATTATAACTGTAATTATATATAAATGAAATATGGGATGTAGATCAGTGATCAGTCTTATAAATGAAATATTTTAACTGTAAGCTTCATATGGATATGTAGGGACCAATAGAAAAAAAAAACAAATAAAATTGATAAAAATGCATAAATAAGAAATGTATATATGGAGTTCAACTGTATATGCTGTTTTTCTTCAAATTATAGTAAATAAAAAGTGCCTACATGTATCTATACACAAAATATATTAAATGTTATCTGAATAACATTTAATGATTTATATATCTCAATTTTGATTTCCATTTCATAATAAAAATGAGGCCTCATTTCTCAAGAACATAGTAACTGGAATTTTCCCATGACCAAAATTACTCATATATTTTACTTGTGCTCTTTGAGATATCTCATGAAATCACCCAAATATTAATTAAGTTTCAAGCCTGATGGCAGTGCACCTATTTGAAAAGTCAGCAATTTTTATTCTCAGAAAAGCTAAGATCAACATGATATTCACATGTTTCTTTTCTCACTGTGAGAATGGAAATTAAAATCACATCATTTGCTGCATAATACAGGTTCAAAATGTATATTCCTTCTCCCCATAAAATTAAATAGAGATTAAATTTAGTTTGATTTCCCAACATATTTAGTAAAACATATTTTAATTATCATATTTTAAATTGTTATACATGTATCAGAAGCTAACAGTGAATCAATTGCTATGGACTAACCAGAGTTACTAAATTCTGAGTGGATTATTTTATATATAAGATATAATAGCAAAAATTATGTTTGATTTGGAAGCTCATACTGGGATATCTTATATCTGAAAGTGAGCTGTGGTATCTCAGTCAGCATAGGTAGCAACCTGGTAACTGGAAAGTTCCATATTCATGGCTTGAGCTGGCCTAAGATCTACCATGTTTGTTAATGGTGACTGGGACATATAAAATAATTTTGTAGTTGCATCTGTTCTAAGTTGTCAAATGATATGTCTAGGTAAGACATGCAAAGCCTGGGGATCAGCTTGGTCCCTGCTTCTAAATTATGATGTCCTATTGATCAAAGTTGTTATTTTACCCTAGAGGTGCTTGTCACCTCTAGGGTACTTTGCCTTTGGTACCTTTTTAAGCAAAGGCACATACCTTTGCCTTAATTCATATGGCCTCTGGTAGATGTGCTTGGCTCATTGTAGTGGCATTTGCAACAACATGTCTGAAAAGGATTGTTAGAAATTAGCAAATATTAATTTTATAATTCATTTATTTTATTGTATGACAATTTTTTCAATCAGTATTTAAGTGAACAAAAATTATATAACCTTTGATAATTGAAGTATATTCATGAGGTTAGTAAGTGCTTCTGTGAAAACATAAATACAGCTTATTTTTATTGTTTTTGTGATTACATAGAAATGTTTTCATTTATTCTGTAATATTAATTTGATTCTAACTTTAATGCTTTGTTAGTGAACTTACCTTTAACTTTACAATTGAAAGGATATTTTGACTAAGCCCAAAAAATGCATTGCTTTGTTTTAATATTATATCTGATTAACAGGTTAGTGAGAATAAACCCAAAACTTGGAATACTGCTTGTACTCATGATCTTACTAAAAAGCCAAGGAAAATAACCACTTTTTCTATGAATGATGAAGCCCAAACTAAAGTTTCTCATGAGGATTTGATTCAAGGTATAGTTGAAGTATACAAAAGTAAAAGTTTCTGTGTGTGTAAATAAAAATGTATGATTATATAGAGAGGTACATCTTAAATAATCTTTTTATTCAGTATGTCTTTTTAAGTTTTGGCATTTCATATTCTAATATTTTTTTCTTTCTTTCTTACAACATTAGCCTTCAAGTATGGTACAACTCTAGTTCCATATTCTGAAGATGATAAAAAGAATATGGATTATCAACCAGGTGAAAGGGGAATGACAGTGCTGGGTTTTACTAAGGCAGAAAAAGTAATTTAAATATCAACCTTTATGTGTAAGAAATTAAATGCATGTGGAAATAACTGATATTTACAATTTGAAGTTTGTTCAAGTGAAAAGACACATTGTAGAAAAGTTTATTTGCTAGCTTTTTATTTGTACTAATCACCTTAACTCTCTTATTGGGATCAATTGAACAAAAGGAGAAATCTTAACACAAAGTGTAAAATATATAGTATTTGTAATTTAAAAACTCAGAAGTTATACGTTCATACTTTTATTAACTGGTGTAGCATATAATGACATTACATATATTGTCTTGTCAATCAGATGGCTAACAAATTTCGTTATATAAATTCCATCTCAATGGATAGCAATCCTTCTGTAAGGCAATTTATTGTTACATAGTTTACAGTTTATAATCCCAAATTTTAAATCATTTTCTATTCCTATTAACCATAGTATTGAATTATGAAACATTAAGTTAATGTATATAATATGTAGGGCTATTACTAAACTATTTTGATGTTTGATTTTGCCTATATTATGTTCCCTAGTTGAAATCTTAAGAGGGAAGTTTAAATGCAATAACATCCTTAAATTTTTAAAATATGACTGTTATAGTATTAGAAATATAATGTTGGTAGTTCATTTTAACATAAGACACTTAGTTTTTAAACTATATTATATATACTTGTGTATGTTAAACAATTTAGAACATGTGAGTTTTGTCTAATCTTTCAGTATTACTTTTATTTTATTTTTAGATTCCAAGACATCTCTATAGCGGTGACAAGTCTAGGTATGTCTTTGGCCAGAAAAATAATGATGTAAGTAGTTTTTTCCCAGTAATATTGAATTCTGAATATTTATTTATAACAAGTGTTCTACAAATGAATTAAAAATTTATCAGTATTAAAGAGTTGTTGCTGTTAGTGCATACTTTCTTGTTCGGAGGTGTATGTGCTATCATACTAGTGTAGGCTTATTTTGAACAATTGTAAATATTTTATAAATAATTTAACAAGATTATGCTTATTCTATTCCTAAACACCTGTATACCATAATCACCTATGATGTGCAATTTAATTAAAACATTAATATTATATGATACATATCTCATTTAGTCACAAAGCCTTAACTTTTAAATGCTATGCCATCTTTTGAAATGTATTTAAAGTGATTCTTGCTCCATATGCCTTAATTTTTGCTTCTTTAGAAAATGTTGATGTGCCAGGCAAGTAAATTAATTTTTTAAAACATTTCGTTAGTCTTCAAGTTGCAACAGTTTTGTATTTTAAGATTTCTGTGGATTTTTATAGTTTGATGAATTTTTTATATCATTATTAGAACTTAGACTATCAGTATCATTTGTTTTAAAAAATGGTTATGATTTAGTTTACATTTTGATAGATGCATTCTTTCAATATTGTTTTATCTAAAAAATACCAAACAGTGGCTAAATGTATATATATTGCACTTTGGTACAAGAGTTAGTGGGTTCAGATTCTACTGTTAGCATGGATGTTTATAGCTATACAGAATCAACTTTAAACAGTAGGTCCTGTTCTCATTAGGCCTCATGTAGGAAAACAGCAGACCATAGCTCTTCTATGTTCATATCTTTGCTCATATATAGCAAATAAAATTATTCTTATAGTCCAAAATTACCCTTTCCTAATTAAGACTTGTCTGAGTTTAAAATTTAATAACTACTGCTTTGTTTTGTTTCATCTGCTAGACTCTTATCTTTTAACTGGGTTATACTGTTGAGGCATCCATATCAGTAGGCTATGTATGCAAGCATTTTGGTTGCATTATTAATGTTATTTCTAAAAAGAAATTATTAATATTTGAGTGGCTTGCCATTTTCTTTTATATTTCTTCATCCTTCTTTGGTAAAATGGTTTTGTTTTCATTGTGTCTTGTATCAATTTTCCTGTGACAGTAGTTAAAGCAATATCTTACACAGTCATAGATGTATGACTGAATAGTCATACATCTCTAATTCTATAAGATATTGCTCTTTTGAATATTGAAACTTTTAACTTTTAAAAAACTTTTTCAGTTTAAAAATAATTTTAAAATAGAACTGAATCCTTTTATCAACTTCTTACAAAAATAAACTAAAAGCCAGAGTAAAAATACTAAATTTCTTGATTATACCTTTCTAATAAATGTCAAAACGGATTTTTATTGAAAAAAAAAAAAGAAAGAAAACAACCCTGCTACTTAAATTTATTCTCTATCAAAAGAAGTATATAGTGATGATTATCATGTTTTTAAATGATTTAAACAGTTCAAAAAAGGGAAAAAATTGAACATGGCCACACATAAACAAACACATTAAAAAATTGCTGATTTGATCTTGTAAAGGTCATCATTTGGATATTTGTATATATGCTAAAACCTTATAAATTGATTGAGAATCTGGTAGATTTTGCACAAATTTTAGTGTAAAAAGTATGTTCTTAAATTGTGCCAAAGATTCTTAGATTCAAATAAAAGGAATCTCAAATGGATGTTGTCAGTCATGACATTTTTGGCTCAGCTTGGGATACCTGTTTCAACATCTACTCTATTCATCCAACCTTGTCTCATGCAGCTTTTATATATTTCCTAAGATGAAATCAGACTGAAAGGAACAACATTTGAAACAGTTCAAGTTGCAAAAAAAAGCAGTGGCTTGACCTATAAAAATATGTATATGGAGAGGTCTAGAGATCACCATAGGATTAAAGTTTAAAGCATGAAGAATAAAAAATAATGGTTCTGTAGCATTGATCTATGTTTTTTAGTCACACCTTATATAACCATCATGTTACTAGTTGCTATTCAACTTGCAATCTGTAAGAAAAAAAAATGTGTCCCAATTTACATACTGTTCTGTTGTTACTTAATTTTATAAGTACCAGTATAAAAAGATCAGTGGAGTGCATTCTATATAATACAAAATAAAATAGGATGTTCTGATGTCATCATATCTTCTGTAAATATCCATAGTTTTAATATATCTATATGAACTGTAGTTTTCTTTAAACTCAAGGCAGGAAGCATTCAGTCGTGAGCATTTTAAGGAAAACATTATCTCTTTCAATATAGGTTTTATTTTATTTAAAAGCTTTAATTATATTACCAGTTTAGCTTATGTTAAGTAATTTAGTATTTTATTAGTTATAAATAAATAACACCAATCTTCTTTAATTTCACACTAATTTCATGTATGCTTAATCTTTCAATTGAGAGGGTGTTAATGAATTTTCACATATTATATAGACAAAATTCCTCATTTTTAACCCTTACTTGCAAATTTTATCAATTTTTATTACTCTTATTCCATTAAGACAATTACTAATGCATGTTTATATTTTTAAATAATTTTAATTAGTATTTTCACTAGCTAATTTTAAGTTCTAAGAAGAAACAATTTTAAGTGCTGTTAAATTATATATCTCAGAGATTAAGAATTATTTTTATCATATGTAGCAAATTTTCCCAAACTCCTGTTTATGTAGTTCCTAATTATTCTTTATTGAATCCATTAATAAAGAATGATTAGGAATTATGTAAACAGGAGTTTGGGAGACTTTGCTACGTATGATACAAATAATTCTTACCTGGATTCTTTCTCTCCCTTGATAGTGATTTTGATTAAAACAAATATTAGGTCTGTAGATTTTATTGAACTAAGAAAAAAAAAATCAATATTTGCATAAAACAAATAGTGATTATAAAAGTCCTGTTTATATGGGCCAGTAAAGTACTTGTGTAAAAGGGATTTTATTCGGAGGGTAGAAAAAACCCATTTACATGAGCATTGATTTCATCCTTCATTTTTGTCAGGATTGTCGTCAGAACCACTTAATTATTCGGAAGTGCAATCCCATCATTTGTACATTGTGTATTGTTTACTCTTTGACACAAAGTATGACATTTACGTTTTTTCAAACTACTTTTATTAAATTACTTGAAAAATTTATCAGATTATGATGAAAATTGCATATTCTACAGTCATTTTGATATTAAAAATAAACATTCACTAGAAATTTCCATAAAATGTTTATTTTCTTTGCAATGCTACATAAATGAAGAAAATTTTTTACTATAAAATATATATAAATCTATTAGTGTAAAAATACTAAATTGTAAATGTGTTTTTATTTTATATTTAAATTATTCAATACATATTGAAATTAATCTTTAAGTTAACAATCTTTAGAATTTTTTTTTAAAGTTAAGTGTGTAATATAAAAATAAAATTATATAAACCATATAGTAAAAACTTAGCTTTTATTCAATTTAAAAAATTTTTTATTTATATAATTTTGTGAAAACTTAACCTTGTTTAGTGGAGAATGTGAACAAAAATTTAAATACAGCTTGGATGAAATTATTAAGTTCTAGCAATGAATTAGGGGGAATAGTACATTTGAAGCTGAAAAATTATTCATATTATAAACATCTTTTTAATATTTTTAATTTATGTTATTTTGAATACCTCCCAACTCAAAATAAAATCAAAAATCTGAGTTTATTATTTACTACAAGGTTCGTACGGTGCTTAAAAGTGCTTAAAAACTGCTTAATTTCGAAACGCGTTTTTAAGGCCTTAAAAAGTGCTTAAAGAGTGCTTAATTTCCCCCCTAAAGTCCTTATTTTTTTTTCTTGTCGACACTTTTTATTTGAATATTTCGAAATCGTCTATGAAAATCATAAAAGGTCGCTCGGGATCCTGTTTCTGTTTAACCCGTTTCTGAACCCAAGAGGGGAAGAAAAAAAACGTTACTCCGAGCCTGTTCGCTTAAAAATGGACTGACATATCGAATATTGAATTCAGGGATGATTCTGATCCGAATGTTTTTTGTGGGTTTGTTATAAAAAAAAAACAGATTTTTTTGGAAATTAAAAAAAAGATAAATAAAGAAGCCATTTTTTTATTTCACATATGTATAAATTTTGACGATAATCTGAAAGTTTTCTGTCTTTTTCTCTTTGCCGCGTCCACAATTTTTTTTCTAACAAAGAGTAGGAAAGTGTTATCAGTCGATGCTCGCAACACGTGCTTCAAGGTCAAAAAGCCGTGTGACGCGGTATAAATGAAACATATAGAACTTGTGTGGTTCTAGTTATAAAAGTACAACTAAGCCGTAATTCTATGTTTTTGGTAAAAAAAAATCGTTTTCTGGATTTCGATTCCAGAAAATGCGCATTTTTTAATGGCCCGTTATAGTTAATAGTGCGATCATAATATGGGGCTCTCATACGGTAGAATTATGTTTTAACAACCTGCGTACTTTCTTTATAGATATCTCCCGAACTCACGTGCATGTAGACCGATCGTAATACTGTTTTATATATCGTTATTTTTTTAATATCGTGGTAACAGTATTGAGATTCCAATCCCTCCTATAGTTATTTCAAACGGTACTTTATCTTATTGACTGAATTTTCTGCTATGGGCAGTGTCTGTGAGAAAATGACACTGTTGCAAATAATTTATGAAATTTTGGATATGAACGGAAGTTTATTGTTGAAAAATCAGCACCTTTTTTTTTTTTTTTTTTTGTTGTTAAGTTTTGTGTGTGCATTGAAGTTGATGAAAAATCATAACTTTTAACGGCAATCCCGATAAAAATTAGCCCTATAGCTGAATCGATAGGACGCGGCCACGGGTTCGAATCCCGCTCTTTGTTCGTAGCCGTTCAGAATTGTAGTAATTAAGTAGTAAATTCCGATGTCTTTAGCCGTCGGATAACATAAAAGAAAACTCTAGCGCTCTCAGACCAAACTAAATAGTTACAAATCTGTTAGTCTAAAGTACAATTCGAACCCCTTAGCTCAGATACCGAAAAAAATCTCGTCCTATTCGATCATCGTCCCAACATATTACTATTTAAAATTTTTTTTTAATTGTCCACTTAAAAATTAGCCTTATACAGTACCTATATTATTTAAATCATGAGTTTTTAGACATTGATTAAAATTAAATCTAATGATAATTATTGTATTTTTCCAAACGATTAAGGTATAGATTTTATTGCTATTTAAGAAATTCTGCAGTCACAAAATTAAAAGTTTGTTTATAGAAATGTCTTCTAAAAATTTGATATCTAAAATGCGCATTTATATTAATTTTTTTTTTTAAAAATTAGGATATTTGAGAAACTTCTTATTTGAATCTGTTTTCAACATTTTTTGATTAGGAGACTCGGGTGATTGTTCATAATAGTAAAAATTATTTAGCTTCTGTTATATTTCATACTTAGGTACTTGTTTTTGCATTATGTAAATCAAATAAATATTTTTAAATTGTTTTTTACTTTCCGTTTTTCCTTCTTCATTTTCCTCCTTTTTTCCCCTCTAATATTTAACATCTGGGTCTGCTACTTTTATTAAAAATTTTTTGAAACTGTCCATCTAAAAAAATTAGACTTATACTGTATTTTTTAAACATTAATTATAAATCAATCTAAGAAAAATTAATAGAATTTTACAAACTAGTTAAAAACAAATTTTAATGTTACAAAATTTTTAAGTTTTGTTCAGAAGTGCATTTTAAAGCTGTGCTATTTGAAATGACTTTTAAATTATTGGTGTACTGTTGAAATCCCTATTTTAACAAACCAGCTTATAACAAATGAAAATTTTGATCTCATTCATTTTCCTTTTGTTTGCATGCTAATTTATCGATAAATGGTGAATGTTCATTTTATACATTTATAGTGAATCTAAGGAATGAGGTAGAAGGATCCTTTTTTCAGTCATATATGAAGTTTTTTTCTTCATTTTTTATAAAACTTTTTTACAGTTAGGAAAAGATTTAAATATGTGTCTAGATTTAAAAACAAAGTGCATGAAATTAATAACATCTTCTTCACCTACTCAAGGAAAGAAAATGTTTTTAGTTTTATAAGACAAAGAAATTCCTTACACTATCTTGATACGGCATCACGTCTATAGAAGATTATAAATTAATTCAGTATTAAAATAGTAAGCAATAACTAGTTTTGCATTTGTCTACATTTTTGGTCATTCGAATAGGCAATCCATCAGTTGTTTGGTTTTAGTCAATTAAGATCATTAAAGATAATATTTTTATAAATCTTATATATGTAAATCTTATTTAATATGTAATCTTTTGTAAATCTTACACAAGTTATAATTTTCTGAGATCTAACATTAAAGAATAGAAAAGGTTCTTTAAAAACCTTTCTTCTAAGGTTTCTTCTAAAGTTAAGTCCAACAAACAATATGGTTCCTCAAAGTTTAATATAATAAAGTTCAACTGTATTGGTGAATTTATTTTTTTAATTAGACAAATTGAAGAAGCATTTGATTTGAATCTGTTTTAAATTTTTTTCTACTATTAAACTTAAGTACTTGTTTATATAGATAAAAAGTTATTTAGATGCTTTCATATTTCATATTTAGGCTCTTGTTTTTGTATTAAGTAAATCAGAACGTTAATTTTTAATAGTTATTCAACTACCTCTATTTTTCCTCCTTTTTTTGCATTTTTCTCCTTTTTTCCCTCTTTTTCCCCAAAATTTTGACTTCTGTGTCTGTGAAATACAATGATTTCTCACTTATACGCACTCTCTTTTGTTCATGTTTTTGTTGAACCTAATGTAATAACCATTATTTTATCTGATATGTTTCTGATAAGAGGTGCTTAAAAAGTTTGAATGGTGCTTAATTTTTTCCATTAAAAAAGTGTACGAACCATGTACTATATATCAAACATTATATACTTTTGTATATTTGTTTTATTACTTAACGAATAATAAATCAATGATGTCAAAGTAAGTTTCAAGCAAATTGATCATTTAAAATTTTTTTTTTCATGCAATCAGTCTCTGACATATGTTACAAACATTTTAATACTTGATGTTCTAATCTTAACTTATTATTTTTATTTTTTTTAAAATATGTTAATACTCATTTTGTTCATGCTGTGGTATAATTGTATTGAATAGCAAACAAATGCTTTTCCTTACATCAACAATGTATACCATTTGAGATAGATTATGGCCCATGTGCAATTGAAGAAATTTGTATGAATTTCATGTACACAGTAGTAGTGAAGTTGTCCATTTGTAATTTAGCACCACACACAACAAATGCAAAGGATCATAAAAAAGGAGAGGAAACTCTGAAAGTACCCAGGTAAAAAGGTGGATTCTTTTCTACACATTAACTCTTTTCCTAGCTAGGGTATGTCTTGAAAGAGGTTTGGTTTGGTTTCGAGCGCTACGGTCTACTGTTTTGCACACGAAGGCTAATGAGACTGGGACCTACTGCTTAAAGCTGATTCCAAACGGCTACGAACACCCATGCCAAAGTGGGATTCGAACCCACGAACTCTGGTACCGACGATCAGCGCCCTAACCAATCGGCCAGCGTTCGGCGTCTTGAAAGGGGAATATGATTAATGGATTTACCCTATATTTACACTGCTTTTTGGACATATAAATGGGACTAAAAAGGTAATAATGAAGGAAAAGAAAAAAATTTAGTGAAAATAATTCAGCTCTTTCAGATTGATGATCCTCTTAAAAATTGGCTTTGTGTGTGTTAAAATAATTTGTTTATTTGGTAGTGAGTTAATCCTATTCCAATATTTTATTTTTGTGACAGCTTATCTTTGAAATCTATCAGACAAGGAAGCAATACCAAATGTGAATAGGTTATAAATAATTTGTTTTGCTCTAGATCAGAGTAGTTAGTTAGCCAGTGATTTTAATTATTGTGCAAATACATATTTTATATGACATGTCAGTGGGTATCAAATGGTATAATTAAGTCAGTTTTAAATTTACTTGATTTTGAGTTAAGATGAGCTATAAATGTTATTCATTTTAATCAGTTAAATATTCAAATAATACTGTTCATAAGAAATAACCAGACATTCATAAGATGGTTTGGTTGAATTAATTTTACCTTCAAACTTTAAATTATGAATGTGAATTGTTTCTTAGTGTAAAATTAGTAAATTTCACACAGAATCTCACAATTGTTTGATGGAGCCTTAGGGTTCTATTTAAAATCAGTTGGAAAACACTGGTTTAATTCAAAGGACAGTATCAGTTTGAAAATTAGATGACCTTGGAGAAAAATCTATTTGGTATATAATCTAATTAGCTTTTTGATGATATTTCACCAAATATGTAGTTTGGGGATTAGTGTCATGCTGAGTGAAAAAACATTTAATGATGTGTGGTTTTTATACATAAAATTTTATGATAAATAATTTAGATTAAAAAAAATTTTTTTTAGTCTGCTGGGGAAGCATTATCAGCCTTTATCCAGTCATTGGAAAGTGTAAATAAGGTAGCAATAGTGCGTTTTGTATCTACTGCTCGATCAGCTCCTTCAATTGGATTTTTGTCACCCAGAATAAAAGAAAATTATGAGGTAAATGTTTGTATGTTCTATTATTAAAATTATCCATCTTAACTCAGGATATCAGCCTTTCTTACCTTTGTGTTATTTTATAGTGCCTTGTATTTGTTGCTTTACCATTTATGGAGGACCTTCGTCACTTAGTATTTACTCCTCTGGAATCAGATTCAAAAAATGTACCCACAGGTAATTTCTGTCTACAGAAAAATCTCTTCAAGCATATATCATTACTTTTTTTCTCTCAATATTAAATATACTTTTTTTTCTTTTTGGCAGATGAGCAGCTCAGTGCAATAGATGAATTAATATCTGCAATGGATATGACTGCTTCTCAAGAGTAAGCAAGATATTTATTCTCATTTTTCCAGTTTATATGTTTCATATCTTTCAGTGTACAATTATGTTATTATTTGTAGAGATGATGAAATGGAGGAAGAAATTTTAAAACCAAAGAATACTGCTAATCCATATGTGCAGAGGATGTTTCAAGTATGTTTTGTTATTTATATATGCTTTCTCTCTGTGTTATAAATTTTTGTGCTTACTTCCTTGTATTTTATAGTGTTTGGAATATAAAGCATTTCATCCTGAAAAACCTTTGCCAGATGTACCACTTCATATTCAAAATCTTTTAAATCCTACTCCTAAAGTAAGTTCAATTTTGCTTTAAATAACTGATTAAATCAAAGTTACCTTGCAAATAATTAATGTATTTATATGTGTATAATGTATTTAAAAAGATTTCAAATGTTTCAATGATGTTATTTATTTAGTTACTAAATAGAGCTGAGACATCTGTACAGAAAATAAAGTCTCTCTTTCCTCTTAAAGAATATGTACCAAAGAAGGTGAATGATTCCAACTTTCAACTATTTTCAAATAGGTATTCAATTATCTTTCTTATACTTGTCAGTCAGTATATGCTAGTCATATATAGACAGTATATTATAGTATATCTAGGAGCTATAGTTATTTAAAACAACTTTATTAATTATGTAATTAACATGTATGCTAAATGCAGGAAAATTACTCAAGTTTGCATACATATTTAGGTACAAATATTTTCATATAAAGTGGTAGTAGAATATATGTGTGTAATGGCATTTTAATTCACCACAATTGGAGGAAGGGTATCCATAATGGATCCCTTTACTGTCGTGTGGCCAAACAATGAAAAGGCAAAAATTTGGAAATAAAAATGTGAGTTTCTTAAAGCATCTATCTCCAGATCTTCTGCATGTGAAAATCATGAACATGCCATTATGTAGTGATATGAGCAGACCAAACAGTACATTAATAGGAAGCTGTGATGGTGTGGGTGAAGCAAAACTTATATAAAGGAGTTATATAAGGATATCTGAAACAAGCAGGAATTATTTTTGGTGTATGCAAAGTTACCAGTTTTCCAGAATTGGAAAGGGAGAACAAAAGGGTTTTACCAAATTTAAGAATAGAATTGCTAGAAAGTTATTTTAAAATACAATTACAATTAGGTTGGTTAGGTCTAGGTTAAAATATCATTATATACACACACATATATATATATAATGCTTACTTTATAAACTTTTACAAATTTTATTAATTGATTTGATTATATAATAAATGTTTTTTATTTTAAATTTTTTAAAGAGTTGTTTTTTCAGATTCAAAACCTTGAATAATTGTTGATTTGATACTTTCTTAATCTGAGTTCAATAATTCACAAAATTAAATTTTCTACAATTATTTTTAATACTCTTAGTAAGTTTCTATGTTTGATTTTAGTAATTTAGATAAATCCATTAAGAGTGAACCTTCAAACGAGGATATTCCTGAAGCTAAATTTGATGTCACAGAGACAAAACTAGTTGATGTCATGGTTGATAAAATCACCCAGGTATTATATTCATTTGTCATGTAAATGTGTATCTGTTACAAATTCATCTATGCTCTTCAAATCTGTAAGCTCCTTAATGTTCTAAATAATTTCTATAAAATTCTATATTTTTGAAATCTTAATCTACATGTGCTTTATTTTTTATTTTTTATTTTACTTTTTTTAATAAATCATTTATACCAACACTAAAATTTGTATCTTGCTACCAGACATCAATAGCTTTTTCCTTATTTAGTAGCACTGAAAAATTGCATATAAATAATAATAATAATTGCTACATATACAAATTAACACTATTATTTTCACATTGAATTGAAATAAAATAAATTCTACTTATGTCAATAAATGGGCTTTAAATTTTTGTTATTTTAATTTTCAATAACATACTAATTTTCTAAAATAACTGAATGAATCTAACAAACTACATACTTCATGATTTGGGTTGCTCCCAATTAGGATATTTAAGTGTGAGTCATTGGTAGTACATTCGCTAGACAAGGACATCCAAGTATTATCCATTAGTGGTATACATTTGCATGAACATGTTTAAATAGGTATATTACCTGGCTTAAATTAACTCACTTTTATTTTAAAATCTTTAGATAAAATTTTTTTATAAAAACTTAAAAATTTTTTGTCCTCAATTATTTTTCTTCAATTGCTTTATTTAGTCTGATTATATCTTCAAACATAGTTAAAATTATTTCTTTTGGATATTTTGTTTCTTGTTAAGGATTAATTTATGAACAAATTAGCATAATTTTCATTATTTTCCATTTTTTTATAACTTAATCATTGAATGTTGTTACATAAGTAAAATTTGTATTATAATCAGTTGCTATTTTAGTTTTAACTGAAACCATACAACTTCCCATCAAGTTAAATTCTAAATATATTATATGAATTCATTGAGCTACCATCTGCCGTTTTTCTTGTTCTTCATTATTATTTTTGGAATTTTTCTCCTAATTGAGCTTTTCCTAGTTATTTATTTTATGAAATTTAAAACTAAATTTATTGTAAACTATCAGTGTTATACAAAGATGATTATAGGAGCTCAGGTATTTTAAGAGGGTTGCCTCCAAAATATATGAGTAACTTTAGTTGAACTATATGTTTTTTATTATTTCATACTCCTTGAATTTAGTTGGAGTTCATCTTCTGATGTTTCTAAATATAGATTCATTTTGTGTAATGTCAAGTCGCTTTTGTATTTTTACATTAATCTAAAAAAATTTTATACTCTTCACATTTTTTAAAAATAGCTTTTGTAATATCTTTTGAATCCTTTGTTATGAAGTTATCCTTTGTTTCAACCATGTAATGGTTCATTATTAATAAATTCAGCACAATTGTTTTGCTAAATCAACCTTATAACATGAAACTTTTACAGAATTTACTATATAGCAACTACTTCTTTTTTGTCTGCATAACTAAAGTATATGTTATATGAATATTCTTATAAGCCAAAGACTTTGCCTATAAAACTGACTGAATACTAAGATAACTTTCAACCTAAGCTATTACCTCAATAGCTATTTAAATCAACTGATGGAAATCCATCATATTTTATTTGGCTTGATTTCAGATAATTATATTTCTTTAAAACCATTCTTGTGATCATTAGGTTATTATACTTAGTTTGTAATAAGCAATTATATGCTACTAATTTTAACTACTAGTTTTTAAAGTGTGCAATTATGCAGTCAGAAAATACAGCTGTTAATTAATTACTTTTACATGGCTTCAAGAGCTTTGCTTCTTTTGCCTGCAAAATTGAGTTTACATTTTATTGCATAACATAGCAAATTCAAAAAGAACTATTTATAACTTTAACTTGGGGGTGAGAGAGTCAGAAAAGAATGTATTGGCCAATAAAATATTTTTAATGTGTTTGTTACTTTGAAATTCTAAAAGATAGTTGGACATTATATAAATTGAAAGAGGATTATAGGAGCTCAGGTGTTTTAAGAGGGTTGCCTCCAAAATATATGAGTAACTTTAGTTGAACTATATGTTTTAATGTAAATAACTATATAATATAACTATAAGTATAAATATGTAAATAACTATAAATATGCAAATAACTATAGAATTTTACATAGTAAAAAAATTCTAAAGTCTAAATGACTGATAATAGTATAGTATAAATTTTAGTTATTACTCATTATAGGTTTTAAAAATAATGTTTTGAAAGTTGTAACTTTTCTGTTAGTTATTATTAATTTTTTTTTCTCAATTTGTTAAAAACAAAGATGAAAATGAAATTAGTAAATGTAATGAAGAAAGAATATATTATGATTATTATTTTTTTTTCTAGGTAGGATCAATTAACCCTGTTAGAGACATCCAGTACCTTATCAATAATCAAATTCTCCCTTTCAATAAAAGTAAGTTGGTCATGATGATAAAATGATTTTTACTCCTGGCATTTAAGTAGTTCATATTTATTGAAGTATTATTTATAATTATGGTTTTTTACTTATTTTCTTTATGTACCATTGACTAATGAATTAAACAAGTGTTATATTGTTAATTTAGTGATATTTATTTCATTGACAGCTAGATAATATTAATAACTATTCAAAGGTACTTTTGTACATTTCCTGAAAATATTTATAGAATAAACACACACATATACACACACACATTTATATATATCTGTAATGTAATAAATATTGTATAATATCTGAATTATATATCCTAATTTTAATTCCTGTTTTGTAATGAAAGTAGTGAATTTTTTTTCAAGCCACAGTAATCTAATTTACTTATGAAATGAAAATCATTTACATGCATATTTTGCATACACACTTGAAACTCATTTCATGACAACATTCAGAATTTGCAGTCCGAAGCCTCCTGGCCACATGTTTTTGGCAATTCAGCAAGCAGTTTTTTTATTCTTAATGAATTAGTCAACAAATATTTTCTGTCCATTCACTGGGCTTGATCTCATGTGACCTCACAGTTGATTTACTTATAATTTCACTTCTGGTTTGTTTTTTGACAAAGACATGTTTTTGTCAGAGGTGGATCTAATCTGACCTTTGATTCTTAGATGATTGAATAAATGGCATATATTTTTTAAACAAATTTCATCCTATGAATGCATATGTTTGAATTAATAACTTTTTAACTTATGTGTGCTTAATAGAGAATTTTTCTTTAGTATAGTCCTGGCAAATTATACATGAGCTTTCTTTCTTCAAGAATATATGTCTGAACTTCCAAAACATATGATATATTAAACCTTAATTGTTTGAGGGATAGCTAAAATGCATTGCAAAACTTCATGTTTTAATCTCAGTAATTGATGTTTTATCAATAAGTATTCTGTTTTTGCATTATCTTGCTTTCCTATATTGTTAGTGTATATTTGAATTTTTCCCTTTATTTATCAATATAAATTAATAATTAGATGTAATTTTGCTGATAATTATTGTCTAAGTGATTACTTATTTCCTTGATAATGTTGTGATACTGATTATTTAAAACTGTCATCTAATTATCACTTTATCTTGCTATAGTAAATAGACTTATAAAATTTTTAAATATATCCACTTTGTATTTAATTTTTGCATTACAAATAGGACAAAAGTTAATATTTTGTGTTATTCACAGGAATATCTTATTAAATTATTTCTTCTTTTTAATATTGTAATTTCTGTGTTTATTAATCAATTTATAATATTTCATGTATGTATGAAAAGTTAATATTTTGTGTTATTCACAGGAATATCTTATTATATTATTTCTTCTTTTTAATATTGTAATTTCTGTGTTTATTAATCAATTCATATTTTTCCACATTTAGTTTGTGAGCAAATAAATGATGTTCTAAGTCAACTCTTGCAAGAAAGTGATCGCCTGAGATTCAATTTTTCTAAAATTTTATCAATTTGCAAAGAGTACAGAGCCTCATCAATAAAAGTAAAGTATTCTCATTTGCATCTCTAGATTAGAATTTTTTTTTCCGTGCTCTTTTATAAATCGTAATTTTAATATATATATATATATATATATATATATATATATATATATATATAACAACATAACTAACAAGCATAATTTTTTATGTGTATAAAATACACTTTTTGCCATATTTTTTTTTCTTTGGAAAAGTTGATTTTTTAAAAATTATTTTTTGCATATTTGAAACAACGTATTCTAATATTCTAGGAAATATTTTTTAGTTTGAGGCTCTTAAGAAATATAGGGTCAACAACACATTTTGTGAAAATGACTATGCACATTTGGGTTACAAGGAATTTAAATAGTATAACTTGGAAAAAGTTGAGATACATTTTTTCAAGCTTGCTCATTTAATCTGCACACAGAATTCAATGATTTAGACTATTTAAAAAATCATTTTTTGTTAAAAACTTAAATATTTTTAATCATATAAACTTTTTGTAATATGCAGGAATTAACATAAGTCTACTGCGTTTAAAATTATTGGAATAAATTAAAATTTTTATATTTAATGTATTCTTATTCTTCTTAAGTTTGATTGTGAAATTATCCAAATGTTTTCTGAATGGTTAGGTTGCTGAGCATTGGTACTGGAGTTCATGGGTTTGAATCCCACTGTGGCATGGCTGTTTATAGCCATTTGGAATCAGCTTTAAGCAGTCAGTCCTAGTCTCATTAGCCTGTGTGTTGCAAAAAAGTAGACTGTAGTACTCTAAGCTAAACCAAGCCTCTGAAATTAAATTCTTATGTACTCTATTATTTTATTACTCTATGTACTCTATCTTGTTTCTACAGGTAGAATAGATGATTTAGGAACAGATATTTTTAATGATATTCTAATTTGCAAAATAGATTTGGTGTTGAAAAAGCTTCAAAATTTGATTTTCTATTTAAATTATTCAATGTATGAGTTCAGAATTTTTAACATAATTTTTTAAACTGATAAACTAAACATATGCTTATTAATCAATAAAACTGCTTTAAATTACCAAAACAATATTTATAATTTGTTTGGAAATTATTCACTGTATATATGTGTAGGTTTTTACTTGTAACCAGTATTTCAGTATTTAAAATGTTTATATAAGTATGCACATATTGCCTGTTTATTTACATTCTAAATTATTTTTAGATAATAAATTACAGTATCAGAATTGTTGTAATTGTTACATTAGATTTGACCATAACACTTATGAAATTTGTTATCCATAAACATAAAGGATTGTAAGGTATTCTTATGAATAGTGTTTCTATAATAATAATAATAATAATAATAAAGAGAATATCATCAATATGTGTTAATAAAATAATATAAAGCATTATGAGTTTTGGGAACAGTTTGTACACTTAAGGAAATGTTTTCTTGTGAACTAGCAGTCTCAAAGTAGACATTTTGGGATACTAATCCAACATGCTACATATCCATTAAGTTATTTTTTAGGTTCTAAAATAAAGTTTTAGCATTTATTAAGGTGAATGTTTTGCAAGGTATCTATTAGGAAAATTAGTCACTTATGATGATTTCTTTTTATTCATCCCCTCTATTACAGTTTGGTAAATCATTTTTTTTTTTTGGTAAAAGACTTAAACTCTAATTAAAATGAAAAAAAAATCTCAAATGTATTCAGTAGAAAATTAGGATTCAAGTATTCGTAATTTACTGTTCTAACTCATTTTCAACGTTATATTATCTAAAGTTTTGTCAACAAGGATAGACATATCATTTAAATTACTATAATTTATCTTTTTTAACTTTGATTAATTTGAATTTTTTTATATCTTTTTAAAAAGTAAGTAGTTATTTGCTACTCGGCTACTGACCAATTCAGTTACCACCCTCTTATTGCATGAGTGAAATTTAAAATAATTTAAGTAAGAACATTAAACATGTAATACATTTACTTAGTCATCAGTGCAATAATTTTTTTTGCACTTCATTAAAATTTAGCTCTTAAAATTTTCCTTTAGAGATCATAAAAAGGGGATGACATACATATTAGTCATTTTGTAGTTTAAGTATAACTTTCCCATAAATCACTGAATAATATTTTTTTTTTATTGAGTAGTGAAATATAGAGTTTCACTGATTTTTATTTTCAGGAAAGCAATTGTGAAAATTATAATATCTTTATGATATCTTTGAGAAAGAATTTATTAGAAACAAATGAAGAGTTATGGAACAAAATTAGCAATGGTAAGTTTAACTAAAGTAATCACAATTTAAGTAAACATAAACATTTTTATTGGATATATAAAAAAGTATACATTAATACAATAACATTTTGTTATACTTAGTAATTATAAATGTTAAAATTGGCTATTATAAAATTATTTTTAATAATACCAAAGTAATTTTTAATGTCTTATTGGATTATAAATTGCCAGTAAGTTGAAGGGCACAAGGGACTTTGCAGTCTATTAAAATAACAATATTTTTATGACACGAGTTACATTCTCAAGTGCTTTGAAAAGAAATTTTGTTGGTTTTATTATATATATATTTATAATTTAAAGAAAAAGGAAATTACATCTTTATAAAATGTTCTATTAATATTGACGATATTTCGGCTTATTTTGTCTATATTTATTAGTCTGTAGAAGTTATATGAGGGTTTTAGTAATGTATTGCTATTACTTTTTTATTCTTATAGAGAAGATAACATTAATATCTAAAGAAGAATTACCCACAAGTACTGTATCCTCTGAGGAAGCAGAAAATTTTTTATCAAAACCATGTCAGCCAGAAAGTGCAAGAGATACTGGGGAGAATATGATGTCATTTGCTATGGAGGATGATGAAGATGATTTGGTATGATTATTTATATAATATATAGTAACACATTCTTTTTAAAATACTTATATTGCATTGAATCTACAGCTAAAAGAAGAATTGCTACAAGTTTTACTTTTAGGGATTTGGAAATTTGTTTTAAACTTACACTCTGAAAAAATTCACAAACACTTGTTTACACTCATGGACTGTAGTTTTTATTTGACAACTTTTATGAAATGCTAACACTCAGCCATTATCCCCCCCACACACACACCTTTCCTCTCATGAAAATGGAAATCTCTTCACAACACTACCCTCTAGCCACAGAAGTACAGGATGGCTCTAAATATTTCTGCCCACCTTAACACATATTATAAAATGTTAAAAAAATTTTTTTTTCATAGATAAATTGTATATAACTACATTTACTAAAATATTTAAAAGAATAATTCTGAATTACTGACAAAGAAATATAATAAAATATAACAAGATAAATATACAATGCACACTTATAACTTTTTACATAAATTATAAAATACTATTCATCTTTAGGTAGGAGACATAACTTAGAAATAGGTTTTTTATAATAACCATGACTAGTTTTTTATGTCGACATCTCTGATGTGGCCATCTTTGCCTGGACACATTTTCCTTATTATTCCCAATAATCCTTTACATGATGGAAAGTTGTATAACTCTTATTTTTACATTGTTTCTAGCAAACCTCCACTTATATCTTTCTTGCAAATTATCTAGATAGTTGTTGCCCTGTCTTTTTCAAACAATTTGAATAAAGCACACAATCTTTTGTCACTATTTCAACCTATTTTCATTAGTTTTATTAAATATAGTTTAATTAAAGAATTAAGGGGTCTGCCATTTAAGAAGTGGGTAGGTGTTAAAACTTCTATCTCATTTATATCTGATGTTGGTAGCTCAAGAGGATGAGAGTTTAAGAAGCCTTCAATTTTAACTATACCAGTATTTGACTCTTCGTACATCGATATTAACTTTCCCACTGCTCTTGTATTTAATGGATGATACTTAATGGATTTCATGCCCGTTTCCCACAAACCTCTAAAGTTAGGAATCCTAGGGGGAATGAAATTCCAGTTTATTCCTTCTGACTCCAAATAAGTAGAAAGTTCTTTATCCAGGTTTTGAGAGTAACTTGTGTAATTTTTTAAGTTCTGTGTTTGCACCCATGAAAGTTTGCTCATTGTCCAAATATAACTTTCCCCATTTCCTTCTTTGAGAAATAAAGCTGTTTAAGGTAGCAGTGAAAGAAGACAAAGTCAGATCTAAAACTATTTATATGTGCACAGCCTTTGATACAAGGTATACAAAAATGAAAATAAACACTCTATGCAGTACACCCTTTCTCAGATTTTTAACTTTGATGTTATAGGGAGCACAATAATCAATTCCTGAAATATTGAAGGAGAAATTTGGTGCAGTTCAATCCCTGGCTAAACCACTTATTAACTGATCCACCATTAAAGGCTTTGCCCTAAAACACTTTACACATTCCTGGACCATTTGTTTACATATATTACAACCATTCAGTATCCAAATTTTTTGTCTTACATAATTTAGTAATGAATTAGGACCAATATCAAGGTATTTTTCATGGTAGCTGTACTATTATAAGGGTTAATTTATACTTAGAAGGGAGTAAAATAGGAAATTTTCTTCCAAAATCTGAATTACTGAATTATCTGAAGTCCTTTGTTATCAGTGAAGGGTTTCAAACCTTTTAAATTACTATTATTAGATACCTTACCTGTATCTCAAAGCTTTTACATATGTTTCTAAAATTCAAATTTTTGGACTAATTCAGTTATACCTGTTTCAGGCACATTAAGTTCAGCATCTCACAAAGGTCTTGTTTTCTTCTCTCTATTTTCAGTAAAGTAATCACTAAATGTATAAATAAAACTTAAGATACAAAGTAATTTAGCGTACTTGTTGATATACTACAAAACTTTATTAATAAAATTAACCTCATTTATGTTAAACAAAAATTACAGTCAGAAGTTTTTAGTTCAGTATAAAAGTCATCCATAATAACTGGATCAGGAATCTGATGATCAGGATATTCCCTGTTGGTAAGGAATGTTGGACCATTCCACTACAGCTCCTTTTGAGCTATTTTGTGAGGGTTAAGTCCTCTTGAAATAAGATCTGTTAGGTTGTCTCTTAAAGGTACATGTTGCCATCATTTAACATCTGTGGTTTCTTAAATCTATGATACTTTGTTGGCTACAAAAGTTTTCAGTAGGACAAGCTCTTTTTGCAGCCATGAAAGTACAATCAGGGAGCTGCTCTAGAGAAAAACTTGATTATCAATTACTTCCAGTAATGCCAGAACTAGTTTTGATAACAATACAGCAGCACATAATTCCAGCTTAGGAATTGTTAAACTCTTAATGGGTGCAAATCTAGCTTTGTTGTTATCAGCTTCACCAGAGTTTTTCCATTTAAATTTCTAGATTTACAATAAACTTCTGCACGATAGTAACATTCGGATGTATCTGCAAACCTGTGGAATTTCAATCAATGTTGTTTTCTGAATAACAATTAATTGTTCAAAACTTACATTGTTAATAGAATCTAACAAAAATAAAAATGATGCCAAAAAAAGTCAAAATTCACAAAAAAAGATTGCCAAAAAAGTCGCAAATTCATTGTCGATGTTGAGTTTTGATTCCAAAAATTTCACATCTATATTGAGGACAAAGATCTCAGTGGCAGGAAAACATGAATCAGCTAACTCTTCACTTCTCTATTGCTTAAGTGCAGCTGGCGTTACATAACTGACCTTATGATCTCTTGTATAATGTAGCAGAGAGTTATTAAGTTTAAGCAGTGTTAGCCTAATTTCTGTTCTCATCACTTAATCGGTTAATGTCTAATCTCTGGTTAAATGTGTTAACTGAAATCCTGGACACATTTAACCGCATTTTCTTTTTTCATTTAAGAAGGCGACTTGCGTATGCGAATTGTATACGCATGCCACATGATTAGTGGGCTTTGCTTATCGGAATATATAAGCTGCAAGCTATTGCGTTAGAGCGGCTTGGAATGGGAGTACTCTGACTCCATAGGAGGAAAGGCGATGATGGTACTTACAATTAAGCAAGCCGAACTTTTAATTTTGCCACCTGACATATTTTTTAGTTAGTTTAGTCTGGCTTTAACTTATCTTTATTTTTTTGTATGAAGCATATTTGATACTGAGTAAACAGTATTTATTTTTTATTTTCGACTCTGCTAATGCCTGCTTCCATATTTATTCTGTTTAAACCCTCCTGGGATGACAAGCAGTAAATGCAAACTTTGATTTGCCATTTCTTGCCGAATGATTTTCGAAGTTAGAAAGGCAGTTAAAGCAAAATTGAAATTTTTTATGAATTTAACACTAGCTGGAACACTCAGGGCATTTCTACAAATTATGAGATTCATTTGAATTTCAGCACATACATTTTGCTATAGAATTTTTTTACACTTGTGATCATAGTTGTTACCTTTGATGATTTCATTGAAGCTTTTTTGGACTTGCGGTGTTGTAGTTTGTTTTAGACATTTGAAGAGTTCAAGCATAATTTTTCAGAAACCAAGTAAGATCACTATTTTTTGGTAATTCTTTTTTTTTTTTTTTGTGTGTTCCCACTGCAGTTTATTAAATGAATCCATTTTTTTTAAAAGAAGAATATAAGCTAATATTATTCCAGAAAAACCTTCACCTTTCTGGTGTGGAATTTTCAGTGATCTAACACACTCATTTTTCATATACATTAATTTTAATTTAGAAAAACTGAGTTTCACTTTGAATTGGAAGTGTAGCAGTAAATCTCTATAAATGATCAAATACTTGATCTTTTATATTAGAATATCTATCTTTTAAAAGCTACAAGCAATTTCCTAACTAGAATCAGAAATGGCGATTGACTGCATAATTTTAAATGCATTACCCTTCAGGGAGGATTTTAAGTACTGGAGTTTTTGTGCATTTGATAATGTAGAATTATTATGAACCAAGGCTTTAAATAAATTGGAAAATGCTAACCACTCATGTATATTACCACAAAACATCAGTAGCATTAATTTTAGTAACTTAATTCTCTCTAATGAATTCAGATCTGATTTCGCACAGCACAACAAATTTTCATACTTTTTAGTTTTAGAATTTCTCTATTTTTAAAGATAATTTGTTAATAGAATTTTGAAGTACATCCTGCTCTTTTAAATATGTATCTATTTCTTTCTTCTCCAGTAATGAAAAAATCGATTAAATATTTCTGTGTCATCTTCTAATAACTTCTGACACTTCCTTAAATAATTCTAATTGTGCTATATAATTTTCCTTTTTAATTGCCTAAATTTTTTCTTTTAATTTAGTTAATTATCCTTTCAGAATTTTCTTGAAAGTTAAAGCAGTCTTAGAAGCTATTATAAATCATAAAAAAAAGATTAGTTCAATAAATTTTAAATACTAACCTAACTTCAGCACAAAGGTTTTAATCTACTGATTTTTTACACAGAGTCTGCACAGAAGTTCACATTTGTAAATCACTAGCTTATAAAATGCTTTCTCGAATGCACAGTTTTCATAAACCAAAACAAAAAGTATTTTTTGCAACACCAAAATCTCTAATTTTTTTCACCACAGTCACTAAGTCATGCTCCCATCAGACCACATGTTTAAAATGTATGCTCTCAAAAAATTCACAAATACTTGTTTACACTTGTGGACTGTAGTTTTATCTCACAACTTTTATGGAATGCAAACACTCAGGTCACAATCCCCACACGTACCTTTTTTCATGCAAAAGGAACTCTCTTCACAATACTGCCTTCTAGCGGCAGAAGTATTGGGCATCTGTAAACAAAATCTGATATAAAATATGTAGGAAAACTAATCTGAATTTTCTTGTTTCCTCACCAGAAAACACATTTACCCAGATACAGTTAGATTCATTCCAAGTTAACAATTTTCTTCATAAACCTAAAAATTGGGATTTGTTAATTAAATAAGACAAGCAATATGATATGTATTAACCCCAAAATTATTTTCATTACAAATAATACATTAAATTTTGTCAATATTTTAATATAATTTTATTTATTTTTTTTTAGATGGATCAGCTATAGTGTCAAGCAATGTCTGAGATATGTATTACTCATGTTATGTACCAAATGCCTTTAATTATGTTGTTAAAGAAGACCAATAAAAATGTTATTAATTTCTAAAGTTTTAACATCAATGTAATGTCAGTATACACTTTCAAACTCATGTAGTTGTCTGATTTTAGCTAAAAAAAAGTTTGGAACTCAACTATTACAGTATAGACAAGATAATTATAATCATTTCTAACTGCTGTTTGTCATCTGGATTGCGGAGGGTCAGGGTTTCCTAGTGTAAGTTGGTATCGAAATTGACTTCAGTCTTTATAAGGACAAACATTTATTTACCAACACACACACTAAAGAAGCACACAAATAATAAAAATAAACAAGGATTCTTAAACAGGGAAATTACTAAGGGGTCTCGTACAAGTATTTCAGGTGTCGATCCCTAGCATACTTCCCTTTTCGCTTGGCGGTTCAGTCTCTCCCTAAAAAATGTAAACAAAATGTAGGGGGCATCTGTCGTTGGAGTAGTTTGGGGACTAGGAATCATCCTTGACACCCCCCCCCTTCGAAGAGTCATACATCTGAAGACTAATAAACAAAAACATAAGAATGATAAGTAAATATTATACACACAATACACGATTTCACAACAGAAATGAAGACTTGCAGAATAGTTACTCGATAGATAAACACTCAATATATACATGACGAGCTAATTTTTCAACCAGTGTGATGTAGGAAGTCGGCTTAAAGAATCTGCATTATTGTGGCATCTTCCTCTTCTGTATGTGACCTGTGCACAAAATTTTTCTAATGCCAGAGATCATTTCTGCAAACGAGAACTTTGGGGTGCACACACTTTCAAATAGGTGAGCGGATTATGGTCACTCACTACTTGGATCTTAGTTCCGAAGATGTATGGCTCAAATTTCCTTAATCCAAAAATGATGGCATAAGTTTCTTTTTCAATGGTTACATAGTTCTCTTGTGATTTCGACAATTTTTTACTCACGAAAGCAATCGATCTTTCGATTCCTTGATCATATTTTTGAGCGAGACAGGCGGCGACTGTAAAGTAAGAAGCATCAGCATAATGGATGAAAGGTTCGTTAAATCTTGGCAAATGGCAAGTTGGAGCTTTGGATATCAATTCTTTGAGCTTCTGGAAACTTTCATCATGGATTGTAGACCATTGGACTTCATTGGGAGCTCTGCATTTTGTTAATGCCATTAATGGTAGAGCAATTTCCATAAATTGTGGTATGTATGATTGGTAATAGGAAAGCAGTCCCAATAAGCTTCTTACGTCTTTCTTAGTTTTTGGGGTCAAGAGGTTTTTGATGGCTGATACTTTTTCAGGGTCTGGTGAATGGGTCTCAGAGTCTACGATGGGGCCTAACAGCTTAACTTTAGGTCGTGCAAAAGAGCATTTTTGTAACTTAATAGTGAAGTTAGTGTTGTTCAAACTGTTTAACACTTGATCAAGGTGGTTTATATGATTTTTTCAGCTGTCAGAAAATATTACTATGTCGTCATTGTAGACTTCGGCATAGAGTTTATGTTGAGATAGAAGAGTGTTCATGGTTCGTTGAAATGTAGCAGCTGTGTTTTTAAGGCCGAAAGGCATAACCTTAAATGCATATTGTCCTCTATGCGTGACAAACGAGGTCAGATATTCAGAATTAGGATTCATTTTAATTTGCCAATATCCTTTAACTAAGTCAATTAGCGTTATATACTTTGCTTTAGCCACACGGAGAATCAAATCATTAGCATTAGTCATCGGGAACGCATCTGGTTCAGTTTGGGAATTTAAGTATCTGTAATCTATACATAGCCTTAAAGTACCGTCCTTTTTTGAAACACAAACGACAGGATGGGCGTATTCACTTTCACAGGGTTCTATTAATCCTGACTCTTTAAGATTATCAATTTGACGGTAAACTTCTTCTTTTAACGCTTCTGTTGTTAAAGAAGACCAATAAAAATGTTAATAATTTCTAAAGTTTTTATCATCATTGTAATGTCAGTATACACTTTCAAAATCATGTAGCTGTCTGAATTTAGCTAAAGAAAGTTTGGAACACAACTATTACAGTATAGGCAAGGTAATTATAATCATTTCTAACTGCTGTTATCATCATTATATTTTACTTTATTATTTCTATATTACATATGTAAGGTTTGAGCTCATTTCCCATTACTCATCAATACATTGTTCATATTATTTTTAGGGAATAGAAAACTGAAAGAATCAGTAGAAAAAAAATATTTTTTTTTATTTCAGTTGAAATATATAAATTGTCTGACAAAAGTAAGCTGATGTACAACTTTTTCAACTTGAAATTTTGCTAGTTTAAATAATTGAAACAAGCAATTTTTTTTCTCCATAAAATATCTGCAAGAGGAATAAAGTATAGTGAATGCCACAAGAATTAATTTTAAAATTTTTGTAATTAATAACTTAAAACTGAAAACAGTTTATAATATCAAAACAAGTTTGGCTTGTGTGTGTATATATATATTAAAAAAAAGGCTTATAAAAATATCGTTATTACTTTGACATTGCTTATTTTATTTTGTACATGAACTGTGGTAGCTCAGTTGGCAAAGACAATACCCTTGTAACTGGAGGGCTGTTGGTTTAGAGCTCAAGCTGGCCTAAGATCTGGTGTGTTGGTTAAAAGTGACTGGGGCAAGTAAAATATGTTCCTAATCACAATGTCCTACAAGTTCTCAATCAATACCTCTGGGGGTGGCAGGTCAAGCCTGTATGTTTTCTGCTTGGTCCCTGCTTCTAAATTACGAGGACCCACATTAGCATAAGTTGTACTTTCATCGTAGTGGTGCTTGTTAAAATGAAAGGTACATCCTTTTGGCTTAATATAAGTATCATATGGCTTGATTGTACTTGGTTTGACCAAGCAGCATGAGAAACATCTACAACATCTTTGTACATAATTTTAATCTGATATATATCTAATGCTAGAAAATGTCAATTTTAGTTAACACAAGTCCTACTAAAGCCCTAAAATGGGGCTACAATAAATAAAATAATTCTCATTTCTGAAAACATCCATATATTTTATTGATAGAAGTAGTGTTTTAATTTGGATAAAATAGCTTCATTATTTTTAATCTCCATTATCAAACATTTTTGCATAGCTAAAATTTTAAATTATGCATAGTTTTAGTTGAAAAAGCTTTAAATATTTTTTAAAATTTGCTATTTTAATATTTATCTTTTCATAATTTTATACTGTTATAGTTTCTAAGGAATATAGACAACATTTAAATAAATAATCGCTGATAACAATTTAAGAAATGAAACTTAGGACATATGTAATAGAGGTAGAGTATTTATTTATCATGTAAAATAGTACAAACTCAGGCCATTAACCTCCCTCTTGTTATGGCCCTGATGAAACCATTATATTGTGAATATATCTATTAAGCAGTGATTCATCTTAAGATAGGATAATTTTTTTTGGCATCACACACATTCATACATATGAAGAAGTGAAGTCTAACATAAAAGAACTTTGTTGTTTATTAAGACTAAAAATAAACATCTTTACAGGATGATTTTCATTGATTGATCACAAATATACACTATTATCAATTTTGAACCAAACAACGAGCAATCATGCAAATATTTTCCCATAAGACCAACAGCTTAATCATTGTTATTGTCAGTCAGAAATGAAGTTTGATCATTTGGGTTAGCTAAAAAATATGGCCAGTAGACAGAAATTAGCATTTATTCTAATGTTAGTTTTGGGAGACTGGTATAAAGAAAAAGTTGGCAAACACTCCTTTAAATAAGATATATGGCTGCGAAATTAGGTATGAAAGAATGAGAAGGGGTAAAAGGAGAATTTTAAATAGATACTTTAGGTGTAATAATTTTGATATATTACATACATATATATATATGACATTACTAAAATAACCAGCCTTTTATATTATTTGCTTACAAGATAGTAAAGAATAATTAGAGTATATTAAAAAGTTATGATTAAGTACCTGAGTTTGTAGCATAGATATGATTTCTTATCAAAAATGGGTTCAGGGATGTTCTAAAGATGTCTGAATACTTAGTTAACAGTTGCGAAGCAATGGGTATGAGGGATGCAGATTACATTATCTGCCATGACCACATATAATTACAAAATTGAAAATTACCAGCAGCTTATATAGTGGATATTTGGAAAATGTATCATAGTATGCAGTGTATTAGAATTTGCTGCTATTGTACCTAGGGAATGTTGAGAACAGAAGTTCCATGATGATAAAATGATGACTAGATACAAAGTAATCATTAAATGTTATTTAAATGGTTATATGGTAATTTATCATAGAATGATCTCTGAATTTTCTGCACATGAGGTTAGTGATTAGAAATGCATTCAATTTATGTTTAAAATTTATACAAAGATGAAGGACTAAACATGATCAAGGGTAACAAATTAATGTTTATTACAGAATGCTCTCTCTCTCTCTCTCTCTATATATATATATATATATATATATATATATATATATGTGTGTGTGTGTGTGTGTTCTAAAATTCAACTGACAAACTCAGGGAATTGTTAGTAACATCAAGAAGAACAAATATTGCAATGGAATATAGGGTCGTAAACCATGTTTGTTGAGTGCTAATCATCAAAAATGCTTGCAAGTTTTGACATGTCACAGGAATTACAAAACATAGAATAATAATTTCAAAATGATTTATGTGAATTATAATTACAAGAGTTGTTAGAAGTGGTGTATGTTGATATCATTGCACAGTCTATATGGAAATAATGATTCCCTAATGTGTTTAAATATACCAAGTATACTTCTTGATGTCTTCTACAGTGATGACAATCCAATGAGATCTTCTGATGGATCAACTGTTGTCACATAAATCAGTGATTTAAGATAAAAATATTATCACATTTATATCTCCAGTACAAAGATAAACCTTTTTCTTTTATCATAAATCAATTGGGATATTGAGTCAGATTATACAAATTTCTGAATCTGTGGAGTAATAGACATTAACTTTTGGCTGTCATTTTAAACTTCTGATATAACCTGTAATGTATGTCCTTCGATCTTGATTTAAATAAGTTACTGTCAATCCCTACTCTTTAGATTGTATTGAGAATCCTTAAAATGTACAAATTTGGATTAATTTATAAGATAAATTTTAGAATTCCATAATTCATGACGAATTGATTCCTATAATGATAAAATGTTTCTTATGCTAGAAATAATAATGATAATAATAAAAGGTGTTAAGGATTTAGTTTATAGAACTTCCAATAAAATCATTTCCCATTTCAATGCCTTACTCTAAGTAGTGTTTTCTGATTTGAGTATATTATTAAATAAAAGTGTTATAAAATTTAAATTTCCTTATTTTATCTGTTTTTTCAATTTATATTATGATAAAATAGTAAATATGTAAGAAACATATTGTCTTTTTTTTAATGGGCACATCATTAACATAACACTTCTTATATATTACATGTAATCTAACATAACTTAAGGGTATTTAACTACAATAATCAATAAAAGTGATTTCCAATCTAGAGTAATCCATAGACATAAAAAATTTGAGATCTTTACCTATAAAAATACTTCAGAAATCTAATCCTTCACACAATCCAAGTAATGTGAAAAGCACACCTTTCTTCACCCATTAAAAGTTTGAAGACGACTACTTTAACCCTTTCGTGGGCCGTGGGAAGATTACTTCCCACCTACACGATCTTACAAAATACACATGTGGGAAGTTCAAAACCCATTATAATATATTGGTCTTGTTATTGAAACGACGGGAAGACTGATTCCCGCTTCGGTTTTGTGCTGTCATCAATTGTTCGATCGATTGAATAAAATTAGCAGCTCTGTTTTGAAAGTTTGGAAACGTGGAGTGAGAAAGAAATGGCCCACGAAAGGCCCTTTGCATATGATGCCCGAACAGTTCGGGTTACGCAAATGCGCCAATTTTGGAATGCCCGACCTGAGTTCGGGCAAGAGAAAAAACGGTATTTCAATTCCGTGGAGCCTGACATCGGTTCATCCAATGCATAATATTTAATCTGACATTTTCCCAACAGATATACTTTCACGCGAAAATTTCGGCAGTTTCATGCCATTTGTCGCTATTTCTTGAATACTGTAAAATATTTTTGAAATTCAAATGAATCTGAGGTACGTGGAATTCATGACAGTTGATATAGATAACAATATTGTTATATTAGTTTATTATATTTATCTAGAAAATTGTCATTTTATTTATTTTACTGTAATCTGAGCATTACTGTAATCCATTAACATTTCCCATATATGCGAAAATATTGAAAATAGTAGTTCGTTTAATTTTTTTTTCAAAAATAATATATTTTTAACATTTTGATAATAACAAATAAAATTAAAGAAAAAAATTTCCATTTTAGGCATCTTTTTCTCAAATATATTCCACAGGCAAGGGGTTAAAGGGTTCTATGCGTTGTTGACAGCTTTTTTTTGTGTTCTGGAACAAAGATAATGGTCATGGAATAGTTGCAAATTGTCTCCCTCCATATAAACCGTACTTGATAAGGTTAAAGTGAGGAGAGTTAGCAAGTCTTTGCATGTATTGGATGTCTTTAAAATTTAAGGAAGTTGAAAACCAGGATTGTACAGTTTCAAGGCACATTATCATCCAGGACAACAGCATCACGAAACAGCCACATAAGGTTCAAGGACTTAGTGCTTGTATCTGTTGGCAGTAACAGACTCTTCATGTGCCGCCCCATACAAAATTGTAAAATGCCACTCCCACTTTTATTCTATACCAAAATATTCCCATGTGATGAAGATTTTTTGGAAAATAGTGTATAAAAATACACTGTCTACCAATAAGTATTTAGACACCTGTGATAGAAAAGAAAAACTAACTTTATTCAAAATAGATAGTTGGTAGAGCCTCCACGAGAGGCAATTACAGTGTGAACCCTACGGGGCATACTTTCCACAAGTCTTTCTATTACAGCTAGTGGTATTGTCTTCCACTCGGCTTGGAGTAGACATACATGTTCCTTCACCGATTTTGGACGGGTAGTGCACCCCTTAATTTAGCAATCCAACTCGTCCTAGAGGTTCTCGATAGGGTTCAGGTCTGGGCTCTGGGCAGGTCAGTCCATTCAATGACTTCTATTGGCACCATACCAAGCCTTGGTTAACCTCGAAACATGACAACTGGCATTGTCGTCCTGAAAGTAACAGGGGTCCAACCCGTAAAACTGCCACAACGTAAGAAGCACATTGTCATCCAAAATAGTGCAGTAGGCATCGGCGTTGAGCTTATCATGTATGGGAACCAAGGATACCAGTCCATTCCAAAAGAAACACCCCCAGTCCATAATTCCACCTCTGCCGAGCTTGACTGTTTGCACAATGCATTCTGGCAGGAGACGTTCTCCAGGCAGACGCCAGACCCAGACCCTGCCATCCGAACGGTAAAGGGTGAACCTTGATTCGTCACTCCAAAGAACCCGTTTCCACTGATCTACGGTCCAATTTCGATGTGCTTTGCACCTCATTAACCGAGCAGCACGGTTGGACTTTGTGATCAAAGGCTTATCTGCAGCAGCACGACTATGAAAACCAAGCAGATGTGCCTCCTTATGGATGGTATTCATTGAAACAATATTCCCGGATGTCTGTTGAAACTCCTCGAGGTTGAGGGCCATCGGTTGGGTGCGGTTCTTCCGAATTTCTCTGGACAGCACTCGTCGGTCTCTATCTCCGAGTTTCGTTGGTCTACCGACTCGGGGCACATTCCGACAATCACCGCTCACCTTCCACTTCTTAATCACATAGGCTACTGTCGATTTTGGGTACTTCAGATCGCTAGATATGTCCCTTAAGGATCGGCCACATTTGTGATACCCGATAATTATACCTTTCTCGAAATCAGAGAGCTCCGAACTGCGAGGCATCTTGCATGCGACTAATGCCGATGCTGTTTCCTACACGATGTATACCGGTGGAGGCCGTGACGTACCTCAAGACCGCAGATATCGTCATTTGCATAGGTGTCCAAATACTTATTGGTAGACAGTGTATATGTTTAATTTTTTTTAAACTTCGACTGTGTAGGATTACCGTCGTTACACGGCGAGAGGTCATTAACTCATCCGGGCAAGACAGTCGCTAAAGGGAGAGTTTGGTTAAGGAGCATTTGCATGAGATTCGGTCCAAATAGGTATATGTTTTGTATTCACACTTTTCAGCATAATTTCCAGCTTTTCCCTAATTAATTCCGAATTCGACTTCCTTTTTTAGCCTCCAACCACTGGACTATGATGTTTTCTCCGTTAAATCAAAATATTTTTGTCTCTCGAAATCTCCAAATAAAGACTTGAAATATCTACAAAAACTCTGTGAAAGTTTTGAAAAACTAAATATACACGTATATGTGATAATAATATATTAGGATACATTATAACAGGAAACAGAGGGCGTTGCAGAATGTGTTTTGGTTTCATACGTTTTATCAACGAATAAGTAAAATTTTGAGACAGAGCTGTGATCTTAATTTGCAACACAGATATTTAGTATGGGTACTCGTTTTATTCAAAATTTTTAGCTCTAAAACTTTTGTTTGATACCGTGAGTTGCTTTTGAGATATTGTTATTTTAGTTTACCTTACAGGGGAGGGAAAACTTATTACGGTCATCACAGATCTAACCTGAAAGGATTAAAACAGTTTCCAGCTTTCCCTGATTAATTCCTTATTGGGCTTCTTTTTACTCCCCAATCACTGGCCTGATTTAGAGCTGAGAGTTTAATTTTCAACACAGATGGAATGTTTGAGTACTTATTTTATTTAGAATTTTTAAGCGCTATGGCCTTTACATTGATACTTTTTTGATAGCTCTAGTTGTTCTTAAAAAAAATCTTGTTTTTCGTCTGTAAATCTGTACACAGTGGCTAAAGTTCATTTAGCAGGAGTGCGTGTGTGTGGAGGAAATTTAGTATATTCTTTACAGACCTAACCTAAAGGGATTAAAGCAATATCCAACTTCTCCCCTAATTCCGTATTTAGCCTTTTTTTTATTTACTCTCCAACCACTTGCCTAGGGGGAAAAACAGTTCCACGTTTTCACCATACCATTATCCGACAAGAATCAATTCGGATGCTTCGAACTTCAGTTTAAAAGAGGGTATTTGTACGTAGGCGTTAGGGTAATGCTGTTGACATCCAAAATTTATTGAATATCCTGCAAGCAGTTTGTCTTGGAATTCTTACTCCTGTGGCGACTGTGAACATTGAACTCAGAGCTCTAACAAAACTGCTTCTTTGAAAACCCGAAGATAATAAATATCTGCCTTGCTGAGAGGTAGTTACTCTTGGTCGTACTAGGTCTGATCGCCTGGTAACAACTGCCGTACTTTGAAACCTCTACCACAATATTGGGATCCTACATTGAGGCATATCAATAATTCAAAGCACTGGTTTGTGATCATCCAGATTCCACAATTCCAACTAATTTTCATTTCACATTCCCGTTCCTTTGGGGTCTTTGTGACCTATTTCACCAATTTTTGTCTTTTTCCAACATTTCCTTAGCACATCAGTCATCCTTGGCAAAATCATCTTGATCTCCATATGTTTCAAGTGCCTGCCCTGTTTTATACTCATCCCAACGAGTGCAGACGTTTTGCACATGTCCACATCGACTGAAATGTCTTTATGTGCGTAATGTGTCACCTTCAAATATTGATCCTCCGCAAATGATTTCAGAAAAATTTTACCAATATTTACTCCCACACTGTTGCATTTTACTAATTATGCTTATCCTTTGGATAGAAGTGAACGTAGATACCCTCCTTACCTCTTGTAGGTATGTAATATTAAGGACTGTTGCATTGCAATTCGTATACAACACAAAAATAAATAAATAAAATAGTGCAAAAATCCTATTTTTAAAAATTGATTGCATTTTTCTGATAGTATTGAAAGTTGAAGGTTTAGAAAAACTTATATGCTATAAGATAATAAACTGTATAAATATAATTGTAATAAATGCAACTTATAAAGTGCTTTATTCAGGTGTTAAAACGATGCACTAAGAAGGCATTCTCATTTTTTTTCAAGTTGGTGGCATTAAAATGCCATTTTTATTTTTCTCTAGTTTAGTTATTTGATATAAGCGCAAAGCCGTTCCCAGGTATCACCCCGAGAGATGGAAGAACAATTGCCATTTGGGAGTCTACCCCCCCCCCCCCTTTGAAATATATAGTCAATTTCAAATGTCCATTTCGATTTTAAGCCCGGGGTCAAGTGCCTTGTTAGTTCGACTCGTGCTTTCCCCTTTCAGTGTTAATAATCTTTCACTGTAACAAACAAAATGTTAATTATTTTAACCACACGGTAGATATAACATAAAATTTCCATTTGTATGGATGTAGTCTGAATATTTTGCTGTTGAAAATGAGATTTGAAATATCTTTCCATTATATAACGGCTTTTGATATTTCAACAGTGTAAAACCTGAATTTTGAGAGAGAAATGTAGCGTTTCGGGAACGTCTATCAAAAAACATGGTTTTTACCTATCAAACATTGGTTTCGATTGATAAAATTTCTACACGTAATTTTTCATTGTTATTGGACTCATAGTGAAAGAAAAGAGCATTTTATTTACCAATGGATATATATGGTACCAGATAAAACCGCAATCTTGGCTCAACTTGGAAATGCTGGTTTGGAGCTCTACAGTCTACTATTTTGCTACACGAAGGCTAGTGAGACCATGACCTACAGGTTCTGAATGTTATATTCAACTTATTGCTACAGAAAAACTACTAACTCCAGTACTGATAGGCATCACTTTGCCTGGTTGGTCATTGCCCGGCCAGCTTGGAAAAGTTTTTATTTTTAGATCACAGAACACACAGTGTATAATGGGATCTAGAAATAAAAATTACCGATTTTTAGCTGCATATATGATGCTGCTAATACATTTCATTATATGAACTAGCAATATTACATTCACTACGCTAATCGAGAATTTTTTTTTAATAAAAGGGCAACTGAAAATTAAGATATTTAAATCAATAGATGGACATGCTTACTGATTAGTAACTTAAATTGTATAAATAAGTATTTATACACTTTAAGTTAGAAATATATTAAGCTGAATACCTGGTTACGGATATTCAACCATTTCTTCTGTATCTTGAGGAATTGTTGTTCTCGAAAGTAATGGTATGGCTGACTAAGTAACGACATTTTTACGAGAAATATTTCTTTTCGTCGCGAAGTTATCTTTTCACCGCCTTTGTTAGAATGATATATGAAAGTCTCTTTTGTTAAACATCTTTATATCAACCCCTTTTGGAAGCATGTGCCAACAAAATAATTTTGTCTATCGTGCTTTCCTCCTTGAGTGTCCAATAAAGAGTCATTTGAGAAGTACTGATTGTTCTTTCCTTTACATTCCTTACCTTAATAAAAAAGCATTAGTTATGTACCTACAAAGAACAAGCATTTGTGTGCTAGCATCATAAGTTACACACATTCTGTCTCTCTTATTATAACAAGAAAAATCAGTTGTAGTACGTTATTATATGCTTGGACAAAAGAGTTGCACGATGTAAGTACATAGTTCTTTTGTCACATAGTTCCCACCAGGAGGGCGACTTAATTATTTTCAGCTGTTGCGAGATTTCCTAAAAGAAAAGGCTTTGTTCTTTACGGTTATTTATTCGAAATAAACGTCACTTATGTAATTTCTCAGTATATCACATTTACAATATATATGCATTGTTTTTGCCTATGGGGGGTAAACTGACTGATTGGAAAGTCAGAAACTTAACTTAGGTTCTTTTGTTTTTCGAACGTTGGACATTGGGCTGTTTTCTCCTTCAAAAACATATGAAGGGAGAAAACTTAATTGTAAGACATAAAAAAGGAGAGTCACTGTATTAAAAGTTTTGAAAACATTATGCTTCGGAAGATCCCTTCTAAAACCATGGGATAATCAAGCGCTTTGTGATTATTTTTTTTTATAAGAGCCTGCTAGTTGGACAAGATCCATGTTGTGAACATGTAGATTCACAGTGAAAAACGTTACCGATAAAGGATACGAAATATTCTCTAAAAATTAAACAAAGCATGGGTTAAGAGTGTGGCAGGAATTTTATCAGTCAATTTGCCTTTTATTTTAAATATAATGTAAATTAAAACTACAGTTAACCCTGTCTATCTCGAAAACCTGTCTATCTCAATTTTTCCCCATTTTGTTGCACTTTCGATTAATTTTACTTACTGTTTTTCCTGCTTATTTTAAATATTTTCATTGCAAAACCTCTCTATCTAAAAATCCAAACTCCATCATTCACAAATTTGAATTAAGGTTATCGACAAACTATCAAGAAAGAATTTCATTAAGCTGTCTTGTGGTAGAAGACACAAGAGCCTGAAGAGGGGCAACAAATTGACGACATTAACACTGAACTGCAGGATCAAAATTGAATGGCAGTAAAAAAATATCCTTGATGTAGACGTTTCTTTAGAAGAATATATATATATATATATATATATATATATATATATATATATAAATATATATATATATATATATATATATATACATATATATCATGGTCCAGAGATAAGGCGAATGGAAAACAGTCTTTCTTGATAATAATAAGTTTATTAAATCATCGTTCTTAAGGAAAGCAACTTGCGCCATTTTCATTGTTCGTGGCGGAGCTAAGCGTGGAATAGGTGTTGACAGCTCCATGTCCACGCGCTCACAGATCTTATCTGTTTGCAAGCTTATCCATCATTCCAAAATGCTTCCACCTGACCGGATTATCCTAAAAGCTTACGCCGGCTTTGATCTTTTCCATTTATTTTACTATTATAAAAGAGTTCCCTTTTTAAAATCACATATAACTCACGTAATTTCTAATTACCCCTTTTTTTAGACATCACACACACACACACACACACACACATATATTTATATGTATATTTTATATGTTATATATGTATATGTATATATATTATATATGCATATATATAAAAATATATATATATATATATATATAATATATATTATATATTTTATATATATATATATATATATATATATATATATATATATATATATATGGACAATTTTCTTGCTTCCGAAGCTTTAATATACTAAGAAATACTCAAAGAATTGCAGATTGATATTGATAGAGATTAAGCAGAATATGATACAAAAGTTACAAAAAAAAAAAAAAAGGCAATTAATTCTCTAAGAAATTTTCTGGATCTGGAAGGAGGTGGTGGTTGGGATGATTTCTACGCCATTGCCAAAATAAAAAGATTATAAATCCAACAAAAAATGCCTGACATCAAACTGTATTAACAGACTATTTTTTTATTTTTTATTTTATTATTTTTTTACTGGGGTATGTAATTGTATTTTGCGTTATTATTATATTACATTAATTTACTTATTATATATGTAGTTATGACTTGAAGTATCATATAAAATTTTAAAACCTCCATATCTTAAAAAGCTGTCTCTCTCAATTATCGTATACACGCTATTATTTTAATACTTTTTAGTGTTTTAGGTTATAAGACGATATATTCAGGCATCAAAACAGGTATTAAAGGAACAAAAAATGGAAAAATATTACTCGACAGAAATATTGCTATATCCTTAATTTTACTCCAGTTGTACTTTTTTATACAACAATAATAACAACAATATGACGGTTAGGTAGGGGGCTGCCTTTTGGTACTGAAGTCAATGGATTCGAATCTCGTTGCTGGGATTTGTTTTCAATGAATGAAACAGGAATTATGAATGAGTTTCAAGAAGTACATCCCTGTGTAATTAGCAATTATCCAGAACAATGTTGACCGTAGGACTCCAAACCAAACCGAACTAGCTGTTAACTTTATTCATGAAATTTACGCCAGTAAGAAATTTTTAGTAAACTCTCTGTTATGTTGCTGCAAATCTGGCTATAAACCAGTTTTTGGAATGTCAATTAAGGGAACCAAAAACAGTCTTTACAGTTAAAAATAACAAAACTTTTGCTGTTATGAACACCTTCATATCTTTTAAAATTATGAATTAATATTTATGAATTTTTTTCATGCGATGATACACATCTTTATGAACATTTAAACGTAGAATACTCTGAATAATAGCTTTTGTTACAATATTTGTAAAATTATCTCAAAGATAAAGTAAAAATAAAAGGCTCAAAAAGCTTTCAGGCAATTCAAAATTAATGTTACTAAATAAATATGCTCCAAGAATATTTTAGTGATATTCAGCAGTATAAAAGTTTTCTGTCCAAAGTATTTTTCATTATTGTGTTTAATATTTTTGTTAGAGCTAATTAAATCTCTTAAAAACCAAAAAGTACAATTACAGGTTTTTAGGAAAATTATGGATATGTCAAATTTTTCTAATAACCTGTTATTGTACTTTGATTACCAAAACTGTAACCGGTTTTTAAGAGATTTAATTAGCTCTAACAAAAATATCAAACACAATAATGAAAAAAACTTTGGATAGAAAAGTTTTTATATTGCTGAATATCACTGAAATATTCCTGGAGCATATTTATTTTGTAACATTAATTTTGAATTGTCTGAAAGTTTTTTCAGACTTTTATTTTTAGAGGAATCTTTGGATATAATTTAAATTCTATTAACTCGGCATCGCTGATCTTAATTGTGCTTCACATTCTGAGGAATGCTCTTAAATTGCAACCTCATATTAAAAAAAGATGACTGTAACCAATTACCTCTATGTTTAAAGCTGTAATTCCAGTAAATTTGGTTTTGAGTAGTTTTTCCTAAACGCAGCAATTGAAAATTTAATTTGCAAATTTCTTTTGGGTACAACCATGCAGGCATTTTTAAAAAAAGCTTTTTGTCAGTCAAACTTCTGAAAATTGATTTTATAGAGGTCATTAATACTAATCACTAGTTTTGCGAGCTTTATGCGTAAGAATGTGCTTTATGTGTAATTTTTTTCAGATTCTGAAGAAAAGAGGCCATGTTGTGTATTGACTTCGTTGACAGACTATAAAAATAAATGGCCCAGACTGTCCTTATTATATCTGTTGCATCTTTGTTTGCATTTTCGAGGACAGCCAACACATAGTAAGTTTATTTATTTCGGAATCGTTCACTTGCCCTAGACTAGACAAGATTTTTCCTCTAGAAAGGTTTTTTTCATATTTTTGCACAAAGTTCTCGTGTTCCCCTCTCTTTTATGTGTACGTTTTCCAAACATTCTAAATTTTCTAAAAAACAAAGGATTTTCAAAAATTTACTCTCACTTGCAACAAAATAGATTGTTTGTCCTTTGAATTTCTCTCTAAATGGGCATGATTAGTTTTTACATTTTTAGTATCAATTTTATGAACTTTTATTAGTATAAATGTATACAAATTGTATATTTTTGGAAAGATTAGAATGTCCTCTATTTTTAAGTCTAAAAGTAAACAGATTTTTTGAAGGTAAATAATATGCTGGTCCTCTGAAGATGGAAAGGACAAAATACGACACGCAGATCAGAGCAGATGCAATTAAAAATTATATGTTATATTATATATATGATTATATAATATATCATATATAAATTATATAAGTAACATATTATATTATAATTTATTATATTATTTATATAATAAATTACAATTAGGAAATTTATTACAGAAGCACCTCGATTAACCGAGCTCTGATTAACCGAGGTTTCTGTTAACCGAGCCAATAACGAAGTCTAATTTTTTTTTTCTCCTTTCCAAAATGAGCTTGGAAAAAATGATACACATTTAGTTCGTTGTCCGTGTTACAGGCACTTCTTTCCCCCAACATGATTGCCGAGCCATGGCAATTAGTGAATCCAGCTACAATTCGTAAATCATTCAACAAAATAATTGTTGAAAAGAGGAGACAGGGTGAATCTCAGCAGACGGAAAACACACCTACAGGGAACTTCTTCAGATCATCGATGGAATTGAAGAATGTGAGGAAGTTTTGGAAGAGGACATTTGAGAGTGGCTGGACTTTGAAAATCAACCTCCAAATTTTGAAATTTTCAATGACGAAGGAATCATATAAGCCGTTAATCCTTCAACGGACATTAATGACGCTGAAAATGAAGATGAGGACTTTAAGGATTCTACGACTATAAGTCATAGTGAAGGTGTTCAAGCACTGATAACTGCCCTAAAATATTTGGAGCAAAGAAACGACGCTACACCGATGGATCTTCTGTTGTTCAAAAATTGGTGCGATAGGGCTGCCCATGATAGAAATTCTAAACTTTTACAACGAAAGGTAACAGACTTTTTTTTTTTTTTTTAAAGAATGCAAATTTAACAAATTAATGTATATTAAATTTTAAAAGTACAATATTTTCTTGAGATTTGTGTTATTTTTGAAAATGTGTCATTCGATATATAACTAAGTATAGTTAAAAAAAATTCCTTTTAATTTTTAAAATTTACTACTAGAGTTTATTTTCTTTGTAAATCTTTTTAGCTATGAAACATAAGTTCATATATGTTTGTTTTTATCATTTAAAGAATGTTCTATTGTTTTTTACTTTAAAAGTTAGTTAAATTCGCAAGGACGGAAGGTTTTTATACATGGTTTCTATTAATCGAGATTTCCGATATCCGAGGTACTAGCAGTCCCAATTAGCTCGAACAATCGAGGTTCTACTGTATCTGAAATTCAAGTGTAGTACTAATTACTTAGCATCAAGGCCGTAGGCAAGGGGAGGGATTTAGGGGACCGGTCCCCCTCCAAAATTCTAAAAGACTGTTAAAGAAAATGGACCATGTGTGTGGGTGTGTTATCTGCCTAGCTGCGCATAGACAACAGTGAGCTTAGAACAGGGACGTTGAATTAAGGGGTAGGTACATATTATATTCGACATGTAAGAACATATTGACTAGCACTTTTGGAAACTCATCACAATATTGTTGTACATTCGGAAGAAATTGTGAAAATTTTCTGGCAAGCATTTCAAAAAGAGCATATTTTATAATATACAAGTAAAAATTTGAAAATTTTCATTTTCTTTCAAAATTATTCTTTTCCTTTAGTTATACTTCTGGTTTAAAAATTAAAGTTTAATACCTTGTATAGTTTATGTATTTTCAATGTTAATTTTACTATTTAATTCATTGTGTATTTTCTACATTACTCATTCAAGGCTATAAATTTGTTTGTTATATTATTTTTTAATTATTTTGATATTTTAAAATCACATTGCACTATGATACTCATTAGGAGTAGACATAAATAAAAAATACCCGTAGTTTTATTGAAGTGTCCTTCACAAAAAAAAAAAAAAAAAAAGTTCCCCTCGGAATATAATTTCTGGCTACGGCCCTGCTTAGCACTCTGGTTTAACAATATACATAATTATGGTTTCATTTCATGTTAGAAACCATAGAGGTATGTAAGGACATTTTTTTTAAAGTCAACTAGGAGAATAAAATAGAGGAGAGTACAATTCGCAATTGAACGAATGTTCATTTTAAGCACTATCCAGTGTCTTTCTCTTTCGGCACAAGTTTTAATAAAACTTATTTCGTTTGAATAGAAGGTATACAGGTAGCGCTATTCTGAATAATGGAAAAATTATAAAAAATAAATAAATAAATAAAATGCTACGGATGCTTTTTTTGCCCAGATAATTCAACCCCGAACCATGTACCTGAAAAGGTAAAGTTAATTCAGAGTGCCAAAAAAAAACTTACCCATCTCTGCCTGGAAGGATTCAGAGTTAAGATTTTTTAGTTTTCAGAATTGAAAGTTCAAAAATGGAGTCGTATGAATAATGACATTGGTAAAGAGCTGAATGTTGATTCATTTAGTCCCCGGAGCAATTCGATTACAATGTGGAATGTCATTTGCATGTCAAATTTATGATGCACGCTTTATATGACATAAAACGCTTCTTTTTTTTTTTTTTTTTTTTTTTTTTGTAAAGAACAGGCTATGAGTTAAACATGAGTAAATACGGTTGGTCTTTTAAAATAAGCTTGTGTTTCTGTTTCACAATTATCCCTCATCATTTGCTTTCCTGTTAGTTCTTGGAATTTTAAGCTCACAACTATATATATTTTTCATTTTGCGTGGACTGTGCTAAAATATTTTATGATATTATTGTCAGTATTTTCTCCCAAAAATTTTTGACTACTTTACACCAGTAGCATAAAGCTTTGAGAGGTGCTTGACAAACTAAAGCAAAACTGTAAAACTATAAAAAAATAGAAAATGTACCTGAGGTTGAAATTCTATTTTAATTATTTCATTAATCATTTATGCATTTCACATATTTGGTTGAAATACATAAAAGAGCATTAAAACAAAGTAGTACTGAAAATAATAATACAGTCTGTATCGGTTATATGGTCAGCTGAGCGGTCCAGAAAAATCAGACTATATAAGCAGGGTGACCATATATGCGGAACAATACAACCCTATTGAGTTGTGGCAGGATTATATTCACCTATCAGAATGTAGTACTCATAAACAAATAATTATACTTTTAAGAACATTTTAAAAATTAATTCGAGAAGTAAAAATTACAGTAAAAATATGCAATATTTTATTGGGGGGAAATTTATTAGCTTACCTTACCAATCGAAGTACAGCACAAGTACATACGTACATTCATGTTCAATGCATTTAAAAATAATCAGATAACAAGTTAGTTTTCCAGGGGGAAACAGAATTCAGAGAGGTGGAAAACCCTACGATGAGTCTATACAAACAAGAAAAGGGGAAAGGAGAGAAATAAAAGCTTAAATTCAGGTGCTCTCCGATTTCGAACTGACTTCTTAAAAAAAAAAAAAACGGAAACACGTTGAAAACATGAAACTGACCATATAACCGGTAACAAGAAAATGAAAATGACTGTATAAGCTGTGCGCTTTAACACATGTTCCCTATTATGTTAGACGGAACTTTAGAAAATGATCAAATGAAATCAGATAACAAGTTAGTTTTCCAGGGGGAAACAGAATTCAGAGAGGTGGAAAACCCTACGATGAGTCTATACAAACAAGAAAAGGGGAAAGGAGAGAAATGAAGGCTTGAATTCAGGTGCTCTCCGATTTCGCACTGACTTCTTTAAAAAAAAAGTAAATAAATACATTTTTTTTTAAAAAAGGAAACACGTTGAAAACATGAAACTGACCATATAACCGGTAACAAGAAAATGAAAATGACTGTATAAGCTGTGCGCTTTAACACATGTTCCCTATTAAGTTAGACGGGACTTAAGAAAATTGACCTTATAAGCGGGTGACCATATAGCCGGTTCTGACTGTAATAATAATCCCCTATATAATAATAGCCTGAGTTGTCTGTCCGCGAATTTCTGAAGTGGTTGTACCTGGAATGGGTACAGGCATCCATATTGGATTTTTCACGAGTTAGGGTTAGCAAAATTGAAAGCGAGTGCGAAATCCACCCCATACCCCCTTTTCGAGCGTTTAAATGCTACTATTTCAAGCCTTATCCTTCCTCTTATTCTATACAAAATTCATTCTTGATAGGATGGAAAAGGCAGAGAGTAATATTTAAATTTCTGCACTGTTTCTACTTGAACCTTCATATACTCTAATTAGTTCGCTCACAATGTGCAGGCTTTGTACGTTTGGTAAAATGTCCGCCGATCGTTGTACTTCTAAGGTTGACGGTTCTATCTCTGATGCATCCAAATTTTTTTTTTAATGTCTAATAAATTTAATATTTTTTGCCTTTTCTTTTAAATTCTTATTCCAAAAGTTGTTTTATTATTTTTAAAGTCGTTTTATTATTTTTAAAATAAATTTTTACTATTTTTCAACTTTTTATTATTTTTATTTTATTAAATTCACGTATTGCTTTATGGATGTCCCTTGCCACATAAACATTTTGTGTTGTGTATCCTTAAACTTTCTTCTCGTAATGTAATAATAGCCTAAGTTATCTGTCTGTCTGTCCTCGAAGTTATGAAGCGGTTGGACCTGGAATGAATAAAGCATCCATATTGGATTTTTGATGAGTTAGGGTTTGCAAAATTCAAAGCGAGTCAAGTTTATCTTTTCCTAAACTATAGATCCGATTCTGAAGTAAATTAGTATGAATAAGCTTCGTATCACAGCGAAAAATACTGTCCTCTTTAAAACGTTCGAAATCCACCCCGTCCCCTTTTCAAGCGTTTAATGCCATTACATCAAGCCCCATTTTAAGAGCAAGTGATTAAATTTATTAATTTATTTCATAATAAATAGGTAAAAATAACAATTTTTTTTCTAGCCTTATGACATCATTCCTTTAACCATCTCATTGAATCATTTCTTATTTTAAATTATTTAAATATTTTCTGCAATATTTCCATACATTTTATCACTAAACTTAGATATTACATAAATAATTTTCTTTCCTATTTGACTTAAATAATATATTAAGTTCATATGTGATAATTTTAATCGATTATTTTTGTTGAAAAGTAATTCTCAGCCAAAAAAACAAACCATTTTTTTTCCTGCCTCATAGGGTTCTTTACAATTCTGAAAAATTAAAAATTTTACTGATCCCGTCATATGACGGGCTATATGCTAGTAATAATAATAATAATAATAATAATATATGAAGAAATAATTATCATTCATGTTCAATATTTCCATGAATATTTAACAAATTTGAAAAAGTTCTTGTTTTATAATGCTTTTTAACTAGGTTTACATCCTTTGTAACGTTGAAAATTTCGTTTTAGATCTTAGGAGTAGGAGGCCTTCCCCATCTCTGTGTGCATTCCTGAGTAGCATGCTCCCGGAGCTGAAGAAGGATCATATTGGGGAGTTTTGGAAACATGTTGATAAGCGGAACATGTTGAAAACCCAACCAACCCATACTAACAAAGAAATGAGGAACAAATTTTTCTCTGTTGCTGGTAATATTATTATAGTATTTAATAAAATATACCGTAAGTTCAATATACTATATATATTTGCAATAAGCGAATTTTTTATTGAAAATATGGGAGGACAATATTTCGGGGGAGGGTGGTATGGAACTCCTTCCACTCTTTAAAAATGTCCTTGGTAGTTAGATAAGTTAAATGAGTTGAAATGGCTCTACTACTAATAGTAGCAAATTATCATGTGTGTCGACGCTGACCAATAACACAAACAAAAAACGAAGACTATAACATTTGTCTTTAAACTTATTTTAATCATAATGCCAGCAGCAACGTGCGGCCATCTCTCACAAAAAGTTCTCCTTCATAAACTAAACTAAAATAAAGTTGCCACAAAATGCAACTAAATTATACTAAAAAATATAAAACATAGCACACGGAGCATAAAACATAACAGTACAAAATGTAACACATTGAGTTCGAGGATAAACAACAAAACAAAATACAAAACATTAATAAATGATTCAAACAATGTGTGTATATTAGAATATCGGTGACAAAATTTAGAGGCTAAAAAACTGCCCGAGCTTTTAACAAAGAAAAAAAAGTTGATGTTTTTGAACCCATTGTAAAATGGGGAAAAATTGCACATTTGATTAAGAAATGTGCTGTTGGTGCCCTTAGATGTTACTACCGGTGGAAGTACTTTTTCTAAATTTAAAATAATAAAATGTTATTTATAAGTTAGGTCTACTTAAAATTGTCTTATAACTAGCAATGTTGGCCATTGAACATGAACTGATACAAGTTATTTGTTATTTTGTAGAAAATAAACTTCGAAACAGATTGTTTTGATTTAGGTTTAGACTCTGTATATTACTGTACTAGTTCTGTTTATTGTTTATAAAGCACACTTGAAATATCCCTGAAAAAAAAAAAAAATTGATACTAGTTTTATTTTGTAAGTTAGTAGTCATTAGCTCATCGAAAATCTAAATTTTATTTTAGGTGAAATTTTTTTCCGTGTATCTGTATTAGTATTATTGGCTAAATAATGTCATTTTCCAGTGAACATGATATTTTTTATAATTCTGTGTATGTGTTTTTTTTTTTTCAGTTTGTGGAAACAGCAAAAATGCTAGAGGGATACCATATACGCCATACAGTGACGTAAATAAAATTCTCCTACAGAAGAAAAGAGAAAGAGTATCAAAATAACTAATATACTATAAACTACAATATAATCAAATTATTTCAAATATTGGACTTTTGTTCCTTTTTTGTAATTCCTATCGAGTTTCCTATCGAATTGTATGTACGCGATCTGAGTTGGTATTTTTTTCCTCAATAGAGATCATTAGAACTGTAAAACGCCATAAAAATCTACTCACCATATTTTTATGTTTTTACAAAAATTTTTAGATGGTCATTTTAAGTCCCACATTTATTTGTTCCATGACTTTTCATAATTTCACAAATGAAAATTACTAAATTGTTTTACATTTTTCTATCATATAACCTATAATTAAAAAATAAGAATTATAATTGAATTATGACTGATTGAGATGAATGATCACTTTTCGTAACAAGAAATCCCCCCCCCCCAAAAAAAAACAACGCTTGGAAATTGTTTAAATCCTCTTTGTTTTGAAATGAAAGGGTTCACTACTTTTTTGCCTAAAAGATGGCGCCACAATTTCAAATATTATTGTTTCACATTAAAGAATGGTTCGAAGATGATCTGGGCTTTACCCTAAGCGCTCTTAATTATACGAAAGGTGAGCACAGGATTCCGTCAACTTTGATCCAATACCTAGCATTCGACCACAATCCCCACGTGGATGAAATAAAAAGAAATGGCCACCCACGATCGAAGTAAGATGATTTTTTTTCAAGTTCATTAAAAATTTTTACGTTTCTCTGTAATGTGAGAGCAAGTTCAGTGACCCACAGGCCGCCTGATATGATTTGCGAATTTTTACTTCTAATCAAGTTTTTTCGCGGGGTCAAGGCATGAGTGTGCCGGGATTGGTCCGTTTGCGAGGGAAATAAAAAAAAAAATAAAGTTGAAATAAAGGGGAGGAGAAATGGTCTGTTCTTCATGGATCGAGATTGTTTACTTTTCATTTTCTGGTGCATTGCGTCAGCGTTGTTTTTGTTGTAGAGAAAAATAGCGGCAGTTGTATCATGCACTTTTTCTCGCTCTTGACCTACATTGCTTAATATAACACACGCGATTTTTTGGCGCGGAAAGATCATAACCTTTCGAAAGGTGAGCAACACAGTCGACTCATTCGGAAAGAGGGAACTTTTAGTAAAAAACAATTTGAGGAACTAGCTACATTTTAACTGAAATATTTAATGAACACGATAATAGTGAAAATGCTATTTTCAGTTTGTAACTAAAAATAGCCTGTGCATCGTAGAGTATAAATAACATGCTATGATAGGCATAATATTATCTTAAATATATTATTAACTAATTCTTAAATTTATTTCTTTGTTTTTTCGTACAGTTTTGAACCAAAAATCTTATTTCAGAATACTAGAAAATGTAAAATGGAATGATAATTTAGGATAAAAAAGAAATCAGCGTATCGGAGATTTGAAATTAATAATTTTTTGATTCAGTTAAATTCATAATTTTTACAAGTGCATTTTTTCTTTTGTTATTGATGTCATACTTGAATCGGGAGATATTTACCGGAGAATTCCAGAGCTTGAGAAATTAAAAGGATACATTCTACAGAATTTTATCTCTGAAAATGTTATAATTTATTATTCTTATTGTATTAATTTAAACTATCTTGCTATGAAATATAAGTTATTCCAAGGGGAGCTATTATGCGCTTGCAATGAATACTGTCAAAATTATACATAGAAAGATATATATTATGCAATATATTATGCAATCAATAATTTTGAACTAAAATCTCTGAATTCTGAGCTAAATTAGAGTAAAATGATTCTAATGTCATACATCAAAACAATTTTGTTTCCAAAAATTTTTTATAATACACATACATCGTTGGTATTTTGTACTACATGTGTGATATTTTCTATACTGAAACAATTAAAAATTTAATGAAGTACATCTGTTTATACAAACGCAATTTTATTATAAAAAATAGACGCATTCATCATTTACATGCATTTAATTTTTTTATAAAGTTGTATTTTTGTACTTAACTCTTTTAGAAAATAGATCAATTACGTGCTTTAAATTTGACCAAATTTTATTTTTATTAAAAGTAAAATATTTTGTAATTGACTTTAAGTTAATAAATCATAAAAGTATTCTTAAGGGTAACATTTATTAGGGCTTTAGAACTCCAAATTTTTTTAAGCCAGTATGAAAACTGTATAGTTTGTTAAACGCTAAAAGGAGATCTTATGATTTTATTTCTATCAAGTCCGATTATAAAAGTTTATAATTTAATTATACATTTTTCTTTCAGTTTGTTAATTCTCCTTTCTTACTAAACTTTACTTCCTTTTAATTTTTCTACTTTTTAAGTATATTAACTTAGCTTGCTTTCTCCAGCTCATATGATTAAAATGAAAAATATTGACACATCAATCTATTAAACCAAAATTAACTAAAAAACTTCAATTATTATGATTATTTTGTTTTAAGTCTACTACTAGTTTATTTTATCAACTATATTTCTTTGTTCTCCATTTTTTTCTTTTTCTTTTTTTTTTAATTCTTTTTCTTTTTTTGTTTTTTTTCTTACTTTCTTACTTTTTTTCCTTTGTTTTTTTTAAACTTCTTTTTTTCACCTTTTTTTTCTTTTTTATTTTATTCATTCTTTTTGCACATCAATCTATTTCAAATTAACTAAAAAACTTCAATTATTATGATTATTTTGTTTTAAGTCTACTACTAGTTTATTTTAGTCTAACTATCAAAATTAAAAATATCGTATTAAAAGTTAATTTTATTGAGGGAAGTAAGATAATGTATTCCTTTTAATGTCTTAGATTTCTACAAAACTTTTTCAGAACCAGTGGTTTTAACTTTTGAAATTAAATGTAGCATTTAGATTTTTTTAAACCATAGACAATTGCTTTTGTTAGAGTATCTTTTTTTAGGATTAATTTTAGAATAATTACTGTTATTATAATAACATTTACTTGTACATGTTTGATTTGCGAATGGGCTTTTCACATTTCAAAAAGTTGTAAAACGGCTATTTAAAATTTTCTTCCTTTTAAATTTTTCTACTTTTTAAGTATATTACTAATTAAGTATATTACTATTACTTAGCTTGCTTTCTTCTCATATGATTAAAAGGAAAAATATTGACACATCAATCTATTAAACCAAAATTAACTGAAAAAATTCAATTATTATGATTCTTTTGTTTTAATTTCTTTAAATATTCTCAGTTACTCACAAATGAGTACGCTCACATGATGTTTATTTAGAAAATATATAAAGCTATTTATGGTGAAGCATGATATCGCTGTTTATAGAAGTTTTGAAGATATAGATTATTTTACGGTAGTAAAAAATATTAAACGAATGTAAATAAAACCCCTCTTTGCATCTTCTTTTAAAACTATAATGTAAAATTAAATGCATTAACTAAATAAAGTTAGTGCTTGTATAAAGGTCTGCATATGATGCTTATTTGAAAAGAGGAATCATGGCCTAGATGATATAAATGCTGTTTTTAAATTCGAAGTGTTTTTCTAGGTAACGAGTTTGAATCCAGCCGAATCAATCAGATGAGCCTTACAAGGCTTTT